>OY982967.1:29200232-30437107 GCA_963890685.1 Plagodis pulveraria
AGAAAAATTTACCTGAATACTTATTTTAACTATATATATCTATTGTACATATTTGTCTCTATATATTGTATTACTCTGTACCTGCGACTTCGTTCGCGATTGCCGTACCTGCAGACGGGTTATCTTAAACTCGCCACAAAGTAAATTCGATACATTGAAAGTAAACTTGCCACACACATAAAAAAAATTATAAATTCGTCACAGGTAGGTAAGGCTTATTGTTAATTCGTCACAAGTCTTCATTTTCCAAAAAGTAGCGTCCGCATACAAGGTTAATTTCAAATAAAGTTAAGAAACTGAAATTAAAGATGTACTTAACGCTAAAATTATAATTCAAATATAGTGCTTATATTTTCCAAAATAATGTGTATTAGTTAGGTACGTTGCGCGCTCCCTTGCACTTCTAGGTTTTACGGCAACTAGTAGTGAAGTACAGCTTTTGTGTCGATAATGCTATCGAATCACAAAGAAATGTATGCAACACAATATAAATAAATAAGTCACCCGATCTGTATAAGATTTGGAGGTGATCCGTTCGACCTGTTTGTTATCGACAGGATCCCGCCCTCATGTGCACGTGCACATGACGTAAGTATTTTATATTCAATTATATATATATATATATATATATTCACCGTGTCCCAAAATTCAACGATAAGCCGGCATCGGTGCATGGACCTACTCATGACTACTCGGGAAAAAATAAAAAAAAAATTATAACTCTTTTTTTTTTTAATTACTGAGACTTTTATAAAGTTGCGCCAACTTTTAATAAAACTTGCCATGGTAGTGTCCATACTTTTTTTTTTAACCCAGACTATAGAAAGTGCATAGAATGTATATGTAAGAAAAAAATTTTTTTTTGACTGATTTTTGTAAAATAACTACAGATTTTCTGTAATTTTAAAGGATTGTGGTAGATAGCCGTCCTTCTTAGGTTGCTAATGCACAAAAAATATCAAAAATATGTCAAAAATTGTGGTCATGGTAGTTGAAAATATCATAATGGGTATCGAATATCGATGAAATTTATAAAAGTCTCTGTAATTAATAAAAAAAAACTTATAATTTTTTTTTTTTTTCCGAGGAGCCATGAGTAGGTCCATGCTCCGATGCCGGCTTATCGTTGAATTTTGGGACACGCTGTATATATATATATAAAATAAAATAAGTATAGGTCACGACAATATAAATTTCACTTACATTGTATTATGTAACTTATCACGACTTCTTCAGGTCAATAATTTATAATGTCGTGACCTATTTCTCACCTCATTCAACGACTATTTTGTAGAACGGTGGTTAGAAAACGCTAATATACAGTTTATCTGGAATATGCATGGAGCTCGTCACAGGACTTAATTTAGCAATTTAGCAGAAGCATGGCATAAACGCTTAAACAACAAAATGGGTAAAAGAAAACCTAAATTGCGTCCGTTCCTTGATATATTGAAAAAAGAGGCTGAATATATGGATTGGAAACTAAAAAAAATCAATTTTAATATACTACTAAATGTGAGAGCACGTCGATCAATTGCCTATGACAAAGAATTAAAAAACATTTTTGACAATTATAATAACATGTACCTGGCTGAAATCCTTCAAAAACTTTGTCTTTTGCAGCATTGCAGAAAATTGTACGAACAGCTTAATAGTGCAATTATTAAGATATGATTCCATAAAACGTATGCTGCATTATATACAAATTTTTGCTTTGTTTTTTAATTAGGCGTTTCTTTATTATAACTGTGATTGTTGCTGTAATATTAATTAATTAATATTTAAGACTACCTTTATTTTTAGAAAAAATATCTAGTTTATTGTTATTTTTTTTATTGTAGACTTTTAATAATCAAAAGGCTCGAAATCGAATTTTTATTTTCGATTATGTCTAATTAGTCATAATTTTTTACTCTGATTTTGAATTTCAAACAAATTATATTGTCTGTTTCAATTTTATATTTTTTACTGTGATTTTAATTCGACGATACTCGGGAATACCAAAAATTATGACTGTGATTAATAAATATTTTTAGAGGTGACCCTGCTGTGATCAATACAAATACTTTAAGTGTAACTTTGCTGTTGATTGATAAAAAAATAAATATATGCTGATTTTATTCTGCTTTTTATTTGATTTTTCTGCAGTCTGTACGGAAAACCCCAATGTGGCAAGTTTACAATAATTCAAAATAATATTTGGCGAATTTACATAACAAAAACAGGACTGTGGCGAGTTAACTCATGTTTTTTGTCTGTGGCGAATTTACTTTGTGGCGAGTTTACAATAACACCTGCAGACTAATAATTCACATTTAAGCACTGTTTATAACGCTGTGGTCTGCGGTGAAAGACTCTTAGTAAAGCATAGCTCAAAATGGAAGCTTTTTACTTTGGGTTTGAAAACTCCCAGGTTGTATTTTCCAGAAGACAGTAGTTAAGTAACTCAAAGAGTTCCTTCGGGGTTCGCACAATAAATGTTGAAGTACAGTACTTTGTGCGTTTCTTTGTAATTTCGATTTTTTCCGAGATTCTCATTGTTTGGCGGTAGAACGAACATATTAAAGTGTGCACTTCCATTACACAGTCTTCAAAATGTATCCGGCAACAGATAGACGGTTAAAAAAAGGCTTATATTTAACTTACCACCAGATATAGTAACATATAACAGACCAAAATAGTAAATGATCACCAAAATTAAACCCGCATTTTAATGTAAACTTTTAACCAAAGTTTTATCATCTCGCTATCCTATTTAAGCAAAATGACTTCAAATAAATAATTCTTCAATCCAAAAGTAGTAAAGGATCACTAAAAGTAGTAAATGATCACCAAAATTAAAACAGCATTTTAATATAAAATTATAACTAAAGTTTTTACATCGTCTTGCTATAACTCTTCTGGCGCATCGCCGGCCGCTGCCACGGCACGCTCGCTTCGCTCGCTCGGCTCGCGCATTGTTGTCGTCACAATTAACCTAACGCTCCTCCTCGCTGCGCTCGTCGTCGCACCTAAATATCACTTTAGTCATCATTAACTACATTTGGTAATCATTTACTACATTTGGTTTTTGATTACAATTTTTGGTTAAAGAACTTTTTGAAGCGCTCGTAGCGAAGTTTGCTTAGCTGTTCTTAACTGATTAGCAAAATTAAGCAACGTCCACCGCGGTTACGAGTTGGATGGGTGACCGCTAGTGACATTACTACTTCTAGCTTCCGTGCTTCGGAGGGCACGTTAAGCCGTCGGTCCCGGTTGTCGTCTTATGATGGCAGTCGTTATAGCATGGTGGTAGGGCATTTTGCGAAGGCCCACGTGGCTTGCTACCACCCTCAAGAAAAAAACTTGTCGCCAAGCACCTAACGGTGTTTTCCAGCAGCTGTCCTTGAGAACCAGTAATTCAAGGTTAACCTGAACAACATTTTCAACCACCTCATTACTTACCATCAGGTGAGATAGTGGTCAAAGGCTAAAAGGCATAAAAAAAATATCAAACATTTTATGGTGGTCATTATATTTAATCCATTAAAAATACTGATTGTGGCGAATGTTCCAGATTAAAGAGCTTTATCTTAGCAAGCTTGCAAAACTAAATAAGGGTGCCGAGCTGACCGTGGGGTGCCGGGCTGCCCGTGGGGTGCCGGGAAGCCTGTGGGGCGCCGGGCTCACTTGTCACTATTCTCACAAAATAAGAATATTTGAAATCAGACTACGCATTAATAAATTACAACTAAGTTTACATTTTAACTTTCATCCCCTTTCCCGAGGGAACCGTGCTAAATTTCGGAATAAAAAGGATACAATAACCTTCTTCGTAGTATGAACTCAAATCGTGTTAAGTTTCATAGAATTCCATTCAGTAGTTTTGGAGTGATGCGCGGCCGGGATACAGACAGACAAACAGACAGAGAAAATTAAAAAGAAAAATGCAGTTTTGGTATCAGTGTCAGCTACAGATAGCTCTCAATTTTTTTTTTCAAATTATCTGCCATGTACAGAATTGGATCTGTTACAGTTTTATTATAAGTATATAGAAGATATACCTACTGTAATATGTTTTAATAATAAAATTTGTAATAAAAAAACAGAATTCCTTTCAATTTTTATTTCTCTTTGGTAGATATTATACATAAAGTATACCTAAACGGACTAGAAATAATTATATTGTTCTAAATAATCCCTGCATCGGCTAATTCAGTAACTAAGTCCGTCATTTTTTTTCTACAAGCTGTGTTTGTCGTCCACACAGGCGCTGGTGGAATAGGCACATGTTCAGAAGTCGTCTCAGTATCATCCTGTAACATTAAACACACATCATGCATAACGCCACTTGTTATTTTCTTACATCTCTACCCACCCCTCCGGGAACATTCCATCATTTCTTCACACGTTTTCGGTTGCCACGTACTAATAGGGCGTGTTTCTATTAGATACATGGGGCACACTAAAAGTTTCGCACTTTTAGCTAATCGGAATTATTTGAATTAATGTTATATTTTTTTAAACGACTTGCAACCTTTTCAGTAATAAAAAGAAAATTGGCGGGAAATCATTTGTCAATTGTTTTTTTTCACACATCAAAGTTCTACGTACCTACGCCACGAAAATGGAATTAAGTCAAAAAGATTTTAGAGCGATGATTTTTTATCTCTCTCTCTTCGCAAGACTGTGCCGCTCGTCTTCAAAATGCTTTTGGGAGAGAAGCACATTGTTTGAGCACCGTGAGGCGATGGTTGGCTGAATTTGAGAGAGGTCGGGTCTCTTTACATGACGAATTTCGTGAAGGGCGGCTTTTAACTGCCGTCAACGAAAATAATGTGGCTACTGTTAAGCGGCTAATTAAAGAAAACCCGCGTATTACCTATGAGACAATTCGTGGACATTTGGGGATTGGTATGAGCAAAATTCAGAAAAATTTACACGAAGAATTAAAAGTTCGGAAACTTTGTTGTCGTTTGATCCCTTATGAACTGACAGCGGAGCAGAAGCGGGCTCGCGTGGAATGGTTCTCACAGATGCTACTGAAGTACGACCACGGACATTCTAATGCTGTTTATGACATTGTCACAGGAGACAAAACGTGGATTTATTGTTTTGAACCCGAAAAAAAACAGCAAACTTGTGAATGGGTGTTTGAAAATGAGAACAGGCCAACAAAAGTGAGGCAGGCGAGAAACAATAGTAAAAATGACCGCGTTTCATTTTTTTGGCTACGGGTCCCATCTGCACAATTCCAATCGAAGATCAAAAGAGTGTATGCCGTATTCTACCATTTGTTTACCCAGAGTGTTAGAAAAAGTTCGCGAAAGACGACCAAAAAGCCGCGTTCTCCTACATCATGACAACGCTTCTTCACACACGGCCAACATAACAAAGTAATTTTTAGCTTCGGAAAAAGTACAACTCGTCAACCATCCTGCACGTAGCCCCGACCAAGCATAGGTAGTGATTTCTGTATTTTCCCCAAAATCAAAGATTTGATGAGAGGTTTCACTTTTACCAACCCGAAGGGGCAGTGATAGCGTTCAATCAGCACGTAGATAACGTGCCTTGAGATCTGTGGTCCTTCTGTTTTAAAATATGGTTCGACCGCATGAAAAAATTTAAAATGTAAAGCAGAGTATTTTGAAAAGCAATAAACGTAAAATTTTGTTTATAACGTGTTCTTTTTTTAGTTACGCAAAACTTTTAGTGTGACCTACTATATGTATATGAAACAAACATCTACAGTTCTATTCCACGATTTTTGTATTAGTTTTGCAAGGATTTGGGATATCTGCATATATATGAAATGTTACCTTCTAATTTATTTATTTTTATGTTATGGAGTGGCAAACAAGCAGACGGCCCACCTGATGGTAAGCGGTTACCGTCGCCTATGGACATTTGCAACACCAGGGGCGTTACCAATGCGTTGCCGACCCTGTAGTACTCTTTTAACACCCTTTTTGAAGGAATCCATACTGTAGCTCTGCGGAAAAACGTTACATGGAAGGTCATTCCACATTTTGCAGGTATGCGGTAAGAAGGAACGCTTAAATCGAGCTGTGTGAGACTTCCAGGACTCGATTATGTGTGGATGAGCTTTTAACCGGTGACGTGAGGTACGATGATAGAATCGCGATGCCGGTATAAGCTCAAACAGCTCTTGGGAGCATTCCCCGTTATAGAGCCTGTATAATATACAGAGCGAACCGATGTCTCTACGGTGGCTCAGTGGCTCAAGGCGGTCAGAGAGCTTGGGGTCGTCGACAATTCGGACCGCTCGACGCTGAATAGCATCGAGAGACTGGAGTTGGTACTTTGGTGCGCCATTGCAGAGGTATCTTAGCTTGCTTTAACAAGTCGAATTATCTAACGGTATACTATGGAACAGTTATTATTTGCAGCCAGGAACTGTACGACTCATTCCCATTGACTCACACCAAACCAATGAGTACATTTCGGTGACAGTCAGTGTTACCTAACGGAAGTAATAGTTGCAATATCACAGTGTGGCTCAAACACACTTATTTCTTATTGACGTTTGTCTAAGAATGTATTGAATGTAAACAATTTAACGTTACCCCAGCTTGGTAAAGGTTTGGAGCTTCGTCGCTATCGCAAGTCAATATTGGGAACATATCCAGGGAGACTCCGAGGCCGAAGGGAGAACAGCGCCTGAATTCCTCTTGGATCCTGTCGAATCAAAATAATATATTCGGGCTATATATATATTGGTATGATGATGCATGATTTATTGGTTTTTATAAGAATAAAAACCAATAAATCATGTGCGCTAAGCGAAACTCCGTGGAATTACCCCGTGGGTGTTACACCCCCCCATTGGTACGTGTGGGTGTCGTAAGAGGCGACTAAAGGTAACATACCAGAAGGTGGGCAGCAGCGCCGTCTGAGGAACTAATAACTTGAACTGCGATCCCGAAGACGTCTGCCAAGCGTGGGGATTATGGCAAATGCCTCCTTAATTGGGCAGGCTGTGTTCAGCAGTGGACAATCCGGCGGATAAAAGTAAGCGAAAACCTCGATTAAAAATTTTTGTTTACGTTATTTTAGCCCTCGAGCGGAAATCGAACCCGTGTTCACCGATTTTACGCTCCAGATGCCTTAACCACTGGGCTATCGAAGATAGTTCGACGGAGCTGCATGTTGTGCTCTAATTTTATGACTTCAATGTTGCGACGATCAAGCCAGACAACTAACATCATCTCGAAAGAAGTGCTTTTATCGACTTCCAAAAAGGCAAAAGCAACTCGACTAAGTACCTCTTACTTAGTCGAGTTGCGTATTTCAAAGTCAAAAACAAAATGATTTATTAAATTTAGGCGTTTACGACGCTCTCACGAAGGTCAATTACAAATTTTAGTATTGAAATATTCTACAGTACTCCTACGTTCAGCAAAAAAAAATGTGTAGAGCCACTGCGAGAAGAATGGGCAAGAAACTCGGGGCCATTCTTTTAAACGTCTGGTAACAGTTTTTGTTACGCGATTACTCCATTATTTATGAACTGATTTTGATGATTCCTTTATTGTTGGGTGGAAAATACTCATTTTAATTTCATCAAAATCGGTTGAGTAGTTTTTAAGCCATAGTCAATTAACTGAAAATGTGATTGCTTACCTATCGCTAGTACGCAGCCTGCATCGTTAAAAAAATGTACTTTCTAGAAATAGAACCGAATTTAACACTTAAAAGTGTGAAATAACTTGTTGAAGTCGGGACCGTAGCTTGATGGTTCAAAAGTACCTATTATCACAATAACTTGTCGGAGTCGACAAGTTATTTCACACGTGTTGTTAAGTGTTGAAGTCGGTTCCATCTTTAGGTAAAAAAAATGTTACCCTTTTTGCCTACGGGATCGATTGTCATTCACTGATAATGGATATATCATCAAGATAGGAAAACACTTTTTAGTTATTGGACTGTAACTCAACAATGACTTGACCGATTTTGAAGATATTCAAATTGGACTACACGGGAATCATCAGCTTTCAAATAAAAAATAATTACCAAAATCGGTTCAACCAGTGAAAAGTTCTAAGGCATAAAAATAAAAAAAAACAGTCGGACCGACTTCAAAAAAGGAGGGGTTCATACGTACCCTCCTTTTTGAAGTCGGTTAACCGTATTCTATCACTGAAAGTATGAAATAACTTATAGAAGTCAGACCATGTAAATGTGAGAAAACACTTAACTCTAATTTTTTTTCTCAATTTCCTTCCATATTTTTTACATTATTCGATTCCCGCTCGAGGTATAAAAAATGTGTGTGCTGTAATTTTTAACGTGAGCTTTTAGAATTATGTGTTGTATGACTTTGAATGACAAAGAGGGGAATGGCGTAAAGAAACCAATTGCCGTGAATAAGGAATAGGAAAGAACATGAGGTAAGTAGACCTTCTTTTGGTTTTGTACCATACTGTTTGGTTTTTGGTTTTTATACCATAATTGATTTATGACATTCAAAGTATCCAATAATTATGATAGACTTACATCGGCGACTTACGGCGAATATCCTAGTTCCGAGTTTTATCGCGAAGAGAAATAGCTTGTTGAGCGGCTCTCATCCTCTCCAAAAGGGAGATGGGGATACAGGAAGATGGCTGAAGCAATTAATGCTGTCGCCAAGCACCTAACGGTGTGTTGCGGCAGCTGTCCATGAGAGCCAGTAATTCTAGGTAAGTCTGAACAACATCTTCGACCACATCATCACTTACCATCAGGTGAGAAAGTGGTCAAAGGCTAACCGAGCAAGAATAAAAAAATACAAGGACAGCCGATAGAACATACCATTAGGTGCTTACGGCAGATTGTCTCATTGAGCGTGGTAGCAAGCAAGGAAATCGCACAATGCCCTACCACCTTAAAGCAACTTGGACTTTTTTTGAGCTTACCACCATGCATTTATAACATTTAAGGAGCTTACATTCTATATAACCGATCTTTGCTCAAACTGTCCTGGAAGCCAGACTCCTCGTCGCAGGTCTGCGTCAGCCTCGCATGGAGCTCCTCCACGTAGTACTGCAGCAGGGAGTCCTGATGCTGCTCCCGCTGGCTGCGGTCCAAGCACAGGTACATCAAGTAGACCAGGTCCAGTGCTGGTGAAGCGTAGCGGGCTAACTGGAAGTCTACTATATACATCTAGAACAAAGTGATCATAAGACTCCACTAATATAAGGAGGCTGAACACTAAATTTAGTACTTTTTTAAAATGGAGAATGACGACACTTTCCTCAGCCCATTTCAAGTATAGACGGTTATTTAATACAGCGCTCACCACCCTAAAAAATTCTTATATCGAATTTGTAATTTCACTGGCTTTATTGACCTCAGGAAGATAGTTTTTTTTTTTATGCCTGATAGGTTAGCCTTTGACCACTATCTCACCTGATGTTAAGTGATGATGTGGTCGAAGATGTTGTTCAGGCTAACCTAGAAGTACTGGCTCTCAAGGACAGCTGCCGAAACACACCGTTAGGTTCTTGGCGACAGATTTTCTACTCGAGGGTGGTAGCTAGCCATACGGGCATTCGCAAAATGCCCTACCACCATGCTATAACGACTGCCATCATAAGACAACAACCGGGACCGACGGCTTAACGTGCCCTCCGAAGCACGGAAACGCTCAGTAGTAATGTCACTAGCGGTCACCCATCCAAGTTCAAATATTATCAGGTAAATATTGTTTAAATTAATAGGCAAGGTGGTAGTATCCGTTCGGTCTTCTTCGTCAGGAATCTTACATACTCGTACACGCCCCGTTAGAGTTGCAACAACTTAACTCTTGAACTAGACCGAGATACGAAGGTTACCTACCTCTCAAATCGAATTTTAACAGGAATCAATTTTGGAAGCACTTACTTCAGCTATATCTTCATTATCATAACGGAACTGGAAGTTATTGGTCCAGCAATCACCGTGACAAATTACTGCCATTGGTTCCCGTGGCTTCACTACATCTGTCATGAACTGAAAGAATTTTTCCTCAGAGCAGAATCTTCGAAACTTATCCAGGTAGAAGTCTTTGGTCTCGCAACCTTTAAGGCTCTCTTCAACCATAGCAATGGCATTGTGAATGGCTTCTTGGTAGTAGCTGCGGTAGAACTCTGTGTTCTCCTCTAAAAAAAGAACTGAAAAGAATAACGATCATCCCCTTTGTATTCCCATTTGAGCACATTATTCAGTACATAATAAGATAAGTGAATGTAAAGAACATAAACACTAACTATTAGAGGACATTCGGATTACGTCAAATGATAATGGACCAATGTTAAAAGACGAAGATAGGTTGTTAAAGATAGAAGCTTAGTTAGTTCTGGGTTTGTACTTTACGATATGAAATTTCTTCTCAAGCTGGCATCAGGTCACATAACTCAATTTTATCGAACTCCGTCGGTGAATTCATTGTCCTTTTAGAAGTTATTTTTAGTCTTTATATAACTTTTAATTATAGAGATGTTTTGAAAATTCATCCATTTATTCTACCTGATCATCATCTGATCTCATTCAAATTCTTCTCATAAGTTCGTAAATAGCATCTTGAAGGAGGACCAAAGAGCCGGACGAAAGTGATTAAACGTGGTAGGGATATGGTATCGATGTGTGGTGAGTAATAGATTGGCGTGTATGTGAAAGTCAAGAGAAAGGAAGAAAAATATATAGGTAGGGAGGTAAACAAAAGGTGTGAAGGCTGACGCCTCGGCTAGTTCATTGGAACGATCACAGTAATCTCGGAAATGGTAATATATTATATTTTAGCCGTTTGGTCTAGAGAAATTGTATCCGTGTGGACCAGAGCTCGTCATTTTCTCCTAAACTTAACAGAGAGCTTGGTCGATCAGAATTGGTGATCAAAATGCTGGCAGTACTAGGAAAGCTCCCAACTGATAGTGGGCATTTCTTTTCAATTTTAATTTGGTAAACCATGATTTTGTTGTTGTGGCAGCAGTGTTTTATATAGTTTGTAGTGTTTGTTAATAAAAGCATACCGCCGGTTAAAATTCCTAAGGGTGTTTTATATGAATATGAACAGACTGGAAAAACTGGAACGAGGAAGGCCAAATAAGGTATAGATGCATCGCTTAAAGAAGCATAGATAGATAGATAGATTAACTCTTTACTGAAACACCATAATATAGTTAATTGTAAAAAACAAACAATAAGACTTAGTAACTAAACAACTTTAAGGGTGAACTGGCCGGCCCGTTCTCCATACAAACGCCGTTGGGTGATCACTCCCTTATTTGAGGATTTAGGTCCAAAATAAAGCATAATACCGATTGATCTCGTCATTATCTAGGCTTGTATGATGGCAAAATTTTAATGAAATAATTAACCTGAGAATTATGAACCTCGAAACATTTTCATATAAAGTTTTCGAGGCTCAAAACTAACAACGTAATTATCTTTTTAAAATTTTGCCATCATACAAGCCTAGATAATGACGAGATCAATCGGTATTATGCTTTATTTTGGACCTAAATCCTCAAATAAGGGAGTGATCACCCAACGGCGTTTGTATGGAGAGCGGGCCGGCCAGTTCACCCTTAAACGGTTTAAATCGCGTTTATTTATCATTATTTTTGTCCCGACGTTTCAAACACTTTGCACGAACACTTTAACACTTAAAGTTGTTTAATTACTATGTGTAATAATCGCGAGATTAGAGAGAAGAGGTGTGAGTACTGCAGTAACAAGTACCTAATAGAACAGAGTGGAAAAATAATTAGTAGCTATGTTTTGGTGACCACACCTAGCGAATAAGAACAGCATACTAATTTCTCAGAGGTGGACCACCGATGAACATTTATAATTGTACACACTAATGAAAGAAAGCAGATTCAAATACTCACCTTCTTTTATCCCATCATCCTCATTCACAAGCTCAAAGAATCCCTCAGGATCATGACTTTTCATTGCCATTGACAGCGCATGGAAATGCGAGAGGTGTTTCAGGACGAAGTAGCACTCAGCCACTGTCAAACCCTGCCTTCTATTTGGCATCACAAACCCACACTCTTTTAAGTCTTGAAGAATTACGCAATCATTCCTGGCCAGATAACATTTCGGGATTGCTTTAAATGGGTTTACTTGCCACTGTGACTGGAATGCGCACATTGCTGGCCAAATCTTCGTATAAAATACCACTTCGTTGCAAAATAGTACATCGCATTTGAATGCATCGCGTCGGATGATGCTTTCTGGCAGCTTTTTATATATAATAGAGCCTTGCCAGAGCTCACTGGTTTCTGAAGAGCCGTCAGCACTGAGGAGCTTTTTAATACCCTTTAAAGTAATCCGATAAACCATGGAGGTGTAGTTGTCACCACGGTTTGAACCTGGTGCACCCTGAAATAAAAAATGTCTCTTTGATAATATACAACTTCAAATGTGTAATGAAATTATCGGCTGGTTAATTTAGCTTCTGAAGAAGAATAAATTATTGGTAATGAGCTTACGTTCGTAAGTGATTTACATAATATTTTCTGGGAATTTTTCCACGTCCTTCAGTTAGATGTTGCTAAAGGCGACTAAGGCCTAAACAAAGGTGTTTATTTATCTGTTTAAGACCTTCGCCACGACCAGCAGACAGCCACGACACCGAAACCAAAACTTTAGTATGTTCTTGTGTATTAAGAGGAAACATATAATACCGATCCCACGAAATCAAGAAAAATGTGGTCAGATGAATAACTTAATAGAAAGAAATTGATCAAAAGTAATATATTTACTAAGTGGGTAAGGTTTCAATAGTCGAATCACTAGATCTTGAACGATATTGTGACCACCTGCACAGTTGAATTCATACCTCAAACTCCTCAATGATGACGTCAGGGTATTCATCTGCTAGCAGATCTTGGAAGAGCTCCAGCGAGATATCAGTCATGATGCAAACCTGGTGGCTCCCAAAGGCATACTGGCTAAATATTGGAGATTGTCACAACGCATCTACAGCGCTGCAGGCCCCGATGGGGTGACAATGGTTTTGGCAAGATGTCCAAGTTTTAAAGAATTTTAAGTCTTTATATTTCGAAGTTCGTAAAAGCCGAAGGAACTAATGCACTATATCAGCAGCATATCACTAAAGTAGTTGTAATAATGTGATGTTGCTGCACATTTGGCACTGGCTAAATCAGCACTTTTGTAAGCGCTTTTGCAATTGGAAACTCTCAACGATAAATAATAATAATAATAATAGTAATCTTGGTTAAAGAAATCAAACATTATTCAGCAATTTTCTTGTGAAAAATATAATATAGTTATATCTTCTCTGAAAAGGTGAGCTATAGTAGAAAGCTTGCTATAGTAGCTGCCCTTTTTCCATAATGCTGATTCAGTAAAATCTGAACACTGTAGTTCAATCGTTAAAAAAAATATTTTCCTAGATTGGAATTGAAACAATAAAGATTTATTGTTTCATTTTTATTAAGCGCTCGTAGCGAAGTTTGATTAGCTGCTCTTAACCTATCAGCAAAGTTAAGCAACACAGTCATGAGTTGGATGGGTGACCGCTAGTGACTACTACTGAGCGCTTCCGTGCTTCGGAAGGAACGTTAAGCCGTCGGTCCCGGTTGTTGTCTTAGGATGGCAGCCATTATAGCATAGTGGTAGGGCATTTTGCGCATAGGGTATTTTGCCCCTGACTAGCTCAAGTAGAAAATCTGTCGCCAAACACCTAACGGTGTGTTCCGGCAGCTGTACTTCAGAGCCAGTAATTCTAGGTTAGCCTGAACAACATCTTCGACCACATCATCACTTACTATCAGGTGAGATCAGGTCACAAACTAATCGATATGGCATAAAAAAAAAACAGAAAACGTTATCCAAAACACAGTATGGTCACCGTGAAGATTAATTAATGAAATTCAAATAACTGGACAAGGGTGTGTCGTGCAACTCAACGTAAGGTTCCATAGGCACCCAACAAATATACTTTAGTAGACCTTGCAACTAACTGAAATGTCGCGGGGTCAACTTGGCTATGGCTGTTACAAATCATCAGTTATCGAATCACACTTAAGTTTGTTTTTATTATTTGTTTTTTATGAGTAAGTAAACCTACTGATAAAATTGTAGGTATGGTACAGGAATACCAAATCCAAAACTAATTTTATTTATGAGAATCGTAATCTTAACATATTACTCGTATACTTAACATATGTAAAAACAAACTATACTCTAAATGATTTAGAGTAATAGAAGGAAATATAGTAAATTAGTGTTTATTTGTAATACAAATTATAATTTAAATATATTAAAAGTTTTTTTGGTTATATAATAGAACCAACTCTAATTATATCTTAAAAAAAAACATTTCCATGCTTGAGGAGCAAGAAGCACTAATGCACGCAAGTTTCAAATGACAAACGATTTTGAGGTGGAAAAAAAAGGTTTTATTACACTGTTTTACAAAACAATTGCACTATAAAAGCGGATCATAATTTTTTCTCATTTAGCCGGTAGTTAGGACTTTGGATCGCAGTCGTTATAGTAGGTATACGGTGACGAGGTATTTTTCGAATGCTACCCGGCAAGCTAAATAGCTCAAATCTGTCGCCAACAAGTAATTCTAGGTTACTTGAACAACATCTCCGACCACATTATCACTTCCTATCAGTTGAGATAATGGTCAAAAACTATATAAAAAATATAATTGTTGATACAGAATCCCTACTAGCGGGACTAGTGGTAACGGTAGCGTGCGGTGGCGATACTTCTGCTTTGAAAAGAGAAGGAAAATATATATATTCATAGCAACACAACAATACAGATATAATATGTATGGTTGGTATACTTATCGGTACTAGCTAATACGAGTATAAACCTCCATAGTTCAAAGTTTCCGACACTGAAGACCGCAACAAGCGGAGGTGCATCGCGAGGGCTGTTTTACCCAATGAACTACAGCGTCATCAACCCCGACCACTCTGTCAAGCAAGAGTGAACTAAGGAGAAGTAGCTAATATAAAGATTGTATATTGCTACGAACCAGCACCAACTCAGCATAATGCTGAGTATATACACATAATATTGATATATATAACTATAATACGCTTAAAAAACCTAACGCACCTCCTTGTGTCGTATCGTTCATCGTCGCAACTATATATTATACTAGCGACCCGCCCAGGCTTTGCACAGGTATTTATCAACCATAAAAAAATGAAACATAAAAAGTAGTTATTATGACATAACTGTGATAGTTAGACATATGGTATTGCGGACATTTATTGTAGATATTGATGTCCTCTATAAAATTGTAGTAGGTATATATCACTTTGTTTTATTATCAACGATTTCCGCAGCGTACGCGATATTACGATTTTGTTGGTATTCTATTCACAAGTTGGGTTACATTATCGAAATTTTCTCACGGATCCCTAAGTTTTTGACAATATTAGAAAATAGACGGGATATGTTAAGTAACTTACAATAAAGTGTTACAATGGGTGGCCTTATCACTAATAGTGATCTCTTCCAGGCAACCAGGATATTGGGTAGTTTAAGAAAGTCGTCATAAGGTCAGCAGCGCGTTCGTAACCCCTCTGGTGTTACAAACGTTCATAGGCGACTGTGACCAGTTACAATAAAGCAGGCAACAAAAAAAACGTGCGTACGTTGAGAGTATTATATTTTAAATAAGGGTTCTTTGTCCATCCACGGAACCCCAAGAAGAGGGGTATCAGATTGAATAATGATAATAAATGTTTGTCGGCGGTGAGTAATGGGGGACCTCTATCTCCCGCTACATGATTAATCTAGAACTTCCTATTTGATAGCTTTAGCTTCCATGTGATCTCTCTTCCTCGATACCGTCGTTAATTTGTCGCGCCTTCAATTTGGCTATTTAATAATGACTTAAGACTGGAGGGAAGTCTCGAATTTTCATACAAAAAGCTAAAACGTTTCTACCCCCCTAAACAATCACCGATTTTGATGATTTTTGGAAATGTTATAGATGTTTTGAATCTCCAGGTTTACAGGTTTTGAATTCGATCATTATATTAAAGGAATTTGAATTAATGGGTATTTAAATACCGATATTTTCTCAAAACTTGTATCTCTAGTTTGTGAATTATTTATAGGAAAAATAATGATAAATAAAGAAAAAAGAAAACTTGTAAGCCTAGTTTATTCTGTCAGTTATAAAATTAGACCAAAATGTTTAGTTTTGATTAATATTTAATATAGGAGAAAAGTTTTCTCCCAGAACGCAAATTATGCGCAAATTCTAAGTCAAAACTTGAAGAAGCTGCAATTGTCCTTATCGTTCTATTCTATTCCGGCGTTTAGCGGCGAGACAGCGTCACTTTGTTAAAATACCTATTTTTCTGTAGGAGCTTCTCTTCCCGTTCTTCTTAATCTCTCTCTCTTCTAAATCGCGCACTCACTGCTGAGGGATGTGATAGTGTCCCAATATTTTTTTAACTAATGAAGTAATAGAAAACTGTCAGTTGCACTTATTTACCCATTCCCGTTGGATGCGACCATATTATACATTTTATTGTTTTACTGTAATACTGTTAGCATTTACACCCCCACTAATACATCATAATTATACAAATGAGGCCTACCCGGAGGATCCTTATGATTATGTTGTTACTAAGAATTACAGTGCTCGCAGCAAAAAAGTTGCACGTGTAATATCTATACATTTCCATTAAGGAACCCTACTTACTATAAATCCCAAGCCCGTGGGGATAATGACAAACCCCTCCATATTTGGGGAGGCTGTGTTCAGCAGTGGACTATCCGGCTAATACAGTTTTTTAATTATTTGAACAATTCCGCCTTTACCAAGCTACCACTTGTCGCGTAGGTAGGTACCTAATTAGTTTAAACATAATATATTTTTTATATGAATATTTACGAATAAATTTATTCGTAGATGAATATTTATTATGTAAATTTTATGGTACAATCTGTAACACTTAAAAAATAAGCATCCGCAGCGGAAGGCAAAGAATGCAAAAAAATATTTCATGTAGGTATCTCAGATTGAGTAAAAAATCAAAATATTAGAATGAGATTTTAATAATTAGAAAGCTGATCACCATGGCTAACTACCGTAAAGGCATGAAAATCTATCCCCTAACTCTCTAAGCAGCTTCTCGCAATAACATGATTTTGCAGAGCAATTCGAAAATGTGCGCCAAAATCGCCTGACACTTTTTGTTACTGTCAAAGAATTATTGTACAAACCATGTGCAACAATATTTCCTTGACATTTGTTCCAATTAAAAAAAGTTAATATTGCTATGTTAGGAAAAAATAAGATTAATAGTAAGCACGTGAAATAAAGCAAGTAGAAAATCTGTCGCCAAGCACCTAACGGTGTGTTCCGACAGCAATCCTTGAGGGCCAGTGAAATTACAGGCACACGATGTCTCAAGGTGACGGGAGCAGTGCAATTCGTGACTTATGACGAAATGCATCTGTTATAGGCAGAGGTTAGTTCGCTTAACATCAGGTGGCCCTCGAGCTTGTTCCGTCACAAAAACATAAAAAAAAACCTATTCGGGACTCGAACCCGCGACCATACATATGCATATAATATATAGCCCGTTTTGGCCATGCTCTTCCAATTGATGAGTGAGTAATAGCTCATTCATCATCATTTTTTCCTTTCGTGCCGAAGATGCAACCAGATAATACTGACATTGTAAACTTTTTGCATTTTATTCCTAATGTTTCTTCATTTATACTCTCTACTCACACTGCCAATAAAATTCTTTGTGGTTGTTTTTACTTGTCCATAGCCTCTAGTATTTCGGTTTGGAAAATGGTTTAGTAAATTAGCGATCTATTTTTATTTCTGCTGAACCGCTCGTTTGAGCTTTTTGGCCATGTAAAAACCACTATCATCTTTTTCTTCATTTTCCACAGGCATTGCAACAAGATTATAAGTTAGTACAAAGATTTAACTTTGAAATATCTACATATTTATATTTATATCACAGAAAATTCAAATCGACCGCGCATTTTAAATTTTCTAATATTCAGGGCTCCTAGCTGCTTTCCATAAATTTTGATAATAAACCAGGCTAGTTAGAAATTACAGTGCATTTGCGATTTAAAAATATATAATATTGCTCGTATTTTCTGCACGCTATTCTATAATTGACTCACCTCCTAAAACAATACTTACTTAAAACTATGTTCACCCGTAACAAATGCTATCTTTTCAATACGTACCTATTAAATATTTCTACCATATCAAATAACTATTTGATATGGTAAAAATCTGGCTAGCATTTACCTTAATACCAGCATAGATTTTTTATAGTGTACTTAGAGCGTATTTAACAAAATCTAGAGATCCAAAAATTATTCGGGATTTCCTCGATAAAAAATATAATTCCTGCTTATTTTTCTATAGCTACGACGTGGTTTGTGTATTTGCCTCTTGGTTACATATTCATTTTTTTAATACTTTATTTATATGTGTGCCTTTGACCACTCACTATGTAACCTGATTTGGAGCGTAAAAATGCAGTATAGTTCGCTCGGTTCTATTAGAACCGGATTAAAAAAAAAACTATCTAATAAAGGAAAGTAGTACAGTACCGAAAGCACTAAGGGTAAGTACCATTTGGAGTTGAATTCGCCAAAACAGATAAAAACGATCACACTCCCAAAAAGATGTTCCAGGTGGGTCTTGGCATTATTTTCGCCATAAACGCTATGAAGCTACTGGAACAGTTTGAATTACCTACATCTAATGTCAAAAGTGACAGAAGTGGCAAATTTTAGTGGCATTCTTAGTGTTCTTATCCTAAATGGAACAGGGGAGAACAGTTACAAACAATCACAGTGATCACAACCATAGACTCATGTGATCACTCACTCACAATGTGATCAAAATTATCGAAAACAACGAAATTAGCGTCAAATGGAATATGCCCTAAGTCGACAACACCATTTCTGGGACTTATAGCAAAAAAGTAGTATACAGTCCCACCAACTTATCTGTTCAGGCGGCAGAAAAAAGAACTACAACATTCTTTCAAATTATGATAGTTTGTAGTTGAATTCCTTGACCAGCAGCGCCCTCGCGAACTGCACAGTTAAGTTGGTGGTACTATAACTAACTACTTTTTGCTTTTTAATCTGTGTCCACGCGTGGTCGCGCCGGCCGCCGCGCCGGGTAGGCTTTGTTTTGTTGTTGTTTAGGGCGTTCGGATAGCCTATCGGTGCCAAAAATAACACTCACAAACGCTAAAAATGATCACACGGGCCGTTCGTTTTGGGACTTCGTGAGCAAAAATATCGTTTTCGCTCACCGTTCGGATAGCTTTGAAAACGCTACAAATGACAGAGAAAAGTGATATTTTTGACCCATGTCGTAACGTGGGATCGTTGTGATCGTTTTTTGACAACTGCTGGTTTGACAGTTGTATTTGGCGCGATTGAAGAGTTTCACAAGTTTATTACCTAAATAACTAGCAGAAGCCATTAACAAAGAAATAATAATAATATAGGTACCTACTTTTTTGTTAATTTTAGGGATTGATTCCATATTTCGTACTGTGCAAAATGGTTAAAACATTGTCGGTTGTCAAATGGTGCGTTCGTTTTGGCTCGATTGCGTTTGTAGCAGTTTCAAAAGTGGCATGTGTGTTTTAGCGTTCGGATAGAAGCTTTTGCTATTTTTGACCACCAATTACTGCATGCTATCCGAACGGCTTAAAACATACTTTGACAACCGACAATATTTTAACAATTTTGCACTGTACGAAACATGGAATCAATCTCTAAAATTAACAAAAAAGTAGGTACCTATATAATTATTATTTCTTTGTTAATGGCTTCTGCTAGTAACATTTATAAAAAACTTGTGAAACTCTTCAATCGCGCCAAATACAACTGTCAAACCAGCAGTTGTCAAAAAACGATCACAACGATCCCACGGTAAGACATGGGTCAAAAATATCACTTTTCTCTGTCATTTGTAGCGTTTTCAAAGCTATCCGAACGGTGAGCGAAAACGGTATTTTTGCTCACGAAGTCCCAAAACGAACGGCCCGTGTGATCATTTTTAGCGTTTGTGAGTGTTATTTTTGGCACCGTTAAGCTATCCGAACGCCCTAAAAGTATGTTTTAGGCCGGGACTCCACCAAAGCGGAGACGAGACGAGCGGAGAGGAGATGTTTTTTAAACAACCAATAGAATTGAGTTATTGACACGTCTCCTCTCCGCTCAGCTTCAGTGGAGATCGCTGTGCGGAGATGTGTAATATTTGTATGTCGCGATGGAAGCGGAGATGTGAGCTGTGCGCGGACGACGCGCAGTGGAGACGAGAGATGTGAGCGGCGTGCAGTGAGCGATGTCACCCTCCCCCCTCTCGCCCGCTAGCAACCCGCAGAACCCCGCGCGCGCGCCGGCCGGCCGGCCATCTTGCTAGTACCGTGCACGCGAGCACACGCTTTTATCGTGAATAATTCGTGCAGTTTGTATTTTTCAACGTAAACAATTAGTTAATTTAAATAAAACGTAATGGATGAACAATTTATTGAATCAGTAAAAAAATATCCATGTCTATGGAACATATCAATAGATACCTATAAACTTACTGACGTCAAAGATGCAGCTTGGGAGAACGTTTTGAAAGAAACTCAATTATCTGACGGTAAGTGCAATTTATTATACTAAGTATTTCGTTCAAGTAATATTGTAATACGAGTGTCTTGCCATGGAACGGCGCCCTCGTTGTTGAAATAACTACAGAATTTTTCTCGAACTTGATAGGCATCCATATTGTCATTCGATAATAGATTTTCCACGTTTGTGTCGTTAAACATAGTCGTGGCCAAACCCGTTTCATTATTATCTAGATAGCCAGGCATCTTGTCAATTAAAAAGTTGTGTAGAACACACGTCGCTCTTATCACTTTTTCCACTGTTTCTATTTTACATTCAAATTCTTTACGGTATACGTACCATTTCCGTGATAATACACCAAATGTAGCTTCCACAATACGACGAGCTCTTGAAAGTCTATAATTGTATGTTCGTTTTTCGTTATTTAAATTATCGCGTGGATATGGTCTCATTAAGTTAGGCATCAAAGGGAATGCTTCGTCTCCAATAAAAACAAACGGTACAGGTTCTCCATTTTGGTACAAGGGTTGTGGCCGTGGTAGATTTAGTCTGTTTTCTCTCAAACGAATTCCGAATATACTATCAGCAAAAATACCACCATCGCTGAACCTTCCCATTGAACCTATATCTACCATAATTATTCTTCGGGTAGCGTCGGCTACGCACATCATTACAGTTGAAAACCTGTGTTTATAACAGTAATATGAGGACCCAGATTTTGGGGGTGCAAACATGTACACATGCTTGCCATCAATGGCCCCGACGCAGTTTTTGAATTGCCAGATTTCTTCAAATTGCTTTGAAATTTTTTTCCAATCATTTTCATTAAGTTCTGGCATAACCAAAGGTTGTAATACTGTCCACAAGGCATCGCAGACATCTTCTATAATTCTTGGAACAGTCGATTTTCCAATCCTAAAATTTTCAGCTATTTGTGAAAATTTTGAACCAGTCGCCAAATACCTGTGATAATTATAATATAGATTTATATTTGTGTCGTGGTTTCAGTTAGAATAGAAGGGTCATTTCAAAATAATATCTTAATCAGTGTCGTGTTGTTTCCGGAACTATAAAAGATTAGGCATTACTGAAATTATGTATTTACAGAATTTTCACTCGTTCAAAAGTTATAGCCATTTTTAAATAATAGAAAATAAACAATTAAAAGTCTAAGATTCACACGAGCACAACACATTGAAATCAAACAAATAAAATGGATTTATCACTCGTTATTTATTAACATTTCAAATTTCGACGCCGCCGTCTGCCGCGACCACGTACGAGAGATACAATCCGTTTTGTATGTTTGATTTCAGATATTTTTATTTATAAATTGGTTTCCCTTGAAACTCTGGTATTTTTTAAATATTTATAATGGTTATAAATTCTGCATGAGTGATAATGCGGTAAGTATATTTTGACTATGGCAATGTCAACATTTAATATTTATAATGATTTCAATTATTTTTATTTCAGTAAAAACGGCTAAATCTAAGTGGAAAAAGTTGAGAGACAGCCACCGGGACGCATTAAAAAGGAAGAATGCCACTAGAAGTGGACAGAGTGGTAAACAAATTCGTGAATGGAAATATGAGAAGGTAATGGAATTTTTGATACCATATATGACGAATAGAAACAGGACTACAAATTATACCTCACAAACAAATATAAATGAACAGGAAACAAATTCATTGGAAAATAATGTAACCGATGAGTTTTTTGAAACATCAAGCAATCATACAAGAAGCACTCCAGAAGATCGTCCATCTGTACAACATTCGCCGTCACCGACATCAAGCGTCTCAGCCTCGACATGCAGAAATGCAACAAGAAAATCGGATGAAATAAGTAATTTACTTATTCAGCACCATGCAAACCGTGAAAGAATACGCCAAGAAAAACTAGAAATACAATCATTGATAGAGAAAAATAATACCCTTGACGAAATGGACACTTTTTTTCTGTCGATATCAAAAAGTGTAAAAAAACTTTCTCAATATATGCAGCTTCAGGCTAAACGTAAAATTTTCAATGTTCTTTTAGAATTGGAAGAACTTGAGCTACAAAACACATGGTATAACACAAATGAAAATAATTGGTATTCCCCCGGTTACACTTCAGCACCGGGTCCAAGTTCGACACCGGGTCCTAGCTCAACACAGGCACCGGTTCTTACATCAACACAGGCCGGTGGTCCTAACTCAACACAGGCACCGGTTCTTACATCAACACAGGCCGGTGGTCCTAACTCAACACAGGCACCGGTTCCTAGCTCAACACAAACACCGGGTCCAAGTTCGACACAGGCACCTGTTCCAAGCTTGGAAGATACGCACATGACCGATGAACAGATAGAAGAAGCATTCAGAAACGAAGAAGACACATATGATAATTTGTAACTATATGGAAAAGAAAGCAATATGTCTCATGTGATTTACTGTTATAATTTTTTTGTACGTTATGTTTCTAATATAACCTTACGTTTTTTTTGCTACTCCCAGAACGGCAGTTGATTTTTTTGTTTTCTTTATGAATAAATAAGATAATATAAAAATATATTTGGTTTTTACATAATATGCATCACTCCAGTCTCCCGGAGGGGTAGAAAGAGACAACGGATCTCGATTTCTCGTAATCCTTACATACCTCAGTTTACATAATATTTTTCATGTATTCTCGTACTTCTTGATTCTCGTTTTGAGTACTTCTCACTTAGCCCTTTTACACAAAAAAAACAAACACTCAAAAAAGACTGATCACATTCAAACGCAGATAACACACATAAACACAAACACACATTAACAAAAAAATAATTAGGTAGGTACTTACTTCAAACATACTGCTAGCCGCTCTTGGGTGCAGATAGATCTCCTGTAGTTAGTATCTTGCTTAAATATATGCGGTTTAATTAAGTTATGTAGTTCATAGAATATATTCCTCGGTAGTCTGTAGGACTTGGTAAAACTTTCATCATCTAACTCATTAAACAGAGTAAAAAATTCTCCATGACTGGTATGGTAATACAAGTGACTTCTTTTCCAAAACCGATGTTTTCTTTTGTTTAGGTAGTATAAAGCTATCAATTCTGCTTCTTCAGACTGTAGTTCTTCTTCAAGTAAAAGAAGATACTTTTTTTGTAATAATAGCGACATCGTCTACCTTTCGTGTCAGAATGCGTACTGAGCACTCAACGCCTCGCACCCGAGCTGAAAAACATCTCTTCTCGCACAGCACACAGCACACCGCACACATCTCCGCTTTGGTGGAGTCCCGCGAGCTGAAAAACATCTCTTCTCGCACAGCACACAGCACACCGCACACATCTCCGCTTTGGTGGAGTCCCGGCCTTAAGCCGTTCGGATAGCATGCAGTAATTGGTGGTCAAAAATAGCAAAAGCTTCTATCCGAACGCTAATACACAAATGCCACTTTCGAAACTGCTACAAACGCAATCGAGCCAAAACGAACGCCCTAGTTGTGTTTGTGTTGTGTAAACTTGTGTTTACATTTTTACCGAACCGATAACCTAAAATCTCGTGTGTTTTCTATGTAAATAATGAATGACATTGGTATGGACGGTTACTGAAGTCAACTGGGTATGTAACTTATCATAAATGCCTAGGTACATGACCGATTCGTGTCAGCAGACGTGCTTAATTTAAATGCCACTAGCCAATTTGTAAAACTTTTTACCATGTATCCTTCCTTTGTCCAGGTAAGCCCCAGCCAACGACGCTTACGCACGCTCATGTGCGCGTACACATTACTACGTGTAAACAATAGTAAATAGGTATTGGAAATGGACGGGAAACGAAGGGTGTATACAAATGAGATTCATCCTTTGTACACATCAGCTAGCCTCACTGATCTACGTTCTTCAGGTCCTACAATTTACCTAAATACTGCCAAAACTAAGAAAAATAAATCTCACGAAGACTGCACTGTTATTCATCTAAACTCAGGTAGGTAATTATCGCTATGTCGTACGGCCACAATAATTCTAACCAATACATATGTAATTTATTTATGTTTTAATATCATGTAATATTCTTATTCTTTCAGAGAAAAAAAAAGATTTTGGCTTATATTTAAACACAACATTCTCAATAACGTCTTCCAAAAAAATAAAGCTTCTATTTGTGTTAAACTTTTTGTTAAGTTTGGTGTGTATACTAATATGTTTTTCCTCGGCCTGCTATTACTGGCACGAGTTGTCAGCTTTAAGAAGACAGATTGATATGATGAAAGACCACTTGATAATTCAGAATTTGAGCCAAGATAAAACAGTGCAGAGCCCTTTAGTATTGAGGCATCATAGTCCACAGGAGGAGGGAATACCACAATTACAAGCATTACAAAATCACAAAAAGTTTGTTATGGACAACCTTGGAAACAACTTAGAATTTGACTCCCAGAAGAGAAATGATAGTGAAGGCAACAAAACAATAAAGCACATAGAAACTACAAGTGTACTAAAAGGTATGATTTAAATTAAACTAAAAATTATCTATAAGAGAGCCCTTATGGACAAATGTTTCAACTCTTTCAACTTATTGAGTTGCTATATGTCGCAAAAATGGTGGCTCGCAGAAAAAACCACACCAGTTTTTCTTGCCAAGATTATGGTCAGGGACTAGATCATATTTTCTTCTGTTGTCCTCAGCTGTCTTATTCTCTGTATGATGTTTTAAGTCCTAATATCCCTAGACCTGTTAGTTCTCATATGTCTCGTGAAGACATATGAGAATATATTTATATATATTTTATGTAATTTTATTAAGTCTAATAATATTGGTTTATAGATGTAATTATTATTCTTAAATACTTCTAAACTTATATTTTTGCTTTACTTAACTATAATTATTATACCGGGCATTCTTCATATAAACTGTACATTGGCCACACTCTGACACAGGCAGAAAAATGTCAATCAGCGTTTAAAAGCCATCTAAAGAAGAAGATTTACAATTTTTGTTCTGGCTAATTTTATAATAACATATACCATTTTGCTCTTAATCATGAAAAACCCATTTTTGTGACCCTGAGTAAATTTTTTCCCAGGTGTTTGTAAAATGTTAACAATTTTTTAATATCAAATGGTGTTTTGAACAATCCTACTAATTTCAGCTGGATGTGAATATTTGTACTCTCTGATGTCTAAATTAACTGGACTATAGGGCTATTTATTGATTTGTTTTGTGGCTATTTACTGTCTTAAATAATTTAGAGGTATTTATATTTTATTGAATGATAGAAGAAGATTTATTGAATGGAAGTAGAAGCCTTTGACCACTATCTCACCTGATGGTAAGTGATGATGTTGCACTGTCATAATTCTGCATTGTTATGAAAATTTCGCATGCAATTGCATTGATTGCAAGTTATGAAATGCTAGTAAAACGTAAGTTGAACTATAGGCGTTGCTCCATCCCAATACAATGGTTAAATAAAGAATGAGAGCAAAAATTAGATATATGAGTCATGGTGTCTTGTTAGCTCAATTGGTTAGAGCATACCCCAGCTAAAGAGGTGGATGGACACGGATTCGAATCCCGCACATGACTATAATTATTTCTCTCGTAAATTTGTAATTTTATTATGAAATGCTGTTTCCTGTTTTCAATAAAAATGTTCTGTTTCTAAATTTCAGATGTACTCATCGCTCAATTCAATGGTGCATTCAAGGAGCATAATATAGGATCTCAATGTAAGTCTTATTTTTTATAAAAACATTCCAACAAAAACTTACCATTAATGTGTGAGAAAACATTTCAAAATTATAACTCACATGATAGTCCAGAGATTGTAAAGTTAGTTTGAGTTAGAAACATATTGATATTTATATTAATTTGCAGCTTACTGTAACCGAGCATCACTTCCAAATATATAATAATAGTTGTTTATTCAGATAACTCTACATTAATAGTGTTATTAGTATACATGATCTCTCAAGTATAATAGCATTAATGACAAATGTAATATTATTTTTCTGCATCTCTTAATGTAAATTTAGTTAATTAGTTTCAGTCCTAACTTACTTCCTTCCATAGCAATTTTTCTAGTTTCTAATTTTTTAGTTTGCGTTTTACTGTAGTCCTAGGTTAGGAATCCATAAGTAAGGATGGGAGGAATTTAATAACTTGTGTATTTATATATATAATTTATTTTATACTCTAGTGTCTTTTCCAAGCATGTACTATTCTTCATTTTATTTCTTTTGACATTAAGTCATTTGGTGAAATGATTTGGCCAAGGTAGTGGCTCTCATTCACATAGGCTTTCGTTGATAGTGTTTGGTTTTTGTACACTATTTGTCATAAGTTTTTTGGGTTTTCATAAGCAGTCCAAGCATATTACCACAAGAAATTATATATTATAAAGTCCCAATACACGTTTTTCATTACAAGAAAATCATTAAAACCTCTTCCTATATCTTAAGGAATACACACTCGAAACACAACATCTTACTTCTTGGTGACAGAGGTAGGTAGTCAGGCAGGCATACGCAAAATGCGCTACCACTATACTGCTGATAATGACTGCCATTCTACAACAACAAACTGATGGCTTAATGTGCTTGAAATTTAAAACATTTTCGTAATTACCACCCCAAAAAGCGTAGAAAATAACACCCAAATGATATGGGTGTTATTTTCTACTGTTATTTTAGTCTATATGACCTGATAACCTGACGACCTCGTCAACAATTAGGCAAAGGCAAACCTATCAACACAAAAAACAAATAATGTTCTAAAATCTGCCACATACTAACATGTAACATAAGTTGCGGCTCGTCTTTTGCTGATTATTTTGCCGGTGTTTTCCTCAACAAAATCCCTTCTTTAAAATATGAGTGCCTATCAGAACCCTCTGGTGGAAGTTACGTCAACATTCCCTATTTACAACCAAAAGATGTTGATGTAGGTATAAGACAGCTGAAAGCAAGCAGTTCACCAGGTCCGGATAATCTACCAGCCTCTATTTTGATATCAAGTAAGAGAATGATAATGCAGGGAGCGTTATAATTTTCCATATTTTGAATTTGTGTCAGCGGAATGGTGAATATCCTCCCCATTGGAAATTATCTAGAGTTACCCCAATTCCTAAAACTGGAAACAAACTAGCAGTAGAGGATTTTTGCCCTGTTTCAATCTTATTGTCTCCTGCAAAAGTTTTCTGTGTAGACTGCAAGCTCTAATTGGGACGACAGCAGTTGCTCAACAATGCATGCATAGTAGCATTTGTTGCCATCAGTCAGTCTAACTTATATTTCTTCCTCCAGGCAGTTTTGGGGATTAATGTTAGAACTCGTAAGTACTTAAATCGGTCAACTTCAGTAATAGTGCTGTGTCCAAAACGTCTTTTGTGTTGCTGCTGGTTATGAGGTACTTCAAGGTTTCAAACTTTGCCTTGTCGACATGCAAGCCATATATGAGAGACATAACAGTTTACTTGGCACTCCCATCATATGCATGGTAGGCATGGTATGGTGAACACTCTCTGTATTGAGACTGTCGAAAGCCTGTAATTTCACTTAGTAAATCGTTTACAAGTCCTCGTCATTGCTGACATTCGAGGTGCTAGTTGAGAGATGCATTTTATGTCACTGAGCTTAATAGTGTCCCTATTTTATTTACCTCTCCCCTCTGCAATCTGTGCTGTGGATGCCTTCATTTTCAGAATTAGTGCAACAAGAAAGTGGTCTGAATCACAGTCATAAATCTAGCATGTTTGTGAGCCTTTGTTTACCAATCAGCACATAATCTATCTGGTTTCCTTTAAGTGATTCTCTGCCAATAACTTGGTTGCAAATGTCCTCTTTTCCAATTTGGGCATTAAGTCTCCTAATACAATGAGCTGATCATATCTAGTTAAATATTCACAGGCTTTGTGGAGTTCTTCATAGATCTTCTCTTTGTCTTCTTACTCTGAATCTTTAGGTGGGGGCATACGCACATATATATAGAATCAGATGAGTGTGTGTTAAACCAACTAGACGAAAATACAGTGTTGTAAATTGTTTGAGGAATATACAGTGTTGTTCATAGCTTGACAAATACGCAGTATTGACGATCTTGACGAATAAGCAGTAAAACATGGAATTTTGTAGGCTTGAGGAGAATGCGGTATTGCTATTGACTAATATGTCGTGAATCCTGTCATTCGCTTATCAAAGGGCATTCAAGTATGGATATCATAAGGAATTAATGGCATTAGTAATACAAACCGGCCCGTGGGGTGCCGGGCTAGAATATCACCCCCTATCTCTACCCGTGGGTGTCGTAAGAGGCGACGAAGGGTTAACCACCAATTTCACACTGTGATCCCCAAGACGCCTGCCAAGCTTGGGAATGATGGCAAGCCTATACTGAGGCTGTGTTTAGCAGTGAACAATCCGGCTGATACAGTAGTAATTCAAATATCTAAAATTCTCAGTTGTTTATGTATGATACATAATGACCGAAACATCTGACGAGATGTGGGTGTTTAAACTACTGCCTATACCTTCGGGGAATACAGGAAAATTATATAAATTACATACTCAAATTCAATGCGGAATAAAATTACCTTCAAACTCTTAAAAGTGACTATCATATTTAATTTTTCAGATATAGTTGGGCCTTGGACTAGAGATGAAGATGTATCATCCAAAAACAGTCATGAGAAAATAGAACTCAGTCAGGACCATGTTGTTATTAAAGAGAACGGCCTCTATTTAGTGTATGCACAGGTAAGCTATATTTAGTCATTTATAAATTGGGTACAGTATATTTAAATTTAAAACTAGTCCGTGGGGTGTAGGGCTAAAATGTCACTTCCCCATCTCTACCCGTGGTTGTCGTAAGAAATGGGGGAGGCTGTGATCAAGTATTTTTCAGTTACACTTGTATTGTGTGCGAGTGCTGACTTTAAATCCCGAGTGAGTCTAGAATTTTATTCTAATGTAGACCACTGAGAATAGAGAAATATTTAGTAATTCAACGGTCCCAGTGGAAAAATTTGTGCCTGCCATTTCACCTTAGATTACGCTATGTGTGTAATTATATTCACTGGCTTGAGATTTGAAGTCAGCACTCGACCAAAATTAGTTTTGTTATGCAAGGTTGCATGCACCTCTAAGACCTATAATCATTTAATTCTTAAACTAACTGCAACCTTAATTTGAAATCAGTATCTAGAAACTTGACAACAAATGTCATTTTGACAGCTGTCATGTCACTTTTTAGGTTACATGCATGTATAATAATATGAACGTCTAGACATTCCTCTATGTTGATCAGAGTAATACAGCCATTTACCAGAAAGGTTCCTTAGACCTCGCTACAGTTGTGTCATGAGGAACACTGAAAGCACTTCTATGAGTTGTGCTATAAGGAACTAATATTTTGGATGGCACAACTAGTTGTTCATATTCATTGGTACTTAGGGAAGTCCTCGATAGAAAGTAAAAGTGAGAAACGATAAAAAGAAAAAACAAAAAATTTGCCTAGTATTCTAAAATAATTGCCTATTAAGTAAATTGTAGAAAGATGTACTCTTTTCATTCTTTTAAATAAACACTTAAGAGTGTTTGGGAAGGGGCAACTATAAAATTTCATACTATCAAGACAAGTTTCACCAACCGCGGCTTTAATTTTCCTAGAAAAGAACAAATTCCTACAAAAATCAAATTATCTTAATCATTAAATATATTGTGAAAATTAAAATTTGTGACGTATACAAGCAAAAAGCGATCAAAACGTGGATATATAAACTTTTTTGGAGTACTATTTTAATTATGAAATGAATAAATGTGGATATCAGTTAATTTTCTTTCAACTTTAAATAAGAAATGTTAAATAGTTCATATTTTTCAGTGTTAACTTGTTTTTCTTTTTATTATAAATTTAAAGTCCATTTAAAGTTATATAAAATTGTCAATACAGATGGTATACGTGAGCCACGCCCCCAGCTGCTACATGTTGTGGGCGCACGAGCGGGGCCGCGCGCCGACGCTGCTGGCGCTTTGCTCGGCGGGCGGCGCGGGCGGGGGGGGCGCGCTCGGCAGGTCGCAGGCCTCCTGCTCAGTACAAACTGTCGCGCGGCTGCGGCGCGGCGTTACCGTCAACTTGTCGCTCAGGAATGCCAACAGGACTGTGTTGGGAGGTCCAGGGTACACCTACTTTGGTTTTGTCAAGTTAAGTCCTTGAAGTTTTCTGTGTATTTGTATTATTTAACAGTGGTAGCATGTTATGGTTTACATTTGTGTAAGTTTACATGTATGAGCGTTTTGGGAGTCAGGGTTATAGGTATTTTAATGTTGAAAATGCGGTCGAACCAGATTGGTGCTTGTTTGTGATACGGGTGGAGACTGGAGAGGTGTTAATGCACAATAAAAGTCTGTGATTGTAGTGCCATAATTTTGTGTTATTGAATAATAAGTCTTAAAGTAGAGGAGTTAGGGCGAATCTAAAAACTTCTTCATATGTTGAGTAAGGAGTTTAATACAAAAATCAATTTAATCAAAATAAAAGAATACTTCTAGGTAATTACTGATCCATACTTAATTGTTACTATATATTTGTTGTAAAACTCGGGCTCCATTTTCTTTTTAATATCAACCATGGACAAAATAGTACGAACTATACTACAATAAAAGCATTTAGATCCCTCTAAGTCATTGCAGACTCATAGGCAGTCCAAATGCTCTAGCCCACTACCAGTTGGAAAGTACTAACTTTTTCATTTTCATTGACTGTACATGAAATAATAATGTTAGAATTACATTAAATGTAAATGAGGACTTCCTTAATAATCTTATGTAAAAGTCCCGTCATCAGAAGCTAAAGCTTATATATAACCCGGCCAAATTAAATTGCTCTTAACTCTGAATTAATTCCCATATTGAGTTCCTAACCATGAAAATTGCCAGGATTATTTTTTGTTGCGTTTTGTATTAGCAGCACTTGCTATTAATTTGCATAAATTGTAGGTTCTCATGACGGAGACTTAAGACATTACTAATTTAGTGACTTGGATTGCAATACTAGCCAATAAGGATATAATTTGTAGGCTTAGAGAGCTTTTTATCTTGGAAATTCCTGTCATACATACTTAATTTTAAGCAAACCGATATAAAATTCATACTTTTTTATTTGTACTACTGGGAATAAATATAGTCTCTGTGTTACAACCCTTTGACACGGTTTTTCAATCATCAGATAAAAAATACCATCATGATTAATGAACGAAATTAAAAACATTTCTTTTAAAATATGGAATCGATTCGAATATCGAAGCGCTCGTAGCGAAGTTTACTTAGCTGTTCTCAACCGATCAGCAAAGTTAAGCAACGTCGCCCGCGGTCATGAGTTGGATGGGTGACCGCTAGTGACATTACTACTGAGCGCTTTCATGCTTCGGAGGGCACGTTAAGCCGTCGGTCCCGGTTGTCGTCTTAGGATGGCAGTCGTTATAGCATGGTGGTAAGGCATTTTGCGAATGCCCGCCTGGCTAGTTACCACCCTCAAGTAGAAAATCTGTCGCCAAGCACCTAACGGTGTGTTCCAGCAGCTGTCCTTGAGAGCCAGTAAGCCAGTAGTTGAGGTTAGCCTGAACAACATCTTCGACCACATCATCACTTATCATCAGGTAGGGTAGTGGTCAAAGGCTAATCTATCTGGCATAAAAAAAAATCAAAAAAATGGCGAAACTATGCATGGAAAGTGCTATGAATATACTTCCCTTGAACAATCAACAGTCGTTCTTTTTAAATTATTTGTCTATATATTTATTCTTATTAATAGTAACTATCTGATGTTGAAGAAACCGAGTCTAAATAGAATATTATGTTATACTTAGTTCACTACTACTAGGAACATAAAGTTCTACTAAGTATGGATTTGATTCGACGCTTGAATTACTCAGTTTAACGTTTGGGAAGACCCGTGATTTACAAATAGACGTTTGTTAGACGGTTGGGAGTTGCCCTTTTTATTATTGAGTTTGGAGTTGACGGTGTGGGCTATAGCATACCGACTACCAAAGGTAATGATGTGAGATAGTGTAGCCCAAAAGTAATGACTGTTTTCTGTTTTCGTTATATTTTGTATAATATATAATAAGTGTATTGTGTATATTGAATGAGAAGCCTATTAAAACCAATTAATAGGATTTTCCATATGATTAAAATGCCTAGATAGATAGCAAAAGTACCATCAACAGGCCCACCAGTTGAGACAACGGGAATACGCCGTAAATGAATTGTCTTCCTTTTCATGCAATATCAGCACTGCTGTTAGACGGTAGTATCCATCCAGGCGTTTTCATCTTACAAGAAAAAACTGGATATTTTAATAATGTAACATAGGTAGGTAATTCACCATAATTATTATTAGTTTTATTGGTCTCTCAAATGAACGAAGAGTCCCACATTATGAGCCAAAATTTTCGTTGGTGTAACATTTTGAAATTTTACTTTAGATTTAAAAAGTTAGTGAGAATTTTTCTATTGACATTTTTTGATGTTATTGTATATCTCATTTTATTATAAATGTGTAAGGTGAAGGAATAGTAGAAGCTGTACATTTTGTGAATTTAATAAATAAACATATCGGCCGATTGTTTCACTGCAGAACATAGCCGTTGTATTAAAGGAGTTTTTCCATCGTGTCGTGTGCTGATTGAGATCGCGTGGCAATAATAGGAAAATCTTCTCCTGGCAAGTTCGAACATAAGCTCTGCACCTTAAGGAAGTAAAACAGAGCACTGCCATTTAGTTCCTTCAATAACAAAACATCCATTTAATTTATATTGGTTCGTGAAATTGTATAAAATTAATAAGTTGGTAGTTACTACTGACAATATAATAACACTGTGACATACATCCAAGCGAAAGGTTGTACTTTGTTATACTTGTATACTTTGACCGAAAAATATACTTACTTCCTATGTACCTTCATATGGTTAGATGGGTATTTTGTTTGATTCATCTGGAATTACCGAGCTCTTAAACTGTTTAACCATCCACAAAATGAATTCTGTCACTTTGACAGCTGTCACATATCTTTGTTGAAGACAGTATTTTTAAGTCACCTAAAATAACGGCTATCATAGTAGAATACATTTTCCAGATAGATAATCATAAGAACGGATTATCTTTAGATAGATAATCTCATAGAACAGTTCCGGATAGTTAGACTATATAGTATATCTAACAGAACTGAACAGAAGATTACATACTTCTCTCGAATACATACGGTGCGTAGATATATTTAAGAAGGTACTCAAAAGTGTGAATTATCGTTTGATATTTTTTGACTTCGTAGTTATTTCCATAGATCTAGAATAAATTTAAGTTTCTTGTTTACACTGCCTATTTGTTATTTACTTTAAATTAAGTACTTAGTATTTAGGCCATCCATTACCATTCGTATTCAATCATCAAGATTGAATATTTTATTTTATTGTACATAAAAGTCAGGGCAAATATCTACTTAAAATTTTTGGTCTAAAGCATAGTAGTATAATATTTCATATTAAATAAATAATAAAAAAACATTTCACCTACATTTTGTACTCAGTGAATTTCATCAGTCTAATGCCATAATTATTTTTTATGAATACCAAAATAAAAATACAAAAGGTTTGTCCAGCAATTATCCTTAGGGTTACATCACAATTCAGAAAGACTAGCTAGTTTACAAAATTACCATTAATTACGGGCGTATACCACTTGACGCTAAATTCGTTATTTGCGATAATTTGATCACATTTTGTGTCTATGGTTCATATTAAATATGGATTCATAGACGCAAAATGTGGTAAAAATTACCGAAAATAACTCAAATGAAATACGGCCTTAATGATATTGTACTATTTTATTTTGGTATTGACGTTTAAGATTTGACATCAGGAAAACAGCTAAAGATCCAATACGAGATAATAGAATAATACTGAATTGTGACAATACGACACAGAAGCCAATATAAGAACTGTGGAGAATAATACAGATGATTTTGAAGGTATAATTCATAGACATAGGATTTTTTCGCTACGCTCAACATACTCTACGTACATCCTAAGCCTATGGTATAATTCCTTCTTGAAATAAATTAGTCCTGACAGAATTTCATAAAATAAGGAAAAGCATCCTTATTTTTACAAGCGTTTTTTTTTCTAGGCTTTTTCTTTTGAGGCCAAAACAATTTTTTTTTCTGACTAAAATTAATGTCACATCATAAAACACAAACCAAGTTTTTTTTCAACGGCAAAAATATTTTTTTGACCCAACTGAAGCTTTACCTGAATATCTTGCTTAGTGACAAAAAGAAAACTAACATTTGCTGACGTATCACATTATACGGTACATAAGGTCTCATAGTACACCAAAAGATAACATTTTTATTTTATGGTTTATCATCATATAACCCATATGAGCATGGTTTGTGGTATAACGTTATCTGCATATAGACAATAGATATGCCCTAGATTGTTGAAATTCTCCCATGATAAGATTTCCTGACTAGTTAAAAAGTCAATAATACCTTATAATAAGTAGTACTAGTAAATAGTTATACTAGAATTGATAAGTTTGGTGATGTGTTCTCTAATTTTTATTACAAATTCTCTTGTTTTATTTAGATAAACACTTTCGTTTAATATTTAATTATCAGTCGAAACCAACCGTAACTATGTAGAATTACGGTTATGTGGTGCTTTTTTGTTATTTAATATTGTGTTAAGTCCCAGTGAATTCCATAGGTTAATTATTGTAATTATACAAGAATAATAATAATTTGTATTGAAAATATAATTGTTTTATTTAACTAACAAAATCGTAGTTGTAAGTATTTCGAAATTTCAGGCACATGAGACTTGTAACTACTAATTTTTCTAAGGATGGTGGGCGCAGTGCAGTTCGTCACTTCTTACAAAGTGCATCTTGACAAATGATCTAAGTACGGAGACTTTTTATAAAACTTGAGAGATTCTGGCTCATCTCTGCATCCCCATCATCGCACAGTGTTTTGCCTAGAACAACGTAGGTGGACAAAAGTCATTTACCTAATCAGGTAATTAAGGGTCACATGCCATTAACAAAACCCCCAAGGTCTCGATAACAGGTAATAATTAGGGCAAACATTCCATAGTGGTGAGTTATAAGGGGTTGAAGGTAAGTGATAAGTTAATTGCATTTGTGAAATTAAATTAGTTGCAATTTTGCGGCACTTATGATAACATCTCTTAAAATTTGTAGTGATTATTTTAGTATTTTCTGTGATGGATTTTACCTTTGAGGGTAAGTACTTTCTTACTTAATATCGACTTAATATATTATTTGCCAACATGTGCTTTAAATATCCAATTGAAAAATCTGTTAAAAGAATGTCATGTTTTTCTTCATATCTAAACTTTCAAGGATCGCAACTTTTTGTATCCACGTGTATCCAAGTTGATTTTTATGTATGTTACAGCCACAACATTAACCTTTTAAATGATATATAATATGGAGACCGCAACGAATGCTAAACATTTTTTTTTATTTTTTTTTCAGATCATGTGTACACTTTTTCGAAAATGGAGTTATTTGAAGAATGGCGTAAATATGACAAAGAAGCAAGAAATGCTCACCTGATGGAGTTTATTTTTAACAAATACAATCTGAGAGATGTGGCCTCCGATTCAAGAAGAGATATGCAAACAAAAATTGCCAGCATATCGTCAAAATTTGCTGAAAAGTGGGCTGCTTCGAAAACAATGGATGTTTTTTTAAACAAAAATAGAAGTTGGCTGGACGGAGCAGACATACAATTTAGCGTTCGTATGCATCGGCCTTCTGCTTCCTCCTCATCAGAAGATAATCGACCTAAAGGTAGACCCCGAAAAGACTTCGAAGACGCCAGTTTCAAAACAAAAAAACGCAGGGTTGAAGACTTGGTGAAATTGCGGAGTGCTAGTGAATTGACCACAGCTGCGGAAGTGGCAAATCGTTTATCGGGTCATAGAGCGGTTGCCTCTCGAATCCGAAAAAGTGGCGATCATTCCAGCACAGAAGGAAAGGCATCTGAAGAATCTCTTTGTAGTGCTAGGCAGTTAAATAGTGACGAAGCGCTAGCTTATTACGTAGATTCTAAGTGCACTTCTCACTCTTACAAACAGACGAGAAAGTGGGCAATGAAGGCTGGACATCAAGTGTTTCCATCATACCATAGCCTATGTAAGTCAAAAAAACTTTGTTATCCTTCTGATGACCATATATCTATAACGGAATCGCGCGCGGAAATAAAACTCCAAGCTATTTTGGATAAAACAACTGAACGACTAGTTGAAGCACAAAGTGAAGTCATTAAAAGTGTGCTGCCCAGTTCGTCATTCACATTAGTTAGCAAATGGGGATGTGATGGTAGTTCTGGTCACAGTACCTACAAGCAGAAGTTTGAAAACACTGAGGCTACTGATGAATTTCTGTTTGTATTTTCATTTGTGCCTTTGAGATTGTGTGATGGTCAAAATATTATTTGGCAAAACCCACGACCTTCCTCCACGTTATATTGCAGGCCAATTAAATTTATTTTTTCAAAGGAAACAAATGAATTTACGACTACAGAAACTAACAGAGTGTTGGAAGAAGTATCTCAACTTCTTCCAACAACATGTAGTGTTGGTGAATCACAAATTTCTGTGAAGCACACTCTTTTGCTAACAATGACAGACGGCAAAGTATGCAATGCTATGACTGACACACGATCTGCACAAAAGTGTTATATCTGTGGTGCGACTCCTAAGATGATGAATGGTGATTTAAGTGGATTGGAAAGTAATGTAGAACATTATGGGTTTGGTTTGTCTACATTACATGCTTGGGTTCGCTGTTTTGAATGTCTGTTGCACATTAGCTATCGTTTGGATATTAAGAAGTGGCAGGTTAGAGGTGATGACGATAAAGCTAGTGTGAAACAGCGTTCAGACGACATAAAGCAAAAGTTTAAAACCCAAATGGGACTTATTGTAGACAAACCAAAACCTGGTTATGGTAACACAAATGATGGGAACACAGCTCGCAGATTCTTTACAAACCCGGAACTGAGTGGAGAGATTACAGGCTTAGACGTTAACCTCATTAAAAAATTCTGCATTTTGTTAAGAACTTTATCTTCTGGGTACGATATTAATTACAATGAATTTGAGAAAGTGTGTTCTGAAACCAGAACACTTTATCTAAATCTGTATTCGTGGTACTACATGCCAGCTACTGTACACAAAATACTTGTACATAGCACAGAAGTGATAAAAACTTGCATTCTTCCAATCGGACAGCTCTCAGAAGAAGCTCAAGAGGCTCGAAATAAAGACTGCCGGAGATTCCGTGAACACCACACCAGGAAACTGTCACGTATTGCCACAAATACAGATTTGTTGAATATGCTTTTAATAACGTCTGATCCTCTAATCAACTCTCTCAGAGAGGTACCCAAAAAGAAAATTGACAAATTACCTGAAGAAGTTTTAAATTTGATTGTTCCGCCTTCAATACAATCACATCGGGTTACAAGTAACGTTCTTCCGAGTCCGACTGATGAAGGTGATTACTTGTTACCAGACTCGACTGAATGTGAGAGTGACGAATCATCAGATGAGGATATTTAGGATAATTACGAGTATGATGTAGCATTTTTGTAAAATCTTGAGTTTACCTTTTTTTATAATATTTAAGTTATAAATAATAATGTATTTTTTTACTTTTTATTGTATAATTATGTTGTAATATATTATTGATTGTTTCTTTCTATTTTAATGTACTTATTTCTGCTGTATTTTTGCTTTTTTTTGTGCCTTTGTAAGAAATACAATACATTTTTTGATAAAGTATTTGGTTTTTCATTTTTAGACTTATAATTTAATCTGTACCTACCTGAAAATTATGAAATTAACAAATTATCATTGTCTAAGGCAAAAGCAATCGAAACCCATTATAAAATATTTTTGTCCAGCTAGCTTGTTCTAGGCGAAACACAGTGCATCGTGAGAGTTTTCGGCGAGCGCCAAATGACAAATAGGGCTGACAGACAAAATATAATAAAAAATACAAACTCAAGGCTCGATAAGCCACCATATTCATATTTTCGTATACATTGTTATTTTATTGAATTTGCAGATAAACATTTTATTATTATCTAGCGGCCCGCTCCGGCTTCGCACGGGTATAAAATATATAGTCTATGTCATTCACTCAAAAAATGATTAAAATCGATCCAGTAGTTTTGATTTATTAATTACTGCCCGGGCCACGGGCACGCGTTAAATTAAGAGTAAAACAATTCTTCTTTCCCTAAATCATGAAGATTTCCTGCTATCTTTGGAATATCTAAATTCATAGAGTACATTTTTACTTATTTACTTTTTACACTACTACACGCTCTCGCCGCCCAGGCCGGCCGGAACCGCCGCAAACGCTACGTCCCGCTATTTTTAAATCTGTAATATCTTCGAAAATATTAAATTAAATCATATGCTGTAAAGGGCCATATAGATCTTTATTAAATCAACTATGTATTTAAAGTATTTCATTAGATAAGGATTAATGCTGTATTGGTTAAAATCGCTTCGAAAATTAGCCATTAGTTGACGTAAAAAGTAAATTAAAAAAAAAGTGGGATATCCATAAGAGATTTTGATAAATCTCGTAGGGTTCAGCCTGCGTTTGCAATGTAAGCGAAAAAATGTAATTATTTACGACATCACATTAGAAACCTCAAAATAACAGTATTTCTCCACTAATTTATGGATTTTATCGTACATATACCTTCCTCTTCAATATTAAATTAATACTCCATAAAAATTAATAATTATTCATTTTTATGGAGTTAAATATATTGACATTTCCTTGTTTATATATTTATGAAGTGGTATTATTTGTAAGAAATAATTTGAATCTGTTTATTAACCTCAGAAGTGAACGGCATAAAAAGAGAATCCGAACACTTCCCCGCACTACTGCTTTTTATAGCAACAGCGTGTTTGGTATGGCTCCTAGGTTATATAATCATCTACCAAATTCGATACTGGAATCAGAGTGCGTCATGTTGTTTAAGCGGAAATTGTTTAAATTTTTGGTATCGAAATGTTATTACACTATTGAAGAATATTTAAATGACAAATTTGTATAAGCTATAATGATAAATAAATAATAATTTGACCAATGTAATATAATATTAAAATGTGTAACTAAGTATTAATAATGACATTAATAACTGTCATAAAATTTAATATCTGCTATGTATAATTGAAGTTTAGAATGTAAATTAATTAGAGTATTATTATAAGACCTTGTTCTTCTAATTGAGTTATTCTCAAATGTAATATCTGACATTATTCTCGTAATTGATAACCTTCACAATTTTAACCCATATTTTTGCATACCATTATGGTGGAATGTGGAGCGCTACCTGTTTTATGTAATATCAATACAAACACCCATGTTCAAGCAAATAAATATTTTTGAATTTGAATTTTGAATTTGAATTAAAAAAAACCGCATCAAAATCCGTTGCGTAGTTTAAAAGATTTCAGCATACATAGGGACAGAGAAAGCGACTTTGTTTTATATGTAAGTATATATATTTTTTTATGTTATTGTGACGAAACAAGCCCGAGGCCCACCTGATGTTAAGTGGACTAGTCACACTGAGACGTCCAGTTGTTAGGTCTCATTAGCCTGTAATTTTTCTGGCTCTCAAGGAATGCTGCCGGAACACACCGTTAGGTGCTTGGCGACAGATTTTCTACTTGAGGGTGGTCGCTAGCCAGGCGGGCATTTGCAAAATCCCTTCCACCATGCGGTGAAGCTCAAGCTCTGGGCGGGATTCGAACCATGGACCTGCTGCGCGGCAGTCCATAGCCAATGCCACTGAGCCATCACTGCTTCAAAATATATATATTAGTGAGTAGTGATTGCAAAAATGATGTCATTTAAATAATCATGCAGAAGTACATAGTGCAACGGGTAGTTATTTTTGCCTTTGAAGTATAAAATGTACTTTAGCACTACTCGTATTTTCATGATAGTTTCGAGAAATCAGAATCTCCAATGAAACTAGGTACTGGTAGTGCTATTCCATAAAAAAGTAATTTCGTGGCACTATGGCTATACTTTAATTATGTATACTGGCGTATTACATAATTAAACAAAATTTCGCATATAACGCATTTGTACGTTTCAAACACTAGTGATCGTGGTATCGGTAGTGGCGTGACCTGTGGTGACCTCGTGGTTGGGGTGTCATGATATGAACATACATTATTGCTGGAAATAACGGATATACAGGGTGTCCCAAGAAGTAGCGATATACTGAAGCTGGGAGGTAGAGGACCTAAAGGGCTATCTGAAACACCCCCATGTATGTTCCTCGATTTTTCGTATTTTTGGAATTATAACTTTTTTTAATTTTTTCACCTATCGCCGAGTACGATGAGATTTTTATTTATGGTGACGTGAATTATTGCGGTAGATGCTTGATTTTTTTTTGTGTGCTAAGCTGATAGATAGGCCAATTCAGTATGGTAACATTTACTATCGTTAGTTTTTTTCTTTTTATTTTTTTATATGCCTGATAGTTTAGCCTTTGACCACTATCTCACCTGGTGGTAAGTGATGATGTGGTCGAAGATGTTGTTCAGGCTAACCTAGAAGTACTGGCTCTCAAGGACAGCTGCCGGAACACACCGTTAGGTGGTTAGCGACAGATTTTCTACTTGAGGGTGGTAGCTAGCCAGGCGGGCATTCGCAAAATGCCCTACCACCATGCTATAACGACTGCCATCCTAAGACGACAACCGGGACCGACGGCTTAACGTGCTCTCCGAAGCACGGAAACGCTCAGTAGTAATGTCACTAGCGGTCACCCATCCAACTCATGACCGCGCGCGACGTTGCTTAACTTTGCTGATCGGTTGAGAACAGCTAAGTAAACTTCGCTACGAGCGCTTCAAAAGATCTTTTAATGGAATAAAAAAAAATGCCAAGAAAGATAAAATTACCCAGTACGTTCACAACTTCAAAGGCACTTAAAAAAATAGATTCACATAAAAAAAATACCGTCTGGCTTTTAAAAACTTGCTCTATCTATCAGGTAGCTACCCTGAAAATTTAATATTATTATTTATAAGGCTACAATCAAAAAATTTAAATCTAAATGTGGTAAGTGCAAAATTTTAATTTATATGATTATGAATGCAAGCAAAGTAAAACCAATCACAAGGTGTTTAATTACAATAATTTTTCAAAATGTTGCTCAATGCAAGTGCGACATCGCCGGGAAAAGTTGTCTTTTAAACGTCGAATGCACTTCTATTATTTTTAATGATTTCTTCTGCTACTCTCAATTGCCGGGTTAACTCGTCCAAATTGCGGCATTCTCTCGAGTAGACGAGGTCTTAGTAGTATCCCCATACAAAAAATCAATGGGGTTTAGTCGGGGCCCGTGGACGGATGATATCCTACGCTCTGTAGTGTACGGTGTACCTGAGATTTAGAAACTCCGGTACGACGTTCCATAACTCTCACACTGGTCGACGGGTCTGTTTCTACTTCTTCAGGTTGAGATTCAGATAAATTTTAGATAGAAGTAGCCTCTTCGTTCCACATGTTCCCGGTACAGCCTTGAAGCTTCCGCCGCATCCCCCCAACCGTAATAGTAATGCATTTCTGCGTAGTCCGTGAAGTAAACATGATCACTTACACGCAAACTCAAGACCAGTTAAATAATGCCAAGTAATCGATTCCAGCCTGGCTAGCATGTGCAAATAAGAAATATGTCACTCTTGTGTCGAGAGACAAGTGGCGCACGATAGCAGCGGCCGCACCACACTAAGATCTGTTCATTGAGATTATCTGTGGACGATTCTCCATTGCGCTGTTTGTTGGTTGAATTGCGAACAATTTTAGGAAATAAGCAGTGATGGACTGTGAACCAATAAAATACCATACTTTTATGAACGATTAAGTTACTTTTCCCGTTCTCGACACTTCATTAGGAATTATGTTAGGTATGAGGGCTATGAAGGTTATGATTAAAAACTGTTTCCGTTCATTGTAATATTCAAACGAATTGCCGACTTTTATGCATCAAGTATTTTATTTTTATCCTCTTTTGACGATGGATATGTTGCTATAAAATATTATAACATATATTGTTTAATAAATAACAAATAAATGGGACCCTAAAAACTAGTTAAGTAGCTGTGATAAAAACTTTTTTCCCTAAATCGTCACCAAGAAAAACAGCTTATCTGTTTTTCTTTTTATTAAACAATATAAGTAACTATGTATTAATATTTTATAGCAATATATTGGGTACGGAACCCTAAAAGTAGTTATTCATTTAGATTACTTTAAATATTGACTGCTGCAAATTTCATTCAAATTTTAATATTTTTTAATACCTACTGATTTACTTACATATAACTGTTTTTTTAGTAATCATCAACATATAGTATATAATAATTACCAATTGTTGAAAAATCTACCTACCGTTTTATTCAAAGATATTGAATTTAAGCTACGCACAAGAGTTCGTGGTTGTATTGATTACACACACAAATATTACGGGTCTGCTAACACTGGACGGAAAGTAAATTTGTACTAAATCGTCGATCGCCCCCATTATACTGGGACGCGCGAGATAGACTACAGATTTATCTCGTCCTCAAAAAAATGGACGAGTAAATTCAGGCAAATACTCGCAGATAAGTGTCAAAAATCAACTAAACTGAGGCGCGCATGTTAGTGTTGGTCGACAAGTAGCCATGGGTAGCCAAAATACAGGTAAACAAGGACGAGTTCTTTGCCCTGTCATGTTAGCACTCGTAGACATAGCGCGATATGTCTATTTTACACGATATAGATAGAGTGTAGACAAAATTTCCTCGTGGTGCGCATGCTAGCCGGGGTAATAACAATAATCCAAATCGCACTTAATGCAAGTGAAAGTTCATATAAATAGCCAAAATGATATAAATAATAAAATAGCCTTTTGGGTACCCTATCCGTGGACAGTGCCCTGAGCTCTGTTTTCTACTTATGATTGGCTTCTGGTAGAAAACGGAACTCACATTTTTTTTTTCTTCCTTAATATTTTTAGGTTATATAATTATTTATACATTTAGTTACATTTTTTATTATTTTTGTGTAATAGTTAATTAAAATGTTACATCTAATATAGAAAAGAAAAAAAAAACAAAATGGTTAGGAAAACGAACAATTGGCAGTAAAAAACACAATTTTTAAATTTTTGAAAAATAACAACGATGACCAAACAACGTGAAAATGTTCTTATGCGTCAACCGTCTTTTGTTTTTTGTTCTTTTTCTATTGATGGCCAGTGCGTGATTTAGAAAGGTTTTGCTTTGCTTGCATTAATCATCATGTAAATTAAAATTATGCACTTACCACATTTAGATTTACATTTTTGGATTGAAGCCTTATGAATAATAAAATTAAATGTTTAAGGAAGCTATCTGATAGATAGAACAAGTTTTTAAAAGCCAAACGGAAATATTTTTTTGATTTTATTTTTTTAGTGGCCCTTGAAGTTGTGAACATACTGAATATTTTTTTTTTTATTCCATTCAAAGATTTAACGATAGTAAATTTTACCATACTGAATTGGCCTATCAGCTCAGCACACATAAAAATCAAGTATCTACCGCAATCTCATCTTACTCGGCGTTAGGTGAAAAAAAAGTCATAACTCCGAAAATACGAAAAATCGTGGAACATACATGGGGGTGATTCAGATAGCCCTTTAGGTCCTCTACCTCCCAGTTTCAGGATATCACTGCTTCTTAGGACACCCTGTATTGTCGTATAAAGTTGTGACGATTATTCGTCCGAATACCTAAAAGTTTACATGATAATTCATAATAACCTTTTTCCTAAAGGTATTCCGGCACCTGTCCTTGAGAGCCATTAATTCTAGGTTATCCTGAACAACATCATCTTACCATCAGGTGAGATAGTGGTCAAAGGCTAACCAATCAGGATTAAAAAAATTAAATCCGTTAGCTAACACACAGCACAGAATATAAAAAGCTTGACTTCAGATCAGCATCACTAGCAGCTTTGACAATGTTTCATCAGAAAGACAGTAGATTGTGATTTTGGTGCGACAATTTGTGTGAATTTTCTTATCACATTCATGTTTCATTAGGCCAATTTGTACCATAAAAATATGTGTCAACACTGTTAATCAAGAATGAAGCTTCAATAAAAACCAAATGTATAATAACAACACTAATTTAATTTCTTTTTCACATGTTTCTCGAATATTAAATAGCTTCTGCACTAGGTTTCATATCCCAAGCCCCAACTTCAGTCAACAAATCCTTCTTGCTTTCAAAGTACTCCTTATACCATAAGATGTGGTCTTTCTTCTCCTGTACTGTGTAGAAGGCATTCTTGGAGAGGCCAACGCAGACCAGCTCCATGAAATGCCTGATGGGGCCTTTCTTCGGACACCAACCCTCAAGGTGAGCATCCAGGAATATATGCTCGGAGAAATGAACTTTTTTTTCTTCTTCCAAACCTGCAAACAAAGTCTCATTGATGATATTCATACAAGCTAGATCTTTTTTGCTAGGAAATGTCCGTCAGTGTCAATGGATTTATACTTGCTATGATTTTAGTATATCTCTTCGGCTTTACATTTTTCACGCCTGTGTAATGTGATACTAATACTGAGAGTCTCCATTTGAAGGCGCATAAGTGACCTTGAGGTACACGTAATTATTCGATTATGCCAATGTTAACTCCCACCATTGTCCATTGTCACGCGCACCGGTCTGCCGGTTTTGTCGATCCACGGAAGAATCTGCGTGTCAATGTTATGGGTCGTGTTTTTTTTTTTTTATAATCTGTGAGGGATCTTTTTAAAGAAATTGATATTTTAACTTTACCAAGTCTGTATATATTTGAAAATATTATGTATGTTCGTAAAAATTTGAGTAAATTTAAATTAAACAGTGACAATCACGATTACAATACTAGGAATAAAGATAAAATAGTGGTGCCAGGTTTTAGATTAGCAAAGACAAATAAAAGGTCCTTCTTAGGTAATTGTGTGCGGTTTTATAATAAAGTTCCCAAACATATTACAACGCTCACAGAAGGGAAATTCAAGTTGCATGTGAAAAACATATTGATTAAAAAATCCTACTACACAGTTTCTGATTACATAAACGACAAAAATGCCTGGACAATTCCGCCTCCGCCAAGCTATTGCCTGTCACCTACATAATTTAAACAAATATTGTAATAACTCTATTATATAGTATGTATGTAACACATTGTTAAAAGATGTTTAAAAGAATGGCCCCGAGTTTCTTGCCCGTTCTTCTCGCAGTGGCTCTATACAATTTATTTGCTGAACGTGGCAGTACAATGTAGAATATTTCAATACTAAAATTTGTAATTGACCTTCATAAGAGCGTCGTAGACGCCTAAATTGAATAAATGATTTTGACTTTGACTTTGACTTTGATAGATGATAGCTTAGCCTTTGACCAGTACCTGATAGTAAGTGATGTTGTAGTCGAAGATGTTGTTCAGGCCAGCCTAGAATTACTGGCTCTCAATGACAGCTGCCGGAACACACCATTAGGTGCTGACGACAGATTTTCGACTTGAGGGTGGTAGCTAGCCAGGCGGGCATTCGCAAAATGCCCTACCACTATGCGAACAGGATAATAAAAACCTTTTATTTTGATTTACAAAAGCCTCCTATTGAAATTCCTATGAGTAGATTATAGTATTAGTATTCTTTTTTTCAATAACGCATGCACCGCGGTTTACATTTACATTATGTACAAAATTACAACGAGGGGAAAAATTATAGTCATGTGCGGAATTCGAACCCGCGGCCTCCTATGCTTTGACCGCTAAGCCAACATAAAATACGGCTCATAACTCTAATTTTTCCCATTGTTCTAACCATTGTTGGGGGATGGAGCGACACCTATAGTTCAACTCACGTTGTACAACCCATCAGCTGAAGTTGATTGGTTATCGGAACAGACACACTTCCAATACATCTGTATGTTTGAAATTACAGATTGAAATAAATCTGCTTAGTACTCAATAGACACCCAGGTGTGTCTATTTAGTACTAAGCAGAGTAATTTCAATCTGTCCACTCTTCGAAACATTGAATCTGACCAATTGGCATCACGCCATTCGGAGACTGCCTGTAGGGCTAAAATAATTCACTCGACCATCGCCTTTTTGTGAGACTGGACTTGAATATCGCTGGCCAGTATGTTAGAAATATATCTCTCTACAACTATGCTGTCATCTGCTTGCCCATTGATACTGGGTTTGAGCAGATCATTTAGATCATTGATCATTTAGTCTCGAGGTGGTGGCAATTAATAAATAATGAGATTGTAGTGCAGGCCTCGAATGTTAGAGAGGTGCACTTTGAGTGAGAGATTCAGAGACATACACGCAAGATGCTGCAACACAGGAACGCTAGTTCGCAGGCCGAGGGGACGCCCAAGCTCCTCCAAAAATGTCCATCGGGACCCTTCTTTCAATCGCCGACCGGCACGATTCCCCGGATTTTTCGCAAGATAGTAGGGCTTTTCGTGTGTGGCTAGCACACCATTTGGGCTTCTATCTGCGGTCGGCCAGCAGATAACGGTGCCTCTGATCCCGCTGCTCCCCGGAACTAATCATCAGGATACTAGCAAACATGCTGTGTGACTAAATATAGTCATTTTCACTGACCCCGCCCTTCGATATGGCTTCACCAGGCATCATGCCGGAACACGTGTAGGCCGTTTGGCGTTATGGCTTTGTGTGATGGGTGGTGACAAACCGCAGCCAAAGCCTACCACCATATCTTTTCGCCCATTTAGCACCACCCATGGATCAAGTGTGGGGTCTCGAGGGTAAACTTACAAACGCGGGAGAGATAATCCTTTACAAACATTATTTTGAACACTTTACTGTCACCATCAATATTATGATGACTGTATAGGTACTCTATCAGCCGGATTGTCCACTGCTGAATACAGCCTCCCCCATTTTGGGGGGGGTTTACCATAACCCTCACACTTGGCACTTGGGGATCGCAGTATGAGATCTCCTGAAAAGATCCTCAGAAAGTGGAGCTAGCATATTTCCAAATAACATGTTGTTATACTTTTCAATGGTGGAAGTTAATTCCCTATTTTTATATTTAGATCCTTTTTTATACAATATAGGCTTGCATTTGACCACATCACCGTTTAAATGACAATGCGGATGATAAAATGGTACATGCTCTTAAAATGGTTAATATTATATAGTTCAACATAAACAGATTTTATTCAGCTCTAGGGTGCAACAGACCACCAGAGCCATTTCTTTTGTATTGATATTAGTGTACATTGACAAAGACAATTTTAAACTTAAACATTATGTGTACCTTGTTCATTATCTATAGGGAACTTCCAGACTTTCCCCTGCTCCGTCCAGTGGATCATCTTTTCGAAGTAATTGGCCGGGGGCTGTGCAGTAGCCAAGTTCAGTTCTCGGTGCTTCAGGGACTCCCACATGTCGAGCTTGGTCCCGTAGTTGGGCTCTGTTGTTTTGAAGATGCCGAGAGGTTCTCCGCTGAATATGTTGATTGAAGTGGGTTGGCTGCGAGACTGCATAGGGCTGTAATGTGCACAGTATTGTCATCAGAATGTTGCATGTAAGATTTAGTAAGGCAATTTAGTAAGCAAACATTGCATTTTATTCTTGTATAACCATTTTATGGGCCCAGATGTCATCTACTTCAATAGCTGTACCCTATATCCTGATGTATTTGTTGGTGACTTGGAAACAATGACAATGCACGGGTTTATTTCTTATCAACACATTAGTCACACTAAAGTTCTCTTATTTCCTACGATTTGAATAGAAAATGCGATCATTCAACTAAAACAACACTACTCAGGAAAGTGAGGGGCCATAAATTATTGTTTTTTTAATATAGTTTGCGACAAATAAGTAACTTTCTTTGTTACGGTTCTCAGCATAAATAAACACAAATTTTGAGAACACTAATTCTATTTTAAATTTATATTCTATGTATAAGTTTTTTTTGTTTTTTTTTTATATATATGTATAAGTAATCCTCGCATAAAAAGGGGCACAGTGGTGCCCCGCGCGTGTAATGATGTGATTAAATAAGACCGCGTGTAACGGAGTGTTAATCATTTTTTTTATTCATGTTTAACCATTTAAGCATTTAGGTTGGAGCGGGATACAGGAAGTAGAAACAGTTTGCTGTGCAATCTTGCGGTCGTGGCCGTTTTTGAAATAGTGAAGAAAGGAAATTGCGCTTTGAACAGAGAACACTTGGACAAACTCATACTTGACTGGCAAGATATAAAGTATAATAAGTCGTTCACTTTTACAGTGGTAGGTATAGCTTCACATTTCTTTGTTAACATTTTTGAAGCAGTGATGGCTCAGTGGCATTGGCTATGGACTGCCGTGCAGCAGGGCCATGGTTCGAATACCGCCTCAGGCTTAAGTTTCACCACATGGTGGAAGGCCATTTTGCTAATGTTCGCCTGGCTAGCGACCGGGTGGTCGCTCAAGTAGAAAATCTTACGCCATGCACCCAACAGTATGTTCCGGCAGCAGTCCTTAAAAGCCAGTAAAATTACAGGCACATGAGACCTAACAACTGTATGTCTCAGTGTGACGAGCACAGTACAATTCGTCCTTAACGAAATGCATCTGTTATAGGCAGAGGTTAGTCCACTTAATATCAGGTGAGCCTCGGGATGGTTCCGTCACAATAACAAAAAAAAATAGTAACAATATTTCAAACGTAAAAAAACAGAGAAGTAAATCCACAAGTCTCTTACCTCCTCTGCCTAATATCAGCTTGTCCATCTCGTTGCTTCCTCTGAACATATCTGGTGCTCTGATCCCTGTTAGACTTCTCTACAAGTCGCTTCACCTGCTGCCCCCGAGTGTCCCTGGGTGCACGATCATCAGAGTCCTTGGCGCGGTCCACCTTCATACCCACTAGTAGATCACTGCAAATAAGTTTATAAATACTTTCATCTATTTACTTCTCCAACTGAATGCCCTATTTTTATATTGTGTCTGTGTGATCATCAGGTAACCAAGTTAATTAAAGTAAGAGTCATGACTAATACTTAATTCATAAGCAAGAGATAAAAATCGAATCTTTTACTGAAGTGAATTACATTTTATCTCACTAATATTATGAAAGTTTTTGAGTCAGTGAGTGACACTGTGGGTGTATGTTTGATTTTTTTATATTTAGGTGACAAACAAGCAAACGGCCCGCCTGATGGTATACGGTAACCGCCGCCTATGGACATCTGCAACACTAGTTGCGCTGCCGATGCATTGCCTGCCCAGAGAGGAATTTGTAGATGCCCCTTTTGAAAGCTCCATGTCGTAGCTTCGCGGAAAGCCGTCCGGAGGAAGGTCGTTCCACATCACACAAGTACGCGGAAGAAAGGAGCGACCAAAGCGAACAGTGTGTGATGTCCATACTTGCTGGATGTGGGGGTGGGTCTTTTGATGGTGTCGGGATGTGCGGTGGTAAAATTTCGACGCAGGAATAAGGTCAAAAAGCTCGTCAGAACATTCCCCGAAAAAACACATAGGGAGCCTACATCTCTACAGAGACTGAGAGGATCCAGGTTGTCGGAGAGCTTGGGATCATCGACAATTCTGGCGGCTCGTCGCTATAGGGTGTGAAACTACTGAACAGATTTGGATGAAACTTGGAATATAGATAGTTTAGGTCCTGGACTAACACAGGATACAATTCATAATAATTACTTTTCATCATGTTCTTTGGACCCAACTAGTTTATTTATATACTATACATAGACAGCCTTGTTGGTCAAGAGGCATAATTGGAATGTCGAGGTTATGTTTTTTTTTTGACAATCATGATTACAATACTAGGAATAAAGATAAAAAAGCGGTGCCAGCTACGAATAAATAAAGTAAAGAAATGTAATTCAAGCTCAAAAACAACAGAACGCAAACTATACCGCAGCGGGCGTGGCTTAAAAAGTGTACCGCGCGGTGCTGTCAGTTCGCCGCGTGGGTTCGAGTCATGCGGTTGTACCGCGGGAATAATCAACTAAATTTTTCAATGTTCTTCTACGTTGTTTAATTCTGAAAAAATACCATACTGTGTAGTAAAATGGTAGAGAAGCCATACGGATATAAGAAAATCGGGAATAACTTCTATAAACGAGTTAATAACAATATTTTGGAAACCCATACTTGACTACCCTGGATAGTTTTATGCAACATGAATTTTATATGAAGTCAAAAATAACTTCGGAACATTGTTAGTCTGAGAACATTTTATCTGAAAACGATTCCCAATATATTTTTTTCGTGAGCTTAATTTTTTATGTTAAACATGTACTACAAATGTCATAAAAATACATTGATAAAGTTCCTCAATTCTAATATAGTATTTATGCTTCTAATGACATAATAATATCCTAGGAGTAGGGCTTTGATCTGACAACTGTCAAAGTGTCAATTGATGTCGTTTTTCACAGAATTGGTTTAATTTTTGGGATACAAACGAAATAAAAAATACAAATAAATTGATCTTAGGTATGCTATAGCTGTCATACGTAAGAATAATTTCTTAGTAATTTTTATGTAATTTTAATCCAAAATATGAAATAGAAACGGAAAAATATGACATTAACTGTCATTTTGACTGCTGTCATGCTTGAGCTCTATTTCTAGATAACTATAATGTCATTTGTACCTAAACCATAAAATTAAAACATATAAATACTACATCAACTGCCTCGTTGATAGTTGTCATACCCAGGGCTGCGGTATTGTTAGTTCCAATAGGTATATATAATCCATCTACTTAATTTGGTACAATGGAATACTAAAATAATAGTTCTGGGCATGCTGGGCACGCTGACAACTGGTAGAGAGCTAGAGTGTTTAGACTGCCTGCAAGCCTGAAATGGCAGCTGGGTTGACTAAATGCTTTCGTTGTAGTAGCTAAAAGTATTTATTACATTTAGCAGCATTTTGTTAAAATACATACCGCCAAAAAAACTTGATGTACTTATTAATCTATCAAACGCAATAAGACATTTTTAAAATCTAATTCAATTCAAAGTTATATCGTACTATCAATGTTAACTTGGATAAAAAAAAAATTACTTGAAATCCATTTCATTTTTTCAGCGCATTATATATACCGACTATTATAGAATATTATATACAAGAAAGTAATTCCAATGTACTGAAATAAATTGCATTAAAAACCTAAAATATTTTATTGGAAAAATCTGTAATAGAAAATGAATACGTAAATAAGCTTACATAATGTGGCATAACGCCATCCACGCGTATCTAAAGCTGGGAACGCACTACAGAGTTGCGTCGCGACGCGGTATATAGAAAAAGTCGGCTTAGCCGACTTTTTCGTTCACAATAGCAATACGGCGTAGCAGAACGGTTCTTCTAGCTAATGGCAAAAATTAGAAATGGATGAAGTTGTCGAAGTAAAATAATCGTGGTGTCTTGCAAAGAAGCCGATGTAGCTGAACAATTAATATATATTTGGGTGCAAGATATAACAAAATTCTCGTTCGAAAAGACAAATTATAGGCAAAATGTATTCATTATGCGTGCAAGTGCTTCGTTTAACAAATTGACAGATACAGATATTGATTTATACAATACCTCGACTACCAAACTGAAACGTTTACTTAATGAAACATTCTTCTGTACTAGTTAATTTGAACCTTAAGTATTGTATTGTATTGTTTATTTATTTTCATAAGTTAGTCATCCACTCAAAACATTTTGTTTTATAAATTTTATAACCTATAAGTGGAAACTTGTTGCCATCAGCATTACATGTGTTTTTTATGTAGTAATAAATATTAATGAATGATGTATGAATTAATTCATGTTATTTGCCTAGCTGTAAGTTTCTGTAAATTCTAAAATAAAATAACTCTTCAGAGATAATGATCGATTTCACAAAGATTTAAGAACGTAATATAAAGTCTTATGATTTGTTGAAACGTGAAATGACTGGATAATTTTACTGCACCGCGTCTCTCCAGTGCCGAAAGGCATGGCGCAGGCGTGACGCAGAGTTGCCTTCGGAGACATCTCTGTAGCACTGCGCCGTGCCTCTCCGAAGCCACATCACTATAGTGCGGTTTACGCCATTTATAAATTCAAACAAATTAATATTTCCCGAGCCGCACCGTTTCGCTGCCGCGCTCTGCCGCAGTAGTGCGGTTTGGCCTTAGGCAATGACGGCGGTGACAACATCACTTTGACGCGACCAATCAGATGCGATCATTTCAAAGCGCCAAATCAATTGACCAATCCAATTGAATTTGGAAAATAGTGCGTGTTTTGTTACATGTGAACTGGCTGAGGCCGAAATCAAAGCGGTCACTGTACGAGTTATACTTCTTTACTTTATTTATTCGTAGGGTGCCAGGTTTTAGATTAGCAAAGACAAATAAAAGGTTGTTCTTAGGTGTACGGTTTTATAATAAAGTTCCCAAACATATTACAACACTCACAGAAGGGAAATGCAAGTTGCATGTGAAAAACATATTGATTAATAAATCCTACTACAATTTCTGATTACTTAAATGACAAAAATGCCTGGACAATTCCGCCTCTGCCATGCTAATGCCTGTCACCTACATAATTTAAACAAATATTGTAATAACTTTATAACTTAATATTTAGTAAGTAGGTATGTACTTAACACTTTGTTAAAAGATGTTTAAAAGAATGGACCCGAGTTTCTTGCCCGTTCTTCTCGCAGTGGCGCTATACAAACAATTTATTTGCTGAACGTGGCAGTACAATATAGAACATTTCAATACTAAAATTTGTAATTGACCTTCATAAGAGCGTCGTAGACGCCTAAATTGAATAAATGATTTTGACTTTGACTTTGACTTTGATAGATGATAGCTTAGCCTTTGACCAGTACCTGATAGTAGATGTCCGCCGTGGTCATGAGTTTGATGGGTGACCGCTAGTGACAGACATTACTACTGAGCGCTTCTGTGCTTCGGAGGGCACGTTAAGCAGTCGGTTCCGATTTTCGTCTTACAATGGCACTCGTTATAGCATGGTGGTCTAGGGCACTTTCCGAATGCCCGTCTGGCTAGCTACCACCCTCAAGTAGAAAATCTGCCAAACACCTAACAGTGTGTTCCGGCAGCAGTCCTTGAGAGCCAATAAAATTACAGGCACATGAGACTCAACAGCTCTATGTCTCAGTGTGACGGGCGCAGTGCAGTTCGTCACTTGTTATGAAATGTATCTGTTATAGGCAGTCGTTACCGCTTAACATCAGGTGGGCCACGTGCTTGTTCTATCGCAATAACATAAAAAAAAATGCTGCATATTTTGTTGCTAAGGAAGACAAAAGTAACTGATATAATATCACATATAGAACATCTAAAGTGGTGTTGGACAGGATATAATATGCTAATTTGCAAAATAAATAAATGGAGCAAACAAGTAACCCTATGGTATCCAAGAGGGGACATCAGAAGACAAGGCCATCTGAAAACAAGATAGAGTGTGACAATATCCGTCTAACCCTAGGACCATTCTGGACCAGAGTAGCAGAAGACTGAGCTAAATGAGAGCTGGAGGAGGCCTATGCCAAGAGGATATATTATAAAACTCATAAAATTAAAAGTGTTAAATTGCATGTAGTTCAGAATAAATGGTTTTTATTATTATTATACTTAATTTCTTCTTGCATCTGATAACACTGATAGAGGATTTAAAATGTATGAATACTGGGTATCTGTAGGTACTTATTATGGGGAGGAACACAGTTAATATTAGAGGTACGATTTCATCCAATCATTGTTTCGTGTAAACAATTGGAGGTCACTTTGTACCTGAGGCTAGTAGATGTTTGGTTGATTTTTCCCAGTACTCGCGAAAGTAGCTCTGCCTCTGTTTGTTTGACATCTCCTCCAATTGCTTTGGCCACATCACCAGCTGCCTTTGTTATGTTTTCCTCTGAAATAATAAACTTTTTTATTTAGAAACAATCAAAGCTTTTATCTGCATTGTTAAATAAGTGCAGGTATTTTCCTTACAATCATATTATATATCATCACTTTGCTGGTTGGTTAAATATATTAGGTGTTTACACTTTTGGCACCACATCATGGATATACAGATGTTTAACAGCAGACAGACTGGATATATGGGGCATGGGTAGGTCAAACAAATGTGGCAGAGATATGGTAGAGTAAGAACTCTACCATATCTCTGCCACATTTGTTTGATTTACCCATGCATTCTCAACTAATCTCTCCATAGTCAACAGGGACGCCAAACCAACTTTTGTAAACAGCAGATACAGCACCATCATAGATCTCACCATGTCATCAGGTAATACTGACTTAGTTCTAGACTGGAGAGTATCTAATGAGGTCTCGGGCTCCGATCACAGATGGAGCAGTTATGAACTTGAGTTGGAATACAGTACACCTGAGCTAGCCCACGCAAAACTGACAAGGCAGCTTCTGTGAGAGCACTACAATTGTCAGGGCAACAACTACTAACACTAGCTATTACACTGCCCAAGAAAACATTTTCTTTATTGGTGATTGCGTTTGCACTGCAAGGAAACTGGAGAAATTTGGAAGGACTTTAGAATCAATATATATTCATAATTTAGTATGGAACGGGGAAGAGGGGAGGTTCCACCTGGCTTATATAATTTGGGTTTGGTTTTAAGGAATGTAATACCAATAATGCACATCCAAGATTAACATACATGCAAATAAGAGCAGAACAGAGTGAGCAATACAGATCATACAATTAAGTACATGGTTAGGTTTGTATTTTTATAGGTATAGTAATTCTATGATATTTTTCAGATCCAGATGTCGAAAGAAATAGAAAAAAGAATTGTAACAGGATGGAAAATCTACTGGGCTTTGAAAGAAATTACAAAAAACAAGGAAATAGGCATTAAAATCAAGAAGAAGACCTTTGATACATGTATTTTACCCTGCATTACACATGGCTACGAAACCTGGGCCTTGACTTTGCAAAAAGGAGAAATGGAGCAAACAGGTGACAATCTGGTACCCAAGAGATGGCATTAGGAGTCAAGGTTGTAAAAATTACTTTAGGTCCGCTCTGGACAAGAGTGGCGGCAGACAGAAAACAGTGGAAAGAGTTAGAGGAGGCCTTTGCCGTATATTACCAATTTTTTCCATTGTGACCGAAATTTCTTCTTTCTGTTTTCGACGTTTGGGTATCACAGGTGCGGTTGCAAACTTTTCCCGGTATTCACTATCGCTGATCTTCGGCGCAGCCATCATACTTTTCAATAGTTCCTGGATTTTTTCAGTGGCGTTATCTGAGGCTATTTTATTTTTGTCTGCCTCTTTGGTCTGTTTAATTTCTACAACTTTCCCATTGTCTGTAGGTTTGTCCGACAAGTATCTTACTACAACACCAAGATCCCGCTTGAACCTTATTCTGGAATGATAAGGATGCTTGAACTAATTCAAGATAGATAACTTGTGTACAAAAAAATTAAGTAAATACGCACCTGGTCAACATTTTTGCTTTTGGTTTTTTCAGTAAATAAATATACCTACAATGTACGATTATTTACAATCTATCTTATCTACCACAACTTTTGAGGTTATGAGTTGTACCATTTGAAGTTAAATTCGCCAAAAACGATCACATTCCCAAAAAGTTGTTCCACTTGGGTATTGGCATTATTTTCGCCATAAACGCTATGAAGCTACTGGAACAGTTTGAATTATCTACATCTAATGTCAAAAGTGACAGGAGTGGCAAATTTTAGTGGCATTCATAGCGTTCTTATCCTAAATGGAACAGGGGAAAACAGTTACAAACGATCACAGTGATCACATCCATAGACGAAGAATGTGGTCAAAATTATCAAAAATAACGTAATCAGCGTTAATGGAGTAGGCCCTTAAACTAGGGGTATATTCCATTTGACGCTAATAACGTTATTTTCGATAATTTTGATCACATCTGTGTCTATGGTTGTGATCACTGTGTTCGTTTGTAACTATTCTCCCCTGTTCCATTTAGGATTAGAACGCTAAGAATGCCACTAAAATTTGCCACTTCTGTCACTTTTGACATTAGATGTAGGGAATTCCTTATGGGAATTCAAACTGTTCCAGTAGCCTCATAGCGTTTATGGCGAAAATAACGCCAAGACCCATGTGGAACATATTTTTGGGAGTGTGATCGTTTTTAGCGTTTTTGGCGAATTTAACATCAAATGGTCCGCACCCTAGAATTATGCACTCTTTTGAATTTTGCAGTATTCCATTTGAGTTATTTTCGATAATTTTGCGTCTATGGATCCACATTTAATACATAGGTAGAGGACCTAGAGGGCTATCTGAATCACCCCCATGTATGTTCCACGATTTTTCGTATTTTCGGCGTTATGACTTTTTTTCATTTTTCAGGTTTATCAGGTAGCTACCCTGAAAATTGTATTATAATATTCATAAGGCTTCAATCAAAAAATTGAAATCTAAATGTGGTAAGTGCAAAATTTTAATTTACTTTATGATTAATGCAAGCAAATTAAAATAAATTACAAGGTGTTTAATTACAATAAATTTTCAAAATGGTGCCCTTGTTGCTCAATGCAAGTGCAAATCGCGGAACATACATGGCGGTGATTCAGACCCTCTAGGTCCTCTACCTCCCAGCTTCAGTATATCACTACTTCTTGGGACACCATGTATAAAAAGTTTATCCTTGTATTTTATTCAAACTGCTATTCAAATAATGATTATATTAGAAGAATTTCTTTTGCAAAATATATCCGTGAATTGACTTCGTTTGCAGCGAAACAAGTGTCTTTGTAACCTATACCTACCTTATAGAGAAAAGCAATACACATACCGACCTTCGCTATGGTTGACACGCGCGCGGCACACTTCATGATTGTTTATTATACGAGAAGAACATAAATTATTATTGTGATTGTAATTATTATCATTACTTGTATAAAATGTGAACTTGGAATGATACTTTTTGTATAGTGTAGGTATCTATTATTGTATAAGTAATGAAGCAATGTTACCTACTCGGTTGTGTGTTGCATATTCCTACGTCATACATGGAGTTGGATTGGATAAAGATATAAAAAAGTTTTACTAGCCCTTTTGTAAATTGTTTACAGGCAAGTGAAGGTACATTTAATACATATTTATACTAGTTAAATATATTAAATCTAATTACGTCTATGTTAATAATTGATTAAAATGTTTTAATCATAATATTTTATACATATTACAGTCAAATAAAATTTACAATTATCACGTTTGCACTTATCCTAAGAACAAAGATTCTAAAAGCTGCATTGACATGAATTCCTTTAATGTGTAGAAGGATTTTTTTCAATAAAGTTCTTAAGGTTTAGTTTGAACAAACTATATTTTAAGGTGGTCAAGCTTTTTGGTACTTTATTATACATCAGTATCAGTATTTTCGAATAACGACCTTGTTTCTGTACTTTAGCTAATCTGGTTTTTGGTACAACCCGAATTTCATTATGTTTTATAATTAGCGTTTCATTATTACGCAGACTGTAAGGTAAAACTTTTTCCTGTTTTTCTGGAATATCCCTATCCTCATGAATTTCCAATAAACAATTGTAGATGTAAAGAGTAACAACTGTCATAATTTTGTCTTTCTTAAAATGCTCCCTTGCGGGGCTACGCTTTTTCAGCCCATTAATTGTTCTTATTGAACGTTTTTGACATTTGAGTACTAAATCTCTGTAGCATTACCCCAAACAGTAATGGAGTATCTTATTATTGAATGTATATATGCATAGTACTCGGATATTAGCTATTTCTTATCTAACAATGGTTTAAGTTTAATGAGAGCGTAATTACCGCTCGCCATTTTCTTGCAAATTTTATCAATATGTACTCTGTGACTAATTGTGATGTCTATTGTGTATCCTAAAAATATATTTTGTTCAGAAGTTTCATTACCATTGATGCCTAGCCGTGTGTGTGTGTCATTCTAATTGATATTGACTGTACGCGATCGCTATTTTATACAAAACAGTATCTATCGATAGATACAAGATACGTCAAACGAAGTTCTGTAGCCATCAAGATTTTTTTGCTACAAGATCTGTCAAATTATGAATACGTATTCGGAAAACTATCATTTTTGAATGTTCATTATTATTTCTTTGTTAATGGCTTCTGCGGTTTAATCTGTTACCACAATTCTGCCAATGTCCGTTCATGCTAGTTTCATAAGTCACGTGGCAGCAGTTTATTGCTACAGAAGATACGTGATTCTTTTTTCCTCCCATTTTTAGATTTCTTAAGGTTTCCCCGTTTTTATATCAACTTAACATAACAAAAACCAAAGTCGTCTCTTAGAAAAACTAACGAGGATTTAAAACGTGACACTGGCAAATGCACAAGACGTGCGAGACCATATCCCAACAAAAAAAAAAAAAAAAAGATACGTGATAGGCCCGCTGGGATAGGCCCCCCCTACTGGAACGCACCCCAGGGGTGCGTTCCAGTAGGGGGGGCCAAATATTGGTCGAGCTAGATTTGATCCAAGGTACCTGGAACGACCTTTTGGCGCTATTGTCACAATATGAAATTGACAGCGATGTTCTTAAGTGATCAAATATTTTCTGTATGTTTTAGAATGAGCCCCATTACGTAATTAAGCAAAGACAGCATAGAAATCACTGATCCTTGGCTTAGCTTGTACACAATTTATTATTTATTGTACAATCTGTCACATTTGACAGCTAGCCAAGATTTGGCCGATTCAAAAGGTAGAAAAATTTTGGCCAAGTAGAGCAAAATTAGCTCTGACCACAGACCTAGGATTTTTTCGCTACGCTCAATAGACCTACGAAGTGTGTGAGTGAAAGGTTCTAAGCTAATACAAACCGTCGCGAGAAAAAAAGAGATAGTGAAACAAGAAGACGGTATGTCATTTTTTACTCGAGTAAGAGGCCATAGCGTCCCGGCCTCTTCCAAGTCGGCGCGAATTTTGTGTATTTGCTCAAATATCTTACGATTATAATATAAAATATGTATTCTGCAAGCGTGGTGTCTTGTTCAGTGAGTGAATGTGAGGTTACAAGACACAGTAACCCGAATATATACACGTTTCACAGGTAATTTATGTTTATTTGTACTGCTTTTTGGATAATCATTATTTTGTCATTTTGTTTTAAAATTAGTTATATGAACTATGGAAATATTAGATAATAGGTTTCTCTTCATACTTAACATCAAATTAACTTGCTAAATGAAGAATTGGTTGGTATTTTACGAAAAATACAAAATCATTTGTTTACGATAGGGCTTGACAAAGTCCTGACGTCACAAGTCGATAGTTTATGTCTGACCTGTAGCTTCGACGTGAATGCTCGGATACATATTCGAACCTCAAAAATAACCGGTAGTTTAATCATAAATTTGTTTAAAAATAATATAATTACATAATAATTAGCGAGAAGTTGACATCTCAGTTTATAGCTTATTGAGTATTTACGAATAAGGGAGTAAATATTATCACAAGATATATCATTCAAAATTTATTATGATGTTTTCTGTGAAAAGTTCCCCTAACTCTCAATAAATAATTGGAAATATCTCTTACTTTTATCATAAAATATTAGTATCTTAATACAAATGCCTATTTAACAGAATTTGAAATAACTATATGCATGCGTATTATAATGTTTGTGTTCCTACAGATTACCAACAAATTTTCAGTATGTGATAAAAGGGTTCGGATTATTGACGCAATCTAAATAAAAACTCTACAGTTTGTAGTAAACTTTGAATCAAAATGCTTCATACAAAGAAAAGATCGATGTATACTAATGAGAGACTCAATACCAACTTTTAATGTCCCTGAATGCATAAAGCTGTGGAAATGGTAGTCAATAGCTTTAGGAAATGATGACACAAGTAACGTAAAGTTTAATTTGTAGTAAAATACATGGTCAAATATTTTTTTTCATGTAAAGACTGTAGGATATGTTGAGTCAATCTAGTAGCCCTTCCCTTAGCGTCCCTGGTGCAATAAAATCTACAATACTCGCTTCATTGCAGCGCTGGACAGCTATGGCTATCCTGACACAAAATAATTTTTATTTTTCCTTTCAGATCAAATTAAAAATTAGACGGCCCTGACCTTACTTAAATAGAGATATATTACCACCGTTAGCCATTACCTGCCCTTCAAATCAAGTACTGTCTCCAAGGAAAAAAACTTATTAACTAATGTTCTAAATTGTGACAAAAATTACAGAAAAAAATTAGCTCTTAAGAAGTTTAAAAGCTGACAAAAATAATGATAAAACGGCTTTTAGACTGAAAAGCAGACTTTAAAGAATTATATGTTTTGTAGGCCAGTTAGTAAAGATCATCGAAATTAAGTACACATCGTCATTTCTACAGCCCAATGAGCTATGTTTACACAAGGGACAAATTCGACCTTTGCTTACCACATGTGAATGCTTTACGCAAATGATATTCAGATAAATGTAATTTAATAATTTACAGTACCTGTATATTTGCAGCTTAATGATTTTGTTAATGGTAATCAAAATACTTAGTAATGGTAAGTTTTATTTCATCTTGTTACGATGAAGTTATAGTAGTTTACTTTTAAAAGTGCTGTACCATTTTAGACCTACAATAAATGCATTTGACTTCAACTTTGAATGAGTTTTATTTTTAACAGATCAAAAAGGGAGCAGGTTCTCAATAAGGTTGTATTCGTGTTATGATATTTGGTTTGATTTTCATTTGAAAAATCGTATTTTATTTGAAAGGATATACTTTAAGATTCATCTCTTTGAAATTTCATTATAATCAGTTAAGTAGTTTGGTTTTTAAATCATAATAACTTGAAAATAAGTTGTTCAAGTTAATGAAATTGCATACATTGCATTTCTGTGATTTCAGTGTTGTTTACGATCATTACAATAGTCTCAATGAACTATATAGGGCATAATTTCAAACGAATGTGTCCTAAGATTCAACAAGTAAAACTGTCGATAGTATTACGCTCGCGTCATCACAACACTATGTCACTCACACATTTACATTTCATTTTTTGTTACACCATTCATCCGTCACTGTTGGTCTTGTACATCCTAAGCCTATGGCTCTGACAGGTTGCCCGGAACGGGTATGATCAAATCTTGCCAGGATCAAATTAAGCTCGATTGGAGTGCTGGAACGGCGTATATCCGCGCTTAGACCAAAATTTGTCTTGGCCGAAGGCGTGCGGGAACGCACCTGATACATTTTAAAAGACAAAACCAAAAGGGAAACTTGGCTTTATTAAACTATAAACCAACGATATATACATTCAATATTATTTATGTATTTAAAATATATATTGAGTTGACAATATGCGTCATACTTAAACGTGGTCTATAATCTCTGAAGTAAGTAAAGAGATCATAATCATAACATTCTCCCATCCTTTATGACGTAACATAGTCTTGAAGGTAGGACGGAGGCCTACACTCCCGAGCAGAACGACGGAGCTGGACGTCCTCAACTATGGATTCCGGAGACGGGTCTTGATTAGTAGACTGACCTTCCTCAGTATCAGGAGTCAGATAGTCATCATCAGATTGAATGTCTTCAGTCACTGGAAGTGGTGCCAGACGTCTGTTTGAAATGGTTGTTTCACGTCCATCCGGTAATCTTATGTAGGAATAGTCAGGGTTGCTTTGTAGCAGCTCGACTTCTTCAACAATCGGATCGTATTTCGAATTTCTGACATTTTTCTTCATATATACCGGTCCCGGTGACAGCAACCAAGTTGGCATAGATTGACCGTTGGCAGAGCGACGTGGATGGTTGAACATTCTTTCATGGGGCGTAGCATTCGTTCCAGTAGATAATAGGGACCTTATTGAGTGAAGTGCTATTGGTATCGCTTTCTCCCAATCTGCAATGTCTCGTTTAGTGGATCGCAGGTGTAACTGAATAGTCCTCCATAATGTTCCGTTTAGGCGCTCTACCAAGCCATTTCCTCGTGGATTATAGGGAGTCGTACGACTGCAGGCTACTCCAAGAGATGTCAAAAAGGTTATTAATTTTTCAGATAAGAAGGAACTACCTCTGTCGGAGTGGATATAGCCTGGAGCTCCAAATAAAAAGAAAAGTTCTTTAAAGCATTTTTCTACGGTTTCCGCTGTCATATCTTTACAAGCAAATGCGAAAGGAAACCGACTGTACTCGTCGATAATAGTTAAAATGTACCTGTTAGAAGTACTTGACGGAAGCGGGCCTTTAAAATCTACGTTAAGCCTTTCGAAAGGCGCTGTTGCTTTAATAAGTTGCCCTTCATTTTTCACGTACTTGGGTTTTATTTCAGCGCAAACTGGGCACGCAGCAGTCATTTTTCTTACTTCTTCAACAGAGTATGGTAAGTTTTTAGTTCGAATCCAGTGAACCATTCTTGCTACTCCTGGATGGCATAAGTTGTTGTGTAATTCAGATAGTTTATTTGAAGTAGTATTCATATGAGCACACACTCTAGACAATGCGTCGGCAGCATGATTTTCTTTTCCTGGGCGGTAAATTATGTCATATTTATAACAAGATAGTTCTAGACGCCATCTTTCTATTTTTTCATTTTTAATTTTACTGGAATGTCTCTGATTAAACATAAATGAGACAGACTGTTGATCCGTAATGAGCAAAAAGTGTCGTCCAATCAAGTAGTGGCGCCATTTTCGCAAGGCCTCAACGATGGCACATGCTTCTTTTTCTATCGAGGGCTGTCGACGTTCGGAATCGTTAAGTGAGCGTGAAAAGAATGCAACAGGGCGACCTTTTTGTGACAGAGTTGCAGCAATTGCGTATGCAGAAGCGTCAGTTTCGACGGAAAATACTTCTTTCCCGTCGATTGCGGCGAGAGCCGATTGAGAAACGTCAGTTTTTAAACGAGTGAAACAGCTCATGGCATCTTTAGACAGTGGGAAAGTTGCTTCAACCAAAGGTTTTATTTTTGCGGAAAAATTGGAAATCCATTTTGAGTAGTGAGCAAATAATCCTAGTGTTCTTTTTAAAGATGCAGCATCGCATGGGGCAGGTAGGTTAATTAGGGGTTCCAATCGAGATTTATCCGGCTTAATCGAATTTTTGTGAATGGTATAGCCGAGAAGATTGATAGAATCCGTTTCAAATGTGCTTTTGTCAATGTTTAAAGTAAGTTTGTATTTTTCTGCAGCTTCCATGAATCTGCGTAGATTATTGCTATGATCTTTCTTGTCTATACCACAAATCGTTACGTCGTCCAAATAAGCATACGTACCTGTTAATTTCTCTGTGTTTATGATAAAATTCAGAGTTCTTTGGAACGCAGCAACCCCATTTGTTACACCAAAAGGTATCCTGGTGAACTGGTAAAGATTTCCGCATGCTTCAAATGCTGTATAGATCTTTTCCTTAGGAAGAATTTCGACCTGATGGTAAGCGCTCTTGAGGTCTATTTGACTAAAGCAGTTGTATTTGGCGACTTGAGTAACTATGGAATCGATGCTGGGTAAGGGAAATGCATCTAATTCCGTGTATCGGTTGATAGTTTGTGAATAATCAATCACTAGGCGTTTCCTGTGGCTGCCTCCACCGGCAACTAATACTTGTGCTCTCCAAGGTGACACACTAGGCTCGATTACTTTGTCTTTAAGAAGGTTTGATATTTCATTTGCAATATATACTTCATCTTCTTCGGAGTGTCGTCTGGAGCGAATAGCAATTGGTTTTATATCAGGCGACAGATTGGTGAATATAGATGCTGGTGGAACAGCGGCTTCTAATACACTACATATCTTCAATGGTTCTTTTTCACCTCCAAACTGTAGTTCAAGAGAAGAGTGATTCTTTAGAAGATCATGTCCGATAATTATGTCTGCGCAGAGATTGTCTACAATAAGCAATGGTTGATATTTGTAAACATGGCGATTGATTTGTAAAGTTACGTAGCATAATCCATTGACATGAGATACATGATTAAGTGAAGCAAGGGTTATTGTTTGTTTACACGGCTTTCTCTTCAGGTTCAAAGTTTTAACTAAACTATTATCGATGAAACTAATAGAGCTTCCTGTATCTACTAAAGCATCAGCATGATAATTATTAACAAAAACTGGTATAGTTGCTCTGCGTAAGCTTGATGGAGAAGCGGCTGAAATGACAGATAAGTGAGAGTTATGACGTTCATCCTCTGATGTAGTAGCAGCGCTCGCTTTTTGTTGCATTTGACTGGAGCGACAAACTTTAGCAAAATGGCCCTTTTTTGAACAAAGTTGACAATCTACGTTGTATGCAGGGCATTTATTCCTTTGATGAATATTGCCGCCACAAAAAAAACATCGCCTGCGGCTATTTTGTGAGTTTGTGGCTGCCGAATTCGGTAATCGTTTTGGTTCTTGATCTACAGCTTCTGTAACACTATTGAAATAGGTTTGAGTTACATTGGACTCTATTTCGCGGGAAGTATTTTCTGCACTTTCAAGAGAAATAGCTAAATTTAGGGTTTCTTCTAACGTCATAGTACATTTCTCCAGTAGTCGTTCTCTTATTCTTTTAGAATTGAGTCCCGTAATGAGCGTAGCACGTATTGATTCGTTTTGGTGTTCTTCGGCAGTTACAGATTTAAAATGACAGTCGTAGGCAAGTAAGGTGAGAGCTCTGGAATATTCTGATATAGATTCACCGACTTGTTGTTTTCTAGAGGTCAAGTGATGGCGTGCTAATGTAATATTCCTTCCTTTCACGTATGCATTATCCAGTATTTTAATAGCAGAGCTATACTCCACGCACTCACGTACAAGATTAAATATAGCCGGTGAGATGTGATTTACAAGGAGCTTGAATTTTGACTGTTCACTAGCAGTAGTAGCCTCTTCTGATAAAAAGTTTTCGAAAGAATACCGCCAATGAATCCATTTTAAGTCGGAAGCAACGGCAGCAGGCTCCACATCAAAACGTTCGGGGCGTAAGTATTGAGTAATAGAAGTCTTCTTGGTCACTGGTATAAAGTCTTCTTTCGACATGATAATGGCAAATTTTATAGTTTAATAAATTGATACATTTTAAAAGACAAAACCAAAAGGGAAACTTGGCTTTATTAAACTATAAACCAACGATATATACATTCAATATTATTTATGTATTTAAAATATATATTGAGTTGACAATATGCGTCATACTTAAACGTGGTCTATAATCTCTGAAGTAAGTAAAGAGATCATAATCATAACAGCACCCCTGGGATATTCTGAAATTGTCAGTATCAGCACTGTCAACTGTCAACTCACAATAATCAAATTCAATCCATTCAATTCAAAGCGGGGTAAATTTTCCGTTTTTCTTCCACTGAAAAGCGATCACCACAATTTTCGTTATATTTGTTTTGTACGGTACGAGTAACATGTACTTATAGTACAATTAATCTCAACTATTCTAACTAGTATTCTCAAAGAAGTTAAAGTTTAATTTTCATTTGTTCTGCGCTAAATTGATACAAAAATGCCCTCCGACCAGATTCAGTATTCTGAAAGGTATACTGATGACGTCTATGAATATAGGTATGTAAAATATTCTAGTAATAAAACAACGCTGCCTGGATATGTGTCCTTATCAATGCAAAAAAAATAACCGAGCGGTTTTTTGGATAAAGAGACAATTTTGGCTCAGGTTTTAGTTTCCAATAGGCACACCTTTTTTTCTCACTATTCAAATGCTGGTACATTTGTCACGAAAATAATTATCGTACCAGTATTAACCAGAACAGATTGTGACAATATCTTATCTCTTAATAATTGGCACATGTTCTAGAATTCATAATAAATTTTATTAACATTTACTACAAACATCTGGTTTGACTACTGTGCCTTTGCACTGTTGATACATGTCTCCAGCTGGTATACAATATAAGCTGGCATATGTGTAGGTACTAAGTAATATTTAACTTTGGTGAAATTACTTAATTAAATTACACCAACAGATAGCAATTTGGGGGGTGACATTCTAGCCTGGCACCCCACGGAGCACAAATTTATGTTAGCATTGAAAAAACAATAAAATAAGCTTTAAATATAACCGCAGTAAACAAACTTGTATTACCTTAAGAGTGGGTTTAGTTTAGGGTTAGAGTGTAAACAATTATTCATGATTCAATATCATGATTGACAATGTTTTGGGATCTACCTTTGTCTCTAACACCTGCATTTTTCAATCCTCAAATAATGTCTAAACATGAGCATTAATTTTTATAACATTCCTTTTATTAGAAACATGGGATAAAATAATACATGATAACACTGATTTTTACCTGTGCAGTAAATATTTACCTATCACATTTTCAGACATGTCATCCTGCCTGCAGACATAGCCCGGCTTGTGCCTAAGTCCCACCTCATGACGGAGACAGAGTGGAGAAACCTTGGTGTTCAGCAGAGCCCTGGCTGGCTGCACTTCATGGTACACAATCCGGAGCCGCATGTACTGCTGTTCAGAAGACCACGCACTGATATACCTGCAGTAAATGCACTTGATAACAATACTAATGCTGGGGTTAAAGTATAACTATGTAGCCAGTTAACATGACATTGTAAGGTCATAGACCCTACACTTTCTTTTACCAACATAATAATAATGTTATAAATACTAACATTAGTATGTAATAGTTACTATGAATGTACATTCATAAAACATGCTAGTTACAAAACTCGTGATAATAGTAAAATTTCAGTAATAGTTCACTTATTAAATAAACACCTAAAAGAACCTGATATATTAGGTCCTTACATATGAAATTGGCGTTTTGTATGGGAGGAACAAAAAGTCGAATATTTTTTAATATAATATATTTAATTAATCAAAGTATGAACTATTATTTTCTATGCACTTTTGCCATCTCATAGGTAGTTCATTGATCCCTTTACTAAAAAAACCAGTCGGACGGGAATCAATAAAATCTTTGAAGGCGATTTGGACTGCCCCATCGGAGTTGAATTTTTTCTCTGGCAAGAAGTTATCCAAATTTCGAAAAAAATGGTAATCTGTTGGAGCAAGGTCCGGGGAGTACGGAGGATGTCTTAGACTTTCCAATTGAAGCTCTTCTAATTTAGTAGCCGTCTGTAGCGCAGTGTGTGGTCTAGCGTTGTCGTGAAGCAGCAGTGGCGTGGAGCGATTGACCAGCCTAGGTTGTTTAGCCGCTAGCTTTTCCATCATGGTTTGCAATTCCTGACAATAGACATCAGCCGTAATAGTCTGGCCAGATTTGAAAAAACTGTAATGAACAATACCGGCACTAGTCCACCAAACGCTTACAAGTAACTTTTTTGGGGTTAATTTTCGCTTGGGGCAGGATTTGGCTGGCTGGCCAGGATCTAACCATTGCGCTGAGCGCTTCCGATTATCGTAAAGAACCCATTTTTCATCACAGGTAATGATTCGGTTTAAAATACCTTCATTATTGTGCCGGTTTAGTAATGTAACGCAGCAGTCGACGCGCGTTTGCCGGTTTGTTTCAGTCAATTCGTGAGGTACCTACCTTTCAAGCTTTTTAATCTTCCCAATTTGCTTCAAGTGAATTAAAACAGTTTTATCACTAACATCGCAGCCTGCAGCTAACTCGGACGTGGTTTGCGATGGATCCGCTTCCACAATAGCCTTCAACTCTTCATTATCAACTTGAGTCTCAGGCCGTCCACGGGGCTTGTTCTGCAGGTCGAAATTTCCAGAACGAAAACGTTGGAACCAAAAACGAACTGTGTTTTCTTTTGCAACACGACCGCCATACACATCATTCACCCTTCGAGTTGTTTCCGCAGCACTAGTGCCACGGCGGAACTCGTACTCGTAAATAATGCGATATTTAAGGTTTTCCATTTTGTAAAATGAGTGACGCAAACAGAAAAAAACAGAAGAAAAAAAACAAATGAATGACGATCATCGAAGCACAAATACATGAGTCTATAGCTGTTCAAATTTGAATTTGGAATTCCTTACCAAAGAGGAGAAATTCGTGATTAAAGTGGCCAGTACGAAAAACGCCAATTTCATATGTAAGGACCTAATATATAAAAATTCACAAATGATTATATATTGCAAATGTATTTTATTATAAATACTGATTAATATGTATAAGTTTGCATTTAATATTAGATAGGCCTGAAATATAATGCATTTTAATAGTTTATGTAAAAATGAAGCCTTATAGGAATTAACGATTGTTCCTAATAAATGAAATATAATATTGTTACACAGGTGGCTATTGGTTTGGCCCTTATTATTTGGTATCTAAAGCATCTTTGGCATAACATAGACATTTAGACAACAATTCCTATTTATTACGGGATTGTTGGGCGAGTTTTTATATATTTTTATAATTTCTAATAATTTCATTACTTTTCAAGCCCATATTTGACGAAGATACTGGATTGGTATCCAGTAGTGGAACATGATGTTTATCTTATTTTATTCTTAAAAAATATTACTAAACTCATTTTGTACTGATATAGCCATAGCCTGAAGATGAACTTTGGATACTTTTTATTCTATATATATATATAAAGTTTAATGTGGAAAAAATTGCAGGCAGAATATAAGTACCCAGTTTATTACTGCATCTATATTTTTTTTATAGATGCTTGCTATATGAGCAGTGTTGCTTTAGGAATTACATAAGTGCCTAAGCTTTTCAATAATAATATATAAGGCTGAAACTGAGCAAATCAACACAGGATAAGACTTAAAAATTGTCAAAGCTACCTCTATACCTATGTGAAGCAACTTATATATTTGTTTAGCTTAATTTTAGAAAGCTGTATAATGTGCCTGACCATTGTACTAATATTATGTCAAAAGTGTAATTTAATGTGCCTTTTTAGCAGCTCACCTTACAAGTGTATATATTGACTGCTAGGTAATCAATCATAATGGCTAAATTGATTTTGATGAAGTTTGGTCATATTGGTGCATCAACAAATATATCTCTTTCATTGCGCTACAATTAAAAGTATCAATTGGCCATCATGGCCAAAAGATCTCTTTCTAGCCATTTTCAAAGTTCACTAACTACTTGTTACAGATATTATAGTTAAGGTGAATTACACCAATAACTCTAATGCAGGTAATAATATCCATATCTAAGAAAATATGATAGGCCTTCATCATCATCAGAGATATCCAATAAAGTTGCAGGATTTTGAATTTTTCATGGTATACATCTGTGACAAGAAAAAATATTTTGGATAAAATATTATTATCCAAAATATTTTTTTAGCAGCCTTTAGCATCACACACATCCGGATTGGGAATTAACGAATAAAATTCTAATTTTACCATTATTTGTGATGCGCAAAATCATATATAAGATAAAAAAAAACTGTTAAAATTGCACCATAACCTAAAATTAATTTTTGAATTGAAACTATTCATCCAGATTGGTCCCATGGAAATTTCATCAAAATCGGTTCAATACTTTGGTTGTATAAATCGAAATGACTGAACAAAAATACATAGTTTATCCTAATTGTATTTAATATTTTTCTGTTCTGGAAGTTGGTGTTGTTAATATAAAAAATAATTATTTAAAAGTTACATTCATACAAAAACATTGGCATAATAGTGCCGTAGGTATTTAAGTCACTTCAATGACAAACATGTTCATTTGCCATGGTACAATTTTTAAGACCAACCCATATATAATACCTACTTCTAGTTGTACCTAAAGATAATATATAATGATGCGAGTGAGACTCAGCTGCGGCAAAGTACAGTAATGGTACTTATATAATAGTTGAACTAAATTGAAAACCCAAGTTGGCCAAACCCGAAATCTCATGCTGCAGCTTGATAGAACATGGGCATCGGTATTTATTGTCCTAACTCTTAATTTTGATACCTGAGATTTGAAACCTGAGGAGCTGAATTTTAGTTTTGACTATGAGATATTTTTAATTATAGATTAGCTTATTAAGTTTTAAGAAGTTTAACATGTTAATAAATATGTGTGTATATGGTACTTCGCATAATTTAATTACCTACATGTTAGTCTAATATGATAGCGTCCTTATAAAATGATTTTCCATCCATTCTGCCATTACTTTATTATATATATTTATTGATTATGCGAGATTTAAAAGACCTACTTATGCAGTTATACATAGGTACGACATAATTAATAGAAAATGTAATCAATAAAACATTTCGTGAATAAAATTATATTCAATCTAAAAAGATTACGTCACAATATTATGCCCTCGCCCTAAGGTACCCATTAGGCTAGCCGCGTTCACCGCTGTATTGTGAGGGAAATCCGTTGCACGAGGTATTTATTTATTTAAAACTGCTAAGCTAGCCTTTGACTATTCTTTCACCTGATGGTAAGTGATGACATGGTCGAAGACGTTCAGGCTAACCTTGTATTACTGGCTCTCAAGGACAGCTGCCGGAACACGGACAGCTGCATAATATACCGAAATTTCACATTCACAAATTATTATAGATTCAGTAAAAAAAATAAAAAAAATTATAGACTCAGTAAAAAAAATATAAAAATTTTACGGGCTTAGCTTAGCGGCAGTTATTTGTACAGCACTGGATAAGCCTTTCTGGATCAGTTGTACAACCAAATAAATCAACTGATAGTACAAATGATACATCCTTGTATCTCTAGTACTACTACTAACAATACAAGGAAATTATATCGGATTTTGATTGTGATTGCAATAATTGTTTTTTTTACATGTGATGCGACGGAACAAAAAAGGTCGGGACCCACCTAGTGTTGGTAATGTCACAAGTGACGACTATAAAATTAACAATAAAGTGTATGTATAGTCAGTGTAAGTGTTCAGTTGTACAATCAATGTCATATAGGGTTTCTAAGGCTACTAGAGGTGTACTAGAGATACAGGTATGTATCATTTTTACTTCCAGTTGAACTATTCAGTTAGTCCACAGATCTGGAGCGCAATAATCGCTAGCTAGCTGCTAGACGATGACATGCTGAGGTGCAAAGGTTTAATTTTCGGCTATACAGACATTTCCATCCACGAAGGTGAGTCAACACCGCAGTGCTAAGTAAATGGCTGTGCTATTCTGATCAATATAGAGTTTTTTTTTTGTTATATATTTGTTCATTTGGAAATTTTACGTGAATGTATTTCAGTTGAAGCCAGTGTAAGGGCTTATGCTACTATATGAGCGGATTCGAACCCGCGATATCTCTACCCGTAATAGGCATTTTCAATCTGAGATAAAAATGTAAGAATATTTTGTGTTATAAAAGATGGAGGCTCGAATTTCTTGCAGACGTTGAATTCGGCCAACAACTGACGCTGCTGAGTCATTATACCACGAAGGTTGTAGGTAACCATTTTTTTATAGTGCTAACTACAAATTTACACTCTTTTTGGACCTCTTGTTTAACGCATTTTGGTGTTCATAATCCGGGGCAATATACGCTCATTGTAGACACACAATAATTGTTTTATAATAAATAGATTGAGGTGTTACTTTGGGGAAATCCATAAGCAAAATTATAACAAATATTTTAAGAAAAAACTATTTTTTTCTAAAATAAATCTTATAAACCGATTCAAAAACGTATATGACGTCACGTCGGCTTAGCATTAAAATTAAGTGGAATTGTATTATATATTAGGTCCTTACATATGAAATTGGCGTTTTTCGTACTGGCCATTTTAATCACGAATTTCTCCTCTTTGGTAAGGAATTCCAAATTCAAATTTGTACAGCTATAGACTCATGTATTTGTGCTTCGATGATCGTCATTCATTTGTTTTTTTTCTTCTGTTTTTTTCTGTTTGCGTCACTCATTTTACAAAATGGAAAACCTTAAATATCGCATTATTTACGAGTACGAGTTCCGCCGTGGCACTAGTGCTGCGGAAACAACTCGAAGGGTGAATGATGTGTATGGCGGTCGTGTTGCAAAAGAAAACACAGTTCGTTTTTGGTTCCAACGTTTTCGTTCTGGAAATTTCGACCTGCAGAACAAGCCCCGTGGACGGCCTGAGACTCAAGTTGATAATGAAGAGTTGAAGGCTATTGTGGAAGCGGATCCATCGCAAACCACGTCCGAGTTAGCTGCAGGCTGCGATGTTAGTGATAAAACTGTTTTAATTCACTTGAAGCAAATTGGGAAGATTAAAAAGCTTGAAAGGTGGGTACCTCACGAATTGACTGAAACAAACCGGCAAACGCGCGTCGACTGCTGCGTTACATTACTAAACCGGCACAATAATGAAGGTATTTTAAACCGAATCATTACCTGTGATGAAAAATGGGTTCTTTACGATAATCGGAAGCGCTCAGCGCAATGGTTAGATCCTGGCCAGCCAGCCAAATCCTGCCCCAAGCGAAAATTAACCCCAAAAAAGTTACTTGTAAGCGTTTGGTGGACTAGTGCCGGTATTGTTCATTACAGTTTTTTCAAATCTGGCCAGACTATTACGGCTGATGTCTATTGTCAGGAATTGCAAACCATGATGGAAAAGCTAGCGGCTAAACAACCTAGGCTGGTCAATCGCTCCACGCCACTGCTGCTTCACGACAACGCTAGACCACACACTGCGCTACAGACGGCTACTAAATTAGAAGAGCTTCAATTGGAAAGTCTAAGACATCCTCCGTACTCCCCGGACCTTGCTCCAACAGATAACCATTTTTTTCGAAATTTGGATAACTTCTTGCAAGGGAAAAAATTCAACTCCGATGGGGCAGTCCAAATCGCCTTCAAAGATTTTATTGATTCCCGTCCGACTGGTTTTTTTAGTAAAGGGATCAATGAACTACCTATGAGATGGCAAAAGTGCATAGAAAATAATGGTTCATACTTTGATTAATTAAATATATTATATTAAAAAATATTCGACTTTTTGTTCCTCCCATACAAAACGCCAATTTCATATGTAAGGACCTAATATTTATATGGTGATACAATTCCGCTTAATGTATGGTATGATACTTTTATGAGGTGTTCTTCTAAAATCTATTTAATATTGTCATGTTTTCTTTTTGCAAGGCCTTGTCCATTTAATATTCCATTTAATAAATCTAGTAGTATACTTACCCACGTTCCGTAGCGTAGGACTCACAGAACACTTATTGAGATTATTTTGGCATTTGGAATAGGTAATTAGGTAGGTACAAACTAACTGTTTTTCATTTTATAACTACTAATCTACAAATTACAGGGCACACTAAAAGTTTTGCACTTCTAGCTTATCGGAACTATTTGAATTTAAATGTTATATTTTTTTAAACGACTTGCAATGTTAAAAATTTGCAGTTATAAAAAAGATTCCGGGTAATCACTTGTGAATTGTTTTTTATTCACACATCAAAGTTCTACGTGCGCAACGACAATGGAAATAAGTCGTAAAGATTTTAGAGCGATGATTTTTTATGACTTTAATAGTTCTCTCTCTCCGCAAGAATGTGCCGCTCCTCTTCAAAATGCTTTTGGGAGAGAAGCGCCTTGTTTGAGCACCGTGATGCGATGGTTTGCTGAATTTGAGAGAGGTCGGATTTCTTTACATGACTAATTTCGTGATTTAGTCCTTAGCCACATTATTTTCGTTGACGGCAGTTGAAGGCGGGTGGCCTAATTGGAGAAAACCCGCGGATTACCAATGAGACAGTTCGAGCACTATTGGGGATTGGTATGAGCTAAATTCAGAAAATTTTACACGCAGAATTAAAAGTTCTGAATCTTTGTTGTCGTTGGATCCCTCATGAACTGACAGCGGAGCAGAAGCGGGCTCGCGTGGAATGGTGCTCACAAATGCTACTGAAGTACGACCACGTACATTCTAGTGCTGTTTATGACATTGTCAAAGGAGACAAAACGTGGATTAATTGTTTTGAATCCGAAAAAAAAACGGCAATCTTGTGAATGGGTGTTAGAAAATGAGAACAGACCAACAAAAATTAGGCAGGCGAGAAACGTTGGTACAAAAAAATATTGCTTTTTTTTCTCAGCTACGGGTCCCAATTGCACTTGAAGATCAAAAGAGTGTTAATGCTGAATAAAAATAGTGTTAATGGTATTCTACCATTTGTTTACCCGGGGTGTTACAAAAAGTTCGCGTAAGACGACCAAAAAGTCGCGTTCTCCTACATCATGACAACGCTTTTTCACACACGGCCAACAAAACAAAGTCATTTTAAGCTTCCGAAAAAGTACAACTCGTCACCCACCCAGCACAGCCCCGTCCTGTGATTTTAAAATCTAAGATTTGATGAGAGGTTTCACTTTTACCAACTCCGAAAAGGCAGTGATAGCGTTCAATCAGCACGTATAAAACATGCCTTCAAATTTGTGGTCCTATTGTTTTAAAAAATAGTTCAATCGGATGAAAAAAAAAATGTATTGTAATGTATTTTGAAAAGCAAAAAACAATATTTTGTTTATAACATGTTATTTTTTTAAGTTACCTACGCAAAACTTTTAGTGTGACCTACGTATCATTAAGTCTGCTTGTATTGGTGAATTTAATCTACATTAAATATTAGGGGATGTAACTCAGTGGTAGAGTGTCTGCTTCGCATGCTGAAAGTCCTGGGTTCAAATCCCAGCATCTCCACGGAAGAAACACTTTTTGCGTTTAGTATCAAGTTTTTATTAATATTAATGATCATATTGTCATTATATTATTACCTACTTATGCGTTTAGAATTCGTGTTATATAGACTAGAAATTTCTGCAACCAACTTCGAACTCATAAATGAAGTCTTCTGGGACTCAAGATTGTAGTGGTGAGCACCCATTTTAACTCTGATCATGTTTACAGATTTGATTTTGTGATAGAAATTTGTAAGGTCTCTGCGTATACGTAACGTAGATTAGGACGGGGCAGAGGCATGACCTGTTAGCATCTGGACTGGAGTGGACGATATCGTCCATTTCTATTGTTTTAATTTGTTTACAATGCGCATGGACAAAAATCACAAACGGGTGTAGACTTGAAACGTAAGCGCGAAACCAACGTGCTTGTAAAGGTTCTTCAGCCAGAACTTCGTTTTTCAAATGCGGGCAACACCAACAGTATGACAGTATTGACATTTAGTTTTTTGACGGATTCGTAGTTGATGCTTTGGCAATTGTTACAATTAATACAATTTCGCTCGAAAATCGTCTTAAAATAATTAAAATCCACTATGAAAATGGATATTATGTGAAAGTCAATGGAACTGACAGAGCCTACGAATAATACATTATTTATTCGTAGAACGGAGCCAATCAAATCGATTGCAGCCTTAAAACTCAAAATCCGTCATGTGATTAACGAAATAGACTCGCCATTTTGTCAAAAAGTGTTTAAAAACTTTTATGAAAGAATCGACATCTGTCAGCGTGCTCGTCGTGGACATTTGCCATATATCATTTTTCATTCACAATCGCCAAATTATTTTAATTTTTTTAGAGCAAAGTCCGGTTTTTCTAACTGAGTGAGACAAAGTAACTTTTTTTTCAGTTAGTTGCGAATATCTTATTCAGCCTTAGGTTAATCATACAATTCGAAACATTCACACTTTTGAAGCGCTCGTAGCGAAGCTTACTTAACTGTTCTCAACCGATCAGCAAAGTTAAGCAACGTCGCGCGCGGTCATGAGTTGGATGGGTGACCGCTAGTGACATTACTACTGAGCGTTTCCGTGCTTCGGAGGGCACGTTAAGCCGTCGGTCCCGGTTGTTGTCTTAGGATGGCAGTCGTTATAGCATGGTGGTAGGGCATTTTGCGAATGCCCGCCTGGCTAGCTACCACCCTCAAGTAGAAATTCTGTCGCCAAGCACCTAACGGTGTGTTCCGGCAGCTGTCCTTGAGAGCCAGTACTTCTAGGTTAGCCTGAACAACATCTTCGACCACATCATCACTTACCATCAGGTGAGATAGTGGTCAAAGGCTAACCTATCAAGCATAAAAAAAAAAAAACTATCTCTTTCCCGCCATTAGAAAGAGAGAGAGACAAAGACCAGCCCTTTCGAATTTCCGATTTTGAATTCAACCTCAAAGACAAAAACTTTCGGAATTTCGTAGTAACTAAAGAAATTTTGCAAAAAAGATAATTATGTATTTTAATGTAATTTATTGAATTTTTAACTTATTGCTGTATTTAAACGAAAATTAGTATTTACTGCAAATAAAACTGATATTTAACCTGTAAATATTTAATTCTAGTTCCAAAAATGTTACGTGAATGTGAATAATAAAATATCATGGGTGCTATTTCCGAAAACGTCTTAACTTAAATAAAAGAGCGGGAATAAAATTTCGTGGCTGGCGTAAAAAGTTGAATAAGTTAATAGTTATTTCAACCTATTACTGTTTATTATTTTCTCTCCTTAAGTGTTCTCGCTGCTAAAGTGAAAAATTATGTGTGTTACACGAAAGTAAAGTTTTTTGCATATCGTGCCTTTGAATCAAACGAAAGCAAAGTTTTTTGCAAATCGTGCCCTCGTCACCTCAGGATTAAACTTTAGAATCACTCGCTACGCTCGTAATTCGCTCATTGAATCCTTCGCAGCACTCGCGAATATTTCTTGTGTAATTCGAACGATTTTTTGCTAGTATAATAATGGGCAGAGTCCCGAGTTGCCCATCCTATTTTGTATATATATTATATTGTTTCGTGGTGCAGTGGTGCAGTGGTGCACTACCGGAGAAGCAAACAACAAAAATAGTATTTTAAGTGCTGAGGATAGAACTTAAAATACTATTTTCAAATATATACAGACTTGCTAAAGTTAAAATATCTATTTCTTCCAAACGATCCCTCCTAGGATCTAATCCTATTAATAAAATTAAAACAAATATATACTATGCAGAATGTTTATTTGGATTTTAACTTCTAAAACATTTTAAACACAGTAAAATATACAAATATAAATGATCAAGTAGTACAGATTTATATATAATATAGTTGCCAATGTTAAAAATATATTTGAATTTCGAAACATAAGAAATTATTACTATGCAATAAACAAAAAAATAAAATTATTAACAATATATTAGTTTAGATTTTTTATTGTTTTGTTAAAATAACATAAATTGTGCTTTTTCTTAATGTCTAATATTAGCCGAATTATATTAAAAGAAAAATTTAAGTAACATTCATATTTCTACCATAATTATAAAATGCTGCCAGTGGGCATCAGTTTAAAACTACCGTAAAAACGATACAAAGAAAAAATGATAACCAAGAGGTTAAGTCAGAAATCCTTAAATGTAAAGTTAATAACAGGTTCCACTTAACATTCGTATAAAAGTCGTCTCTCCGTAAATCTTATCTAAAAAGGTAGGCAGCATCTTACTGTTAGACACAAATCGTCAAAATACTAGAACGAGACATAAAAATCGTCCCATTCTATAACTAACTTACAAACGTGTCGCGCCCGGTAATAGTGAAAAAGTTCCGATACATTTTATAGTCGCTAACGACCAAACCTAATCTATCAGTGAATCAAGACTAAAACTGCCTTTAGGTCAAAACTAGTCAAAAGCGTCAAAATCGATAAACTTGGTTAGGTAACGTTACCTAAATATTAGGCAGTGATAGGCGAGCTCACAGACAGATAAGTCTTTAAAGGTTTGGCCCTAAGAAGAATCTCGGAAAGGAAATACTAATTTGCGTAGAAGCTTCGATTATTCATGATCTAACGATACTTTTCGATAACATGACAATAAATTGTACATTAGTATGTAAATAACATGCTTTGATTATCCATTTTCTTCTACATATCTACAAACTACGCGAAACGATTTCAACGAATCCATATTTATTCTACGGCCATGCATATGGCATACAATGTTTGTTTGGATATGTCTATCTAACAACAATACATTTTCCACTAAAACGTAGGCCTTTTCCGGTATTGCATCTTCAAATTTCATTTTATCAACACATAGTTTTAAAGCTAACATTGTGATATTAAAGCTTTCAGCTTTTGGTTCTGTGTGACCATATTCATGTAAGCAAATATTGACGTGTTTAATATTTAAAATCTTGCAAACTACACTTTAAAACAATAAAATTGGTAGTTGTAAATCTGTAACAAAATTATATGGTCACGTCAATGCCGCTATATAAAATAATGCGATCGAATTTATAACGACCGACGACTGCCACCGACTTATCATCGAATTTTCGTGATATTTTATACACGTGCCAGTTAATTTTTATACACAGCAAAATGATATGGAAGTATACAAGAAGTGATATGATATTATGAAGATTGTACTAAAAGATATGTACTTAAACGATTACAAAAGTTTATATATCGAATTTGGTACGATTTAAATATACATAAATGCTTGATAAAATGTCTTTTTCGTTGGAACGTTTCGTTCTGGCAACACTGTCGGGACCTTAGGGGAGATATAAAAATAGTGGAAATTCTAGGTGTTGCTACTATGAAAAAGTGGATAGTAGAAAATAAAGTCGACTCAATCACGATACGTACTGCAACAATGGCATGCCCTTATTTGTACAATAAGCGTTGCATACGACTATCGCTCGTCTCAGGCAGCTATTATGAACTAAATTCGCTTGATTCTTGTTAGTTCCGATAGCTGTTTATCCATTAGAATCTTCCCCCGAACCCGAACGGTGAAGCCCAACCCATATGTTAGAGGATGGGGATGGAATGTTAAAGCTTTTCTAATTATAATAAAGGCAGATTGTGTACAGTAAGTGCTAGTGTTAATGATGAGTCGAAAATTAGTGGGTTATATACAATTCTGATTTAAAAAAGAAACAAATTCTACACACTTGTGAATTGACTTTAGTTATCGATAAATTGAAATCGATTAAAAACTGTTTACTTCAAAAGTAGTGAAAACGGCAGGTGTCTAGAAATTGCTTCTTTATCAAAACGGGCATAATACGTCTTCCATAAACGGAAGGTCCCAAAGCAATACCATTGCAGGATATAATCTTTGGTTAAAATAACAGTGTTGCCAAATCGAAATATTGTGTTGCTGTTTTCTGTGGTGGCAACACAGTGATTTAAAGCACCATGCACGCGTTGAGAACCGGAGTCTATTCGTTGTTCGCCGGCTTTCCGTTGGTGTATTGAGGCGGGGATGTTTGGTTCTGATTGGGCTGATCATCTGTCATCACCGACACCAACTCTTCCACCGCGCGTCCTAGGTCATCTGGAACGAAGAAAAATATCATTAAACTGCCATTCAACATTGCTGCGTGGCAATAGTTCCATCACATTTTTACGCTTGCATTATTGTCCTAGATTGAACAAAAATATTACCGTTTTTTGAATTAAGGTGGACATAAGTTTTTAATTCCAGTATCATACAACCTGTTATACGAGAAAAAGATCCCTATTTTACAGCTTTATTATTATTATTACCTCAAGGTATGCGTCCTAATAGGTTTGCATGAACAGAAAAAATATAACATTAATGACAATTCGAAAAATTTAAAAACAATCATGCAAATCTCATGCAAACTCGACGAACAAAACCAAACTACGAAACTTAAACAACTCCATCTATTAACAATCATCAACTTGATCTACCTCCTAAAATCGTGATCAAAACTATATAGGTAGGTGTAAATAGTAACATAAAATAAGACAACAGCAGTATAGTTAAAATAAATAAGCAGTGCCTAAAACGCCACACAAAACCGCCATCAGTGTTCTAAAAACAAAGCTGTAAACAAAAGTGAGTTCTATTGTGTACAGAAAAAGCAGTTTGTCACACCGGCTGACCTGCGCAGTGCATGAGGGAGTGGACGCTGTGGGGCGGCGGCGGCGGCCGCTCCGTCTCACGCTCCGCCCCCGGGCCCCAACGACCGCCACCATCTTATTTGTAAACTCTTCGTTAATAGCTATTCCACTCCTAGCAATATCTATATGTATATTTGGATACAAAATAGTTCATCTAATAGTGATTAGCCTTTCAGCGGAAGGTATAGGTGAGACGTTTGATACGACTCTGTTTGCAGTATCGGAAATAACCACAAATTTAAGGTGATAAAGGCTAGCTAGCTTGGCTTTACATTATCAGCGATGAAGTTATGGCATGAATGTATTAAAGAAACTAAAAATCATCTGGAACTACTTTGTGTTCAAATTATTTTGTTATGTTTAAATTTGGCTTTAATAATATACAACTACTCATATCTCTTTTTGACAGTTATGAATTATTTAGGCTAGAGAAAGCAACCTTGTGGAACAACATTATTTACTAAACTGTTTATTAAAAAATCAGGTTAGATGGAAACATAAATCTAAAATAGCATCTTAACGAAATATGTTTATAAATATTGTCTAAATTATATATTTTTACTATGAAAGATCCCTTAACCGTATCATGTTCGAATTGTATTGAAAACCTATCCAAAGTCCACTACACAAGGTTGAAAAAAGTTAATTGATATTTGACAGGAATAACTCATATAGGTAGTTAGGGTTTTCCAACTATTAGATTTTAGATCTGGTGGCATAACACCTATAAGAGCATGTCCTCTTTAAAATTCTGCATATGATTGAATGACACTGTACTTAAAATGTATTGTTGATTTATCTACATAATTTTTTAATTAAAAAGAAGTAGAAAACAACGGTAGTTTTTGTATTAAACTACCAAGGCTGACTTGTTTTGCTAGCTAGTGTAAAAGACCTATCACTTGATAGAGATAAATTCGCTGAAAAAAAGAGATGAGGACCAAACCTCTAGTAGTAGAGTAGTAGAATAAGAAGTAAGGGTAAGTACGTACTGGTCTGCGCGTCGTGGTAGAGGCCGTTGTGCATCTTGGCTGGTGAGTCGGTGGCGAGCTGCGAGGCCGTCACCGAGCGTGTCTGCAGCGTGCCCGTGCGAGCCGCAGGCGGAGGCGAACCCGCGCCCGGCTGGGTTAGAACAATATAGAGGTCACAATGATGTGTTGATTGATTAAGCAACTGGTTTAGTATAAACAATTGTATGAAAAATTTAGTTTTACGTCGAATATTGAGTTTTGACTTTCCCGTCACTCTGCTTGGGAATCTTGTGGTCCTGGGTTCAATACCCGGGTCTAACAAGTTATTACGTCTTTAAATTGAACTATCTGTGTATTTTGCAAGCCTTCACTTCACTTCAAAGATAGTAATATATTTTGAATATACAATTAGTCATCGCAGCCAATTGTAAGGCCAATGATGAACTGAAATTGGTTCATCGTCTTTGATTAACTTTCGATTTACGCAGTAACGTGTTGGTTTGAGTTTGAGAAGGTTAAAGACCACTGTAGCCAGTAAGTGTACGGTACCTCGTCAAGCAGCCTCCGCAGCCGCTGCAGCTGCGCCTCCAGCTGACGGTTGTGCTCCTCCAGGATGTGCATGCGCGCCTCCAGCCGCCCCTTGTGCTGCCGCAGCAGTCGCGCCTCAGCCATCATCTCCTGCAAACAACGCCCATTGCTTGTTACTCTCCACCATCATCACTATAGTTTTCGAGGTCGTACTGTCTAGAGATTGCAGACGCATACACTCAAGCTCATATACACTCCAGTCAGTAACTTGCGTAAGCTCGACTGATAGAAGCAACCACACTTGAATTTATCAATAATCGATTCAAGACCTGTTACATAACAAGCATACAAAACATTCGATAGGGTGCTGGCAAGTGAAAAAAATACTACGTACCTATATATATATATATTAATAATGTATTGTATGTTACAGCTGTCAGTGCAGCCCTAGACGTAATATTTTTCGGATTTGATTCCAGATTTATGCTATGATTAATTATAAAACATAAAATAAGATATATCGTATCTTAAAAATCTCAAAGCAGCTGTCAAAGACTTTTTTTCCATCCGAGATATGCGAAGCAAATGAGCGGTGTGCGATGAAAAAATCCACCAATAAGATCGCTGCACCTTGTGAGACTAGGAAAGTAAAATTTAATCTTAGACCACTATCTTCCTCACGCATATCTCTTACCCTCTTATTAATTTTCACAACATTTCATAAAATATGAATGAACGTGTGTTTAGTGTTAAAAGGTTAATGATGTACCTGATCAACCGGAGCATTCCGGTTATCGTTGACCCCGCCATGCTGCTGATCTTCGGGAGTAGACCCGGGAGTCTGCTTCGCCTTCAAACGCTCGTACTCCGCTTGCAGACTAGCGTTCTCTTCTTCCAACTCTCTGGAATAACAAGGACAAAATATTTGTAAAATATTACTTTTCAAACGTATGAGTAAAAAATAAATTACTAATGTACCCTTCCTAAAAGTTTATAGCCACTGTCACCTCATACATCCAAATCTGTTAATGCATTTCAAAGTTATAATAGAATAAAGAAACTCTTATACGGGACATAAATGGACCCTAAAACTATGTTACTCCATTTGGACAAATCTTTAACAATATATAAAATACATGCACCAATTCTTTGTGTGGACTTCACTGTTTATTAGCTTTTTTAACAATTTCCTTCCCTCAACAGCTTCGTTAATAAATTTAAGGAGATACGAAAATAATTAAGATGTACCATCAGCAGAAATAACGAGTTAGTCACCTGATCATAGCTTCGAGTTCATGTCGCTGCTCGCGGTGTATAACGGAGACGACGTGCACCGGCGAGCGCGGCGCCTCCTCCCCCCCGGGCCCCCCGCCCCCGCCCCCGCCGTTCAGCGACGCGCAGTACGCCGCGATCAGCTGGTGCTCCTCGTCACTGGGGGGTAATGATCATTCACTATTTAACTAAAGGCGATACTCAGAATATTTTAGATTGACAGCGTGTACATGCCGCTCGCCCACTCCGTTTAGCACTCTTGAAGAGGCACTCCGAGACTTCTATTATGTACTATCTGTCAAAAGAAGATGGAGATGTCCAAGAGAAGATGTTTTATATTAGGCCTGTTTAGAACCTTCGACCACATTTACCTAGTGAGATTGTGATCAAATGTTAGACTACCAGCAAACAACAGACTTCTTATATATTAATTTCACAAAGAAGTTCACAGAAAGATATTATTATGGAAGATAATACTAAATACGAATAAAATGTACCAAAAATACCGTTAAAATTTTACAAATTATATCGTTATTGAACTTGATAATCATAAGAAAATCATGGGAACATTCATTGACCTTGCAAAGGCTTTTGACAATATCTATGTACCGACAATATAAAAAAGCTAGAGTTCATTGGAGTACGAAGTAATGCGTTGTGCTTGGCAGGTTATTTGAAATTGAGAAACTAAAGAACTAAGGTATGAAAAGTAATGAGTAGCTTATAACTTTTGGATTTTCACAAGGAAGCATGTTCGATCCAAGCTTCTTTTTAACATGTTAAGGCACACTTATCGTGAAACCGTCTAGGTTTTCCCGCTTCATTAGTTTTATATTTGATTGAGGCAACATACCTGTCGGGCGTGTCCCCCGGCGCGGCGGCGAGCTCGACCTGCGCGAGGCGCGACGCGTACAGCTCCAGCCGCGAGTGCATGTCCTCCCCCGAGAGCGCGCCCCCCGCGCCCCCCGCCCCCGCCCCCACCCCGCCCCCGTGCTGCGGGGATGGCGCAGGGGACTCCAGCGCGTCGCCTAAACAATACAACAAAGTATATATTATTATACATTTCTATTTGTTTTCTCAAAAATGGTATGTATATTGGAATAACATCTCTAAATAGTATCCAGAAAGTGAACTCTACCGGAGGCTCATTCACAACTGTCCAGTAAGTAAGTATGTAATTTACTTATATTCTCTTTAGATCTGCTTAGAAAAAAAACATAGCACCAGACACAGATTAGAGTTTAGCCATTATAACATGGTTATAGGAGGGAGACTCCAAATATCTCTCTTTTTGGTATGACATTTTATGAGATAGATATATTTTTGGAGCCTTTAACAGCCATTTTATAGTCTGCGACACTTAACGCGATGCATAAAAAGTATGCACGTTGCGTTATAACTTCAGTTTATAAATCATGCTGGATTAAAACTTTTCAATCTAAAATTAACATGGAGTTTCAAAAACAATAATTTACATTTTTTTACGAAAACATTCATGTAATGTAAAAATAGAAAACATGAATAATGAATATTCAAAACTAAATGCACTTTTTAGTAAAAATAACAACGAATGGCGGGATTTCACATTCAATTGCGATAATTATGTATGCGTTTAATTTATATGTGTTTGTTTTGTTGTTAAACTTTCTCCCATTTTAAAGAAAAGTATTATACAAGCCTCAACCAGTAAGAAAGCCATCCTGGCCTTGTATATAATAAATATTAACTCACATTTGCCAAGGAAGGCTTACTTACTGGATTCTGCAGTAATGTATTATTACTATAACGATATTTTTTATACAAACAATCGTTTTATGTTATGCAAGGCTGCAAAGTTGTTATTAGGCGCGAGTACTTTTATTAATACCTAAGGAAGGGAAGGATTCTAAACTTGAACCTTGAGTGAAACAAAGGTATCACAGGATCGAGACGCCAAATAACTTTGCTGCCGAGCAAAATAATATTTTTTCAATCACTATAGCGAAGAAAATGCTATCGGACCAAGAAAAAATCATGATTGTTTATACAAATTAAAATATTAATAATAAATTAATATCACAAAATAAATTGTTTCTTTTGGAACTATTTGTTTGAATTACAAAAGCTTTTCCACACGTTATAAAAATAATACCTTTCTTAGATTGTGAGGTGAAAAACATTTTACTTCCCTACGGCACGAAAAAGGTGGTTTAGGTGTTCAAAAACTCGCGGTAATTTGGCTGAATTATATGAAGCAAGTTTACTTTTGTTTAACTTTTTTGTGCCAGATATTATTTTACACACAATTATGTTACTATACGGAAGTATTATTAATTTTATTACTCTACGTAAATAAGCCTTTTTATTTTTTTTATTTTTCTTTTCGCAAGAAATTTGTATTTTAATTTGGTATTTTGAAACATAAAAGTAACTTTCTTCATCGCATTGCTAGACAAATATTGCGAAATATCGATATTCGGTACGGTAACTATCAATTTCGTTTAAACAAAACCACCCTAAGCTACAGACTTTCCGTAACAAAAACTAATGCTTATAAAAGGATACGTTTTTCTTTTAATTTAATAAAAATTAAATCTTTGAGCTAGTTGAGTCCTTGAGTAGATATGGCTATAAGAATACTATCACATTAAATATATTAACCTTCTAGAACAGTCTGCACGGGGAGATAGCCAACTCTGGGATGCTTCTTGAAGTATCGCGCGGACTTGAACTTGTTGCGGAGAGCGCGCGTAAAGTCGCGAACGTCTTCCCCTGACGTCGTCTGGAACACAAAGACAAAATATTCTGTTGAAACTTGAATTATTTTATATGTTTAGTCAGAAAAACAAATGCATGTAGTGCAAAAGAATTTTGCACAAATGAAAAATAAATAGTTTCAAATCAAATTGTTATTGTTGTTGAATGAACATTCTGAACATTCTTGCAAGAATACGTAGGTCAAAATTCAAATTGTAATTTTTTCATGGTCCTTCGAGCCGGATTGTGTCCGTCCATAGCTTCCATATGCAACGATATTTCGTATAGAAGTGCAATACGGCGATATGTGTCTGAAGATTTATTAACCAGAGTAACGTAATACAATAGAGATGCTCACCGCTGTGCAGTATTCCTGCATGGGATGGGTCAGCTTGTGGTTCTTGGCCTTGCGGCCGCTGAAGAAGCACTTCTGGCACATGTCGAAGTTGAAGCATTTCAGGCAACGGTATCTGGAAGTTCACAATAAAGGTATTTGAGAACAGGAAAAAATACTTGTTTCAGTCTTTTTTTACAGATTTTGACCATCATCTATTGGTAAGTAATGATGTCGATAATGGTAGTCAGGTGCCTAGAAGGCACTCCTCAAGAGCAGCGGCCGAAACACGTTGTTATACGTACCTTTCAAGATTTTCCACTTGAGCTATTTAGCGAGCGTTCGCAAAAAGCTCTACCATCAATGCTATAAAGCATAGCCCTCATCTAGATTCGAACCATGGACCCCTGCGCGGCTGTCTATATTATATACCTAAACCTGATTATAGGGGCATATGTTTGGACTTTGTCTTAAGTTATTGTTTTTTTGTTATTATGAATGGAAAAAAGTTAACAAGACATAGGGAGGGATTACTATTGAGGCAGATATTCGTAGCCTGCTGAAACAAAAATGTTCTAGGAAAAAGTTGCACATGGATCAGGTTCCTATAGCAGGTCACCAGAAGTTTTGGGGACAGTGCAGTCTCAACCACTGAAAATTATCTGAACCATGATAGACAAAACACGGTAAGATGAGTGATTTTAAATGTTAGTTTTCATGCAATCGCAGCGCTATAAGCTTGTGAATTGTGGTATTAAGGTATAAAATATATATAAAAGCAGAATTTGGAAATTTCGTATTTTACAAATTATTCATGTACAAAATTTTGGTTCCAAGCGGGAATCGAACCTGAGCCCCCGTATTCACGCAGAGTGTGTGAGACGAATCTTGTACACTTTTAGTACTTTATAACCCCCATGGGGGCGGTGTGGCCATCAACCACACTACTAGACTTAAACTGAACATTACGTATTAGAAAAAAAAACTACACAAATTTTGGCATAGACATAATTCCAATCGTGGCGGAATCGAATTTTCAGGCACCGATTCAGTGCCATCTAGCTTTTGAGCTTGCTGCAGTCTTTTTGGCAGTTTGTCTATGCTTGAACTCAATAACTTGTTGATGTTTCTCTTGGTCTTCATGATTTAAGGTTCCTTATGCAGCTTCTAGAGCTGGTGTAGATATACTATGCGATATAAATGACTTATTACCTGAACCCTATAATAGGGTACTCCTTGCAGATGTTGCACTTGGCCTGATGCTTGGCGGTCTCTGCGGCTGCGAGGCGATGCAGCACTGGCAGCCACACCATGGACTGCGGCTCCTTCTGCAGCCACGCCAGGAAGTGGAACGCTTCTATGTACTGCAGCTGTCCGTCCGCGTCGCGTTCCAGTGTCGCCTCTTTCACTTCCTCTTTCTCTTTGTCTTTTTCTGAAATTGCAACTAGGATTTGTTCTATCGGGTTTTAAAAGACTGGATCATCGTTCTCCATACAATTTTGACAAACTTATAATCATTCATTTAATCAAGGTAGAGTCAAAACTCTGCCACCGTGTTCAACAAACTCTGGACACGGCGGTGTGTGAGATAGGTAACGAAAGAGACAAATTAAGTCAATGTTTATTACAAACTTTTTGCAACAAACAAAGCAACCCTCAGTGTCTTCAAGGTTTATATATCTTTAGGTCATCTCTTTTGTTGCTGTCTTCGGTGGCAACTTCAACTTGCGCAAGCAGATGCTTGGGCTCACCGAGCAGGAGGACTTTTTCTTCTCAGTGAGCTCAAAGCTCACTGAGATGAAAAACTTGGTGTTTGAACCACCGAAAATCATTGATTAGCCTAGTTGTTCTGCTCGAAGCAGCATCTCACTTCACCAAAAACACATCGTTTGCTACTCTTAACAATGTCATCGGCATTTCGCCTAGTCCTCGCAAATGACTGGTCTTAATAATAACTCCTTAAGTTAATTTTGTAATGTAACACTGTGATGAATTACCACTAGCTTTCCTGTCGAGGGTGCCTCCCTTGTTTCCGTCCTTGGTGGCGGCTGAGGCCTGTTCGAAGCAGCTCCTCACTGAGGGCTCGATGTTCGACCCTCCGAACGCTGCCACTTCGCCTAGTTGTCTTGGAACCTGGAATATATTACAATGTATCCATTATATACAATGAAGTTATTGGAGTTTCAGAATATGACCTCGTTGATATGATTATGACTGATTTGCCGCAACGCCCACAGACTATATGATATCTCGCGCTCCACCTACTCACTGAATCTTAACATGAAATGAACTATGACACGATGTCTAAAAATTTACTTGAAATATACTAATAAAAGCATGTCATTATGATACCACTTTCATATTCTTAGCACTGAAAATGTTAGACCCTGTTCAGACTATCTGACTTTATATTTCAACTATCCTGAAGCCGATTGGCCAAATTTTCAGACACCTTACTTGAAAATTATGGCTCGGTCAATCGATCAATCTAGCCAGTTAGTAAATAGGTGTACCCACTTGCCGAAGAACACAGCTACAAGATATTTCGAATGATGTAGTTTGCTCAAAGGGAATGATAGTCAGCGTCCAAGGTACGTGACTTGTGCCATGCTGACTGCTGGAACTACTTTATTGACAGTCAACCGCCGATGATATGATATGCATTAGACGAAGTTTTCCTGTCCTCCACACACGTGTGTACACGGGTGTAACATTCCCGCAATGCGTAGTTCCTTACTTCTTAAACCTGTACGGTAAATACCGGACAGTAAAATTCTAGTTTGTAATCACGTATCAGAAGTGAAATAATGACCAACCTGTATACAGTCGTGGAGTAATAATCCGAGTTTTCTTTGGTCTGCTCGACATGACGGGTCTGCGATCAGTCTGAATAGATACCTGAGAAACAAACATAACGGAATCCTTTAATCGGGACCGTATTGAAATTCGACATGATGAATGAAATGATGAAAAGAGTATCTATCCAAACAAATTTTACAATTGTGCAATTACTTAGTTCTTTTTCTTTTGTTCGCATGCAATACTAGGTCTCAGTAAATTCAGCGAAGGCTTCAGTTTAACGTTCAACAAAATACGCTATAAAAATTAGCCCTATCTAGTGACTTCTTACCTATATTTCTCTTCCAAATGTCCTTTACAAAGCAGCACCAGGCCGACCTTGAAGCTCAACACCCTGATCTGGCCGGTCCTCTGGCTGTCATACACGTTGAGCAACCAGTTGATCGACAAGTCGAGGCACAGGGGCACGTTTACCAGACTTGGGTTTTCTGCTGCTATCACCTGAAACATGGAATCGATAATTGAATGTTATTGACTCATATAAAACTTTTACATACACAAAATAATTAACAGTGATAAAATATTTAATATTAATTTAATCTTCATAATAATAAAATTAATATTCATAATAATTGACTATGGCATCGGCTATGGACTGCCGTGCAACAGGTCGATGGTTCGAATCCCGCCGCGGTCTTGAGCTTCACCAAGAAAGGAAGGGTATTTTGGAAATGCCCGCCTGGCTAGCGACCCCCCTTAAGTTGAAAATCTGTCGCCAGCTGTTAGCAGTCCTTGAGAGCCAGTTTTACTGGCGCTGCTACAGGCACGTGAGACCCAACAACTGTACGTCTCAGTGTGACGGGCACAGTGCAATTCGTGTTGACAAAATGCATCTGTTATAGGCAGAGGTTAGTCTTCTTAACATCAGGTGGACCTCGGGCTTGTTCCGTCTCAATAAAATAAAATAAATACATTGCCTGACGCAGATATCCATATACTCCACCCACACTCGTACGAACGCTACTCAAGTCAATGACTGAGATACCATGAGTCACAACACAACTCAGCTGTTTCGTGTACCTAATTTGTAAGTTTTTTAAGTTATGGCTGAATTTCGCGAAGATGATACTGAGAGCTTATAAAACAGACCACTTGTTGAGCGGGTTCCCGTTTAACGTGGAATGACAGGTAGAAAGAGAAGATGAGAAGAAGTTAAGTAGGTACCTCGTAGAGGGATGTGAGTACAGTGATCATGTCGGGGATGTCGATGAGCCTGTCGTTCTGCGCGCGCAGTCCGTGCGAGTCGAACGCTTCCAGTGCGGCCGGCAACTGCAGCATGTGCACTGGAACAGGAGAACAAATACAATTAGCTCTTACCGTATAAACTTCCTCGTTGGTCCAGTGGATTAAAGCTAAATTTGACAATAACGGTCCATAATTGGGAACACAGTAATTCAAACGGTAATACGCTCGCTCCCTATGCTACATTTGTACGCTTTGCTGTGTAATCGTATAAAATAGTTTCAAAGTAGATGCGACGAAATTGCTTAATTTTGCCCCTAACTTTTCAATATGTTGTCTATAAGCTACGTTACACAAACTTCAGCTGTTTAAAATTACAGGCAGATGAGACTTAACAACTATATGCCTCAGTGTGACGGGCGCAGTTCAATTTGTTAGGTCGAAATGTATATATTTTCCTTTTTATTCTGTGCTATTATAGGAAAATTATTCAACATAAGTGAAGTCCATCCCCAGTAGAGTGCCAGGTAAGAATAAAATCTCCCCATATGTTCCAGCTGTGGGATTCGTAAGAGGTGACCAAGGGAACAAGTAAAAATTAAAAAACCCGACTGCAAATTATTAATTTTCGTTAAGCGTTTTATCGTTTCATTTACGCACTATAAATTATATACATTTATGAAATCGTTTTTTAAAGCCCTTGACAAACCCCTCGATAGGTTTCAGAGATAAAAAAAAAACTCACAATATGGCGTATAAAATCCGCCATTGTGGTTTTTATTCTTTTTTATGTATCTAGAGTCACTTGCGCTATCAAGAGTAATCTAACGATATATCTAATGTTAAAATCGGTTAATCCGTTTAGCAGTTATGCTTATGGTGGAATAAAGAAACTCACAAACATACATACATATATGAACCCTGAAGAATAAGACTCCTTTTTTGGGCAGCATTGTAAAAATACCTGAATATCAGCAATGTCTTCTGCAGAACTGCCATTTAACACTTCAATCCCCAACACACCTAAAAAGCCCTTGTTGAACGCTGAACGTAATGCCTTTTGATGAAAGTAAATGTTTATGACTTCACATTTCTTTAGGATCATACGAAGGAATTTTTGACGTTTCTGACGTCACCAATGGTAGGGTTCCCACCGGTAGCAATTGAGAATTTCTTTGAACCTGGAATTTCAATCTTAGCCCTGGATTCATTTAATGAGCAGATCCTAAAACCCGAATTCATTATTTTATGAACAGAACGGCAGAGTTTATCTCTATTACCCGGCTTGATTTAGAAAGATTAGATACAGAGAAAAAAAAACAAGAACCAGTGTTTTTTCTAAACAATTTATTTAGTATGTATAATGTAACTTACTGCAAAGTGCTTTCTGTACAGTCCTAAGTTTGAGTGCAGTTCGATACGCCGAAAAGCGCACCTCGTTGAGGTCGGCCAGCGAGTTCATCAGGTCGATCATTTTCGGATGGTCCCAGTGGGTCGTCTCCAGTTCATGGCTGAAAATTATAAGTTTATTGTGAAATAATAAGATGTTGGTACTCTATAGAAGGATGGATCAGAAGATGACCGGTAGGGTGCTGTGGGTTGCAACTCGATTTAGAGTATCTTGTTTAATCTAATATCTTATTGTGGGTTTAGTAGAATGGACTCCAGAAGAACCAAAAGAAATTAACATAGTGTATTATCAGTTTCATGCTACATCGATGCTCTAAGCATCGCCATCGTAGTATAAAATGAACCGTGTATATATTTTTATAGGTACTGTAGTTTTATGAAAGTTACCCTGGCTATGGTATGAGTAGCAATGTAAATCATGGCGAGGTATTAAATACGATATTTTATGGATGATCCCATTGAGCAAAGATTATCCAGACATATGTAATGTGTTTGTCTGGTATAGATTATTGTGAAGCTATCTGTGTGCTATCTCAAGTATATATATATGCATTTCCCAAAATCACCTGGAGAGATCAGCCGATCTCAGTTAACCAACAGTCTAACAGGGGCCGAGGGTTTAAATCTTTTCACGGGATTGAGTTTCAAATTGTATTGGCAAGGAGTCTCGACGTTATATTATTCTGAGATTAGAGCTGTAAGTCGATATATCTTCTATAGGACCTTCGACGACATCATCACTTACCAACGCCAAAACCTAGTCTGTATTTAGAACTTGATAAAATTATAATTTTACTAACTTGATATAGTAAGGAACATTGGCCGGTGTGACGGCCCGCTCCCAGGGCGCGTCCACTGAGCCGGCGAGGAAGCCCTGCGCCGCGCCCGCGCCGCCGTCCCGCGCCACGCCGGCCAGCTGTCGCGCGCGCTCCTCGCCGCCCGCGCATAGCCCGCCCACCCTGCGGGGGACACGGGTTCATATTATACAAGATGTAACATCCTCCGAAAACCATGTACTCGTAGCTCATTTGGCCAGCTGGTGATGAAGATGACGAAGCGACTTGACTTTAGTAAGGAAACAGCGGACTCCATATGGTATTGTCTATAGTACTCTATAGTATAGATTCTAAGTAGTAGACTACAGATTGGTAAAATTCCGCTTCATCAAGGTCAATATCAAAGCAATCTGTAGAGAATTCTGAATCAATTGAATGCATTAGATATCAAGATGAAAATTAATTGTGCAATGCGTAGTCGAGTTCAGGAATGCGTTATCTGTCGTCAAACAAATCAGCGTGTTTTCTTAGAGTATGAAGTGACGTGATGTACAAGTGAACTTCGAGCGCACGATCGGAAATTCTTCTCGATCGTGTGTCTCCTCCTGAGGATGCTTCGTGTAGAATCGAATCGCGTCGAGAATTCTTCCGGTTTGGCTGCGTGGCGTTTGTGACATCAAATCGGCTTAACAAGAAAATATTTTCTTAAAATACTTGTTATTATTAGATTTTTATGTCTTAGTCAACCAGGAATTTCACTTGGTGACTTTTGCTGCGGGCTGTAAGTGCTACTACTAATTGTGCTTCGGGTGGCAGAATACCAGACACTGTGGTGTGGTAACCAGCACGGCGGTTTCCTGTTCAACTGGCCTATCACCCGGTAGGAAGTCGTGTCCTGGCAACTGTCCTTCAATACCGATTCCATTAGCCTTTAACCAGCTGATCTGTTACTAAAAGTGACAGACACTAGACTGCACTCGTCACTCCACAACCCTAGTCTTTACACCTCGTTCGCTTAGACATTTCACTTACTATAGTGACTTTCAAACCTTAACACAACAAAACCTTCAAACATTTGCACACTTTTGCAAGGAGGTAGATTATCTGACATTGTGGTGGTATCCAATAGTGTTGCGGCAGTTGTCTTTGAGAAGCAGCTTCGTCATAACTTCTTATAAAGATTTTAATTTAGATTCAAAAACACATACCTGGTATTCAAATCATCAAGTCTAGCTAGCAGATGATCAGGAAGCTGTATCTTGTCCCTGGCGAGCGCCTGTGCTTGTGTGTGCAGTTCATCGGCCAGCCTCCTGAGCGGCGGCAGCTGCGCGCGCGCCCGCGACACGGCGTCGAGCTGCGCCCGCGCGTCGCGCGCGTCGCCCGGCCCGCGCCACGCCGCGCGCGCCGCCTCCGCGCCCTGCACGCGCCCCGCCAGCTCCTCCAGCGAGCTCGTGAACGTGCGCACGCGCTGACAAACAACAGAACGGTATAGTTAGTTGGTTATATGGGCACATTTTTACACATTTAACATTATCACGCAAACGTATAATTGTTAAAAATATCTAGCCAAAATCCGGTTTCTTAAGAATTTCTCTGCCTACTCCTTTGGGATATAAAAGCGATATGATATTCTACTCGTCGATAGACACTCAAGCATATTTTAAAATTTGTTATTTCTTATTGTACTTATATAAGACGGGTTATTTTCTTGTTAGTTTCATCATACGTTTACGTGAAAACTTCATATTGTATACAATATAAGTAGGTACATCAGCTTCACCTTACGGCCTCACTTTACGTGGGGTAGTAGTAGCGTAAGTACCTATCACAAATGAGTCTAATACTACAAAATTGCAGAAAGAAACTTTTGAAAAAACTTGGTATCGGTTTCATTCATTTGTTTGGAGTCTTATGCGATGGAAACTGACGACGCGGTCGATGGAGGCACATGCGTGTATAGAAGTTACCTATTCACTTTTATGTAGCGTAGCAAGAAAAAGATGGTGAAATCGCGATCAGTTTTGGTGAAAAACAAAAGAAAACTTATTATATTTTTATTCACATAATTTCAAGAAAATTATTAATTATAAAGGTATTTTCGTTACAAGCGTAATTAAGAGTCAACTTTGCAATTTTCTTTTATAGAAAAAGTATTAAAGAAATGTGTTTTGGATTTAACTTGTCCCTAGGATATTTGATGTTAACATATAATTTTCTTATTGCTACAAAATATTAGGTCCTTACATATGAAATTGGTGTTTTTCGTACTGGCCACTTTAATCACGAATTTCTCCTCTTTGGTAAGGAATTCCAAATTCAAATTTGTACAGCTATAGACTCATGTATTTGTGCTTCGATGATCGTCATTCATTTGTTTTTTTTCTTCTGTTTTTTTCTGTTTGCGTCACTCATTTTACAAAATGGAAAAACTTAAATATCGCATTATTTACGAGTACGAGTTCCGCCGTGGCACTAGTGCTGCGGAAACAACTCGAAGGGTGAATGATGTGTATGGCGGTCGTGTTGCATAAGAAAACACAGTTCGTTTTTGGTTCCAACGTTTTCGTTCTGGAAATTTCGACCTGCAGAACAAGCCCCGTGGACGGCCTGAGACTCAAGTTGATAATGAAGAGTTGAAGGCTATTGTGGAAGCGGATCCATCGCAAACCACGTCCGAGTTAGCTGCAGGCTGCAATGTTAGTGATAAAACTGTTTTAATTCACTTGAAGCAAATTGGGAAGATTAAAAAGCTTGAAAGGTGGGTACCTCACGAATTGACTGAAACAAACCGGCAAACGCGCGTCGACTGCTGCGTTACATTACTAAACCGGCACAATAATGAAGGTATTTTAAACCGAATCATTACCTGTGATGAAAAATGGGTTCTTTACGATAATCGGAAGCGCTCAGCGCAATGGTTAGATCCTGGCCAACCAGCCAAATCCTGCCCCAAGCGAAAATTAACCCCAAAAAAGTTACTTGTAAGCGTTTGGTGGACTAGTGCCGGTATTGTTCATTACAGTTTTTTCAAATCTGGCCAGACTATTACGGCTGATGTCTATTGTCAGGAATTGCAAACCATGATGGAAAAGCTAGCGGCTAAACAACCTAGGCTGGTCAATCGCTCCACGCCACTGCTGCTTCACGACAACGCTAGACCACACACTGCGCTACAGACGGCTACTAAATTAGAAGAGCTTCAATTGGAAAGTCTAAGACATCCTCCGTACTCCCCGGACCTTGCTCCAACAGATTACCATTTTTTTCGAAATTTGGATAACTTCTTGCAAGGGAAAAAATTCAACTCCGATGGGGCAGTCCAAATCGCCTTCAAAGATTTTATTGATTCCCGTCCGACTGGTTTTTTTAGTAAAGGGATCAATGAACTACCTATGAGATGGCAAAAGTGCATAGAAAATAATGGTTCATACTTTGATTAATTAAATATATTATATTAAAAAATATTCGACTTTTTGTTCCTCCCATACAAAACGCCAATTTCATATGTAAGGACCTAATATATATAATTTGCTAAAAACCTCTTCAAGTAAAGCTGTAGATTTAGGACTTGTCAACTCCTTTAGGGCCCTTGTGTGTACCTGATGCTCAATGATCCTCATTCAGCGAACATACTTTTGTTTAGTCGCCTTTTACATAACATCTACCTACATATAAATAAACCATAAGGTAGCGGGTAACATGTTTAGAAAAGAATCCTGCTAAGGTAATGCTCGCTCGTTACCAGTCCTGACAATGATCTTGTACGGCGTCGACATCAACCTCTAACCTTGCTGAAGCTCTCGGGTTACCTCACGGGCGAGCATGCACTTGCTTACGTCATTGTACCTAATAGTACAAATACTAGTTAAGAGAGAACAAGATGAAGATGTTATTTTCAATACCGGAAAAACTTCCAAGTCTTTCGAAATTATATACTCGTGCTTATGAATATCATTACGGACCAATTTATTCGATCGCTAGATACAATAAGGACACAAATTATATTTTTATGAATAAAACAATGCGTTGGTATAATTTGTAGTCCAAAAAAGTGAAATATTACCTATATTAAAATAAGCAGATTAAATTTTCGTCAATCCTCAAGTGCCTTCCTACTATTTTTAATACACTTGCCAGTAAATTCTTCAATATGTCACTAACTATTCGAATTACTCCTTATTTTTTTCCACTCCGGCACGGCATTCGGCACCGGTAGCCGTGGAGGAAAAAATGGATCAAATGTAAGGCATGTTTTTATAACAGCCAACTCCAACAGAAAAAAGTTTCTATGTGATTCTTTTAAGCAGAAAGCTTTAGACAGTTTTCTCCCAGGAATGATCATGACCTTGAGATGCAAGGGTGAGGTTCTTTGTAACAGTATCCACATTATGTCTCCTGACTACATCTGGTATAGCTTAGTTAGCACTTACTAGGTATAGTTGTGGTGGCACATTAATGCAATGTATAGGAAACTTTTCATTCTTCTGTGGTATAGCTGCTTTATACTTACGTATACATTATATATACACGCTAGAGGCAATCTTGTGGTTACTAACATGATGCTACAGGTTTTGGATTGATTACATCCACCCGGTAGTAAAGGCGATCTCATCTTACACACTACCTTAAAGCCTTTAGTTTCCTTAAATTAGACTTTAATGCCGTTGTCCCATAAGACATAAATACCTTTAAAGCCTTTGCTAGATTTTTAACCCGCTTCAAAAGTTTTGTTGGGCAGATTCTACCTCCGAATTGGTTCCGTTAAAATTTCACCAACTTTAGCTAAATAGTTTTATAGCTACTTACGATTATTAAAAAGTATTTGCGTAGGTACCTATATGTCTACACCTCAAACACCTCATAATCGCAATTATAATCGATAGGTGTCATTTTTGGGGGCGATCGATCATGTATGCAGCGTGCGTCAAAGGAAAGAGTGAAAAATTTTATATATGTACTTATGTAAAAAAAATCAATACATATTGTCAGTAGCACCAAAACTTCGCTCGTTACAAAATTTGTTAGAGAAATATATATTTTCTGGAACAAAATTTGTATTGCCTTTTAAACGTAAAGTTTTGTGAATAAACTGAACAGACTGCGCCAAAACCAGTGTTCTTTTTTTTATTCGAAATCAAAAACATTTCTCGCTATCCAGAAATATGTTGACGGCAGCTTATCGGTATCCATCTAAGCCAAAATCGGATTCAGCGATTTTTCCGCGATTTTTTCACCGGGACTATATTATATTCTCCCCTGTTTTGTAAAGCCTTGGGCATACAAAGCGCGGGAGGAGCGCTAACATTCCGTCCGCCCGCGCCGAGACCTCCCGGCTTGCCGGGGCGGCGTCGTTACGTCCATACCGACCAAGTTGTAATATTAAACATAGACTGAGAGAATGGTACTGAAAGAACAGGAACACGACATTCCCAATGAATGTCTTTGGTGGAGAACTTATTAATTAAGTGTGCAATACAGAATAAAAAGTAAGTTCTAAAATAAAATGTTGTAATTGTCCTGTTTTCTTGAGGGCGGTGCGCTTCGGCTCTGTATTCAAAAAATCAACTAACTGGCGCGCTTCTATACGATGAGCGACAAGGGCGGAATCACGTGCATATTTAATGTGGTGTGTTCTTTGTATTTAGAATTAACATACTTAAAGCAGTGGTATCTTAGTACTCATATTTTCCCAAATATTTTAGGCCATACATATATCTGTTCGTGTACTGTCCAAGCTGGGGATTAAACCCAGGATATCGAGATTCCTAATTGAGGCTATACACCAATGAAGCAACGTTTGACATTTCCATATAAGTATTACAATTTGCCCAGGTACTGCTACTGGCAGACGCAACGAGGGCGTTCCGCGTTTATTACACTGAGAGCTTTAGTGTGGAGAAGGCCTAACAGGATATATATAACAGGTCTGCGTATCAGCTCCTTACGCGTATTTACGAAGTGAGGCAATACGCAGGGGAGTTCACAATGATGTAAAGGTATTTCCGAGTCCATATCTCGAGAGCATGTCTTCGAAGGGGATTTTGTTATGGGCTGGTTAGTATAAGATATTCTATAAAGCAGAGATGTATCTACTATTTTAATAGAATACTTTTATAGAAGTAAAACAAAACCATTCATCATTATCTTTAAACAAATACTAAAAAATATTTTAAGAAAACATATAGTCAATATTTTATAAAAACACTTAAACATATATATAATTATATCCAGTATACAAATCTTGTAGATCGTGTTCATGATTAGTCCAAGACCTATTGATAACGCTTCGTGTATAAGCGAAACTGTCGAAAATTTTATAGACTACGTGGCGTTTATCATACAACGTCTTAGTTGGAAATATAGCCAGAATTGTCACTACATATACTTTTAATTTGAAACAATATTGTATTACTCTTAAAATTTATTATTTAATATTTGTTAATTAGTACAGTATAACATACGAAATAAAATAGATATGACCGAACCCACATAATCTGGTTTTTGAACAAAGATATGTCAGTAGCAGCCGAAACTATTTCATTCTTGTCCAGGTACAGGCCCTGGACCTGGACAAGTATGAAATAGTTTCGGCTACTATAACACTATCACAATATACTACACTACACTAATATAATAATAATTATAATAATAAGCATTTTTTTATTATTAACTCTAGTAACCCTATTTGCCGTGTAAATATTAGGTAATCTAAATCTTATTATAATAGAAATCGACTTATTAAAATTACAATTGTGAATAACTCACCCATTCAACCCTGCTAATTAGATAATAGAATTAATTTCGGTCACGAGTCACGGCGCCTTATTTGGTTTCCGTAGCTATTAGGGAACCGTGTTCCGTGAGATAAACGGAGCAGATTAAAGAGAAACTGTTCCTTATTCACGATATGATCACGGTTGGCTTGGTGGGTACGCAGCTTAGATTCTGAATAGGCTGCGAAATGTCTGGATCTAAGTAAAATATTACTTCGTTGGTATAGTAGCTTTCTAATCTATAGGTTCTGTGTTCGATCAGTGTGTTTAGGGTTTTTCTGACCAAGTTTTTTTTGTATGTTACCTCTGCCTCTAAAAGATGCATTTCGTCAATGCACTTTTGACGAACTGCACTGCGCTCATAACCCTGAGACATAAAGTTGTTAAGTCTCATGTGCCTTTAATTTTACCGGCACCTGTAACCTACATACCGGAACATAACATTACTGCCAAGCAGTAATGTTCACATTATTACACACATATATTTATATACACATTAAAGAGGTACTGTACTGTATCAACAGGATTGTCCATCGCTGCACACAGCCTCCCTCTTTAAGGGGGGATTTCCCATAATTCCCACGCTTGGCAGGCGTCTTAGGGATCGCAGTTTCAGATATCCATTCCTCAGAAGGCGCCGCCAACTCTCGGTATTTTACCTTTAGTCGCCTTACGACACCCACACGTAGCGATGGAGGTTTGACATTCTAGCCCAGCACCCCACGGGCAAACAAAGAGGCATGGTGGCAATATTTGCCTGGACGAACTCGTTCACAAAGAGCCAGCCAGGAGAGCATACACAAAATCTCTGCCACCATGCATATAATATTGCAACTAAATAACTTTTCAGACTAAATAAAAAACAACCTGATTGAGCCAAAGGAGGTGCCTTATGTGTAAAGCCATAGGAGAAAACGTTTCAAAGGGCGCATTAATGAGCGAATGCATTAAATATTCATTTAGAACTTTTTAGTATAACTGACACTGTCATGTGCAAAAGTGGACGCTTATCATCAGACTGCTACATGTTTTAAAGCCTACTCTATCGGTCTAGTCTTCTATTTCCCAGCCGATGACTATTTTCTCTTATGAAATCGATGGTTTTATAGCCCCAACAATGGCAGCTTAAATATTTTATAACATTTAATTTATCTCCGACCCCTATACTATTTAAAGCAATTATATAATCAGTCTAGCTGTTTGTCTGTCTTAATTACATCATGTCTGATGTCGGACAACTGCCTGTTTCGGTTAAGTTAATAAATAGCTCAATAATGTCTGTTATACATATATAATTAAAGAGCTCTTCATTCATTTTATATTGTTTGTTATGTGCGATTTATATACAATGCATTTTATTTATAAGGCGGCGATGACCTAGTGGCAAGGGCTATAGTCTGCGCGCAGCAGGTCAACGTTTAAAATCCTTCCGCGGAATTGAACTTTTAACCGTATGGTGGTAGAGCATTTTGCTCTTCGTCTGGGTAGCTACCACGCTCAAGAAGAAAAATTGTAATTAAAGCTAATAGTGCGTTCAGATAGCTGTCCAAGGGCCAGTTCTGATTCTAGGTCTAGCCCTCATCAATAACAGTTAAGATTCTGGTCAAACGATAGCCTATCAGTAAAAAAATACTAAAACTCATATTATCACACCTGTATTCCCCAAAGGTAGTAAGAGCGTAAACACCCACCTCGCCAGAAATTTAACTGACCTTTTTACATAGGGGGCAAGCTTTGCAATCTAGCAGGTAAAGTCAAAGTCTTTATATTAATAGATTATACAATTTAGGCGTCTACAACGCTCTTATGACGGTCAATTACAAATTTTAATATTAAAATATACTACTTGTACTGCCACGTTCAGCAAAAAAAAATTATATAGCCACTGCGAGAAGAAGGGACAAGAAAATCGGGGCCATTCTTTTAAAAGTTTGTTGGCCATTCTTTTATATATAGATTTAAAACACTATCGCGTGCATCTCACATTTATTTTAAAAATTATTGGAGCACTTTTTTTTCCGTTCCTGACGGAAATCGAAACCCCTTCCAACGATAATTTCGGGTCAAAAGAGTAAGGTTCTGGTGGCCGAGTGAAATAGACATCTTGCGCGAAATCGGAGGGCGATGGTTCGATTTCCGTCTGGAAAAAAAATTGGTGCTCCAATAATTAAATGTGATTCATATCTTATATTTGTGATTTTGTAATGTAATCCGCATTGCAAACCTATAATTGCAAACCTAACAATATTAAAAATGTGATGTGTCTAGTCTGACAGCAATAAAAAAAATCAGAATATCAAGTCATATTACGTGAGGTTAATGTATTTACTATTTAAGTTTATTTTTGTTTTTTTATGCATAGAAAATAAAAGGCGACATAAAAACAAACTGCAAAAAATAAAATCAACCATCAAAAATTCCCGCCATCTACCCTAAATGCCAAACGCACAATGCGAGATTTTTATCCGGGATAAACCAGGATAACACAATAACCGGGATAACCGGGTTTTTAGAGAGTCCAGTCCGGTTATCGGGTATGACACACCCGGGCCTTGTTCGAGATGGCCCGGGACGATAACTACCCGCATTTAGTGCTGTACGAAGTTAGAGAAATACAATGTATAGCTTACAAAGGTAGTTTTGGGGAAAACGTACATTTGTTATTATTAAGTTTGTAGGTTTATCTGTGATTTACTTATCTTAATATTTCAAAATCATATTCAAGTTACTATTTAAGCTTCTATATTTAAATTAAAGCCTTTACGTTTCTAGTATGTCCGTCGGTGCGCTTTCCGAATCTGATATGTTAAATGCAACTTTTCAGGAGGAAGAAAAAACTTATTAACTCATTGACGTTTCATCTTATCAAACGAGTTAAATAACAATTTCATGCCAAAAAATGTGTTTTATTATGTGACTATAATAATTTTATATTAACCCGCTTTTTTATAGCACAATTTATTTTTTTTGTAACTTTCGATGCACATGTCAGATTTGACTGGATTAATATTTTTTGTTAAGTGAAAATTATGCGCATACAAATTTTGACTGAAAACAAAATCTTTAAAAAAACTGCCTATGTGACAAACGCAAAGGAATATTATTTAAGAAATTAAAGCAAAACATAATAAAATTCAATAGTTTAGTATGAAAATCTAATCAGAATTATATGAAACGAGATATTTTGTGTTTGTAGCATAAAAATACTTACAAAATGCATTTTGATATTGAGTGATTACGAGTTTTGTTTTACCTAAATGTTTAGCATTATTGTACTTATTAATGTTATAATAATGATACTTTCTATTTAACAAAAATATCACAATTCAGTTTGATTATCACATTCCTTTTTATAAAAAAAAATAACAAAAAACGCAACAAACATTTTAAATATTCGTATAAAAAAAATGCTTATTCATGTAATTAACAAAGGTTTTTGAGCAACCAGGACGTTTTTTATGTTATTGTGACGGAACAAGCTCGAGCTACTTTCTATTTAACAAAAAGATCACAATTCAGTTTGATTATCACATTCCTTTTTATAAAAAAAAATAACAAAAAACGCAACAAACATTTTAAATATTCGTATAAAAAAAATGCTTATTCATGTAATTAACAAAGGTTTTTGAGCAACCAGGACGTTTTTTATGTTATTTTGACGGAACAAGCTCGAGGCCTACTTGATGTTAAGCGGACTAAACACTACCTATAACAGATAGATTTCGTCACAAGTCACGAATTGCACTGCGCCTGTCACCTAGAGACATAGTTGTTAAGTCTCATGTGCCTGTAATTTCACTGGCTCTTAAGGACTACGGCCGGAGCACACCGTTAGGTGCTTGGCGAAAGATTTTCTACTTCACAAAACAATTAGTAAGAAATCTATCTATTAAACAAACCAATTTGATGGACATCACTAAGTTATGTTTAATCCTACTACTAGATAATCATAAATTAACTGCCTTGCCATGGCTTAGCTTTGCTCAAGGCTATCATAAAAGCTGTGTAGTAATCACTGTGCATGTATATCTTTAGGGACTGCAAACTGTCGTATTTTGATTTCTCAATTTTTCTAGGCGTTTTGTACAGATGTTTGGATACTGGCTAACCAGTGCGCATTCGTTGTGACAGTAATTTCTAATCACGTGGATGTCGCAAATTGTAAAAAACTTGTTCCCCAATATTGGTAACCACAGGATCACCTGATTTTATTCCTGTTCTGATGGTATGAAGCAAATATGTCTTTTAAAAAGCTTTGAAGAATGTGTAATCCAAGTGATGGATAGTTTTCCAGAATAGTCTGTTGTATTTCAATATCTCGTTGCTTTGTGAGAATACATAAAGCTGAGGCAAGTATTTTGTTGTGGTTTTGGTAGGAGAGATATAAGTATTATGTTTTTGTAATTTTCGTTGAGTTTTAAATTGACGAAATCACACACTGCCATCACCTTCATGCCAAACTGCAGCTTTGTTTTACAATATTGAGCAGCTACTTGAGCTTTGGCGATTAAAGTACACTTAATACATTTGTAGTCATGACTAGCACTTCAGATTAACACATCGAGTAAGCTTATTCTTTAGCATTGTAGGCTTCTTGCTTCATTTGTTTTACGTTGGCTCATTCCCAGATAATCATAATTATATAAAGTTATCTTATTGAAGCCGGTCTGTTCATACTCTATCTCTGCGGGGATATGTATAGTTGGGCTATATTATAAAATTAGTTGATGGAGATTCAACTTGAGGTTCACTTGATTCAATATGAGAATACTCAGGTATTTTCTCAGTATTATTATATGAGATAAATTCAGGCTGCTCTTCTTCAGTAAGCCCCAATAAATGAGGAAAGCAGGCAGAATCATGAAGAAGTGGGCAATGAGAATTGGGTGAAGCATTACTGTATCAGCCGGATCGTCCACTGCTGAACACAGCCTCCCTTATTAAAGGGGTATTTGCCATAATCCCCACGCTTGGCAGGTGGCTTGGGGATCGCAGTATAAGATGGCAGTTCTTTAGAAGGCGCTGCTGTCCACCTTCCAGTATTTTTCCCTTAGTCGCCTCATACGACACCCACGGGATGATATGGGGAGGTGCAATTCTAACCCGCCACCCCACGGGGCATTTTTCCCCGCTAATTATTTCGTGATGCCATGATCGATCATAATTGTAATTAATCTAATATAAAAACAGGTATATTATAATTATTTCATACAAAATTTAAAATTGAATGGTACTATAATATTTTATAAAATTAAATGGATGAGTGCAGTGTGGCAATACAATAAGCAAAGCACAAGGTACGTATTATAGTCGGTCAAAAAATTCATAGCATAAGATGCCATAAAACGTGGTGCCTCTTTTGTACTTGGACTTAAGCAGAAGTGTATGGACTTTAAAAACTAATTTATTATTATCATTTCGATTAGAAATACTAGAAATATTCTTACGAAATTAGGTTAAGAAAATTTTACAGTATTTCTTTCTGAAATATTAGAATCAAACAAGGTACTACGTATCTCAACCACTACATAGCTAATATTTAGTTAGATTAACAACAGCAGAACTCAATTTTAAAACTGACCCAGGTTGTAATAAAAAAATATCTTCATATTACTTTACTAAGATCTGTACTTGCAACTACGTGAATTACGGTATAATTTCTGCTATGTGTAAAACAAGAGACCTTAAAAACTGATATGTGCTCGCAAAATCTGATATGCAACAAGAAAATGATCTGCTTCTTTCTGTTAAGTGTTTTAAATACACATATCAACAATGGTATCAGATACTTTGCACATAACAACAAATGTAAATCATGAACCAGAGGGTTTATACACATGATAGTTTTTGCATTCGATGCAGCTTTTAAAAATGAAACACATACGCTAAAAACGAAAAATCGAAAAAAAACACATATCAGGTTTGGCAAGCGCATCGACGGTGTTTATATTAAGGCCCTCTCTTTCCTCAAATTTGATTTAGTGTTATTTTTAAAGTCTTCTTTTTTGTGAGGATGTCTTGTTTATAAAAGTTGAAATACGACACATTCGCGTATACTATTATACCAAACAGATTATGTCTATATGTGCATACACACAATGTGTATTTAAATGACGGGCATAATTGAAATAACGGTAATGATATCACAACCAAACGTTAAAAAAGTCGGGCTAATCTCAAATACAGGTGTCGGTAACCTTTTAGTAGACAACACCGCACAGGTACAATTTTATTATTATTTTATTTTTAAAATGAATGTATGAACATAACCTAGGTAATTCAAGAAATTGATGATTTTACAATGGTATTTACCTTCAGGGATGTTAGTGTAGTAATTTATTAAACCTTTGGCATGCGAAAAAAAGAGAACAATAGAATTTCATTCATAAATGGACGATATCGTCCAAGCAGATGCCTATGGCTTTAGACACCCAATTAAATATAAGTATCTAAATCTTATGTTGGCATATTTTATGTGATGACAGGTAATGTTGTTATAAATGTTGATGAGGGAAAACAGATATTTACAAAAGTAAATATCTCTATAATTTCAGATGCAAAATGTTTGTCCACTTAAGTGCCGATAAAAATATAAATAATTATTGTTATTAAAAAATCGTCAAAATTAGAAAGACATTTCGATGAACAACAACATATTATGTCATTGAGTTGTTAAGTAAAGTGAAAATAATATTTCAGAGCATTACTATTAAATTTATTAGTACTTTAATATCCATATGATATTAAAATGTATAAATATACAGTGATATTATATCGTCATCCGATACTGAGGGTGTGCGACACAGTGGTTTACAAAACTTTCATATTTATAATGCCAATTCCAGGTACTTTTTGAAAAATGTTTAACCTTTTTTTACATTTTCTATTAAATTCTGTCCTCCATTTTATTTTGAATGCCGCGGGTTGACTAAGTACTCCTGATTGAGAACATGCAAATATTTGAGTTTTCGAGTTTAAATACGGAAGGCTCGAACAAGACCGTGTACATAGGCCACACCCAAAATAGAAGTTTGTGTTGTGTTATAAAGTCAGTAACCTTTGAAAAATAAACAATAATCTTGTTATTTCTCGTTACTAAAATCGTAACTGCCTTACGAATAATATAATATTTCAGAAAATCAAAATATCATGGTGGTGATAATTTTCGAAAAAAAAAAACTTTTTCTTTTTTGGATTTGTGACGGAACAAGCACGAAGCTCACCTGATGCTAAGCGGTAACCTCTGCCTATGACAGATTTTCTGGGGGGTACCTAGTCCGGCGAGCATTCGCAAAATGCCCTTCTACCCTGCGGTAAAGCTCAAGCCAACAGGGGGATCAAACCATGGACTTGCGGCAGTCTAGTATAGTTATTACTGTACTGTATCAGCCGGATTGTCCACTGCTGAACACAGCCTCCCCGATTTAGGGGGGGTTTACCATAATCCCCACACTTGGCAGGCGTCTTGGTCAGTTCCTCAGAAGGCGCTGCTGCCCACCTTCCGGTATTTTACCTTTAGTCGCTTATTATGACACCCACAGGTAGCAATACGTGGGGGGCGAAATTCTAACCCGGCAACCCACGGGCTACTATAAGTTCTAATTTAGACTAACTATGGATCCCATAAAATGAAAACACCCACAAAGTTACCAATCTGAACGTAGCCAAATAATGTTATTTTGTCCTCAGGTCCGTTTGATCTAGATCGCTCGCTAACCAACAGTTAAAGTGCATGCTAAACAGCAGCTGCGGGCACGGGGCGCCACACAAATCAAGCCCAAATTATTTCGCAAGCCGCCGCCACGCGCCGCCACTGTCGCAGTTACATAACGTCTTGTAAACGCATTATATCCATTGTAAACGGCTGTGTTGTCAACTGTCAAGTTTATATTCGATATTGTAATACTTACATTTATGGGGTACTTTCAGGGTGTGCAGATAGATCTTGCTATTGAGATTAATATTAAACTTTATGAGTATCCAATATGAGTAAATGTAACTTAGGAAGCTATCAGCTTTTATAGATAATGTTTTACGACACATCAAATATTCTTTTCTTGTATAAAATTAACTAATCTTGTAATTATTACACGTTTTTCTATAAACAAATATACTTGAAAATATAAAAGGAAGTACCAGTAAAACTACAGTTACGGTCGCATGCGTTAAGATTTAAATATACAGATTGCTACTGAGTCCATTCACAATGTCCATAATTCGTCGTACATGGGCATCAGCTTCTCCGCTTCACTAACTACAATTCTCAGAATCTGTCGCCAAGCACTTAACGGTGAGTTCCGACAGCTGATATTGAGATGCAGTAACTCAAGGTTGGGACAGTTAACACACCTTCGACCTACATTTGTGCTTATGGTAAAATAATTTAAGTAACACTTTAATAGAGTAATTTTGGAACATATTTTTATATAATATTATGACTGTAATATCCATAAAAATTACAGAATATAGGTTTTGGTACAGGTAGTAAGTACATATATCTATATTTCTAAATATGATTACAAGCATTTTCGCGTGCTGAGCGAAAATCTAATTTTTAAATTATTAGAGTACAAGACTTATATGTTCCGGACGGAATCGAACCTGCGTCCTCCGATTTCCTGCCGGATGCCTATTCTGTTTGTAAACATATATTTGTAGTTTTACTGGTAAGAGGCCTTAATGTCTAATATAATGGTAATAGAGATGAACTTTATTTTGTAATTTTCCTTCTGTATGTCCATAGAGGAGGTCGAATTTCAAAATGTTGACCGTTTTCATTACCACTCGAATCAGAAAAGAAGGCCCTTGTTCTGTAGTTACTGTTTTCAACCACACCATCACTTACTATCAAGCGAGGTTTTGGTAAAAGATAGAGCTAGAGCTTTAATTAATAACAGCATGCTTCTTAAAAAGAACACGTAAATAGTTTATAGTTAAAAAACAAAACACTGCTCAATATTTTTGAAGTTTTTCGACACACATTTAATGTAACATTACTGTGTCAACATACTTCTTGTAACAAAGAGAGTCAAGATCGTAATTTCATCAATGAAAACGCCAGTATAGTTTGTCCAAACAGTTACAATGTAGGTTTATTTACCCCACTTAACCGATGGTCATCAACCCCACATGATGACTAGTGTACACTAAACTTGTGAATCGATTCCCCACATGCAGTGTGTAACTGGCCTTGAACTTTGTGTTTACATTTTGCTTTTTGAAAGATAAAAGCGTTTAGTTCTCGCCTTCCTGTTTACAAATGTTTAGATTTGTGTTGTTGTATGAATGAATTCCTAAAAAAATTCTTCACGGAATTGAAGCGGAAAAGTTAATCAACTGACAACCTACTTGAGTAACTCATTAATGTTGTGATTTATTTTAAACGGATGATTTCTAAATTAGGTAAATCGTATAGGTACATCTATTTTTTATCATCAAATTTGTACATGGTAGATATAGATATATGCAGGCATTAGTTTTTGTATCAATGTATAATATAAACAAACAAACCCTTCGATGGTCCTAATTGAATTGAATACAAGTTGTCGATTACTTTTATTAGAGCAAAAAGGCTTTGACCGTTAGTTTTCAAGGCAACGTCCTTAATTAGCATATGTTTCTAGCTACGACTTCTACAAGATAGTAAAATAACGGTTGTTCTATAAAAACTAGTTTATTAGAAGCTAGGCGATATATCCTGCCATATAAAACCTTTGAGCAAAAAACTTGTATTAGGTATGTACCTACATTCTTTTAGTAAAAATTACAGATATCGTGATAGATCGAATTCTAGTTTTATCTTGGACAAATCATATCGTTTATAATTCAAAACCTTTTGGGTAAATGATGTCAATAACGGTTGATTTCTACATAACTTTTGATCTTACTACCCGGAATAGTTTTTAACACAGCCTTGCAAAGCATAGGAGTTTTGCATGGTGGAAGGGCATTTTGTGTTCGCCTGGCTAGCGACCACCCTCTAGTAGAAAATCTGTCGCCTGGCACCTAACGGTGTGTTCCGGCAGCTGTCCTTATTAACCTAGAAGCACGGGCGTGCTTCTAGGTTAATACTGTTAACGCCTTCGACCACATCATCACTTACCATCAGGTGAGATTGTAGTCAAAGGCTTATCTATCATCAATAAAAAAAGAGTCAAACTGCTCTAACAATAAAAAGATTTATAAAATAAAGAGGAAAATTCAGGGCACACTGTTACTAAGGTAACAAAAAACCTCCAACGTCCCTATAAGAATTCGGGGCAAATTTTACCAGACCATAAAGTAAATAACCACGGATTAAGTAACCCAATAAATGGTCTTTCTTCTTTCAAATCAATTCACCAAAGAGGCGAAAACATCACTGCAATAAAATACTATAACTGCAATATAATACTGGCCATCAGAACAATTTTGAAACGTCTATAAATCTAGTGGAGGGTATTGTAACCTGTTCAAATGGAGTCTCAGCATAGAATCTGAGCTGGTGATATCCGATACCACCGGATAAAAATACACGTTTGTGTGCCTGATTGGTTTTGGCGTTAGATTAGAGAAAAGGAACTGGTGTTTGTAACAGGTATTGAAAATGAGGTACTACGACCTTAGATGTTGTTAATTAGTGAGGGTACAGCCCTACCGGATCCCCATGATAAACAATAAAAACCATAGATAACAAAGCGTCGTGGTCACCTAGTTTTGGCTTATCAACAGGAACAGAATAGTCAGGAAATCCTTTTTTGTTTAATCCATTAATGTATGAAATTAGTTATTTTCATGACAAACACAACAAACTCTGTCTCAATCTGAAGCGCTCGTAGCGAAGTTTACTTAGCTGTTCTTAACCGATCTGCAAAGTTACGCAACGTCGCCCGCGGTCGTGAGTTGGATGAGTGACCGCTAGTGATATTACTACTGAGCGCTTCCTTGCTTCGGAGGGCACGTTAAGCCGTCGGTCCCGGTTGTTATCTTAAGATGGCAGTCGTTATAGCATGGTGGTAGGGCAATTTGCGAATGCCCGCCTGGCTAGCTACCACCCTCAAGTAGAAAATCTGTCGCCAAACACCTAACGGTGTGTTCCGGCAGTTGTCCTTGAGAGCCAGTAATTCTAGGTTAGTCTGAACAACATCTTCGACCACATCATCACTTACCATCAGGTAAGATAGTGGTCAAAGACTAAGCTATCAGGCATATAAAAAAAAACAAAATAAAACAATTTTAGAAGGAATTTTTGCTATTTTTCAAGTAGAATACAATAATTCCCAATCCCAACAACTTTGAAAGCTCTTACGTCTACAAATACAGCAAAGAGCGTAGGAGCCGGTTCAAACGGCTTCGAAGCCGTCACTAGCCGGATATTGCCGGATAAAACAACACGTTTGTGAGCCTGATTGGTTTTAGTGCTACATTTCCGTGGAGACGTCTGCAGGTTTAGATTGAGCATTGCTAGGTTCTCTGTTCAGTATTCTTCCACGATGAAGAAAATTTAAGTACTTATAGTTGTCGCAAAAAATTAAATTAATACTGTTTAGGATTCTGATCCTAGGTATATTTGCTGAAAATCCAGGTTAATTATCTTGTACCAGTTTATTAACTGTTTGTTCAAACAATGTAGGTAGGTACCTATGTCAGCAATGTCTATAAATTGATGTCAAACATTAATACTATACACTCACATAATTATACATGATCTCATATATATTATTGGGTAAAACGATTTGCTTTCTTCAATAATCACAAAACATTTTCTTCAATTTTTGTATTGTTTACAACTTAAATTGTTCTGGGAGTTATGCAAAATTTTAATAGCCTTGCAATTAGTAATGATATCGTGTAAAGCACATACGAGTACATACATTTTAATTTTAAATAGAACAAGTTTGTTTGGTTGTTGAAGTTCATAGTATTATATTTATAAATATATACAGGTCTACTTATTGATAATGTCAATGATATATAAAGTATGTACTTGTTGGTGTTGTTAGTTATAATTTCTACATGAATATATCTTATTTAAAATATTGTATCACGTAACAATTATGTAAAATAATATATAAGTTTCAATTTTGCTACTCAATATCCTATAAGATACATCTTTGCAAACACAGTTTTAACAAAAATATATTGTATGGAAGCAATAAAGAATCTTAAATATGCATATCAAATACTTAGTTAGGTAAAATCAATTATCTACCGAAAATAAACTCTATTAGCATGGTTTACATCACAGATTGCTTGTAAGAACTTTTTCGTACTACGACAACATTATTGACCCACACACCATTATCGCAATTAAAAACAAAGGCTACATATCCATATTTTTTGCAGTACACTTTTTAAGCCTGATTATACGAGAGCATAATATTTTTTAATAAGGTGGTCTATTCATGTTACAGTATGGTCACCAAACGACAAAAAATACCAACAAGTATTGGGAATGCCCGGAAGAGATACTGGAGAGAAATACAGAAAATCGAAGAAATTTCAATGAATTTGCAACGAACGCTCTTTAATAATAATGAGCTTATTTTTCCTATCCTAACTTACGGTTGGTGAACTTGGGTCTCACTTGGGCACTTATTAAGGCAGATACCAAAAATTTAAATCTGTCAAAGGTGCTGAGCATAAGGACATCCGTAAAATCCGAAACATAACCATTATAGAAAAACAACATAATAGATAACATCTCAAACACAACTCTTCCTCAGAAATCGCTGCTGCCCACCTTCTGGTGTGTTAGTGTTAGACTCTTAGTCGCCCATCTTACGACACCACGGGTAGAGATAGGGGTGACATTCTAGCCCGGCACCCCACGGAAGCAGTGCACATAGTTTCACGAAAAGCCTTCCTAAGGAAAGTTTCGGTCAGCCGGCAGACTAGAGACAAAATAGACGTAATTTTTTGGCGTCCTTTGCGCCGTATGCGTAACATACTATACCAACCCCACAAGCATGGAATAAGGGCAAAAATATGCTTCGACAAAATTCCATAGATGCTTGCACTCCGTAGTCAAGATAAGACTTCTTAAGCCTAACCTTTTGAAGTTTCTTATTATTTTGAGATCATGCATGACAGTTTGTTGTGATACTAGGAATTCATAAATTACATGAAATAGAGCAACTCAATCAAAGTACGAAACTATTCGTGGTAGGTCTCAATAAAATACACATAAAACACTAGTAAAAAAAACCCTACACTAAAAACATCAAAGCTCTCTTACTCATTCTGACCATATGGCGTTTAAACGGATCACTATGAAAAACAATTAATATACGAAAACAGCCTTTGTGTTATACGCTATAAAGTTTAAATTCGCGCAAGTGATTTCGAAGCTTGCAATTTTATACGGTTTTAAGTCCCATATAAAAAGAGGTTTAACTGTCAATTCACGGCAGGCAAATCTGTGTCGTATGGTATATATAAATTAGATCGAAAATATATCGTACAAATTTAGATATAGGTTGTGTAAGGTTCGATTATTAAAGGCTGACTAAGAGGTGTTTTTTTAAGATAAGCTATATTGTTTTCTTTCTCGGCCATTGTTCTATTGCGAAAAGTTGTAAATAAGATTTATTTTCCTTGACAGCGGCAGTGAACTGACGAATATTTTTTTCTATCTAGTTTCCGGATTGTGAACAAATCGTTGAACTGTCACTTAGGCCTAAACTAAATGAAGGTCTAATGATTATAAGGTATTTGCCGTAACTGAATGGGGGAAAGGGGATAGGATTTTGCTCGTCTTACCTGTATATAAAACATAAATTTGTAGCTGCCAGAACACACCGTTAGGTGTTTGGCGACAGATTTTCTACTTGAGGGTGGTAGCTAGCCATGCTATAACGATTGCCATCCTAAGATAACAACCGGGACCGACGGCTTAACGTGCCCTCCGAAGCACGTGCACGCTCAGTAGTAATGTCACTAGCGGTCACCCATCCAACTTATGACCGCGCGCGACGTTGCTTAACTTTGCTGATCGGTTAAGAACAGCTAAGTAAACTTCGCTACGAGCGCTTCAAGAATTGTATATTATATATATCGCTGTATATTATTTACAATGCGCGCCAGTATAGCCTATAGTCTAGACGATTTCCCTAATAGATCAGAATGCGATTCAGCATGTAACTGCGAGTCAATGCACGGCGCCGCCGCCGCTGCAGCCACCCACGTGCACCGTGCGATTAGCGACCGGTCGCGATCGCCACGCTCAGATTGCTGCGCGATAGCACGTGCTATTACAATAGTCAGTACTGTACCATTATGCAAATCAAACCCTACCTTTAGCATCAATCGCTATCATTTGATCGACATAACACCACGACTGAAATATACTCGTATGCCTACCTACTTATCAGTATAGCAAGTGTAATAAATTGACAGAAATAAAATAAATTAAACTGGTAAAAACTAAAAAGAGAGAAGTTGAAAATCTGATGAATAGGTACCTATATGTCAATAATTTGTAATTACATTAAGAAAATGATCATTTTTAAAAGTGCTTAATAGGCATGGTAAAACCTGATGTTTTTAATAATCGAGGTTGAGAGAGAAAAAAGAGAGTAAAGTGGGCGTTTTGCATGTCCGACTGGTTTGCTGCCCAGCATCTTATGTCGTTTTCGGGCCACTGTGACGTAACTAAATTTGTATGGAAAACGCTACGTGCGCACTATGTTATAAGCCAGTTTCCATCATAGATCTAACCGTCTATACAACCGTCGACAGTATCAATTATGTTCCTACTAACCTACAGATTGTGAAAGTGGCCCTAAAGGTAGATCGTGAAGTATAAACAGCTAACATATACAAAAACACAAGTAAATATTTTATGTTTCATAGTTATGCACTGTTCTACACAGAACAGAGTTGAAGTGTCCCGCTGGCGGGCCCGGTTGCACCAGTAACCACCAGTCCTCGATTAAACTGGTTAACGGGGCTGGTAATCGTAGGTACGCAACGCACGTAATATTGATAAAGCGTAACATCGTGCATAATGCTTAATTTAACTAAATTATTAGTTGTTAGGTTTCTTAGTTGAAAAAAAACTGATCACTTTGGAATTGTGTGGCCTGTTGTGTTGTTATTGCTATTAGGCTTGCATTTTATCACTATTGCACGTCAATGTCAAACTACTGTAAGTAAACGATGAGTCTTGACTCATCATTTACTTACAATTATTTAGACAATTTAGGCGCTGACGACGCTCTAATGAAGATAATGCGTGTTGGTAAGCAATGATGTGGGTGTGCCCTAAGATGTTGAATGTATAAAGTTAAGTATTGCAGCAGCCAGAACACACTGTTAAATAGTTGTTGACTGACTCAACGCTTGGAAGACACAGCTGGTTGGATTTTAATTTACAACCAAAGAAAATAAGAAAATATTTTTACGTATAACTTAATATTGCAAATGACTTGGTGCGTGTTGCTAAGACAACTGTCAAAATGTGACAGCTGTCAGAGTAACAAGTGATGTCATATTTTCCGATTTTTATACATATTTGGGCTGCAAATTGTCTAAGGTAACCCCGAAGACCGTCTGAAATATTCATTTTGTACATTATAATATTCATAATATATTTCATAATACGAAAGCTTGTGATTGAGTGCGGAAGTGTGTATGTTTGTTACGCCTTCATACTGAAACGGCTGAATCAATTTAGATTTAATTTGGAGTATATACAGTTTAGGTCTTAGATTACGCAGACGATAGTTCTTATCATTATCATCATTTACCGTCTTTGACTATGCTCAGAAGCGCAGCTAGTAAATAATAAATTCATCAGTTGCATAATTTCTATAAAACTTCAATGTACAATGTACAGAATATTCTGCGAGACTCGCGAATCTTATTACATGATTTGGTAGAAAGATCCCCGACATAGGTAAAATATGTTTTTTTAAATTCCAGTCTAATATATTAATGTTCCCTTTAAGTCAAGTACAAGTACATTTGGCCTCATTAAAAATAAATCGTAAACACAAAGAGAGATTCCTAACAATAACACCATGACTATTTTGACAGCAATTTTCACACCTGTCAATTAAAAAGCGCGCTTCAAAATAGCGTTGCTGCGCCGCACAATTTGTCAGTGTCACATGCTCGTGCGCAGGAAACTTCAAATTTGAATTTCGAACAAATTATGGTAAATGGAAAGGTAGGGTTGACATTTCATGTTTTGATAGGTAGTTGATTTATTTATTTTGTTAGTGAGTGTTTTATTATTAACTTGAATATAATGTAGATTAGATAGAATGGTTTTTAAAATGTTCTTTTAAAAAAACACAATTTCATTTTTTAAATTAACATATAACCTTTTTTTTCCGTAGGTAACCATCATTAAGTATGTTCAGTGAAAAAGCTGTAAAGGAAGTAAAGCGTTTTGAAGCGCTCGTAGCGAAGTTTACTTAGCTGTTCTCAACCGATCAGCAAAGTTAAGCAACGTCGCGCGCGATCATGAGTTGGATGGGTGACCGCTAGTGACATTACTACTGAGCGCTTCCGTGCTTCGGAGGGCACGTTAAGCCGTCGGTCCCGGTTGTTGTCTTAGGATGGCAGTCGTTATATCATGGTGGTAGGGCATTTTGCGAATGCCCGCCTGGCTAGCTACCACCCTCAAGTAGAAAATCTGTCGCCAAGCACCTAACGGTGTGTTCCGGCAGCTGTCCTTGAGAGCCAGTACTTCTAGGTTAGCCTGAACAACATCTTCGACCACATCATCACTTACCATCAGGTGAGATTGTGGTCAAAGGCTAACTTATCAGGCATAAAAAAAATAAAAAATAAAAAACCGGTTTAACTAGAATTATCAATAGTATAGAAGTATTGGAGCGCTCGTATCGAAGTTTGCTTCGCCGTCATAAACCGATGAGCTAAGTTAAGCAACGTCCGTCGCGGTCATTACTTGGATGGGTGACCGCTAGTGGCATTATAAAAAATTATATTTATTATTTCAGCTTATAAAGTCCAAAGTACAACCCATGGAGTGCCGGGTGCCATTGCACCTCTTCATATCTTCCTGTGTGAGTCTTCCTAGATAGAGTATAGAATAATAGTAGTTGTATAAAAAAATATTGTTTATACAAAATTTTTGGTATGAGTTTAGCCACCAACAGTACCAACCCTACTGGAGAACAATGTCTGTGTGTCTGTCACGTCTGTATGAGGTATGTACGCGTATGAGTCACCCGATTGTTTAGACAAAGCCGTCTGCGTGGAGATAGTTAAATGACATTCTTTGTCGTCATTACGTAATCACAAATACCTGAAGTGATTTAACAATTGTCAATGTTGAACTATTTTTATTATTAAGGAGAGCAAGGATATATTTGTAATAATACATGCATGTTTGTTTCGACTAGGTACTATCGGTAGATGGCAACAGGCTCGCTTTGAGATAGAACTAAAACATAACTGGCACATTTGAAGCTTTTAAATGTTTTCCTTATCCTTCGAAGACATAATAGACGTGATAACATTGTTTGTTCTTGTTTTTGATAAATGTTAGGTACCTATGGTATTTTATACAAAGAACAGCACTACTTTGTATCTCCATTTATTGGGGTGTTCTCCAAAGAGCGTTATATCAGATTTTACAATAGAGCTAAATCAAGTATAAAAAAAACCGGCCAAGTGCTAGTGGGACTCGCGCACGAAGGGTTCCGTACCATTATCTCGCTTTCATTATTATTATTTTTAGCAAATAAACGACGAAAACCTCTTTTATTGCATGGGAGCAAGCTTAATTATTGATTTTATTTTATTTTCAATAATTATATATAAAGAGAACATAAAACGAAATATTCTGTGAATAGTTAAAGCATAGTAGAACTCTTTCTACTATGGTTAAAGCGTCTACCTGTCACCGTTATTAGTACCGAGCAAGAAATGGTAAAAAAAACAAGTTTGTTGTATGGGAGCCCCACTTAAATATTTATTTTATTTTTATTTAGTATTTGTTGTTATAGCGGCAATAGAAATACACCGTCTGTGAAAATTTCATCTGTCTAGCTATCACCGTTTTTGAGATACAGCCTGGTGACAGACGGACGGACGGACGAAGTTAATAGGATCCCGTTTTTACCCTTTGGGTACGGAACCCTACAAAAGGCATACATACCTTGTAAAAAAAAAATGTGTATTATTATTAATAAAACGTTATTATTATTAGTGACGTTTTGAAGAGAACCTACGTATCACCTATGAAGAGATTGGAAGATATTTATGGATCGTAATGAGTTAAATAAAAACAAAATCTTACACCAACAGAAGTTAGAAGTTAGAAAACTTTGTTGTCAATGGATTCCTCATCAACTCACGCCAAAACAAATGGAGCTCGAATTACTAGTTGCAAAAAAAAAGTACAATTACGAACGTTCAAATACTGTGTATGACATTGTGACAGGAGATAAAACATGGATATATTGTTACACACTGGAAAGAAACCAGCATTCTTCTGTATGGGGAAGGCGACAGCAAACAAACAAAAATTGAAGTAGGCGAGAAGCGTAAGCAAAAAAATGGTTGCTTTTTTCCCAGACGGGTCTTGTCTATATACGATCCCACTTGAAAAACAAAAGACCGTTAATGCCACTATATTTGCCCAGTGTCATTGAAAAGGTTAGGGAAAAACGACCAAGAAGTCGCATCCTGTTGCACCATGATAATGCTTCGGCGCACACCACAAACAAGACAGTCATTTTTGTTTTCAGTAAAGCTAGAATTCGTGACACATCCCACACTTAGTCCAGACCTAGCACCACGCGAATTCTTTATTTTCTGTTGATCGAAAAGAGGTTTGACATTTATTGGCCCAGCAGAGACCGTGATAGTGTGAATAACATGCCCTCAGACCAACGGTCCTCAAAATTGGTTTAACCTGTCGTGATGGAACAAGCATGAGGCCCACCTGGTGTTAAGCGGTAACTTCTGCCCTAAAGTTGCAATTCATCACTGCGAACTGCACTGCGCTCGTCACCCTGAGACCATAAAGTTGTTAAGTCTGTAATGGGACCTACCCTTGAAACCGGAACACAGTAATGTGAACATTACTGCGGGCGGTAGAAAAAGGGGTAATGATAGTAGTTACTTACCCAGATGAACTCGCACGAAGAGTTATGTTGCTATAATTGGTATGAACGAATGAGTTATTTTTTATGTTATTGTGACGGAAAAAGCCCGAGGCCCACCTAATGTTAAGTGGACTTACCTCTGCCTTTAACAGATGCATTTCGTCAACGACGAATTGCACTGTGCCCGTCACACTGAGTCGTACAGTTGTTAGGTCTCATGAGCCTGAAATTTTACTGGCTCTCAAGGACTGCTGCCGGAACACACTGTTAGATTGTCTTAGGTTTTCGCGATTATTACACATAGTAATTAAACAACTTGAAACGGTTTAAATCGCGTTTATTATCATTATTTTACACTTTGCAGTGATCGTGGTCACGGGGTCACTGAGGCGACGATCACTTCAAAGTGTTTGAGACGTCGGGACAAAAAAAATTATAAATAAACGTGATTTAAAATGTTTAAAGTTGTTTAATTACACTGTCAGGTGCTTGGCGATAATTTTATACTTGAGGGTGGTCGCTAGCCCGGCGGGCGTTCACAAAATGCCATTCCAAAATGCGGTGAAACTCAAGCCCGCGGCGGGATTCGAACTATGGACCTGCTGCACGGCAGTCCATAGCCAATACCATTGAGTCATCATTGCTTAAAAAGAGTGTTCAAAAAATAATGGAGGACAATTTGAAAATCCGTAAAATATTACTTGACACATAGTTTCTTTTCGAGTCACGCTAAACTTTCAGCGTATCCACGTATAATACCTATGCAGTACTTTTATGATACCCTCACAGTAAATTCACACAAAGACATTGTTTAATTGCGAAGTATACAGAACCCGATCAAAATACCTAAAGGGCCTACATCACCAGTCACCATACTGGACAGGTTTGGGAAACCGCAAATAATCACCGGTCATTGACCTCATATTTTTGCATTCATTAAAATTATTCGTGTTCACTTGTTACTGTTACCCAAGTGCAGTTCTTTAGCTTTCTACCCGTGTCCCATTCATATGGGGTCGGTATAATATGACTTACCTAACAAGAACATTTTACAATACAAAAAAGACACGTGTTTGAAAGCATAATGCAGTTCAATGCAAGAACATGCATAAGCAGTAAAAGTGACGAATTCAGATGTGTGTTTGAACAGTGTCACAGAACGCAGTGACCTTTCAATTATAAAACAACTTTTTTTGATAATATTTATCTTAGATCTTGCCTAGATTACCAGTTTTAGACGCTAGTTGAAATAGGTGGTAGCACCGATGATGTTTCAATAACGCTATTGGTGAAAACGTAATTGTAAATACATTACATGATTATTAAATAATAATAACTAACCAAATTTTCGTAGAAATCGATTTAATTCTTCAAATAATTGACTGACTGTGTAGCAGTGAAAATATAAATAACGTGAGAGACTTCGTGCCTACATATATAGAAAGAAGTTTAATCATCAAAATTAAATCTGTACTTTTTTATGTTATTGTGACGTATCAAGCACGAGGACCACCTGATGTTAAGCGGACTAACCTCTACCTATAACAGATGCATTTCGTCACAAGTCACGAATTGCACTGCGCCCGTCACCTTGAGACATAGTTGTTAAGTCTCATGTGTCTGTAATTTCACTGGCTCTCAAGGACTGCTGCCGGAACACACCGTTAGCTACTTGGCGACCAGATTTTCTACTTGAAATTCTTTAAACTTTCGTGAACCAAGTTCATGTTTCTAAATCCTAAATAATATAGACCCGTCTATTCATATCATCAGTCTATAAATATAATTATTTTGATGTTTATTCGTGCGTGAATAGACCCGTTTAGAAACATAAATCTGTACTATTTTGAAACTGGACACAGTTTTAGCCTTTTCTCGCTGGGAAACTGCACGAAGGACACAATGCGTTGTCTCGGTCCTTGGCGCGATCTAAAGACCGAGAAACCCCTTGTTAGAACTGAAAGATAATTATTACGTAGATGCAGCTGCTTCAAGAAGAACTATGGAATACAAGATGGGTATTTCCTGACTGTGGTAAGAGAATTTCGCAGAACACATAATCCAAATTCGTGCCAAGACTATTTCCCAATACAAACGTCTGAACATATTTACAACTTATTGGTAAAATTGTTATGTTAGTTAATTGAACATGAAAATTTATGACTTGCAAAATTGTCATTAAAAATTTTCTGAGAATAAATTATACTTTTCTATTATTAATGTTTTTATATTAGTAACCATTATATATATATTTCAATAATTATTATAAGCTAACCTCGTGAGGCGCCGGGTTTTAGAATTGCTTCTTCTCTATCTTCTTGTGGGAGTCCTAAGAGTCAACGAAAGGAAAATAACAAAAGTTGAGCATCAGTTCCATCAATCTCCAAGCTTTATGCCAAGTGTGGGGATTACGACAATCTCCCTCCCTCCTAATGAGGAAGGCCTTTGATAATCGGTGGACGCATTATTATGCTTGTGATGTGATTATTATAATAGCCCATAGGTAAAACAAATTGAATAACTATTACGTTTAATTGAACTCTTACCGATTCCTCCTCTTCCATGGCGCTGATGAGCTCATAGTAGAGCATCTCAGCCTCCTCGGAGACCTGGACCTTCTCCATCTCACAAGGGTTGTAGGTGATCTCGCACAAGAGGTCGCTTTGCAGGTGCATTTTCATTGTAAGTATATCACTTGCATCACTAGATTAGACGAATGTTAATTTTGACACAATTTTGCCTTCATACATTGGTATTTTGCCTAGGCAAAAGTTTAACACTTTTTTTACACAGCTGTTTGACAGTATTTAAAATTTGTAACACTTAAGGTTCATCGCACTTTTTTTTAGACGTCAGTTTGCCTAAATTTTGATCATTATAACACTTAAATTCAATTTTGGTTTGGTAATAAATCTAAATATAAAGATCTTCTCTAAGTCTATAACGTACAGTGTGGATTTTTCACTTTTAAAATTTACTAAGTAAATGATTCTGATATATTTTATTTAATTAAGTATAGTTAAGGTAATTAAGGTATATTTATATTTAATTTTATATTTAAAGAATTATATTTAAAGCACTAGGCCAACAAGTAGTAACTAAGACTTCTTGTACTTTAAGTAAATATTATTATTTAGCATATGTAATGTATGTGGCTTGTAACTGTTATTTCATAATAGATATATTACTATTACACGATTTATCATTGTCATCATAATGAAGATAGCAAAGATCACGTAGGTACTTGGAAATACTTTATTAGTTTATAGATTTCTTGAATAAAAGTGTAGGCAAATCAACTAAGAGTGAGACTATTTTCTTAGATAGCATTTTTTACTAAACGCTTTGATTCATCAAAGGAAACGACTCTTCAATTTTTTTTAATTTTGATACCTTTGCATTTTATGATATCAAGCCTCGTTTAGTTAAAAAGGAATCTGAAAAATGTTTTACCTAAGGAGAAAACCCAGAGATATTTTTTTTATAAGTATAGATACTAAAAGATTGAAGTTGCAAGACAATACTACCAGTATAGGTAGGTATGTGTGAATGAATTATGAAAATTAATTTTAATAAAAACTTCACCAGACAGTGCACTTTTCAGCACTTAAGGTTAGTTCATTTGCTTGATGAAAATTAACGACGTTTCCACCACGTCCACAAATTACGTCATACGGCGAGTTTTTCGTTTTGTGTCTCGTCAGTTGCTAGTTCTTTGAACCCTTCAAAACGAACATACCAAGTGGAGGAGTAATGGTTCCGCAAATACCCAGCGATTCGTCATGCTTTGCGCAGACAGCCAGCTATCTAAATGGGAATGGGGTAACTGACAGGACTCAAGATTTAAGCTCTTCTTTGGTATCTAAGTATGCGTTAATTTTATTTGAAATCTTTTTTTTTACTTATTTTGTATAATATATATAAAGAAGACCATAATAGAGTTTCGTTTGAAAGTTTATTTTGAAGCAGTGATGGCTCAGTGGCATTGGCTATGGACTGTCGTCCAGCAGGTCCATGATTCGAATCCCGCCCAGAGCTTGAGCTTCACCGTATGGTGGAAGGGCATTTTGTGAATGCCCGCCTGGCTAGCGACCACCCTCAAGTATTACTAACCTCTGCCTATAATGCGTCTGTTATAGGCAGAGGTTAGTGCACTTAACATCAGGTGGGCCTTGGGCTTGTTCCGTCACAATAACAAAAAAAAAATAGAGTAAAGAAAACCGTCACTCTACTACAGAACTCAGGGGCAAGTACTGGTCATGCGTTGCCTTCTCAGAGGGACGCCTTTTCCCAACACTTTTTTCTTTATCTTAGGCCTTATTGATGTTCTGAAAACATGACCTAGTACATATTTTAAAGATCACAATAATTAATTGATAAGATTAATTCCGGTGTGCGTGTTTTTTTCCGTTAAAATTGTTTTTCGCAAAACGTAAAAGTGCCAATGTTACTTTGGAGACAGCATTTTTCAAAAAGTGGACTAGCTTATTTTCATTATTTGCATGTGGCTGGTCAAAATCGAAAAAGTTGAACTTTGACGAACAGACGCTCTTATATATTTTTTACTTCAGAATATTTAAATTTTCTTACCTCTCCTTGCTTGCATTCTTGCAATATAAAAGAAAATGCATGTTACATTTTAGGAAATAAAATAGGTACTTAATACATTTTAGAAGAATTGAAGTTAGAAATAAATTTGATTGGTGCCAGCAAGTTATATAAGTATACTACGCTTCTAACCTAAACTTTTCCCTGAACCATAGAACATATAATAATAACCTGCACATACATTTCCCTTAATGGCGGCTTCCGAATAGAAACAAAACAGCATTAAAATCGGTTGTGCTGTTTGGGAGGTACGACCCGAGATATAATATACACATAGAAACAAAGAGATAAAAGAGATAGCACAGAGGATAAGCATTGCCATACAACGTGGCAATGCGGCCAGCATTTTGGGGACACTGCCTAATGGTAGCGGAATATTGGATTAGTTTTTTTTTAGTTAAACAAAGCCTTCTCAAGTTACTTATTAGACAACTACTTTCTACTACTAATTTTACTATTTGGGAGATTACATTTGAATGCTTTCATACTGAACTGAGATAATTCCATAGATGACTGATGATAACTTAAGTGCCTACGCCATGAATCACTATTGTTTTCAGAGAGGATATAAACACGCAAATAATATGTAAAGTGGGAGTATATTGGAAGCTATTATTATGCGAATAAAGATGATTTATTGTTGTAACATTTGTGCTTTTAGTGGTTCATTCTTAATGTAAATTTATTTATAGTAGTAAAATTTTAACAAAGAACAACCGACTTGAAACATGAAACACGCATATCAGGTATAACTCAAATAGTACTATTCAGATCTTACTGAACCTTTTTTTTATTTTAGTGATCCGAACCACATATCATGAGTAGCATCAGCATTGGAATATAAAAAAAAAAAACATGAAAATCGGTACACCCTGTAAAGAGATATGAGGTAACATACACTAAAAACAGTCGATTTGAGAATCTACTCCTATTTTTAAATCGGTTAAAAAATAACTCATATTGTGAACTTCGTTCTGTTCCGCTCACTGCCATGCGAAATGTCCGTCCTACTCCCTCAGTCAGACTTTTTGAAAGACCACCGTTTATAATTTATCTTTTATAAAACAAAGGAACGAGCCGATTAAAATGAATAGAAACTATGAAATCTAAGATTTTATAGGTCTTCTAACGATACCAGTCGGCTTACATCAATGGCCACTTTGCCGACAGTAGGTGCCTATATGTTCCCAAGGCCTAACGACGGATAACGGACGAGCTGCCATAAATACGACATTCGTCATGGACCCCGCAGACAGGATGAGAGCTCAAATTAACCAGCATACCATGAACTGTCTCGTTTAAGCAGTTTTTGCTCGCAAATATGTTAAGATATATGCCAATTTTCTAAGTAAGCTGGATGTCATTGGTGAAAAGAAAATCATTATCTCTATCGGCAGCTTCCTAACCTTATCTGAATCATGATGGTTTGGAATAATGAGCCTTTCTTTCACGACAACACACATACATATAGTCATCACAATCAAATTTAATACTTACTAACCTGATTATATCATAGAAAAACACAGACAAATTTTCGAGACGTAGTTCAAAAATCTAAAACTACATTAGCGTACGGCAAAGTCCCAATGTGTTCTATATCTGATAGGCTATAGCCATAAGTTTAGCCGTTATACCTTGTTGGTTGGCGATGTTAGCAGTCTAGAACTGGCTCGTAACTATCTTTCTCTACATCAACTGGAACACAACACAACTCATGCAGGAAACTAGTAACACCATTACTATACCTTATCAAAGATAGATTATCAAAATAACGCCCGGCAATATACTTAAATCTAACATAAAGTACCTTAAAATAGACTTTCTCATTGCTACCACAACATTTCAGTAAGCCTCATTCACGAGTTTATTTATTAGTACGAAATACACTGTTACTGCAAAAGGAAGTTTGCTAAAGCTTTCTAAACAAAACCGGCAATGGGCTATGAATGTGTCCAATATCTCAATCGGAGTTAGCGTCAAGTACCTAGGCGTCCTAGGTTTAGAGTTAGTGGTTACTATTTCTAGATGTTGCACTTGGCAATCTAGTGCTTATACCCCATCCGTTACCGGTAGGTCTATTATTAGTGCTAGCGGAAATCTAGAGTACATTAGAAATGTATTGTTTTGTTCGATTTGGAGTCTTTGTTTGCAATTACTTACTTATTTTGGGTCGTTTACTTAAAAGGCTTTGATATTGTCAGTAGAATGTTAATCCGAAACCTAATATTGAATATAACATAAGTTTTCAAGCCCATTCATAATAAAGAAGTCTAAAAGAATTAATATTTTTTTCGTACGTATTAATATAGCCCATTGCTATAAGTGGATAAGCTATATAAAGGATGAGCCTTTCATTGTGGCGTTCAATGGGGAGGCTTTTTGTTCCCACGTCTTCCGGCTGATGATGACACTAATATAGCTATGGAAGTGTCAACTCATCATTTAGTTCAAGAGACCGTACTGTATCAGCCGGATAGACCACTGCTGAACACAGCCTCCCCCAATATGGGGTTTTGCGATAATCCCCACGCTTGGCAGACGGCTTGGGGATCGTAGAGAGAGATATCAGTTCCCCAGAAAGCGCTACTGCCCACCTTCTGTTGTGTTACCCTTAGTCGCATCTTACGACACCCAGAGACGTATAGAGATGCGGAGGAGACATTCTAGCCCCGCACCCCACAGGCCTCTCTGTGTTCTAGAGACCGTAGCTGATATATTTTAAGTAAGGAATTGTGTACAGAACAAAGTGATCACTTTAAAACCATTTTTGTTTACGTATTTTTACCATTACCTACGACCATTATGTATTTTTTTAAACATTATTAGAATGAAGAAAAGCGCTTGTAGCGGTTTGCTTAGTCGTTGTTAACCGGTCATCTAAGTTAAGGAACGTCCGCCGCGGTCATGAGTTGGATGGCTGACCGCTAGTGGCATTAATACTGAACGTGCACGTGCTTCGTAGGGTACGTTTACTCGTCACGAGTCGTTTGTTGTCTGAGGATGGGAATACCCGCCTGGGTATTACCACCCTGAAGTAGAAAATCTGTAGCAAAGCAACTAACGGTGTGTTCCGCCAGCTCTCCTTGAGAGCCAGCAATTCTAGGTTAGCCTGAACAACATCTTCGACCACATCATTACTTACCATCAGGTAAGAGTCAAATCTTACTACCTTAGGCCACACGAACAATGAAGTGCATCACTGCGTGCGATCTGTAAGTGCAGCAAACCTTGGGCACTTACGTCAATGTACCGTAAGTTGAAAATTCTGGCGGAATTATCTAATTTTTATTTTCATTGTATTGATTTTATCTCTAGCCTTAAGCTACCATGCAGCTAAGCACGTTCACCTTCCTATTTCCTTTTAAAGTCGACACGAAGTACTCACGAAGCCCAGCGGTTTTATCGTCATTGAAGTTACCTAAGTAATTATTTCCCCGTAAGAGGTGGGTATCACGCAACAATGCGGTGTAACCGTATAGGTATGCCTATGGCCTCCGTTAATCTGCAATCCTGGCAACACTTGACTGCGGATATTCATCGGCACTATTTTGCAAAAATCTATGTTTTGTACCTTCTCCACTCCTCATTTGATTTTGAAAAGAAAATCACATAGGTACATAAAGTACCGTTATAGTACATAGAAAGATGGTTCATAAAACATTACCGCTTACTCGCGCGCCACACAATTTATATTATATTTGTTTGAATTTGTGTTTGTCTGGGTTTTTTTAGTTTATGTCTTTGTTTCTTGCGATTGTGATTTAATTGTAATTGTCTCATGACGTTCTTAGATCAATAAGTAAATAAAAATATTCATATGTGTTTAGTATGTCTCAAAAAAAGCGTCTTTTATTTCATTTAGCTTAGGGACGAAGTCTTTAGCGCGAAACCCACTCGCACTTAGTCAGTTTATTCAATAGGCAGAACACTATTCACAGGTTTTTTACTTATTTTAATATAAAGAAATAAAAAAGAAACCTAGGATTATTTTTTAACTAGCCCCGCATGGTCCCCCTGAATAAACTATTAACAATTTGGCTACATATGCATGTATGAGACCCCCATGAAACATAATTTACTTCATTGAATTTTCAATTTGATACAATATATACAGATTTCAGTTTACAAGCTAGAGACGCGTGCGTGACATACAGACGGGTAGACAGATATAAGTGACTTTAATAAGGCTCCATTTAGCCTTGAACCATAACAACATGAAGAAGACATGTCCCAAAAAACATTTAAAAAAATTGTTGAAGTCAGCGCCGCGCCGTGCATATTTAAACACCTGAGTTACCTACATTAGTTACACGTAAAAATGACTCTAAATTATGTGTTAAACTCATTATTTTAAGTAATTACTTTAAAAAGCCTAAGTAAAGCCTTTGGACACAATCTCGCCTGATGGTAACTTACGATGTGGTCGAAGGTGTTACCAGATCCTAGAATTACTGGCTCTGCCGGAACACACCGTTAAGTGCTTGGCGACAGATTTTCTACTTGAGCGTGGTCGCTAGCCAGGCATTCGCAAACTGCCCTTCCAACATGCGGTGAAGCTCAAGCCCGTAGAGTGATTCGAACCATGGACCTGCTGCGCGACAGTCCATAGCCAATGCCACTGAGCCATCACTGCTTCGTAAGGGGTGGGCAGATAGTAGGTTTCTACCTATATTATAGATATAACTGTATCGGAAGACGTCAGAGAATATTAGATGTATAGATTTATAAATTGGTAACAAATCGTCTGCTAGATATTTCAGCAATTCTATTGACCTATATATATATGTATTATCTCAATGAGCAATTCACATGTTAAATGAAATTTCTAAGAGCTTCTGGCGCTCTTTATCCAGTGACTCGTTATAAAATTATAAATAAAACAGGTGTATACATGTATGTAATGTACGTCTGCACATTCTTGAGATCTAAATCAGTCTCACGAAGTATGCAAAGAGACACCTTAGTGTATATTAGCAAGCTGGGCCGCACGGGCGGTCGTATTCTGTCTATTTTTCTGTTCTCTAAGTTCTGTTCTCAGTCTGTTTGTCTGATAATTTAGATACATTTATGACAGACAAAAGCATGTCAATAACATTTTGTAGTAGGTAAACAATGCCTGCAATATATTTTCTTGACTGAAATCGAGTGATTGTCAGGAAGATTTTTTATTCCCATTGGGCTGTTTCATAAAGGAGCTATGGACGAAACCAAGTGGAAAAATTCGCGGTTGGGCGATCTAACATAAATATTTTCAATTGAAATTGTAGTTCAAATGTGAAACCCATAAATAACCAGTGAAATTACAGGCACATAAGACTTAACAACTATTTCTCAAGGTGACAAGCGTAGTGCAATTCGTCACTTGTGATAAAATGCACCTGTTCTAGGCAGAGGTTAGTCCGCTTAACATCAGGTGGGGCTCGAGCTTGTTCAGTCGCAATAACATAAAAAAAAAGGGAAACGTGCTCACCGTTTTAATAGCTCTTTTATTATTATGTAAGTATCCCAAGAGTATATTGTGCAATTATAGAGGGAACAATTTAGAAAATTCACGAAATCAACGTTTTGGAAATGTAATCCGATTCTATTAATTTTGGCATTAAAATTTTAAGATTTTGATTATTTTTATTTTATATAATTTCCAATTTGTCTGGTGGTCCTCTGATCACGGCGGTAAAACGGTTTTTTTTCAGGGTCCTATTTCCTTTAGTAGTAACTAGTAACTAAAAAAAAGGAAATGACACATAAGCAATGATGGCCGAGCGGTCGTCGTGCCTGCCGTGCCGCAGGTCCTTGTTTCGATCCCCACGCCGCCGGCTTGAGCATCACCGCATAGTAGAAGGGCATTTTGCGATTGCCAGCCTGGCTAGCTACCACCCTCAAGTAGAAAATCTGTCGTCAAGCACCAACGGGGTGTTCAGGCAGCAGTCTCTGATAGCCAGAGAAATTACAAGCACATGAGACAACAACTATGTCTCAAGGTGACACGTAAATAAATAAAATAAACCATTATATTTTCTGGAAACTGTCATTCACGATAGTGTGTTTATTATTACAAATTATTTAGCCGGCTGTAATAAGAACATTCATTTTATTTTAATTGTGACCTAAAATCAGAGCACTGCAAGCTAAACCACAGACATCCTTTTCAATCCGACATACACCATTTCTCAACACGTTCCGTTCCACTCAGAAAAAATAGGGCACATTTCCGCGTACTGGCCAGAAAGTGAATTTCTCTCGCAAACCAGTGAAAACAAATCGTTTGACATCCGACACTATGACACGGGTGTGTTCAGAATAAAGATGGCGGACGAACTACTGCTTTGTATGCACGTTAGCTTGGAAGGATGCAAGGAAGCGCGCGAAATCTTAGAAGTGGAGCGAGGGGACGGCGCCCAAGAATGTTAGAATGCAGTTGATTTAAATATTTGGAAGCCTTTGCTGTTCTACAGCTGTTTATAAAATACAACGTTGCAATTTCTATTTGTAAGGTTTTATTTATCTTACATTAGCTTAGGAAGTAAGGAATTGTTTTATAAACCATAGACAGACTACAATGCAATTAGTATATAATATATACTACAAATATAATTTTGATACAAAGGCTTCGCCTGTTTTCCTGTGGGGAGTAGGGTTGCACCATGGTAATATAAATATTAGATATTGACAATGAGGGGAATATCACCCTATCTCTTCTTAACTGGGTGTTAATAAGACATCTGATCCAATGTTAAAAAGTTTCCTGAATCCAAAAGGGAATTTAATCAGATTTAAGATTATCGTTTCCTGATTAAATTATATTTTTTTCTTCTTGTAATTTGAATACATGTCAATTTAGCCGCTTTGTCATTCACGTTTAATGCAGCATTTTTAAAGAGGACATATTTCCATTTATTATATGATCTTTTTGAACATTATCCAATAAATGCATAATTAACCTCCTTCCCATCATGGTCCAGGATTGGAGAGAGATAAATTGAGGTGGTCAGTGCAATGTAAGGCCTATCTTTTTCAGACACAATTAGAAATCACTTGACAAAACTACTCTTGAGCTGAAAGACAGAATTACTGTCAAGTTGGAATATAGTTTAAGATTAAACGCCACTAACTCCAAAAAGCCCCTTTCTAAGTAAGATCATTAAATAAATAGCGCAGTAAAAAGTTAAGTACGGGCCATTCATTGTTACTGCTATTTCGAACCCCCTTCCATACACGCATGAATGGTGCTCCTATAGTACGTTGTGTTGTGATGTGAATGCTGGAACGGGGATGGAGCTAGTTCCAGAACAAAGAGGGGCATTCTCTATTTAAAAAAAAAAGGGGAGCAATAGAGCTATATGGTCCTCTGCAATGTACGACTAAGTAGTAGGAAGTTTGTTTTATAAAATTTGTTTATATTATGGTCTTCTATAACGAAACAGGGTTTAGTTACATTCGTATCTCAGAGATGTGTTTATTACTTAAGGTTAAAATAATAAAACTTAAGTAACTTAGTAAGTTTCTTCGGTATTTAAACCCCGTTAATGTGCAACTAAGAATGTTATTTATTAAATTTACGGAATTTAGGGAGCTTATAGCTTTTTTAATTTATTGATAAAAATCTGATGATATTCCTCAAAATTTTAGTTACGATGATATTAATAATTCCGTAATTTATGTTATGTTGCTATCCTATATATATAGTGTAACATTCTGTTCTTTTTAAATACCCCTGTGGGGTGCCAGGCTAGGATGTCAGCCTCCCATTGTTACCTGTGGGTGTCGTAAGCGACTAAAGGTAAAATATCGGAAGGTGGGCAGTAACGCCTTCTGAAAAACTAATATTTTAACTGCGATACCCAAGCCGCCTGCCAAGCGTGGGATTTATGGCAAACCCCCTTTAATGGGGGAGACTGAGTTCAGCAGTAGTAGATCCGGCTGATACAGTACAGTTCAGTTCTTTTATAGTTGAAACCAGTGACTAGTGTAACATCTGCCGAGTGCCAAAGACAAGAGCGACAACTAGAGTATCAAATAAAAAAATTGTTAGGCTTTCACTTTCCTCAGGCATCAATCCTAAGCTATAAAGAGGAAACTCTGTGCAGTCGCAAACTGCGGAAGGAAACATGTCATATCTATCAATTCGAATACTCGTATATCCCCTAGAAATAATCCTCATTACAATCCTTGCTGCGGAGTATCGATATATCTACTTACAATGCCATGTATGTACGGTGGCTACGATGTATCGAGACCGGAAGTGCAATATAAACTCTAAAGTGAGTCAGGCATGGCTAACGTTTTCGTCACTTATGGACTTAATTGTTTATTTCGTATCTTTCTCTGTGTTTACGTATCATTACGAGCAGATTAGGTAAGTTTGGAGTTTGATTACGTTTTTATGAGTTCTTTGTTTTTGTTATGTCGCAACATTTTGCAGTCTTAATGCAGTATTTAATAATTAATTCATATTTATTGACACTTCTTAGGATTTAGTATGACCGCTATCTAATCTGTTGGAGTATGATACACGCTTACCTAGAAAATTGGCTTAAGCTCTGACAACAAGGCTGCACTTTTGTCATAAAGACTCAGATAACTTGTGTGCATCAGGAAACACAGATTTAATTAAAAATTAAATAATATATATGAAAAAGAAGCTAATTTATTAGGTACCGATCTCGGTGGATAAATAGATAGCACCAGGCGCGTACTCAGAAAACTCAGGCTACTGAAAATGAGAGCTACTTTTGAATCTCAACGTGATAGTGGACTGCAGCAGGCTTAAATGCAGAACTGCAGACATACAATCTTGATCAGGTGGTCATTTCTACACATCAATAATAAACACATTTACTATGTGCTGTTTCCTATAAATCGTGGCGTAGGTAGTTTAGGGAAACAAACCACCAGAAAATACTTATTTAAATAAATGGCAAAAGTGTATGAGAAAATAACCAATCAGCGTTATAGAAAAAAATATTATACAGCAAAATCATCGATGACAAAGTTCAATGGTCACTGAACTAATAAAAAAATAATAAACTCTTTATCAATATACATAAACAATATCGAGCTTGCCCATAAATCAATAAATTCCTAATAAATAACGATACGATTGCATAGCTATCAGCTGAGCCAGCCAAAATACAACTAGACAAGTTAAAGAGCTGAATCACGACTTATATTCCGGTTTTAAAGCAAAGCCTGCAACCAACATAACTTGTGCTGGCACAAAAGTGCAAACTTTGAATAAATCTAAACCGAGACATTTGAACATCCTGCACGGGATTTATAACACTTGTCGTAACTACTGTTACTTCTGCAGCCAGATTCACACATGGAAGACTTGGATAATATTATTATATACGATTATATTATTACCATGCGAAACGGTGGTTTTAGTGGCAAGCTCGTATGGCAATCGAGATGACGATGTAGTTTTTATGAAATTAGCAAAAACGCAGGTTCGTTTTTTAAAAGTAACAACATGATGTCTATGGGTAGAGGTTGCTAAGAGTATCAATACACCTAGAGTTCATGGTAGGTACCGCTATGAACTACAACCTTCTTGTTTATTTTGATATAGGCAGTAAGTTTATCGCTATATAGACATGAATGAGAAGGTCCGCTATAGGGGCGCACTTATCTTTTAGGATTTTATACTAAAAGCTCTAGTATCAATAGTAATAAGATAATGCTCTAAATTTTTTAAAGCCTTCTAATTTATTGGCAGCAACATTATCAGGGTTTAATACCGCCTGAATAAACTTTTAAAATCTCAATTTTATTGCAAAATTAAGCCGCGCTCTGTGCTGGATCTCAACGAGATATTTAACAAGTTTTAAATTTTGCAATATTGCCTTATTAGAGAAGTGGCTTTTTAAAGTCACTTTGGAGTCTACGTTCTCGATTCAATTTTCAGGTAGGTATTAACTTACAGTAAAATTTTCAGTTGCAATACAGAGTCTGCAACGGTGCCCGGTAAGTACATAACAATATTCTTGTGTCCTATATACTTATAGGTTATGTACAAAAATAATATCTGGTAAATTGTGGGTCTTTACACACCATTGCCACCCTTCGGGAATATACGTAGGCGTGGCGATATGGATATTTAAATGCAAGTCATAATTATTACTCTAACACATTCAAACTCAAAATTTGCCTTTATTGTAAATTTCCTTTATTGAATATTCGGTAACGGAATAATTAAAGGAGGATAAATTTATTGGTAGTATTATTATGGGTTTAATTATATTCGTTAATGTGGCGTATTTTTATTGCGTTATAAAATGGCAACATGTACATATTATCTAAAATTGACATAAAAAATTGGTGTGTTGTTAATTTGTTGATGAATGAAGGAAATTTAAGCAAAAATAAGCACATAGATAGAGAATAAATAGTTTGTAGCTCTATGTTCACATGAACATAAGCAATTTGTTCCTACTATTTGTTAAATTATTCAAAATAGTTATAATATAAATACAAAATATATATTGTAACTGTCTTTTAAATAGGATCTGTGTGCCTTTTTAATATATTACCTATAGGAATTTCGCCTGTCAATATGTTGAAACAAGAATCTGATGATTGAATGAATGAGATCTGTAACAGTAAAAACCAATTTTATACTGTATTTGTACTCTCCAGTTTCTTAGCGAATAAATTTAATTGAATAACATAGACAGACTAATAGGAAGGCTTCTTGTTGGCTATGACTGTGTGTATTGGCCTTTAGTCTAAGCATATCGGTAGGATAACTCTGTTAGTCATTACTCGATTGATAACTCGACAGTTATGGCTGACTCTACACCACAACCTAACACTTTGTTTTCACAAGTAGGTCCCTATTTGACTGCCATTGGTAGAGCAGCGAAATCAAAATTTTGGAATCTTATGCTTTTAGGTTCCATCTTCGTTACAGTACAGTCATTGTTTTTCTGAGAAAAAAGTGTTAAATTAGGTACGTACCTAATACTATTGAGTATAAAGCTGTGCCGGCAAATGGAAGCAGGCTTGCCCCCTATCACATGGGACCAAAACAGCTGAATGGCGTATAATGAGGCGTGATAACATAATCATTTATGTGTTGAAAGCTTTTTCCAGGGAGTTTTTAAACTGTCACGGTCATTAACACTATAATTATTATAACAAACGGGATATTTACCGAGAGCACGAAAGTTATCAAAAGCACGGTAATAATTATAATACCTTGTCCTAATTTTTCCTCAAATTGTAATTTCGTAAGATATACCTAGTTTTTTTTTGTATGAATATTGATTGGTTATGATTATGAACCAGAAGGATTTAATATCGTATGTGATGTTATGATGATGATGATACACGGCAATCTTTGTTTAGCTCCGACACAAATAACTAACATCAAAGTAAGGCAGCTCAAATCGAAGCTCACATTACAAGTACTCATATCAACGACATACGAAACCCATTACAAGATAACAGTTACAACGTAATACGATAAGCCTATTAGAAATCGGACCGACAAACATACACAAACATATTAATCCTTAAATCACTGTAAACACACCCTTAATAAATATTAAACAAAACGATCACGTGTAACGGAACGCGTATCACAAAAAAAATATATTAATTAAAAAGTAAAAGTATGGTCCGAATTGTACTCGCGTAATATTGCACTCACACATGTGATTTTAGAATAGTTTTTTGAAAGATGGCGGCTCGGGCGCGTTCGCCCGGCTGGCGGACGCCATGGCACTGGCGCGGGCGCACACTCATCCTATTTACATATTTATTGTAATGCCAAGTCCTGCGCGTGATCTTGGCAGAAAGCCGGGCGTGCGAGTTGCATACACTCAGGATGCCTGCGAACGGGTTTAGGAACGAAAGTAACTGGGCTCAAGGGCGCATGTTTTTTATTATGGACATGCAAGTTTGTGCGGCGATGAATCCAGATTTCTGTACAAAAAGAATCTTGTGAGTTGTTTTTGTACAGAATTGCAACAACAAATGTATATAGGTCCCGAAATCGAATAGCATTATTTTTATTTTATTTCGGTGGTGGTAGGCTGGTAGCCAGTCTATTGCTGACGTCCGTGTCGGATCGTCTTGTCATCTTACGTCTCTATAAGTCTTACCACCATGTCCAAGACTTCAGAAAGTTATACTAAACAGTTATTATGGTCTCCATTCATTTAGATAAGTAATTAAAAGAGGAAAGATGTAAATATTTCAAGTTTGTTTTGATTTATATAACGAAACCATAACTGTGATTCTCTGACTCACGCTTGGGGAATTCGGAATCGTGTCTTCTTAGTTATTAGGCAGGATAGACATAAATATAACAAGAGGTTTGGTTGGAGCGAGAACGTATACTAGAACTTACACAACAACAACAAAGTATTCCTTGTACTAACTCTTATTCTATAATTTGTAATAGTACAGATAATTTAGCAACCGGAATTCCCAAGGATTGTGTCAAAATAACGGCTGCCCGTAATATTTAATCCAAATTTGTTCCCTATAGAGCATATTTTGGGGAATATGATGCGTTCCAGAGAGAGCTATCAACAAATTCTACTTGAGGGAAGTCGCGGGACGAAATGCGTATTCAATTAAACCTGCCGATGTACATGCCTACTCCATTCGGCATGGGATAAGGGCAGGAGTAATAATAATGGACATGTAGGGTAGTTTAGAAAATTATATTCCCTAGACAGGAGATCCCCGCAACATTCAATTAATGGGCAATTTCCTATCGTCAGGAAATTACTGTCCAATCATGCATTTAAATTTATACCACGTTCCTGAACAACAAAGTACCTATTTACTGTACGGAATAACAACAGACGTACATATACGGCTGTTCAATATCTTCTATGGATGTCGTAAAAGGCTAATAAGACGGAAAGAATGCTAAGAATGCAGATTTTCGTTTTTTGCAGATTTTCTCCCCTTCAGAGAATTATATTGGATTCAGAAAAAAATATAACCGCCAATCCATCAGTGCTAAAGGTTATTCATCGACAAAAAAAACGCATTTAGCTAGCTTAGGAAAATGAATTGATTCTATTGGAGGATTTTTCTTCTTGCACCGCTCATTCCCTCACACATATCTAGCGCACATCAGGCCCACCATCAAGGCTTTCATTAACTAAAAGTCAGTAAATAAACATATTAAATAGCCCTCACAAGAAAGGTTGGCGTCAGAAAGGCGGCCGGTTATAAATCCGGAGTCAAAATATTAGGTCCTTACATATGAAATTGGCGTTTTGTATGGGAGGAACAAAAAGTCGAATATTTTTTAATATAATATATTTAATTAATCAAAGTATGAACCATTATTTTCTATGCACTTTTGCCATCTCATAGGTAGTTCATTGATCCCTTTACTAAAAAAACCAGTCGGACGGGAATCAATAAAATCTTTGAAGGCGATTTGGACTGCCCCATCGGAGTTGAATTTTTTCCCTTGCAAGAAGTTATCCAAATTTCGAAAAAAATGGTAATCTGTTGGAGCAAGGTCCGGGGAGTACGGAGGATGTCTTAGACTTTCCAATTGAAGCTCTTCTAATTTAGTAGCCGTCTGTAGCGCAGTGTGTGGTCTAGCGTTGTCGTGAAGCAGCAGTGGCGTGGAGCGATTGACCAGCCTAGGTTGTTTAGCCGCTAGCTTTTCCATCATGGTTTGCAATTCCTGACAATAGACATCAGCCGTAATAGTCTGGCCAGATTAGAAAAAACTGTAATGAACAATACCGGCACTAGTCCACCAAACGCTTACAAGTAACTTTTTTGGGGTTAATTTTCGCTTGGGGCAGGATTTGGCTGGCTGGCCAGGATCTAACCATTGCGCTGAGCACTTCCGATTATCGTAAAGAACCCATTTTTCATCACAGGTAATGATTCGGTTTAAAATACCTTCATTATTGTGCCGGTTTAGTAATGTAACGCAGCAGTCGACGCGCGTTTGCCGGTTTGTTTCAGTCAATTCGTGAGGTACCCACCTTTCAAGCTTTTTAATCTTCCCAATTTGCTTCAAGTGAATTAAAACAGTTTTATCACTAACATCGCAGCCTGCAGCTAACTCGGACGTGGTTTGCGATGGATCCGCTTCCACAATAGCCTTCAACTCTTCATTATCAACTTGAGTCTCAGGCCGTCCACGGGGCTTGTTCTGCAGGTCGAAATTTCCAGAACGAAAACGTTGGAACCAAAAACGAACTGTGTTTTCTTTTGCAACACGACCGCCATACACATCATTCACCCTTCGAGTTGTTTCCGCAGCACTAGTGCCACGGCGGAACTCGTACTCGTAAATAATGCGATATTTAAGGTTTTCCATTTTGTAAAATGAGTGACGCAAACAGAAAAAAACAGAAGAAAAAAAACAAATGAATGACGATCATCGAAGCACAAATACATGAGTCTATAGCTGTACAAATTTGAATTTGGAATTCCTTACCAAAGAGGAGAAATTCGTGATTAAAGTGGCCAGTACGAAAAACGCCAATTTCATATGTAAGGACCTAATATCTAGGAATAAGTTATTTCGTCCTTCTTTGTTTTGTAGACAAATTACAATTTTTCTAGCCAATATAAGCTATAAAAAATGTATGAAGATGATGATGCTTTCCAAGGATCGGGATTCATGTACCCATCTTGGAAACAGTAAAATATAGGTGCAATTATGAAAAAATTAGCAGAGAACATCAGCAGTCGAATAACCACTGCCAAAAATCCAAGATTAAAGATGGCCTCTGAACAAAGTGCTATTGATCCCGCAGACACGCCACCACTAAACCAAATTTCACAGAAGAAGCCACAAGAAGAAGCAGTATAAGCTAATATATTAACAGTGACGTCGGTCCAATTCGAGAACAAAGCCTACCATCACACTTTAAAATCAGTTAATGTAACTCTAACATTCCCTCGGCTCTATCTCTATCTCCTTCTATCCCTAATGTAAAATAATAACTAAAGTATTTCGAACATTAATTGTGTTTAAAACTATTTGGGGGCCCAAAAGTTCGGGCCTGGATTACATTTCATTAAACAGATTCCATGTGAAAGAGAAATTTCAAGCTGGCTTTTCATGGTGGTGCTTGTTTGGCGACCATGTAGAATATCATTGAGAAATAATATCCTAATCTATAACTTTCACTAATTGAAACAACAATGCATCGCAGATAAGCTGGTTATTATATTAACACAGATACATTACAAATTGAAATTATATAAGCAAACATCCGGTTTGAAGGAAGGTGTTGTGTATGGGTGCCTGTGAAATTACAGGCACATGAGACTTAATCGTCTCAGGGTGATGGATACAGTACTACAATCAACAGTTTTGCTTTGCTCACTTGGTATTAAGTGACGTTCATAACGTTAGGCAACAAATATAAGTAAAGAAATTCACGAATTCATATGTCAAATGCATATATATAGGTAAGTATCTACATGAACACATTGATGTATTCAATAGCGCACAATATTGCAATATTGTAGATATCTTTAATATCTGTTCCGAATTTAATCAAGTACTGAATAACATAGTTGTGCTGAAAGTTAGTCTGCAACTGAATGGGAAGCTTTAAACTAAAACAGAAGTTGTGTAAGTTGGCTTTCGCGAAACGAAGAGACTGCTCCTAGCCATTGATTAAAATACATAAATTCCTACATAGGTTGTCTCTTTGTCTATATTGGATATTGGTTTGATTCCGAATCTGAAGTTTGAGGTTTCCTGTATGGTATTCCATATAATTTGCAACTGAAGTAGCGTTGCTGTCAAATAATAAAAAAATATTAAACCAACAAAATTTTTAGACAAACGCGTAATATAATTCGTAGAAAACAGACTTATCAACAAGCAGATCGACATTTGTATCTCTTAAACATAAGTGTAATTAACACTCTAAATAATAAACAAATATTGTGAAGATATTATCTAAAATAGAAAGGCGTTGAAACTATTCCGGCTAGGTTTCGACGTCAGCTTGGCAGGAAAATGAATATATATATATATATCTTGTGACAATTCGGATCGTGCGCTTGAAGAGTTAAGACCTCCTGAAGCTGAAAATACTTCGTGTAAATAGAAAGGCGTTGAAACTATTCCGGCTAGGTTTCGACGTCAGCTTGGCAGGAAAATGTATGTGAAATTGTCACTAGATATCAAAATCAAAGTAAAATTAATTTATTTAATTTAGGCAACTACAACGCTCTTATGAAGATCATATACATATTTGTTTTTTAAAATACTGTACATTGTACTGTCATGTTCTGCAAAACAAAATTATGGAACCAACTTTTTTATTTTAATTGTTTTAAAGTTTTAATTATTAAAGGAACATATTCTTCTTAAAATATTTGTTATTATTATGATTACGAATTTTCTCAAGGTAAAGCTATCAGTACGCTATCTACGAGTATTAAATACACTCTCTATATATGCTCGACACAAATGAATGTACAAGTAGTCGCATTTGTAGCTGTGTAGTCGAATATTACACACAGCATCTTTTATTGGTGTCAGTTAAAGATGCTGTGTAAAGACCAGTAAGTAAATACAATTGTAATGTTTAAACAGTTTTCCTTAATGTGAATAGTTGCTACATTACAGTTTTTCATTTTTATAATTTTTGACCTCAATACGTCACAAGTGGTAGCACCAGATGGTACAATTTCAAGAATGGTATTTACGAAAAGCTTGCTTCGATACCGTTCATTAAATTCCAGCACCAAGTTTCATATTACAGACAGAAGTAGGATAAGAAAATATACACTTTATTTGAAAGCGAACGTAACTTAAGGGTTCGCACTACTTACTTTTATAGGCAGAGCCAGTTTACTGTATGAAAACTTATGCAGTTCCAACTTGTAGCATATAATATAAAAATACAGAATATAATATTAAAAAAATGAACAGACTTCTAATACTGGAAAGTATGAAATAACTTGTGGAAGTCAGTACCATGATTATTTAAAACACCGACCTCACTTTATCATAGTCTGACTTTCAAGTTCCACAAGTTATTCCATGATTTTTAGTGGTGGTCTGTTTCGTTTTTTTTTAATATGCATTTATTTTTTACTCTTTCTTGTGATAAAGTTTGCATTAAGACATTCACTCGCCTAAAATAGTGTTCATCGTCGACAACAGCAAATGTGATTAAATCATCCAGATAAGCGAAAATATTTTTCAGTTAATTGACTATAACTTATATTATACTGAACCGATTTTGATGAAATTTATATGGGACCACCTATGAAGTACTTTTCGTCTTTCGATAAAAAAGAATTTAGAGAGTCGGTCCAGAAATGGGAGCGTTATCGGTGAACATACATAAAAAAGAAACATATAGTTGAACATAGAACCTCCCCCTTTTTTGGGGGTCGGTTAGAAAGGTATGGAATCAAAATATTGCTCCTGCCTATAAAAGGATATTCGCACCCCTAAGTTATGTTCGTATTCACATACAGTGTAATTTTTTACTAAATCCTATTTCCGACTGTAACGCCTGCTTGGCAAACCTGCAAAGGCCGGCTGACATCTTATTCGTAGATTTATGAAAATACAACAATATAAGAATTACAAAATCACAAATATACGATAGGAAAAATTTAACTCATGTCCGGGATTCGAATCCGCGTCCATCCACCCCTTGAGCCGGGGTATGCTCTTACCAATTGAGCTAACATGACATGACGTTATAACTCAAAATACTCCTTCCCAATACGATGGTTAAAGAACGATAGGAAAGATTTGAGTTATGACGTCATGTTATGTTAGCTCAATTGGTTAGAGCAAACCCCGGCTCAAGGGGTGGATGGACGCGTGTTCGAATCCCGCACATGACTTAAATTTTTCCTATCGTATATTTGTGATTTTGTAATGTAATCCGCATAGCAGGTGTTATTGCAAGCCTAACAATATTAAAATGTAAGAATTATTTTATTGCATCATAAACGTATTGGGAGTATGCCATGATTCACTCAGATTGTACAAAGTACAAACATGTCGTGTTTGAAGTAAGGGATACGTCACGGCTTCGAAATTCACTCGTTCGTGTTGTTGTTTGTATGTTTTCAGTTATGTTTTTTTCCGTTTTGTAGTAATATTGTAAGCCAGGTTAACAGACCTATTTGACTTGCAAAACTGAGAAGAGCAGAATTCGTCGCGTGAGTCTTGATGCTAGCTTTAATCCCCTCGCAATGCCTTAGAAGCCTCTATAAGTGCATAGCAAAACTTGCATTGCCAATGGACCGGTTGTAATTATTGATTAAAATGGATATATTTCTCGGAGATAAAGACCATCCTCTGCATTTGGAACAGAGCCAAGACTGCCCATTAGTAATAATGTTATGATTTTGAAATAACTGAATAGGATTCGTATTTCAGTAATGAAGTTTTGTTACTCAAAGTACCTACTTAGAAGAAGCAACTTCTTGTGTTCTATAGTTTTTTTTAGGTCTTATTTCGTCTTTTTTTAGGGCGCGCGATAGAAATAATATTATTAAGAAAATAACCTTCTAATGAATAAGCCGTCTACGGCATTACGAAACGATATAATTATGCTACGTGCATAATTTTCGCAATCCTTTTTTGGTATACTATATAGTCTGGTTTTTAATTCGAGATCAAAAATGTAAACAAAGAAATGTCAATATATGTCATTGTCATACTGATAGGTCAGGGTTTCAATAGTTTTTCTTCAAAAATATTCTCACAAGTGTGGCTATTAAAAACAAAAAAATCTTACACTAATTTTTTCAGGATTGAATATATGCGTAAATATGTACGCGCATATAAAAGTGTTTTATTGTTTCATAATAATGCAATAAATTATAGCATTAAATATATATTTTACATTAAATGCTCCATCCGTTCCCAAAATTAGAAAAATTACCAAGTACTTGTAATTTTTTTGCAAGGTTAACACCTTTGTTTACATTTTTGATCTCGAATTAAAAACCAGAGTATAGATACACTTATCATGGTTGCCAGATTAGGCGAATTACCGCCATTTAGGCTACCTTAGGGGGTCAAATGGCGACCAAAATAACCAATCGGCTACCAGTAGCCATTTAGGCTACCTAGGAAAAAAAAGAACGGTCGGTTTAGGCTACTTCAGTATTACTACAATTCTATTAAATTATTTCATAATAACTGAAAAGTGTAATGAAAAGTAATAGACACGTCCACCGTTTTTTCATCAAGGTCTTTCCATGCTGCTTGCTTTATTTTAGGTATTGCATCTAATATATGTAATAGTGAGATAGAGACAGATTCATCCGGGTAGTAACTCATTCTAACTTGCTGTATGATAGATATAGTTCAAAATCAAAACACGAAATCGAGAGTATAGAAACGCTACTAACTTCATTCACAAATTGTAACTAGCCGCGCGCGAAATTTTATATCACTTGTTTCCTAAATTCTTAATTATGTTGAATGGGAGAGAATTCTTTATTACTTAATACCTTAATACAGTCAAAATTTGTATTTTTACATCAACCGTATTATTTTGTATGGCATAACATAAGCATGCAAACATGAATAAGGCATTCAGTTACGGTCGTAATTGTATATGATAATTACCTAAAAACTTTAGTTCTACAGACGAAATGATTTACTCGAAAATGATGTATCAAAGATGACCGATTGAAGCGGCTGGGTCAACTTCTTCCGCTACCACTTCTAGTAGGAATGAGGATTCTCCAATCTATGGAGATGGGGAATATCTGCTGAAATTTATTAAATTATAACAACAGGAAATATTTAACAATTATAATGCCTAGTACGTTAAGTCGGTATCAACCTACATTTATAATATGTATTTTTTACAATTTAGGTACCTAGTTTGTTTTTATTTGAGTTAAATATAGGCTACTTTAACAAAATCTTAGGTGAATTAGGCTACTTGTCAAAAAACATAATAATAGGCGATTTAGGCTACTTGATAGGCAAAATCGCAGTCGCGCGCGAGCATTCATTCGACACACCCGGTTCAACACCTTCTCGACCGACTTCACATATCGTCAACCTTCGGAACAAATTAACTTAACTAATAAAATGAAGTGTGCTATTTGTGGTTCCACCTGCAATGACGGAGTCCAGTGCGCTTCCTGTAAGAGAAACATGGACTTTAGCTGTGCAGCTATCTCAGAAAGTGGTTGGAGGAAATTGGGAACGGAACGCAGGAATGCGTGGAAGTGCCAGTCATGTAGGACGTTGTCTCCGTCTCCTCAAGCACCAGCTACGCCTGAGCCAGCTTCATTGGATATCATATTAGAAGAAATCCGTGGAATGAAAATACAATTGGCTAGTTTACCTACTTTAATCGCAGATGTCAAGAGCATCAGACAGGAAATATCAGACCTGAAGTCTAGTAATGATTTCCTAAATGGTAAGCTGGAAGACCAGTCTTGTAGAATTGCCAACATGGAAGCCAAAATTACATACATTGAACCTCTTCAAACAAATATTGACGTTCTCCAAAAAGAAATACTCAATATGAAGCTACAGCTTACTACCAGCGACCAGAGATCACGCATTAATAATGTGGAAATTAAAGGTATCCCTTTGGTGAAAGGTGAGAACCTTTTTAATATTATTGATGTTATATGTAACAAGGTTAATTATACCTTTCCAAGAGGACAAATAAACTACATATACAGGGTACCACTTTATAATACAAAGGAAAAGGCGATAATTGTAAGCTTCCTTAACAGATATATCAAGGAAGATTTTATATCTGCAGCAAGGGCTGCAAATCTGACGGCTGCTGATGTTGGATTTAAGGACTGCTCTAATCGCATTTTTGCCAACGATCATCTTAATGCAGATATTAAATCTCTTCTCTCTCAAACCAAAAAAATTGCAAAGGTAAAGTATTACAGTTATGTATGGGTCAAGTATGGAAAAATCCATGTACGTAAGAATGACACTTCGCGAGTTTTGATAATGACTTCTGAGAAAGATTTAAACAAAATCGTTTAACCTGTATTTGTGTTTTAATGACAATTATTTGTGTATTGGTGTTTCTTAAGATTAAGTTACTACTTTCTATTATTTTAAAGTCTTACTATAATTTGTCCTTTGCATATTTGTACAAACAGTTACTCGAATATACACTTGTATCGCTCGGTGTACGACATAGCAGCATGCATCGCCTTTGTTTACACCTTCACTCCGTCCGCATCGCTTGCGCTGCGTCTCGGTTGCTGACTACTGCTATCTCTTTCATACAATTCACGTTCGCATGCTGCCTACTCTGTTGCATTTCTATTTATTATAACTTAATGGTTCATTTTTCATACTACTTTATGCTTATGGGTAATTATGACTATATACTGTATTTACTATATTTGCCGGTAACTAATGGATGACATTGGTGATGAACTCATAGTTTACTATCAGAATGTGCGAGGATTGCGAACTAAGACAACTGATTTTCGACGTAATGTTGGACTGGGCTCTTATGATATCATCATTCTTACGGAGACATGGCTACTAGATGGGATTTGGGACTCAGAGCTGTTTGACAACCGGTACATAGTTTGGCGGCGTGATAGGAATTATGTGCAGACCAATCAGACTCGCGGCGGAGGTATTTTGATTGCGATACTTAAAGAGTATACAGCAATTTCACAACCAAGCTTTCATTCCTCTGCGGAAGATTTATGGCTAACCTTATCAGTGAAATCAGGCAAAAGTAGATGTTTTACCAGCGTACATATATGTGCACTATATCTTATCAGCCAAAATGATGGCTTTTCTTTTTCCGAACAATTGACTAATTTTTTGACTAAACTTACTGAAGTCACTATACGCCATCCTGACGATAAATATTTAATCGTAGGTGACTTTAATATGAGTAGTATAACATGGTTACCAAATGACATTGATAGCTGTATGAGTCCTTCAAATGTCGCTGGTGTTAACGAGATTAACTTTATCGATGATTTGACTATGCTGAACCTGAGACAATTTAATGGTTGTCATAATATATATGGTAAAATCTTAGACCTAGTTTTATCAAATGATACAGTCTCTGTGAAGGAGTGCCATGACCCACTTCTACGTGTTGACCCTTTTCATACTCCTCTTTTAATAAGTGTACATTATCTGGAAACTTCGCCATTAAAACCCAATTCTTATGTAAAATATGCCTATAATAAGGGGGACTATGACTCTATAAACAAGAAAATTTTTGAACTGGACTGGAGTACAGAACTTAGCAGTAGTTCACTGGATAAAGCTGTTGATCGCTTTTACGATATAATGTACATGCTTCATGATAAATATATACCAACTAAAGAAATTAAGAGTTACTCATATCCGAAATGGTACTCCCCCGCCTTAAAGAAGGTTATCAAAGAAAAATTTAAATTCCTACGTAAATTCAAAACTTATTGCAATAAATCCGACCTACAAAATTTCCAACTCTTGAGGGATAGGGCTAAAAAGCTAGAACTTTCATGCTATCGCAACTATATAAATACTGTCGAAGACTCGATAAAAAGAGATCCCAAATACTTTTGGTCATTCATAAAAGCTCGTTCAAAGTCTAACAGTATTCCTAACCATTTAAAATACAATGACACTGTTGTGATGACAGGGGAAGCTATTTGTGATGCGTTTTCTTCTTACTTTTTATCTACTTTTTTAACTACACGTTCATCTTTGCCTAATAGTGTCACTCAATCACCAGCCTCACACGACGCTCTGGCCGATATCGGGACAATTAAAATAAATAACTCAGATATATTAAAAGCTCTTACTAACCTTGATTCGTCGAAATGTGCAGGTCCGGATCGTATACACTCGATTTTCTTAATAAAATGTGCTGAAAGCCTCGTAGTACCCATATCTATTTTATTTCAAAGATCTATTACAGAAAGCACTTACCCTCATATCTGGAAATCGGCGTATATAACACCTATCCATAAAAAAGGCCCGAGAACAGATGTTAGTAACTACAGACCAATTTCAAAGTTATGCATCATATCAAAAGTTTTTGAGAGAATCATCTATAATCAGGTATATTCAGCACTCAAGAACTCATTTAGCCCAGTTCAGCACGGTTTTTTGAGGGGACGGTCAACAGTTTCTAATCTCATACTCTTTAATGACTATCTAACAAACACAATGGATTCTGGTGACCAGGTAGATGTGATCTATACTGACTACAGCAAATGTTTTGATAGAATAGACCACATCACCCTGTTAGCCAAACTCCAAAACATAGGCATCCGTGGAGACTTACTTCGATGGTTCTCATCATATATTGATAAAAGGTCACAAGCGGTTGTTATCAATAATTACATTTCAAGCTGGGTTATGATCCCCAGTGGCGTCCCACAGGGATCGTTGCTTGGTCCACTGCTATTTGCAATCTTTGTCAATGATATATCTAAATGTTTCATCAACTCTAAATTATTATGTTTCGCCGATGATATGAAAATATTTATGAGAATATCAACGTTAAATGACGTTCAAAGACTCCAAGAGGACCTATTAAGACTTGATAATTACTGTCTGTCAAATAAACTTGACCTCAACCCATCTAAGTGCTCCGTGACTACGTTTACCCGTAAAATTAACATAGTATATTCTGCTTATACTCTAAAGAACCAAACCTTACACCGAACGCATGTCATTCGAGACCTTGGAGTCGTGCATGATTCAAAACTATTATTTGACGAGCACATTTCCTATATCGTATCAAAAGCATCTAAAGCATTGGGGTTCTTAATGAGAAGTACTGTAAACTTTCAGCAAGCCAAAACTTTAAAAGTTCTGTACTGTAGTTTAGTTAGAAGCAACCTGGAATATGCGTCACAAGTATGGAACCCTCATTATGACAAATACGTTACACGGATAGAGCGCATCCAGATGAAATTTCTTAAATTTTTATGTTTTAGACTCCACATTCCATACAAATCTGAAAACTATCTTCACCTATGTAGGCAATTTCATCTCTTACCTCTGACGCTAAGAAGAGACATTTCTGATGTAACCTTCTTATTAAAAATATTGTCAAACCAAGTCGACTGTCCTGAACTTATTGGTAAAATTAACATCAACACTCCATCTAAGTTGTGTAGGTTCAACCCACCACTATCTTACCGCACTGGTAACACTAACTATTGCAACAACTCATACTTACACAGAGTAAGCAACAGGGCGAACGTGTTATATAAGGAGAATAATTCTTTAGATTTATTTTGCACAAGCGTAAATTCATTAAGGCAGCTGCTGAGCAGTCAATTCTTTGATCAATCAACTGGATTCTAAGAAAGATAATAATATAACAAGATCTGTATTTGTATTTTAATGACACGATTTCGTGCATTGGTGTTTCTAAAGGTTAAGTTACTACCTTCTATTATTTTAAAATTTTACTATAATTTGTGCTTTGCAAATTTGTACAAACAGTTATGTACCCCTGTATCGCTCGGTGCACGACATTGCAGCGTGCATCGCCTTTGTTTACGCTATCACTCCGTCCGCATCGCACGCGCTGCGCCGCGGTTGCTAACTACTGCTATCTCTTTCATTCAACTCATGCTCGCATGCAGCCGACTCTGTTGCACTTCTAAGTTGTATAGGTTTAACCACCACTATCTTACCACACTGCTAACACTAATTAATGCTACAACTCATATTTGCACAGAGTGGGCAACAGGGCGAGCGTGTAATATAAGGAGAATTAGTTTTAGTTTTAAATTTACCCTGCACAGTTATTATTGATCAACAACTGGATTAGTATTATTTATTGTAATATATAATTTTCTAGCCTGTAATTGTACGAAGTAAGCAAGGGAGGTGTTATATTTAATAACTTACATTGATTAATAAGTTGGCATCGTAGGCACCACTACGTCCTAGCTATGAATGGGATTATATTGTTGTCATTGTCGCCGATGCCAATGGGTTAAGAATGCTCACGTTATGTTTACATAAACTGTTACATAGACGCGAGGACCTTTAATTGGCTTAATGGTGCTTACTTTTAAGAGACTACACTGTAATTGAAAGCTGTAGGTCTTCCTGTAAATAAATAAATAAATAAATAAATAAATAAATAAATAAAATTAGGCGACTTGAGTTAGCTGATATCTGGCAACCCTGACACTTATTATACTTACTCATAGATAGTTTTTATCGTCATTTAGTTTCCATAGGATATAACCAATTTCGATGAGGGCGGAGTGTAAATTATTATTTATTATATGTATATTTCTAAAGATCGTGCTGCATTTTATCGGTATCAATAGACACACAATTAGGTAATGTGACTCCTTTTTCGCGATAAACAATCCTCATATTATATAAATATTAATATAATAGTAATATACATTTCAAAGTCTCATTCATAGCTATTATTCGTTGCCATCCAAATACATTTCCTAGCTAGTATATCATTTCATTCAATTTTATGGTCCCAATGGTCTAGAATTCTAGATTACAGAATGGCAGAAATGTGGTTATTTGATTAATTGTTAGTGATTCTTTGACAATATAAATTAATATTATGTCTCGTACGGCAAAATTAAAATCATTTATTCATGATTCGTGCAATGACTACACTATGCCGCATGCCGTGTCAAACGTGTCCCTTTTCACGCTTCAATTCATCCATTAAATCTGTAATATCGTAATTATGTCGTTTCGATATTGTCGTGTTACCGTCGCGGTCAGTGACCCTCCGAGGGGGAGGGGAGAGCGGAGTGACACAGGATGTCGACAACAATGCCTCTCTGGGGTAATGGGTTCGGTTCCTGGTTGGGAAATAGCGATACATACTCCAGATAGGGTGCTGGATCCCAACTGTTTTGTTGTAAGTCATAGAAATTGATGTAACATAAAGGAGGTCAGCTAGTTTAAGATTTTGTGTAATGTTCATAATCTTTGTCAATCTCTGCATAAACTAAGCGATTTAGTGAATTGGCTTATGATTGCTTATTTTCCTGCCTATATAACTTTTTGTTGGATCAATTTTAAAGTAATTGTTAAGAAAATGTATTCATTATTATATTACAATTTTATTGCGAACTGACGTTTACTGACTCTCGTTTTTTCTACTTAAACTTTACATATTATGATTAAATTACACACACTTCACATATCATAGATTTAGACAAATCAAAAAGGAGTATACTCGATGACGTTCCTACTCACGAGAAGAGATACCTAGTGTATAAATAATTTCGCTGTGTTTAGTATAATATTTCAAACTATGATTCTATGGAACTCGGTGCTTTTATCTATAGCACTGAGTTTTTGTCGATTTCAAAATTCAAACATACGAGTCAATATGACCGTTAATTTTTTTTTTATGTATTAGGTCACTGTTCCCTAATTATTTATAATTTTTTTTTAATATCAAATCCATTTATAATCTCTATTTTTGTCAACTTTTCAATATGGAATTAAAACCTAAAAATAAGCTAATCAGGAGAGCCACTTTGTGATGTCACTACGGCAGGAAAAAATAATTCAATAGATTTGTTTACAAACACTGTTAAAGTATATAAACACATTTACATCACAACTACTATTCCCCAGTCTAAACCTTTGTTCTTGCCTGAATATTCAATAAATATTTGATATACTGTTTCAGTTAACAAGTTTAAATCAGTGATGGCTCAGTGGCATTGGCTATGGACTGACGTGCAGCAGGTCCATGGTTCGAATCCCGCCGCGGGCTTGAGCTTCACCGCATGGTGGAAGGGCATTTTGCGAATGCCCGCCTGGCTAGTGACCACAGTCAAGTAGAAAATCTGCCGCCAAGGACCTAACGGTGTGTACCGGCAGCTGTCCTTGAGAGCCAGTGAAATTACAGGCACATGAGACTTAACAACTATGTCTCAAAGTGACGGGCGCAGTGCAATTCATGACTTATGATGAAATGCATCTATTATAGGCAGAGGTACGCCTAACATCAGGTGGACCTCGAGATGGTTCCGTCAAAATAAAATTGAAAAAAAATTTATAAAGTACCTACCTACTATGTGTGTACTATCTTGGCATCATTACTTTTGCAGCATCTGAGGAGATCGAGTTTTAAATAACCAAGTATACATTAAAACTGTTCATCTTTGTAATTTGCCTGAAATTGGATCTGCCCGAGGGCTAGGGGAACTGGAGGGGGTGAGGGGAGGTAAAAATTAAATAAAATTCAGCTCAGTAACGAGGAAAGCCGGTAGTTCGCTATTTAATTATGAATTTATGTGCAGCGGGCAAAATGCAAACCTAAGAAGGGTTTGGATTCTGAGGATAAGCGGAAGCGTTTAAATCCGTGACTGACTTTGTTGTATGCACGGAATTTCTCCATAAGTATTTGACCGTGGTTGACATTTCGTACATACATACGAAGATCTTCGCTTCTAGTTTTTTATAGGTAAAGGTGGTTTAGGTAAAGGTATCTGGGTAAACATTTTATAGTTGAGCATGTGTAATAAAAAACATATGACATTAATATACATTTTGTTTTATGTTTTAGACGTGCAGAAGTATGAATTGTTCAATAAATGTCTACATATCCTTGAGCCTATTCCCTGAGTAAAGAACGAAATTTAAAATACCTATGCAAAAATTAGTACAGTGCGCGGTCTCAGCTCATGGTTTACTGATAGTAATAATGGTAGCGATCATTACAATAGTTGTTTATTAAAGACTAGCACATATTTTTTTTATTAAAATTATTACAAAAAGTCTCTAAATTAAAAAGAAAAATTGTCAAACATTTTTGAGAACGTGGCGCTAAACGAAAACGATAAATCTTTTAATCATAAGTAAATTAATCTTTTAATTTGTAAGTGTAACCCATTTTTATTGACAAATATTTAAGTCCCGCTCCCGCTGCCTCTTATCACCAACTTCTACCCCACTCGTCTGCAGCGTCTCCCAGTCCTGGTTAATTAAGACACTGTTATGAGTGGCACTTACAGTCGACTGAATAAATAACCGGATCTAGCATTTCGGGGCCGGACCGTGAATGGGAGCTTTAGTTTCTAGTGAACTTGTGAAACAAGTCAGTGTGTGGTGTGTTTCGTTATATGAAATCAACTTAACCTAGATTAAGTTGAAATTAGTTTGTTGTGCATGACATTGATTTTAGGAACAAAAATGTTATGTTATTTTTATCCATCAGATTAAGACTAGTAGTGAAACTAACAATTTAATACACCTTGCTTTTAAAAGCATATTAAAACATTGCACAGTCTGCATTCCCGGAAGGGGTAGACACAAGTGCCTCAACACTTACGTTTTGCCAAACACGTACCTGGTAGGTACATTTTATTTATTAATACTTATATTAATATGTCTAACAATCTTAACTTCACTATGAAGAGCTCCTTACACTGTTACACTAACATCATTTCACGGATTTTGCAGATAACAAGTTCAAGGATCATATTATTCTAAAAAAAATGTCATTCGCTTAATAATAATTCCTTTTGCTTCGAAACAGTTGGTGCGCTTCAGTCATCTTTATATAGTTAGACACTGTCATTTTATGAGAGGCACTTACAGTACACTGAATATATTACCGGATCTAGCATTTCGAGCCGAACCATGAGTAGAAAGCTTTAATTTTCAGTGAGCTCCCGAAACAAAGAGGTTGGGTATTCATACATTACATTCTGGAAGTAATGCTTTGTCTTCAAATTAGTAAACATAGCTTTCCTAATATTAATGAATAGTGTCTTTCTACGTACCTACACACTTTAGGTATACTACTTTTAGACATACTAATATTTAAGGGATTAACTTATTAGTATGTGCCTCAAAATATTAGTATGTCTTAAATGAGAATAAATATATTTAAAACCTAAGAAAAATATTGTTTTATTGTTTTTATTTTTGTTCACTACGACGACGAACATGTGTGCTTATACCTACTTATTTGATAACCATGTTCTCATGGAAGTGTGATATGTCTTAAATGAGAATTTTATTTAAAACCTTTTCACAACGCGTAAGTTTGCTTATGAGATCATTATTAAACTGATAGCTTTAGTAGAAGAACTAAGTGTCCAAGTTATAAAAAAAACACTTATAGGTAGAATAAGAATTCTATTGAATATATGGTTATTGTTGTACACATTGTTAGAACGAGTGTGGTATATTACATACAATCGTAGGATAATAAATGAATACCGCACATTGCCATGGCAACGACTGGTCAGTGGGGGTGTTCACATATGCGTCGTAGGCATCGTAGCTAATCTTTGATGAGCGATGGACACAGTGGTCTGATTAATTATGTATTAAGATTATACATTATCTGCTAGGAACTCCATATCGTTGATTTTTCGCAGTGCTAATAAAATTGTGATAAAAAGTATCCTATACAAAAGTATCTATCTATATATTTGTGTAGGTAAAACAATTTTTCACGACTGCTAAATCAATACAAGAGTACAAAACTATAGGTAGATAATAATAAGTAATATTTTTAAAATAGCGCTCGTAGAGTCACGACCTCCTGAGGATGTATCGTGTAGAAGCGCACCGCGTCGAAAATTCTTCCGGTTTGGCTGCGTGGCGTTCGTGACGTCACGTCGCCTTAACAGGAAAATTAGACGGGATTGGCACTAGATATATTTTTATATTTTTTAAGTGTTTTATTAAAACATTAATTTGATGTTTTCTTAAAATATTTAAAAAAATACTTGTTATTAAATATGGATTTCCGCAAAGTAACGCCTGAATCTATTCATTATATAGGTAGATAACCATTTCAGATTATTCGATACGAAATCTCTACCATGCTCCCATTTTCTAACCAGCTCCTCTACACTTTAACAATTCCATTTCCATCCCGCCAATGATTCGCTAACGACACGCTAACGCCGCCGCAGATGGCAGCACTATCAGCACATTCGAGCTGAACGCTAGCGTAGCTATTACGTAAAACACTTGCGTTGGAAGTTCGGTTAGATATTCCGATTGATATATATTTTGCCAAAAACAAAACATCACAAGAATTTCTGATAGGAAAGTGTCGAGTTTTGACCGAATGATAATTAAAACTAGCACTTAGTAGAGCTTGTGTCAAGTACTTAGTATGAAACTAGGTACGTGACTACATACATAAAAAAATGTATAAAATATCGGTATGTATAATTGTAATGTAATGAAGAATTTCAAGTTTTGTTTAGTGTTTTATGGCCACCATTTCATCAGTCCATAAGTGATTATGTGGGCAAAGATGCTCTTCATGGCAAAGCTTACAATGAGAACTGGCTGTTAATTATATCTGCGGGAACACACTTTTAGGTACTTGGCAACAGTTTTCCTACTTTAGGGTTTTAAATAAGCAGGCAAGCATTCGCAAAATTTGAACCACAACCTCGCAGCTAGTTTCGAAGCATAACAATCCTGGTTGGATTGGAAGTCCACTACTGATAATATCATCACTGCGTTATAAAACTATAGTACCTACCTACTAAGTTTGTAAAATTATCATAGCTCTCTCCGTGTTTAGTACATCCATTATTCATAGACGTCTTCTTCACGTCTAACATTACTAAAATTGTTATAATCTTTCATTACGTTGCGTTGGCGTAAACAACAAGGTCATGTGATACTTACGAATAGTTAACGATTCAAATTTTTATATGAATTTAAGGTGCAAAATTATTAACACTCAAATTCCACAAATGATGCCATACACCATAGTGTCAACTTCAAAAAGTCCTGTCAAAACTGACAGTAGCATTCAGCATCCTAGTTGCAATAAAAAATGCAAAATAGAATATCTCAGCGATCGCAGTGCCGCCACAGAGTAAAAAACGCTCAATTTCCATTTTGGCCGAGCTCCAGGCGTTCGGACCGCTGTGCACTATTAACATATTAATGGTGTAAGTTATTAGTATGACCGATTGGTTCTGTGTCGTGGGATATCCCCGGGGAAGGGGGAGTGGTGGAGGGGAGGGGGCCGGTTGTGGCCGTGGGAAATCTATTGCCTCTTGTAATGTAACTATTCGCTAATTAATGTGGTCTTCTTTTGACGGTCTGGAACTGTGATTGGTGTCAAATTGTAAAATTGAGATTAATATGAAAAAAATACATTCAAAACAAAACTATTGAAATACGATTCACAATCTGAAGCATAGTAATTTTGTTTTATATTTTCATAGGATTTCAAGAATGAAGACATTACTTTATATCGAAGAAATTGTTAATACAATAGATTCAAAGGAATGTCTTCTTGCTAGGAACAAATTTGTCATAGTTTTTTTATATCACACTCTTTCCATTAACAGCCATGCGTAACAAGTAACAACTTGGAAAAATCTTTGGCATGTACGAGTATGATAAAGAATGTGACGAGATTCAAGTAAGCCGGGAGGTTAGTATGCAAGATCATAGCGAGTGGAGATTTGTCAAATTTGCATACCCCTCCGGGAAACAGTCTTGACGAAATTATGAATTGATATAAATTAGATTACGGTGGAACTAAAATTGTAGTATTCTATCTATTTATAGATACGTTTAATCTAGGTACTGCAAATATTTACGTATTCAAGGCAGATATGTTCGTCATACTATAATTAAAGTTATATTGTTCTCATATAATCACCGATTCATTGAAATAAACACGAATCGGGCTGATTTTTGGTGCAATATGATTTATTTAAATACCATCCGATCCGTAATTTGATTGCCCATGGATACGGCTACGGGTAACTATGGAATAAGTAATTGATACATATATAAAATGTATATCAGTAATTAAATCAGACACGAACTAAGTACCTATGTACCTACTTACAGTATATTTAATTGAGAAGTAATAGTAATAATAATATTTTATAGTTAATTTAAGGCTTCTGAAATTACAGGACTTCCCTATCTACCCTAGGGCTAGTAGTTTTTTTTATTCATATTTATTTACTTATAGCTGATGCCTTTGATGGTAAGTGATGACATCATCACCGTCTTCGACCACATTTTTCAGGATAACCTAGAATTACTGTCTTGGTGCTTGGTACTACGTGCTGGTAGACGTCTACTTGAGAGTGGTAGATAGCTAGGCGAGCATTAACAAAATGTCCTACCACCACGCTGTAACCAAGCTGTAAGCATGCCTTCCTTAGACAACCGGAACCGTGCCCGCCGAAGCGCGGGAGCGTACTGTAGTAATGCCACTAGCGGTCACCCATCCAACTCATGACCGCAGCGGACGTTGATTAACCACGTTGATCGGTTGAGAACGACTTACTCAAGTACACTAGGAGCGCTAAAAATTTAGCTAATATTAAGAGCGTCTAATGTGTAAAAACACATTAAATTCACACGAAAAAGCTGGTAAAAACCTACATATTTAAGAAAAATAGGGACGAACTGTTAAACTTCCTAAAGAAAAAAAAACCTTTCAGCTACGAATAAATTATTCGTAGAGCCTCAGTGTCATAAGGTTTTGATAAGACGGTCATGTTTATATTTTAGCACGTTAACTGTATTTTTCAATTATTGACATGATATATTTTGATTTAAATATTGAATTGATATTGTATTTAGACGTTACTTTATTTTGAAATGTATTTTATTACTATTTTTATTTTGTTATTTGTATATCTATATTTAAAACTTGCATGCACTAGCTAATGTAATTGTACCGTATTAGTTATATAAATAAATGCCACATCAAAAATTAGGGGGCTATTTTTACTCGGTCACAATAACGTTTATACCTCCAAAAGAGTGCTAATAAGGGTCGGTAGATGAAGATGACGAATTTAGGTAGATTCGTACTTACCTTTCATGATGCACGTTGCTTCTGTATTACTTGTGTCCTATACTTACTCTTATTACTCGTATTATTTTAATAATTACCTGAAAACAAATACAATTATAATTAAAACTCAGTAATAACATATTATTATTAATATTATATATTCACATCTGTCAGATAGGCTACCGAAAGTTGAAATAAATAGCGCTATTTTTTTCGGGTCTTTGGTAAAAATAATTTAGTCCCACAAAGATCAGTATCAGGACTTTTACTATTTGTAGATTTGATTTTTCTATAAAAATGACTTAACATGGTCTCTGCGATATTTTTTCTTCGCAGATAATAATTCTCTGTTATTTATAGTAGATAGAAAAGTAGAAAAATGCGAAATGTTTTATAAGTTTATTTTGTACCTAAATATTAGTTAGGTAGCCACTAGATGGACTGACGACATCATAAAAGTCGCGGGTAGCCAATGTTTACAAGCGGCTAATAGCCGTTCTTTGTGGCGTTCTATGGGGGAGGCCTTTGTTCAACAGTGGACGTCTTCCGGCTGATGATGATGATGAAATATTTGTTAGGTACGTTGAACCAAATATGAACTTGGCTTAGTTCTGCTGCAAATGCAGCTTGCTTTGTTAATTTCGTGTAGATATATCTAAAGTTTTTTGTTGTATGGAGACGAAGAGAACATAATCTCTCTTCTATACAAGCCTGCAACTCGTGCTATGTATGAAATGGATCCTAGCGAATTAGGGACTTTTTTGAAGAAATGGATACTATAACTAAATTATAAGAAGTGAAATATAGATCATGTTTTATTTTGCCATTTGTACCATAAAGCACATACCCATTGTTACTGTGTACGCCTAGTGGTAAACATATATATATTTTTTTTTGTGACGGATCAAGCTCGAGGCCCACCTGATATTAAGTGGACTAACCTCTGCCTATAACAGTTGCAATTCATGACAACTCACGAATTGCACTGCGCCCGTCACATTGAGACATATAGTTGTTAAGTCTCATTGTGCTTGTAATTTCACTGGCTCTCAAGGACTACTGCCGGAACATACCTTTCGGTGCTTGGCGACAGACTTTCTACTTGAGGGTGGTCGCTATTATTATTGGATATTGTTTGCCATTCGCTTGTATTGCGAAGTATAGCTAAGTTTAGCTTTGAGCACAGCTATTCCTTACATATATGCATACATAACATACAGGGGTTAGGTTGTATTGTGCTCATTAAGTAAATAAAATAAGTAGCTAACCTAACTACTTAATTAAAAAAAAATCATAAGCGCAACATTGTTTTATCCGATTATGACGGAACACGCTCGAGATGGACTGATAACCTATGCCTATATAACAGACGCATTTCGTCACAAGTGACGATCTGCACCCATCATCCTGAGAAATACAGTTGTTAAGTCTCATGTGCCTGTAATTTACTGGCTCTCAAGGACTGCTGCCGGAACACACTGCCAGATGCTTGGCGTTAGATTATCTACTTGAGGGTGGTAGCTAGCTAGGCGAGCTTTCACAAAATACCTTTCCACCATGCGGTGAAGCTCAAGCCGGCGGTGGGGGTCGAACCATGGACCTGCGACGCGGCAATCCTAATACCGCGTCAAAATCGATTTTGAAGCGGTGATTACTGCTTCAAAATCGATTGGTCATTGTTGGCAAAGATAGCGTATATCTTACAAACTTAAGACTAAATGGCGTCAGTCTCATCTTGATCAATCATCTTTCATCAACATTTATTTCAATTAAGTGATTGTGGTGCTCGCGGAATGCACTCGGGCGCCGGCAATGTCCGTCACCAAACGCTTGCGCCCCGGCGCGGCGCGGTTACACTTTGCCAATTGAGGACTGCAGTTATATTGAGAGATACGACTTATTGAGAGATACGAGAGAGTATTACTCACAATTCTTTTTGAACATTTAATGCTCCATATTACATATTGCAATAACCATAACCCTTTAGGCATGGCTATCCGAGTTGTAAGGGACATGTATCGCGCAATTGCTAAATCGCGTATCAAAATTTTCGGACTCCAATTTCTCAAGTTTTTTTAATACAGACTTATCATAACCGATAGAGGCGAAATCGTTATGAACTGAGTAAGCTATTTTTGAAAAAATAATCCCTCGCTTTACATTTTAAACACCATCACTGTTGCAACTTGCAATATTATTTTCGAGACCTGGATTAATTGCCGAACAAAATATATATGTTTACCCTACCTATGGTTACCGTCAAGAAATGTTGCTTCTATTCTGAGGCTATAATTCAATAAATTAGTTAAGACAAACGTTATATATAAATTAGTTAAGATAAAGGTAATCGTGCATAAAGATTCTGTAAGAATTGTATTCGTTGAGCGTGTGATCATAAAAGCAATAAGCTGAAACTAAGTGTCATCTTCGTTGACATTGTCACTTACCAACAGGTGAGATAGTGGTAAAAGCTATCCGTCAAAAACAAATAAATATAATTGGTTGTTAAAGCTTAGGGCCAGTCTTGTATAGTCATCCAATGCATGGTGGTAGGGAATTTTGCGAATGCCCGCCTGGCTATAGCTACCACCCTTAAGTAGAAAATCTGTCGCCAAGCAAAAAAAAGGTGTGTTCCGGCAGCTGTCCTTGAGAGCCAGTAATTCTAGGTCAGCCTGAACAACATCTTCGACCACATAATCTCTTACAATCAGGTGAGATATATATTAGATCAAAGGCTAACCTAGCAAGCATAAAAAAAACCAGACGGCAGCGCAACTTTTGTCGTGTTATAAGATGAAGCCCTTGTTTGTGACTGTGTTTATAATTATTTCTCGATACATCGTAGCTCCCAAATGAAGATGACAGAACCGATATAAATTTGTTATTTTCGTATAGGCACGTTTGACTAAAATTTAAAAATCTGCAGCAATTTACAAGATTCAGGTGTTTTAAACAGAGACATAGTTTAGCACCGACTCTCGGTGATGGTACGTTTGTCTGGTGTAATGCAATATTTATATCATAAAGATTTTAAATCTCATCACTAAAATAATATTTTTTCCCGGAAACACGTTAAGGAATAATACACCCAACTCAGTCTCGCGATTTTGAAGCATATCAGATGCCATCATCACGGCTAGTGCGCAGCAGTCTGTATATCGGCTGGCAGTTTATTGATAATACATGATACAAATATGATCAGTAGAGGTACTCTTTCTATTAATTTTCTATTACATATATATTCCTCTTCTATTACCTTTCACCTCATAACACAAACTAGAGCCTACATTTCATCCATGAAAATGGGACTAATAAGTTTTGTTAGTAAAGTTTTCCACACACGCAAGCTACATCACCTAACCATGGTAGACATTGTCGGCACCTAAACAAAGGTATTTACTATTTACCGCCAATATACCATAATAGCCGTCCCGTTAGCTGCTATTTATTACTAGCAATTCCCGTAACAACCACAATAGATATTGATTTACGGTATTATCCTAGTAACTGTTTATTAAGTGTTCAATCTTAGAGCCTAGATCGTAAATACTGGAGAAGTAATAGGTGCCTAACCTATAGGCGAGGAGAAAGCACCTGCTTAGCTATTGTGAATTTAATTTTATGAGAGAAAATTGAAATGTTTCGATACTATTGTTATAGGAAGGTACTCGTAGAGTTAACTTAATAGAATTGTATGTTTATTAATAAGTAATGAAATCTAAGGAAATTAATTTCTCCCACCTAATTGTTGTGACATGAAACTTGGCATTTACTTTATGTGTTTTGACAATACAAGAATATGGCATGGCGCCATATTCTTCTCTGAAGATGGAGCTGGTTTGTGGGAGGTGAAACGAAACTCTTGAATGGACTCTAATCTAACGGATGCAGTTTTTGTAAGGTAAGGTTAACAGTACTGACTTATTTGGATTCTTCTTATGGCAGACCTACAAACACCACTACCTAAAACTTTCATTTTAGAAGATAAGACCCTGAGAGAGCTCTAAAATCATTCACTTTACACGCCTGAAAGGTCATGTATCTACTCTATATTACTTTAGTTACAGCGAAAAAACAATACGCCACTTCAACGTCGACTGCCCAAAAGGAGGAGTGTTATGTTTTCAGGGTTTAAGTATGTATGTGTGTTTCTTTATTCCTCCAAAAATTTCTAAACGGTTTTACCGATGTTAATGTAAGTATGAGATATCATTATTTTCGCCTTGATAGTTCAGGTGACACTAAACACAAACTAGAAAAAAACTGACTGATTTTAGACGCCATATTGCTAAAAAAAAAACCCTGAAATTATATTCCTACGGTCTTAACCCAGCGGCGGTCTTACCTCAACACACTATATATGTCTAGTGTTTCACCAATTTTTTTTTTTTTTTTTTTTTTTTTTTTATGCCTGATAGGTTTTGCCTTTGACCACTATCTCACCTGATGGTAAGTGATGATGTGGTCGAAGATGTTGTTCAGGCTAACCTAGAAGTACTGGCTCTCAAGGACAGCTGCCGGAACACACCGTTAAGTGCTTGGCGACAGATTTTCTACTTGAGGGTGGTAGCTAGCCAGGCGGGCATTCGCAAAACGCCCTACCACCATGCTATAACGACTGCCATCCGACAACCGGGACCGACGGCTTAACGTGCCCTCCGAAGCACGGAAACGCTCAGTAGTAATGTCACTAGCGGTCACCCATCCAACTCATGACCGCGGGCGACGTTGCTTAACTTTGCTGATCGGTTGAGAACAGCTAAGTAAACTACGCTACGAGCGCTTCAAAATACATATACCTAATAATTATTTCGTCAGTACCTACATAGAATGTATTGACAAAACATTTATGTTTAAATTGTGTCAACATTATGCTACACTAGGCACTAAATTAAAATAAAATTACATAATTTATGTGTTTGTTGTCCTGCAAAGTTGTGAGGAGCATATCAATTTCTCATTAGAGAAGCTCTTCACACTCACATCTCTAACCACGGAATTGTAGAGTAAGGAGGATTGTATAGAGAAAGTATGGGTATTTTGTTTCTTTCAGGGCCTGTTTCAGAATGTTCGAGTAAGTTCCGGTTATACTACCCAGAACATAAAATAACTGAATGATAAAAATGACAGTTAACATGCAGCGCGTTTCAAGCTTTAACCGATGGATAGGCCGATGATAATTGTGAAACGCAAAAATAGTGTTTTATTTATTAAATATGTTCTGGGTGGTATAACCGGAACTTACTTGAACATTCTGAAACAGGCCCTCAGTCTAGCCACGGAATCAAATTGACCAAAAGTTAGGATAAGATTCGCTGGATTAGCAGTTTTTTCTGGCGCGCGGCGTGGCGAGAATGAAAACTTATTAAAGTACTGCTGAAATTAGGTTCATATCAGCTAGGGGTGTCACCAGGCAGCTGACACTTTTCTCAAAGGTGCTGAACAAAGACTATGTGCTCACGATTTGTTTTTAGCAGTTGTCTAAATAATTGTTACGTTTATTTGGGATTTATTTTTGTGTTTTTGTCATAACATAACTGACAGGCGAGCCTTTGATCACTATCTCACCTGATGGTAAGTGATGACGTGATAAAGGACATTGTTCATGCTAACATACACACACCGTTAGGTACCTAGCCAGGTGGATGTTCGCGAACCACAATGGGTTCAAGGAACCCTTCAAGTATAAAATCTGTTTGCCAAGACATTCGCATAATGACCTACCACTATGTGATAACGATTGCCAACCTAAAACAACGACCTTTAGTTAGGTCCTTGGCGATAGATTTTTCTACTTAAGGGTAAAGACGGCCATTCGCAAAATGTCCTACCACCATGCGATATAATCTATAGTAAATATAAAAGTATGCAAAGCTTTTATAAATAAATCTATATTTAAATAGAGTATAAGAGAGCGAACATCGCTATTTGTTGTGCAAAAATCTGAAATATTCCTAATAGACTCAAGAGGAACCTACATATTTAAGTTAGGTAGTAAGTGTTTTGGTGTTAACTGTAAGCTTTCTACTTGTATTAAATAAATAAATAAATTGTACGGGAAAATGCCCAATGTTCAATTCACTTGTAGCTTAAACATACAATTATTATTCTAGAACATATGACGAAGCTTGACTAGAAAAATTTGGCCTATCTACATAGTTATTCAGTGCTCTACGTCTCTATCCATCAAACTGTTGTCCGTAGAGGAGAGTGTAGCAAACACTACCGCGGAGATAATGTATGCGGGGACACGTTCCGTGCTGACGTTTGTAGACCTGATGCTGCATTTTTTGAACCCTGGGAGTTGAGTAGGCTGCAAAATGATGGCTATGACGGTGGGTTTATTTTATACATACATTGCGTTACGCCTGGTTCCCGCTGAGGTAGGTAGAGAACAAGACCTTCTTTATAAGTTTAGTTGTCTTTTTTTTTAATGTTATTGTGACTGAACAAGTTCGAGACCCACTTCACGTTAAGCGGACTAACCTCTACCTAAAACAGATGCATTTTGTCACAAGTCACGAATTGCACTGCACCCGTCACCTTGAGACATAGTTGTTAAGTCTCATAAGCCTGTAATTTCACTGGCTCTCAAGGAATGCTGTCGGAACACACCGTTAGGTGTTTGGCGACAGATTTTCTACTTGAGGGTGGTCGCTAGCTAGGCGAGCATTCGCAAAATGCCCTACCACCATGCGTTGAAGCTCAAGCCCGGGGATTCGAACTATGGACCTGCTGCGCAGCAGTATGGACCACTGAGCCATCACTGCTTCAAAGTCTTGATACTTCGTATGATTAGTTCACTCTCATCGCGTTCCTCAAACATGTCCGCAGGGTATTTAAAAATTAGTGTTTCACCAGTGCGTTTTCATTTCAGTTGGTATTGTATTATTACATTACTTTTTATGATGAAGAGGGGCGTTAATAATTAAGAACTCACATACATTTGAAATGAAGAAGGTATATCGCAAGTCAAACATAAAAAATACATAAAAATATGAAGACGTATCACAAGCTGTCTGTCTCTGATTATAAAAAGTAAAAATTACAAATAATATAATCTAAATTAAAAAAAAAACCTTTTTGGACTAGGCAGCGATATGTTTCGTCAAAGCATGCTGGTTACTGACAGTTGACTTTGGGTTCAACTGATAAAGACTGAGCAAGGAATGCATCAGCTCTCTCACCAAGGGAATATTTTTCTATTGAATGCGTAAATTTTGGACTCATGGTCCGGTCCGAAAGGCTATACGGTCTACTCCAAGGAAAAACAAATAAGTTGCTGCCTTTTAATGAAAATTTCATAAAACATAAACTTTTCAACGAAATTGTCAAATCGTCAAATTGAAAAATCTGATGAAAGTGGCGTCAATATCACATTCATCGCAAAAAGTAAAAACAAAAAAGCTCGCGAGCAAGTACTCGTCAGTTTACCTTTGATGAAAGGCAGTTTGAGAACAGTGAATGCACTGAGTTCAAATGTAAATACTTTTAGCAAATATCACATCCAAACGTCCCGTTTTTTAAAAGGATTGTCCCATTTTTGTGTCGCACTGAATATTTCTGTACCTTGCTTATGTCCGTATGTTTATTGTTTACCCTTTCAAGTTCATTTGGTCTTTTTTTGTTTAAATATTTTGTTCATAATCGATGTTTCTGTAGGTACATTGGAGAGAGTATTTTTAAGCTAGATTTGTATAATTTCCCTACTTATGTAATCCTAGCTTTTTCTTGGTCATTCTCAGTCGCTTTACGGACTTGATCATATTGACAGATGTCAGAACCCTCACCACAGATAATAAGGTAAGTAAATGCTGTAATGCAAAGGAACGCCCGCTCTGGTCGCGTTAATGCGGCCGCCTGTGCCTTCGCGCCAACATCACAGTACATATCTATTGGTACGTGAGACTAAGATACCTAGAGTCAGTAATAATATGTCAATAATAATATGATTGCAATTAATAATATTTTTAAAGTTAAACATTAATACATTATGACTATATGATGCCGCGAATGTTACTAACAATGACTTCATACAATAAACTTTTTTTGAAATAAATTAATTTTATTCTTTAAATGCGATACATTTTTTTTAAAATTTCCTTTCATAACATACAGTCACTGTACTATATAAGCACATCAAAGCTGCACCATACTCGTAACTACGTAGAAAGCAATAGGAAGATAGATGCGGTAACAAACGCGTATCTGAAACTGGGACTCAAAATCGGTGAAACGGGACGAACGAGAGAGATACGACAAATGTATAAATTTGTGGGAAAGTGGGACGTCCCGATAGCTGCACTAACGAGGGTGGAATCCTAACCACCACTGAATATTTTTAAAATGGGGAACTAAAAGGACGAACTAAGGTTTATCGATATCGATATGTATGGTAAAAATAGTTATTAAGACTTGTAAAACAATCGAGAATGAGCAATATATTAACGACGTAGCAATTAGTTTACTCATTCATTATTTTCGTCATTATTTTTTTCATGTTTTTGTACATTAATCGAAATTATTCTGCTATGTGCACTAAACAGCTAATGACATGACTAATTATTACGCATCCTATTAATCAAAATTGATATTAAATGTGGCTGAGATCGACAGAGGTTTGGTCTCTGATTGTAAAGATATCACTGTTTATTCCAAAAGAATTATTTTACAAGAAAACACTAAAAAGCATCTAAATAATAAATGTACTAAGCCAAGCCATAAAAAGGAAAAGTTAATAATAATTGCAAGAGCTGAGGAGTGTGTAGATTGCATTGACCACTTCTCCACCCTTCCTCCTTTGCCCCTATTTGCTCCACATTTATTGTTCCACATGTTTCTACATTTTTAATTTAGTCTGTACTATGTAATGCCTTACTTTATCGTGTATTCGCTTCAAACGAAAGATAACCATGCGATTCAATTAAAAATAAAGTTTATACCTAAAATAATTAATATTGTATAAAATTAATTCATAGAAAATCAAAAGAATATTAAGAGCGAATACTATTTTTAATAATTATAATTATTTACTTTAAATTTTGTGCAGTGCACATAAACACTATATAGGGGAGTTATTGGTTTTTAAACTAAAATCTAAATTTTTTACTGTCCGCAATGTATTCTGGTATTGAATTGACACTTTTACTCTCATGATTGCAGATTTATAATTATAAGCAGTTGCGCACGTTGTAGGATTAACGAGCGAAAGTGGTTAAACAGGATTTGTTGCACCTGGATCGCGAATTATGGTACTAATGAGTAATTTCTCTATAAATTACATACACTTGTAAGCTTGTATTATTGCTTCAAAGTAACAAGTACAGGAAAATGAGATATTATTAGAGAAGCAAAATGTTTATACGATGTATTTAGAGTTAAGCTTTTAATACAAAGATATGAATTTATTTTTTAGATTTATTATATGTAGTAATTAGTATAATGTATATGTAGTAATTTGTGAATCGTAATATTTTATTTAGTATTTTTATTAATATATTCTGGCGTATAAACGCATAAATTATTTGATTTGATTTGATTTGCAGAAATTCGTAATTAATAGTAACAAATATTCAAAAATCTTTTCGGAAAACATAAAATTAATATAGAACTAATCACATAATAAATATGTAATTTTTAACTAAAACAACGGGACTAAGAATAGTTTTGGACGCGTTCCGTTTCTCCACGAAGTATCGAGAAATTCTTGAGCGTGCGCTCGAAGAATCTATGTAAATCTTAAATAAAAGTAAAAGACCTCCTAAAGATGCTTCTTGTACAAGAAATTTGGGCGAAATTGTTTCTAAACAATTTTTCTATTGAAGTGTGTTTATAAAATATTAAATTGATGTTTTCGGAATATATTTTTTATTTATTTGTTTGTTTTAGGTATTTATTCTTTTTTTAAATTGAAAGAAGAGAATGTAAAGTTTGGTACCAAGTCCAATTTTATTGAAAAAGCATACTATCCATGTTGATACACATTTTGACAAATTACTTTTAGGTACTTACTACAAATATGTTAGGAAGTGACAAACAAGTGACAGCGACGCGCAAGTCTCTTTTTTTTTTGAGAAGGGAAATGCCTTCGCACTGACCTTGCACCACGGGAGCGGTGGAAGGGAATGTGTGAAACATGAACCCACTAAAATTTCAATGTTAGTTGAGGGTCCTCCACCAAGGTGGGGCAATGCGTTAGCATTCACCATCTTGCCCCAGATCAAGGACCTGCTTCAACCCTGTTTAATTTATGGCGGGGGTTACCTACCCTTCACATTTTTATTTTATATGCAACGTCATTTATTTACTTAGTATAAAATTCAGAGGAGTCCAGCACAAAACAACGTTATTTAAATTGAGGAACATATAAATGTTTTATAAAAATAAAGCCTTTGTTAGATAATTAGACTTAACAACTATGTCTCAAAGTGACGGGCGCAGTGCAATTCGTGACTTGTGATGAAATGCATCTGTTATAGGCAGAGGTATTACTTCTAGGTTAGCCTGAACAACATCTTCGACCACATCATCACTTATCATCAGGTGAGATAGGGGTCAAAAGGTTAGTCCGCTTAACATCAGGTGGACCACAAGTTTGTACCGTCACAATAACATAAAAATAATATATGCTCGACGATTATCGATATGCAATTTTATCGCCACCGGCTCATCTCTATCACTCATCGCAAGTGGTCGCGTAACGAGACGATAACGAAGTCCCGCTGTTGTTATCGACATGCAAAGTTGCAAACCAATGGTAGAGTAATGCCGATTTCAACTGTCTCCAGTATTATTCAGATAAACATACTCGTAATTTATCAATTTTATAAGCACTCGTAGTGGAGTTTTCCCAGCTGTTCTTAATCAATCAACTATGTTTAAGCAACTTCCGCTGCGGTCATTACTTGGATTGGACCACCTATCATTGACCAGTGTCAATGCAGAAGCGCTATAAGTTTGTAATTTTTTAAGGTATAATAAGCTCACTTAACTTAAGATCGCAGTTTATCTCAATGCATAAGCAGAGTGTATATAAGCGAACGCTAAACCTTAATAATAGTGGCACATACTATCACCCCAGACTCCTGACCACAGCGCGGAGTTTGTGTAATTAAAATAGTTCGTGATCCGTCCCGTGCCTGATGTCAGGGATATGTTAGAGAAACCAGAGATTAAACAGGAACTTGCGTGGAATCCTTTCATTATTTTACTTTGGAGCTTTTCGAAAATAAATATCACTATACTAATTAAAGAACTCCTAAATACGAGTATATCCAATAAAGTTTATCATAGTGTTATTTTAACCCCATTTCGAATGTCAGCAAGAATATAACGAAAATAGTTATATTGAAAATAGTTCAAACTTAGACATTTCATTATTTCAAAACCATACCTTTCGCAAGACGACTAACTGTGGAATTAGGGTAGCAAATTTACAGGCTGACATAAATATAACATTTCAATTTAAAATTCCATTTAGGGTTTTCATAATCCAACGTTCCTTATTCAGATTAAAAATATCTCACATGCGGTGTAAAATGCACTCATTTTACTCGTTAACATATAAAAAAACTTACTGCAACGCCTACAGGCCTCTGCCTATCTCTTCGGGTCAACACACAAGTTTATTCAGACTTTCTGTCTAATATAGTAGAGGGTGAACCTATTGCCACCTACACCATTCTAGAAACCAGGCTGTTACTGAAAATGTCTTTCTCAGAAAAAATGCAACATCTGATCTAACACAGGACATCCAACGCGGCAGCGATGCGTTATAATATAAAAAGCTTTTATTTTCAAATAAATCATGTGTAATTAGGAACCTATACATTAGCCATAAATTTTGTTGCTGTAATAAATCTTTGCTTTGTTTTTAGTAGACAAAGAATACACTAATTGGTATGAACACGCCTTGAGGAATTAGAGATGATGGAAGCGTCGAATAAAGAGTTTATGTTAGCTGAATATTGAGCGTAGTTTAAAATAATTTACTATTTACTATAGGTACTGTGCAAAATAAAATAAATAAGTAGTATTTTTCAGCATAGCAGCTTTTGGAGTACTATATATATTTTAAGGGCAGTTGCTGGATCTCCGTTAGGAGTTAATAGCGATAGCTTTTCTACCTGTAGGTATCCAAGCGAGGATTCTCAAAATGCACTAGCACCGTGCCTTGAAGCACAAGCCGATTGCCACTAGGTCACAACTGCTTTTAAACAGCTGTTTACTTCGTCAATACTAATAAAATGAAAGAACTGATTATGTTTTTTTATCTTAAATCAAAATGAGGTTAATTGGAGTGCTAAATGCTAATGAAATGAGAAACGTCACTGAAAAGTGTAAGTTAATTATCCTAATTATCGCTGACCCTTTTTTGTAACGGCCATTTTAACAAATCCTTGTTCATAATTTCAAAAGCATATATTATTTTAATGTTGTAATTACATATATATGTATTATGGCATAGTGTTATGCGTTTTAATTAGCTGACTATTAAATTTATTATTTGATTTAGTCCAGAACATCGAGTTTCTAACCCATGGATTCGTTACTCGTATCGGTTCAGAGTTTAGATAAGAACAAAATAATCATTGCCTAATTAGCCTCAACAACATCTTCGACCGAACCATCACGCATCATTAGGTTAGAAAGACTAGCAGCAGTAAAAAACTGGAAGATATGACTTTTTTTCTTTGAGTGTCTCAGATCTGTAATGTGTATTTCACGTTGAAATAGTATCACTTAAGTTGTAATTGTATTCCTCTACAATTTCGTAATCGATTGCGATCGCGTTAGAAAATCGAGAAATTAAATAATTTATATTTTTTTTACGTTTTATGTTGATGACATGATTTCGCATGCAACATTTTAAATATTAGCTATTTGTAGGTAACGTTATTTTATATTAATAATTTTATGCATATAGATATGTACCTATATACCATTATACATAAAATTATTTCAATTACCAAACGAAATTGTATAATATAAGTAACGTATATAATCATTACGTTATGATTAGTTATTTAGGTATAATAAGATATATATATATAATGTACATACTTATATCCGTTATTCAAATAAAAAATATATACTTATCTATTCATATTATTTGCCTAGCATTCAAAAAAGTAATAATAAATCAACATCAATTTATTAAATAAATACCGCCATTAAAAAAACGCTTAGACATGAGTAATCTCAAAATCTGTATAAAGTTATTGTTTACTGTTAGGTACTTGTTTTCCCAATATTAGTTTGACCTATAATTATATCTAATTCTCTTCCAGAGAGTTGACTAAACAAGAGTGGTGGGTGACCGCGCGTCAGGTATGTAGGCCGAGAGGCGTGATGCGAGTTCCAATGCGGGCATTAATGGACTGAGCCGCTTCCTGTCCTATTGTATCCGTGACAGCTTTGATGTTTCCATTGCGCGTCCGGATTGGCCGATCCATTCAGTTGTATATCAATGGAAATGTTCAAAAGCTTATTGAAATCTGTATGTACTTATATAAGTGTGTAGGACTGTAGGTTAATGTTTTGTATGGGATTTGATGATGGCAGGGGAAGGATATGAGCCGTACAGACTGGGATTTAAAACTATAGACTGTTTATCTATGTCCTTGGATAAGGTAAAAGTCGAATAAGGGATAATGCGCCGATTGAGCAGTATGCCTCACGACAGCGCAACGTGAGCAGGATTTTGTGGCACATTAGATACAATTTCAACTAATGTTGCGGAGCTGCCAAGTGCCAAAGAGAGCATTCCTAAGGTAGTTGGCAGTCAGCGGGCGGGCGGCCTTATAAAAGTCGTCAAGTCTTTTTACAATTTGGTTCTCGCGTTATATACCATGTGTTGGTAGGAAAAATCTAGGTATTGTGTTGTCTATTAGGTTACCTATTAGTGTGGATTATTGTGTCGAATCGACTCCATATATACAAGAGAGAAGGCTAGAGAGATGATGACTGTTGGAAAGTATACCTATGACAGTTATAATCAAAAAATAATTTGAAAAGCGGTAAAAATTATATCATCGTGTATCTTATACCCCCTTCAGTTTTGGATTTGGTCATATTTGGTTTAAGGGCTGCCTGCTGCGTCTCGTTGGTGAAATAGGTTTTCACGTTACAAGTAGGTAGGGAGTATACTATGTACCTACAATGTTTACATATTTGAATTATACTTACTTTCCATTGAAATTAATTAAAGTAAGGTACAATATAAGTTGCATTAAAGGTACTGAATACGAAGATACTTCGATGAAAACAAGAAATTTTGTATGTAAATGAATTTTTGGTGGGTTAATGACTACAACACTTTGGTGGGTAATGACAAAAAAATGTGTGATAATGCGCAGCAACAGCAAAACTGCAATAAAAAGTTGTTGTTTGTGGAGGCATGCTTCTCATTAGTAGCAGATATATTGCCATATTTCAATGGAAAGTATGCAACTTGCACAATAAACTCAGATGATTCTATATGAGTATTACATTTATTTTGTTTAGGTTGTGTTGTACGAGCGCAAACAGTACCATCTGTGTAGTACTGGGTGAACCTCGTAAGAGTTGAAATGTCTTGATCGATCGAACAAAGCAAGTTCCAATGCTGTAGCATAGGTGGCGCTATTATAAATTAGAATATACACTGTTACATTCCACTAGTTTTATAAAAAACTTCGTTCTCATTATCCATGATGACGACCATCAACATCATCATCATCACCAACTCTGTAGTTCAAAATAGAAGATGTATATTAAAGTATATTGTGTTATATCAGGCTGATATTTCTTACTACATAAAACAGATGGCGTTACTTAAAGCTTACCTATTTTAAGGCTACGGTCTCTATTCTATTCTGGTATACTTAAAAGAGGGTCTTAAACCCATGAAATGTATTGTAGACTAAAGTTTACTGAAATATAAATATTTGTATAGGTACGCATACAAGCTCTCTATGCCACCACCACTTAGAATTTATAGTATCGATCTAGGCCAGTTCCTTACCTGCACAGCATCGTCGAGGCACTGTCCCCAGGCGTCGCTGCGGTCCACCAAAGAGTTCCACTTGTCGGCGAGCTTGGCGACCTCCCGCCGGATGGAGCGCGCCAGTTCCCGCGCCTGCTCCTCCGCGGAGCGGTACCCTCGGGAGTCGCCTTCGCTGTCTCGGGATGCTGTTCAACAAACAAAACTTTTAATACAACAATCATAAACTTCGCCTGTTTCATTGAAGGGGTATATATAACAAATTTCACTAGAGATTTTCACTCCATGTTAGGATTCGAGCATATTGGCATCTATTCGGAGTGCTCTTAAAAAATTGTCAGACAAATCCAATATCTGTGTTATCCAGGGTTCTAAACCAGGAACTCGAAACTCTACCTGTGTAAGTAGGTATATTGATTATGGTAAACCTTCACCCTCTTTCCCTAATAGGAGACGCTTGGAATAACGGCGTATGTTATGTATGTAGATAATTACATCAACTCCAGAAATAAAAACCGTGCAAATAACATTCCATGGTTATTTTTATCAATTATAGTGCGTTCCATGATAAAACACTTTTAAATTGAACAGTCCTAACAATTTACTAAAGAGAAACATAAACACAACAGTAACTAATATTGTGCGGAAAAATATCAAAAAATTCTACCCGCCTATACCGTCACCGCACTTCAACCGCCCAGCATAAAAAAACCGCCCGTGAAACAAGTCGCTCTCGACCACTCACTACCTATCTGGGGCGTGACGGTGGGCTGTTGCCGAGTGGCCGGAAGCGCGGAATTTAATCATTACGTCGTTACTTCCGCCTCGGGACCTGGCTGCTGATGGAGGCTACACTTGGTTAGCTTTGATGGAACCAGAGACAAAAAATATATTTTTTTTAGATATCGAGAGAAACCCAAAGAGAATATATAAAATAATACAGTTATATATTGGTCTTTATAGAGCGCAGGTCCATTAAATATATAAAAAATAATTATATTTTATTGTTATTTTTATTTGAGGGGCTTATAGCTATCATTATAAAACAGGTTTAATAACTTAATTAAGAAAAGATATTGACAATCCTTAACAGATTATTATGTAAAGACAATCCATTATAAACTCTTTTCTCAATCCTCTAACTTTCATGGGATTACAATATTATTAAGTACGATTAAGGCGATTAAGGAAGGAGGCCTATGTGCATTACATAATTAAACCTATTGCTTTTCATAAGTCTTGTGTGTTTAATTAAAACTATCATTCTTGCCGAAATGAACTAAGTTTTCTAAAATCTAGTAACAAAGTCTTAACACTTGTCATTCCTTCCAACATTTGAGTTGAACCCATTCCTAAGTACCGGCATTGCAATCCTAACTTCCTTCATAACTCCGCTAGGCCAGAATTCCCCCAGATTTACTACCCCGAGTGAAATCTCAACAGATTTGGAATAAAACTTATTTCTGGTAAAATATTTCATTACACTTACAGGGTACAAATTCACTGAGCAATACGAAACACGATAATATATATTAAATTTAAGTATATTTTCGATTGGTCCAAGTGGTGGCCTAATGGTAAGCCGTCGCGCCTGTCCATTAGATATGCGTTGTTACCATTCTCGTTCTGCTTGACCCATAGGCTTGACACTCCACTATGCATTCTAACCCGGCACCCCACGGGCAATCTTTATAGTACACGGTATAAATGTAAGAAAACCGTTACATAGTCGAATTGTTATGTTGAAAATGAATCGATACTATGTGATTTGGTTGTCTCAACTATAGAAATACCTATATATAAGTAATAATAATAAATAATAATTATACCTAATACTTTTAAATACCTAATAATACCTAGTTAGAACAATACCCGTTGGTTATAGAGCGAGGCGAGATGAAAACTTGAGACTATCCCTCTTTGATTTACACCATTGGAGGAAGTCTATAGATGAAAATTTATCACACGAACAAAGATCGGAATTGAATTAACATAAAAAATGTGGAGATATCGCGTTTTTTAGTTATAAAAACTTTATCGAAAACAAACACTGCTTTACACTCTTTTGTTCTTGGAACTTGGAACTAGTGTTAAAGACAGTTGAATAGCGGTTACTATTTTAGATTACATTTAGTTGCTCAGTGGTTTCTGATCTTCGTTTTGCTTTAAAGCAATTAAGAATTTCTTCGGTAGAGTTGCCTAAATTCCAGAATTTCCCAAAACGTGGTTTAATTAAGAAGCGGTATTCCGAAAACGACGTTATGAGCTTTTTGTTCAAATTTTGTGTGGTTTTTGGAGGGTAAGTATGTGAAAAGGAGAGCTAATTATGTTTGATGAATAGTAGAGAAATCTACGAAGATTTCTGTAGACTTTTTGTGTGTTAGACCCATTCATATCAGGGTTATTGGCAAAATGCTAACAACCTCTTAGGGTTGACTTCTGCTAGTCCTAACAAACATATGAAATGTTTTTTTTATAAGTTTTTTTTATATATTTTTTTTGTGTTTGTTTATGTGTATATGACGGAATAAGCACGGGGATCACCTAATATTAAAATTATCTTGTGCATGTAATTAAATATATCATATTTTTTATTACTTAGCTCGATGTAAATATGCAAAACTCTATTCAAAGGGAGCGCGGCGCGGTCCAATGTTGCCATGGCGGGAGCTCTTAGCTCGGAGAGACGTAAACTTAAAACAATAAGATTTTCTAGTACTGTCTGACACTTTTAATTTCTGTGTCTTGTAGTAAAAGATAATGCCTACCCCAAGCTAAGAGAGCCAGCCACGGCAACACTGGACCGTGCCCTCCCTTTGAATAGAGTTTTGAATATTTACGTCGAGCATAGTAAAAAAGCATATGAAATAATGAAGTAATTCATCAAGGCACAAGATACTTATAACATCAGATGTTCCTCGTGATTATTCAGTCATATACACATAAACAAAAATAAAAAAAAAGTAGTCTATAAAATAATAATCTCAAAATGTTGGTTTGGACTAGCAGAAGTCAACCCTAAGAGGTTGTTAGCATTCTACCAATAACCCTGTATATATTCGTGATAACGTTAATGAACAATTTACGCATAGGTAATTTATTTTAAGTGATCGTAGCTCTCTCCATACAGACGTAATTTCGTCATATTAAAAAAAAAGAAGAGTTCAAACTCGTTGACATTTTGCACACATGTCCTCAAGGACAAGCCTATTCTGAATATGATTATCGCGTACTGAGAAAACGAAAATCACATTAACAAATTATTGGAGAACAATTTTTTTCTGGACTGGAATAGAATCCGTGTCCTCCGATTTCACGCCGAAGCCTATTTCATTTTGTTCCCTTCGGAACAAAAAAAAACATACTCCATAATTTGTAAATGTGACTAATATCTATGCGTGAATGTGACTCATTATTTAATCATGAACCAACTGATTCGAACCCCGCACATGACTTAAATTTTCCCTATCGTATATTTGTAATTTTGTAATGAACCAACTACTGGGAACACAGTATCAAATATTTTTAGCTAGAATGAGTAGTAATTTCGTTAGTTGTAATATTTAACGCTTTTCTCGGTATATACTAATTGCATACTTCATGTTTAAATTCTATGCTTCATACATAAATTCATATTTATTCCAAGTATAAATCACTAACGCAGCCTCATGGTCCCATCAAATTCATTAGCACCACGGACGGGAAACAAACCTACGTCCTTTTATAATAATAATGATGAAAAGAATTTACATATTTTATCGTCAACATTTCACAGATTTTCACCAACAAAATATATCTTTTCATTTCTTTAACCCTCCCAACGACAAGATATAGCGAGGTCCGAGTGCTATCATCGATATCGATAAACAACCGTACACAAATCGATTCACTTGAATAATGTCGATCATCAGTCGGGTTCGGACGTCGCGTCGTTACATTCGGATATAGAGAAATACATAAAGAATTACCACCACTCGTCTTTCAAACATGTACAAAACAACATTTACCCAAGAATTGTAATGTTGAAAGTAACACCATCGTATCAATATTGATGAAATTTAAAATTGACAAACATTTGCATTGACTGACTTGTGAATGGCCGCCTGGCTAGCGACCACCCTCAAGTAGAAAATCTGTCGCCAAGCACCTAACAGTGTGTTCCGGCAGCAGTCCTTTAGAGCCAGAAAAATTACAGGCTGTTATAGGCAGAGGTTAGTCCACTTAACATCAGGTGGGCCTCGGGCTTATCCGTCACAAAAACATAAAAAAAAAAAAAAAAAAACTATTATTGAAATATTGATATAAGAGATCACGTTCAGGTAAATTCGTATATAAAGTTATGTTTGATCTCTATGAATAATTCTAGGCGTCTAATTATAAGCGCTTTACCGTGCATCAGTCCAAAATTTAACTATCTCATTTCTAAATACCACACAATCACTACAGAATCACTTCAAATTACAGAAGAGATTACAATATTGTATCAAAACAATACGAGGTCAAATTCTTCAAAATATAGCGTAAAAACGTTGATACTGACACCGAATTCAAAATTATTATCCATCTTTCTACGTACAAAACTAACGTATGATGACGAACAAGACATGAACGATGCCACAGATTTAGAGTAGGCCTACTCCAAATCTGTGAATGATGCCGATCATAACTAGAGTTCGACTCGATATCAACATTAATACGATAAGCCGTCGCCTCCCCATTGTCACGCTTGGTTCGTTTTCAAATTTACGACTTGGCCAATGGCCGAAACGGGGCGCATTTTACGCGTTCGGATCCAATAGTGACTGGCTTTTATACTATGGTCCAGGATCGGGTAATGTCGTCTTTCACCGATAAAAGCCGATTTGTGACTGCCGTTTTATTAGCACGCTTTTATTGGGTTTTAACACTGTTAACTTCTTTAAACGGGTCATGTGGCAGTATTAAAAAAGGTTTTGGAACTTTAGGACCTTTCTAGGGGTATCAATTAATATATATTAATGTAACTACGTGGGACTCGATTTCAATTCTACGAAGAATACTACTACTATTATACTACTTATTGGGTGGCTTTATCGATAACAAGTTTGAAGCTCTCTTCCCCTTTTATTATAAATGAACGTAATAATGCGAGATTTTTCCTTCTTCTGCTTCTTCTTCATAAATGGCTCTTATCGTTGCTTTGACGATATACTGCCAATGTCTTGTCTGTGTGGCCAGTGTACGGTATAAGAAAAAAAAATAACGGTCTAAATATTTACGATATCATAATATATTGTTTTAATCGTATTTTTAAATATTTTGGACGGTATTTGGGGTAACATATAGAATCTTGTGCATTACTACTACTATTCAATAACTTTTTAAGATGTACGAGAAAAATTATTTCAAATTCTCGAATACCACGATCATGCAGAATGTTATTAAACGTGGATAAATGCCCAAAATAAAATTTTGAACATTCGATTTGGTATATATTAGATTTCCCGCGCAGACGAGAGATATTACAGAACAAGAACAAGATGTTAAAATACGTGCCCTAGTATCGCAGATCGTGCTCGTATTCTCGCTGTTTTTATGTGGGAATCAGGTCTTTGGTTACAAGCCATTCCTTCTTACAAAACTGGTAGCCTTATAGATCCTTCCGCTTTTCGTCTCGCTATTAGCTTACGCTTGGGTGCAAGGTGTTGTGTTGCACATCACTGCCAGTGTGGTACTGCAGTTGACCAACTCGGTCACCATGGCCTCTCCTGCTCTCGAAGTGCTGGTCGAATTTCCCGCCACGCCAGCCTTAACGATATCATTCGCCGGGCTTTTACCAGCGCCAATGTTCCAGCTGTTCTCGAACCGAACGGTCTGATGCGTGACGATGGTAAAAGACCTGACGGCATGACTCTAGTTCCATGGAAGTTAGGACGGCCCTTAGTGTGGGACGCTACATGCGTAGACACTTTAGCGCCGTCACACCTTTCTGAAACCCACGTGAGGGCTGGCGCCGCGGCTACTTCGGCAGAGCGACTCAAGCGGCGCAAATATGCTAACCTCGGTATGGGTTACATATTTGAGCCGTTTGGTGTAGAGACGTTGGGTCCGTGGGGACCGGGAGCTCATCGTATTTTCCAAAATTTATCAGAGCGCTTGGTCGATGCGACGCGTGATCAAAATGCTGGCACCTATTTGGCTCAAAGAATAAGCATTGCAATTCAACGGGGCAATGCTGCCAGCATGCTGGGCACGCTGCCAACTGATAGTGGGCTAGAGCATTTGGACTCCCTATGAGTCCAAATGCTTTTACTGTAGTAGCTGTAGTATTGTAGTAGCTGTAGTGTTGTATATAGTTTGTAGTATTTGTTTAATAAAGGCATACCGCCAGATGTTAAAACAAATATAATGTCTATGACGTACCAATCGATATTTCAGAAGGTAAACTACAGAACCGAAATTACACGTACGTCCTAAATCTATGAAGTAAACTAATCACAGGAGCGCTGTACCGAACTGTCGTCCAATCTGCACTAGTGCCAATTTCGGTTACATGCACCACTGTGTCGGAATCTGATCGACTACGGACATGCAGAATTGAGCCACATCCAGATTAAATTCACATCGGTGTTTTGAACATCATCCATCCTCAATCTCCTACCCTTATTTTACAACATATGGGGGTGGCGCTTATACGTATTTCGACATCGATAACTACTCAACATTTGCTTGCAATGTGGCAAATGCTATATGATCATACGAACTTAAAAGCAAAGTTCGATTATCATTATACATATAAGACTTCATTGTGAATATATTATAGTTATTATATTTAGTATTAATAAAAGATTTGGCGTAGTTTATACAACCGGCTGCCTGCTTAAGGTCACGGTCACTCATGCCTATGGCGAGAAATTCCAAATGTTATCGCGTTTATGCTAATTTTAATTAAATTTTGCAAAAATTGATTACGGTATTCGCGAGTTTCAAATAGTAATTCAGATAAAATCCATATCACTTACATGTTATTCCGAAAACTAAAATAACAAAAATATTAATAACGTCACTAGATATATAATCAATATAGCCAACATATTTATCTTTTGAAGGTTGAGACAATATATAAATAGTAAAAATAATTATGTTAATCGTAAAATTAAGTAATACATGAATGATCACAATAAAATAATGAACTAATGATACGCATATAATTAAATTTGAAATTGAAGTCAAAATATCCATAAAACAATTCATAATTATATTAAAATTCATAATGCCCGTAATCATCTTGAAAAGTAATTGAACACCGATGCACTTGATTCCATATATGACTCCTAAAACCGTCAAAACAAATACATAAAAAAAAATTTCACTCTTAACTAACAAATGTGGTCAATTCAATAAAAAATATATATTATATATTGTAACAAATACTCACAGTTTCTCGCCTCGTCTTACGTGACCATAGTTAGACGATCTACAGAATAAAAAGGATCAGGTGGATCACTCCGCAAATACGCATTCCAATAAATATGCGACTCTATTGTGAAAAAGTGCGCTTCAGCTCGCATAGTACGGAGTACCTAATGTTTATATTCACCTACAAGGAGTCCCTCTTTCTATCGCATGTGCACGTATAGCTCTAATCTCTTCTGACGCAGCACGAACCGTACAATAATCCCGTCCGGACGGATATACCGATGTACCTGTAGCTGTGTACCTAAAGTGCTCGGTGAGCCAGGCCTGGAACTAGCAATAAAACCATAAAAAAGTTTAAATGTTGAATTTCCCAACATAGATCACAGTATCCACAGCAAATTTTTCTTGAATTTGTAGTTCAAAGTACACGCGCTAGTCGATACTAAGAAATGGTACTAAGCCGTGTTGCGTGCCAATACACTAATGTTTATGGACTACGTTAGTACTAGCATGGTGCATATTTTATGCATTAGGGATATTTCCGCCGTCAGCTTTAACCTGTGGCTTTAAATAACTAACATCTTATTTCGAGCATATGAAATAGTCAGTATACTTAAGCCGGAAACTATACCTACTCGTTTACCGAAACACCAAACCTCCATTCATCGACTTGATGCGGGAGCATTTAAAAACATAAGTATTATGAGAGGGAATAAGGAACAGTGCAAAAAGAAAAGAGTTTGTGTTTTTGTTTTACTCAATCATAACATCTATTTAAAAAATAAATATCCAGGACTATCACAATGGCGAGTGAATGAATGAATGAATGGAACGGAATGAAAGGACCGGAATGAAAGGAACGAGTGAACGCAATTAGAAGGGAGCCGAGTGCGCTAATTGCGAATTCCGTGTGCCGATGAACGGCCAGTGTTCAATCAATCTGAGATCGAGACGGTTTCAGGAATGGGGTTCACCGGGGGCTACCGAATTAAATTTCAATAAGTACCTGATTAATTTCTAGGGCCAAGATTTCATATAAGTGGTTTATTTTAATGGTATGGTGGTAGCTAGTAGACCATATTGCATGCTCACTTTGAGTACCAAGTTCCTTATTTGGTGTAAGCTATAAGGTAGGTAGGTCAAACATTTTCTTTGTTTTTATAGCGGTAAAAGCGGGTGCGTCGGTAAAGGCAGATATAAGGTAAAATAGAAGGTAAAATAATGATGGGTAAACACCGTAGAAGGCACTGATTATCCAGGGTATTTCTCGCAAGGACATATTTTCTATTTAATGTAGCAACTCACGAAAGTGACAACGGGAAGCGTATAAGATGTTAATGAATAACTTTAATAGCATGTACAGCTTTTTAACACGCAACAGCATCTAAAAACAAACTGAAACAATTTTCGTAACCTATTTTTGATTTTTTTGACTTTAATACAAACCTTTAATTGAGACTATTATTTTATTATTTTGTTGTGTACATATCTTTTTTGTAAGCTGAGGGATGGGACACTTTAATTATTGGTTTTTAATATTATCCCTGGTTCCCTGAGTCCGACCCCAGGTGCCGATGTTGAAGGCGCCTTCCAATCATTCAGGACCGATTGATTGCACGACGATTATGTTTTTGTGGTCGTTTGTTTGATAGCTTTGATGGTGGGGTTCTAAGATTTAGAACTATTTGTGATAAGTGTTGTCAGATGATGTGATATGTTGTTTTCTGAACCATGCGATAGACTTCCACGAAACAAAAGGTTTTTATATGGTTATGAAGAAAGGCTTAAAATCTTGTTGTTAGGTGTTAAATATGTGGTGATCTAAGATTGTCAAATTTAAAAATGGTTCCACTAACTTATATGGAAAAAGACACCTGCGCTGACAAGAGCTCAGCAGATAATTTATTTGTCAATACCCGGTGGAAGTTATTTCTTCTCATCTAATAAATTTCTATGTTTTCGCTTAGAATCCGTTAATGCTGTATGATACTTAAAGAATATATATGGAATATACAAATATTGTAGAATTAATGACACGGAATGCAGGCAGGTACACGTATATTTGCACAATAAGTGCAAAAATATTAAAATCAAAACGTAATGGAAACGACGATGAAAAAAAAAACAGACGAATTGAGTACCTCATCCCTTTTTTGAAGTCGGTAGAAAAAGGGCATTGTACCGATCCCATATGAGTTTGGTGAGGGTTGGAAGATAATATATGAAAGGGTATTTAAATCATGAAAGGGACCTGTGCCTACGCTGATGTCCGATAGTGGCCCTCAGCCAGTTGCACTCCAGTTCTACCACTGGGTGCTGCTGCTGGCCAAGAGAGATTTTATATGATAAAATGGTGCTTACGTTCAGTGTCGCTGGTGTCCGAGAGTGGAGGCTCGTTGGCTATGTACTGCCGACCACTGAGCAGGTTGCTCTCCACTACTGGCCGTTTGTCTTCTAGTTGTCGTCTGAACGCGCGATGGTCGTCCTGAAACATAATATGTCATCGTATATTACTTACTTGTGTCTTAGGTTTTCGCGATTATACATACTAATAAAAGTTTTTACCATCAGGTGAGATAGTGGTCAAAGGCTAACTTATCAAGCATAAAAAAAGGTAAACAGTGCTTATTGTGTGTAATTAGTCTGCAGGTACAGCAATCGCAAACGAAGTCGCAGGTACAGCTAGTGTTGAATGTTTAGACAAGAGTTTCATTTTCACTGTTTTATAGTTATGTATTTTTTTTCAATACCAAAGTTATCAATAAAGTTTCCTTACCTGTTGTTTCAACAGAGCGTTTAGATCCCCTCTGGGGGGCGCCAGTCCGTTGAGCTCAGTCTCCTTCCTGATCACCCACTCTGTGAGCTCTCGCAGCGACAACAACAACGCAGACCAGTGCTCTGCATTGCTTTCCAGTCGGTTTCTGCAACAACAATATAATATTCTAGTACTTACATGCACATTGATGTTCTAACGTAGTAACTTTTGCATTAACATTAATGAATAAGCTAACCGAAACTTGGGATACGAAACCACAACCATATTAATTGTCCCTGGGGCCGGTTTAGGCAAGTCTGAGCTACCGTCGTATTTTATAATTCAAATTAATCATTTCGATTTTATTATTAAGTTGACTTAAAGGGACGCAGCGAAATGTTTGCGACATTATCAATTGTGGCATATGTGTTGGCCTCTTTTAATTGAAAATGAAGGGAGACTTATTTTATTGTACTCGGAAATATTCATAAAAAAATACAATATATAACACTGGTTATAAAGTTTGCTACACTTGAATAGTACAATTGAGAAAATTAACACGTTTTCGTCAGGGATCGAGAAATTTTCAATCCTTAAGAACTGTATAAAATACTTCCCAATCGCAAATATTTACATGTCAATTAAGTATAGGAAAACATTTTAACACAAGATAAGTAATCTCTTTAATGATAGTATTCACACAGCTTTGCTTTAGACCTTAAAGAAACCCTCATAGCATATAATCAGCGGGCAAAAATAAACAAACACAATGAAAATTTCGGATATATCAATCGAGACCAATGTGATTTGGTCTCTCTTAAGCTCCGGCCAATTATCTAAACCACAACAACCCGTGGAAGATATATAGATTTTTGTTTGTTCTGTTTATACACATTATTAACAGTATTTATACATAGCATATATAAAAATAAATTTATAACATGCATATTATAAAAATAAATTTCTTAATTCAGACCTAGTTTAGTTTTAAAATATACTCCTCTAAATTGAACACTTTGCAATTGAACAACTCCCATTTTCAATACATTTGAGCAAATTGATAAGAAAAACAAAATAAACAATCAGCTCTAGGCGAGGATACTGTATATGCCAGAATAAAATAAAATATATATTTTTATGCTCCTTACGTCAACTTCCTGCAAAAAATATTCATGTTTTCAGGTCTCATTGACAAACAGCAGTTTTTTTTCAATCGTGATGGAACAGGCGCAAGTCCCTTCTGGTGTCGAGCGATAACCTTTGCCTATAACAGTGCATCAGTTCGTCACAAGTGGCAAACTGAATTGCACCGATCACCCTGAGACATAAACATGTTAAGTAACACAGTAATTGGAGCTTGGCGGTAGAAATAGGTATGGTGGCAGTACTTCCCCAGACGAACTCGCACATAGTGTTCTACTGCTACTTATCTTACCGAATGACTGGAATACGACACAGATTTGCCATTTCAATAAGGAACCCTACAAACAAACTGTAAGTACAATATTACTTGAAATAAAGATAAGGTACGTGTAGGTAGAAACTACGTAACCCGAGGTTTAAGAAGACTCTCTACAAGAATGTAATCAAAAACTTGGCTCCTTTTGCAGAGGCGTGTATGAAAACTGTAATTTGGCATCACTGGCATCAAATATATTCCAGACGGGATTCCACTCGGGATCATAGAAAGAATATCGTCTAAAATACTCCCAGCTTATAAGTCTCCTGAGCTTGCAATTTGAGAGAAAGTTGAATTTGTAATGATAAGAATTTCATTTGCTGAATATAGTTTTACAAAATCGCCGAATATTGTTTTGCTGTGAACAGATTTCAAAGGAGGTTGTCTATTCATCGGATCCATTAGTACATGTAAAAGTCGTACCGATTTTGAGGACCAATTTAGCGTAGATTCCTAAAGTAACATTTCGTGTTATAATTTGTATCTAGAGAGTTCCACATTTTCAAATTTTAGGGAAGAACATTTAGAATCTACACGAGGCTTCTAGTCACGGTACCGGTCGCTTTGTCCTCTTGTAAAGCGAGACTGTGGGCTGGTATGCTTCTTTTACCTACAATTTTTAGCCGTCACAGGGGATAGTGAGGGATGAAACATTTGTGATCCTAAATTTGTAAATGTGACATTCTCTTAGCATGCGATAGTGCTTGAAATCAACTTTAGAATTCACAATTATTGACCGAGAGAGCACAAAGCGCAAGGAAAGCGTCTCAGTTTCAGCTTGGGCAAAAATACTTTCGTATATCTATCCAGTGGATGTCCGGCAGCTCTCTTCTACAGGTCGCATTTCTAAACTGATTCTTGTGAAATTTTGTGAGCAAGTTCGATTGTTATATTTATATTTTTTGTCGATTCAGTTTCAGTAACTTTTCATAATGGCGGAGATATGGGAGTTAAAAACGTATGAAATAATCATATTTCAGTCGCAAGCTCTTCAGCTTATATTAGGTCCTTACATATGAAATTGGCGTTTTTCGTACTGGCCACTTTAATCACGAATTTCTCCTCTTTGGTAAGGAATTCCAAATTCAAATTTGTACAGCTATAGACTCATGTATTTGTGCTTCGATGATCGTCATTCATTTGTTTTTTTTCTTCTGTTTTTTTCTGTTTGCGTCACTCATTTTACAAAATGGAAAACCTTAAATATCGCATTATTTACGAGTACGAGTTCCGCCGTGGCACTAGTGCTGCGGAAACAACTCGAAGGGTGAATAATGTGTATGGCGGTCGTGTTGCAAAAGAAAACACAGTTCGTTTTTGGTTCCAACGTTTTCGTTCTGGAAATTTCGACCTGCAGAACAAGCCCCGTGGACGGCCTGAGACTCAAGTTGATAATGAAGAGTTGAAGGCTATTGTGGAAGCGGATCCATCGCAAACCACGTCCGAGTTAGCTGCAGGCTGCGATGTTAGTGATAAAACTGTTTTAATTCACTTGAAGCAAATTGGGAAGATTAAAAAGCTTGAAAGGTGGGTACCTCACGAATTGACAGAAACAAACCGGCAAACGCGCGTCGACTGCTGCGTTACATTACTAAACCGGCACAATAATGAAGGTATTTGAAACCGAATCATTACCTGTGATGAAAAATGGGTTCTTTACGATAATCGGAAGCGCTCAGCGCAATGGTTAGATCCTGGCCAGCCAGCCAAATACTGCCCCAAGCGAAAATTAACCCCAAAAAAGTTACTTGTAAGCGTTTGGTGGACTAGTGCCGGTATTGTTCATTACAGTTTTTTCAAATCTGGCCAGACTATTACGGCTGATGTCTATTGTCAGGAATTGCAAACCATGATGGAAAAGCTAGCGGCTAAACAACCTAGGCTGGTCAATCGCTCCACGCCACTGCTGCTTCACGACAACGCTAGACCACACACTGCGCTACAGACGGCTACTAAATTAGAAGAGCTTCAATTGGAAAGTCTAAGACATCCTCCGTACTCCCCGGACCTTGCTCCAACAGATTACCATTTTTTTCGAAATTTGGATAACTTCTTGCAAGGGAAAAAATTCAACTCCGATGGGGCAGTCCAAATCGCCTTCAAAGATTTTATTGATTCCCGTCCGACTGGTTTTTTTAGTAAAGGGATCAATGAACTACCTATGAGATGGCAAAAGTGCATAGAAAATAATGGTTCATACTTTGATTAATTAAATATATTATATTAAAAAATATTCGACTTTTTGTTCCTCCCATACAAAACGCCAATTTCATATGTAAGGACCTAATATTAGCTTCGTGCTCGCCGTAAGTGAAAACATGCAAACACAACGCAAATTTATAAAAAATATTATGACAGTTAAAATATATAATAAAAATTTGTTATTTTTTACTTAATATTATTAATGTCTAAAATTTAGTAGCTTAACTGCATGTAAGGCACAACCAAGCAGTGCGCAATCGTGATCGAAACTGACGGCCGGCTACATGCATATACATATACATGCTTTGATTTAACGGTACAGTCCTTCTGATTCGATTTTTTATTCTACTCCGTTCGACGGTACAGTTTTGGAAAATCGTACCGATCTCCCACACACACTGGTGATCGCGACCATTCGACTATATATGGTTATTGGCTTAATGCTACAACCTCTTACGGTTGACTTCTGTCTTAAGAAACATTTGATTTTTTTTTGTGTTTTTTTATATGTTTTTGGCTAAATAAGCACGAAAACCAACTGATGTTAAAAGTCTCGTGTGGCTACAGGCACTGTATGTATTATTTCATATTTTTTATTAGTTTGCTCGATGTAAATATTTAAAACTCTATTCAAAAGGACCACGGCGCGGTCCAGTGTTGCCGCGGCGGGGAATAATGTTTGTTAGGACTAGCAGAAGTCAACCCTAAGAGGTTGTTAGCATTTTATCAATAACCCTGTATAGATCAAGTTGCATTCGTTTTCGTAGGTGTGAGGCATTTATAAGTACTTAAAACACTGAAAGTTTTCGTTGAATGTTAGAAGTATTTTTTGTAAGTTTAATACTTTTTATTTATGTCTGATATGTTAGCCTTTGACCACTATCTCACCTGATGGTAACTGATGATGTGGTCGAAGATGTTGTTTAGGCTAACCTAGAAGTACTGGCTCTCAAGGACAGCTGCCGAAACACACCGTTAGGTGCTTGGCGACAGATTTTCTGCTTGAGGGTGGTAGCTAGCCAGGCGGCCTTTCGCAAAATGCCCTACCACCATGCAAAATACTATAGTAAAAGTTAATAATTATACGATAGACCCTATATTCAACATACCAATCGCCTACTGAGTAAACATACGAAACATCATCACAATTTTGACGTAGATATTCCATTTCCAATCCGAGCCTTTCAACCCCCAATAAAAAGGAACCATAGAAAAATTAAAACCATCATCTAAATAAATCTAAATGCAAATTAAGCGGACACGTTTTATCGGCCAATGAAATAGGCAATTACATGAAGTGTCTACAAACAGAAGCGGTGGCGTTTTATTCCTTAAAAGGCGTAAAACAGGACAATAAAGTGATTTTAAAACCGCCATCTTGTTTTATGTTGCGTTGAAATCGCTAAACAGTGGCTTTTTATTGCGTCACGCATGCTGATGGTGTTTTATTGCGGGGTGCGGTCCCAGAGATAGCGGGAAACGACAAAAAAAGTGTTTTGTATGTTCACGCAATATTTTATTATATTACATATACTCGCGTAATAAATGTCCAGCTTACCACAACACACACACACTTTATTCCTAAAGCTCTTGTATTAGAAATTAAAACTTGCACTGCAAATACAAAATATTGGTAGAATTTTATCAAAATAAGGGCAAACTTACTTCTTGTGTGTGTCTTTAGATGGTCACAGGTTTACTACCTGTGACCATCTAAAGACACACACTAAAGACACATACGTGATTCCACTCGGAACGACAGAAAGAAAATGCAATATATTAACTTAATACTGCAATGTCGTCGAATTTTGAGTAACCCTGAAAGTTTCAGCCGGATAGCTAATCAGGAAATGCTCAAAATTTAGGTACAATATTCCACCCGGAGCCACAGACAGACAGACAAACATACAGTGACTTAATGAAACGCGGTAAAATGTTATTCACAACTTTGGTCCGTCACATAAAGCTGATTTAACCCATTGGCATCGGCAATAATGATAACACTAGAATTTCATACATAACTAGGACATAGTGGTCCAGGACGACGCCAACTTATTAATAAACGTAAAACGTAAACGTATATTCGAACGATGACTCATAATCACAGTATCCCAGGATGGAAGTCGTCCCGCTCCAATAGAAGGGTGACGTTTAGTTTGATTTTGTTCGAGGATCAAATTATTGAACTGATAAATTGTGATAACTATATAAGGTTACCTTTCCACCAGAGATGTGGGCTAAAGATGCGAAGTGTATTATTCATTAATGAACGTTTCATGTTCAAAGCATAGCTTAACATTTTCTATAACGTACAAATCCAGCTATCTGATAGGGGGATACCACATACATCTTTAGCACACAACTCTGGGGAAAAGGCAGCATAACAAGACAACAGAAAGATTTAGAGCTTTTCATCCTTTAGACGACGTAGACGTCCCTTTAGCGCTCTGCTCTCAACATTTTGGACCAAACTACGCAGACGTTTTCAGATAACTTTTGAATGCAATAATATGTTTTTCAAAGTTATCTTCTTTGTGTCTTTATCCCACGCTAAATTTGGGCAGAATAGATCAGACCAAACAGTACCATCATCTCCTTACTTCCACTTTTAACACTCACACAGATCTTATTCCAGTAGTATATACACACTCTTCATTTAGTCCCTATTCCCACTTATATAGTCCACTTTAGTCCTAGACGCAACTTAGGGGTCTATATCGTTGGCGGTCCGGTAACATCACACGGTAGAATATAACTATCCAATGTAGAAACAACTAATTTAACTGTTTGATATCGTTTGTGATCTTCATTTCAGCTACGAGCATCTCGAAGTTATCACGAATCAAAATTCTTTTCTGCAATATGTACATTAATCTGTGCCTAAAATATGTCGAAACAATATCACAACAAAATAATCAACCCCTCGTTTCGTCCAAAAGCATTTTCCAAATTCGTGCACTAAAAGGGGAACAATCCGGGATGTTCCGCCGAAGTTCGGCATCCGAGTTATGCACTCAAAGGATTCAACACGAGCATCCATATTGCATAATCTTGGCTTCAAGCGAAATAGGTCACAACCCCAGACTAGAGGTTATTTATTTGGAACGGCTGAGTGTGTGAAGTTATCAAGCAATCATCATTGCTTGAATATTATTTTTTTTTTTTTTTCATCCTTGATAGGTTAGCCTTTGACCACTATCTCACCTGATGGTAAGTGATGAGGTGGTCGAAGATGTTGTTCAGGCTAACCTAGAAGTACTGGCTCTCAAGGACAGCTGCCGGAACACACCGTTAGGTGCTTGGCGACAGATTTTCTACTTGAGGGTGGTAGCTAGCCAGGCGGGCATTCGCAAAATGCCCTACCACCATGCTATAACGACTGCCATCCTAAGACGACAACCGGGACCGACGGCTTAACGTGCCCTCCGAAGCACGGAAACGCTCAGTAGTAATGTAACTAGCGGTCACCCATCCAACTCATGACCGCGCGCGACGTTGCTTAACTTTGCTGATCGGTTGAGAACAGCTAAGTAAACTTCGCTACGAGCGCTTCAAAAACTTGTCAAAGCGCTTCTTGTCCCCTGCAAATTGCTACCGACTGCAACTAAGGAGGCTATGGTTCAAACAATCATTTAGAAAGGCATTTGGCGAATGTTCACACCTGTTACACCTGTCACTGAGGACCTAATGGTGTGTTCCAGCAGTTATGGCTGAGAACCTTCAAAATTCCAATAGCTTAAGTCTGTTCATCATCCTCGACGACATCATACTTAGCATTAAGTGAGTATGGGTGCAAAGGTAAGCTATTGAAAAAAATCCTGACTAAAGGAACCGTTGCAGATGGGAGCAAATCGTGTGTTCCTCCCCGATTATACCGAAGCAAATAAAACTCTTTTTCCCATGCTGCCCCGATTGCGGGATAGATACACCGGGGCAAGTGGACCTAGACAAGCCTTTCCACATTTTTATGACACTCCGTGGCGGTAAGGCCTCGGAATTCCCTCATGCAGAAGATGCGTTCTAATTACTTCGCTCATAACATGCTGCAAACTGACGAAAAGGAGAGAAAATATCTGTAGATATAAACATTTTTAAAGCGATCTAGTAGCGTAGCTTCTGCATAGTAGTTCTTAACCAATAAACTAGGTATAGGTTAAGTAACGTTCACTGCGGTCATTACAAGGATGGGTGAATGTGCTGCCTGCCGCTGAAATCTACATAACAATATACAGCTGTCATGTTGTCAGGATCCTCAAAGATATCACTTATCGTAAGAGGAAGATATAAGAGATATTACAAAATCACAAATATACGATAGGAAAAATTTAAGTCATGTGCGGGATTCGAACCCGCGTCCATCCACTCCTTGAGCCGGTAATGTAATCCGCATAGCAGGCGTTATTGCAAACCTAACAATATTAAAATTATAAGGTTGCGTCATCATTTTTTTTTTTTTTTTTTTTTTATCCCCGATAGGTTAGCCTTATATTTACAAGTATAAAACCAATTGCAAAATTCGTCGTGTTTGTAGTACAACGCAAGTGGTACTATAGACTTCGCTCCATCCCAATACGATGGTTAAAAGAAGGATAGGAAAGATTCGAGTCATGACGTCATGTCATGTTAGCTCAATTGGTTAGAGCATACTCCGGCTCAAGGAGTGGATGGACGCGGGTTCGAATCCCGCACATGACATAAATTTTTCCTATCGTATATTTGTGATTTTGTAATGTAATCCGCATAGCAGGCGTTATTGCAAACCTAACAATATTAAAAAAATATAAGAGATATAATATAAAAGATTGAAGTCTAATGCTAACCTATCAATAACAAACCTCGATATGAAACTTGCCTCGTTGGCTCATTCGCGTAAAACATCACTGCAATTTCGAGCTCCTGGGTTTGACACCATAGTCGGGCATAGAGCTTATCTGCTTATATCTGCTGTAGGGTTATATCATCATCTTAATAACTATAGCACATTGTAGCCGCTACAAGCTAAGGCAACAATGACATATGACGCCATTGTTGCCGTATCATGGTGATGCCAGCGGATCAGATCTGCATGACAATGTACAGCTGACAAGCTGTTCGTCGGCAGAAGGAGAGAAATTAATAGTGCATCGAACTTCAGCTTCTGACCCGGAATATTTTGTTATCTTATCACACATACGTACAATGACAGGTATAAAAAAGGTAAATATTTCCAGTATTCTAAATCGTAAAATAATCATGTCAGTACCAGCTCAAAATCATTTTAGGATCTTGATTTTTTTTGGTTGTGGTGTACCGTGCTTGAATATCACCCCTCATCTCTACCCGTGGGTGTCGTAAGAGGCGACTAAGGTAACACACCAGCTGTTGGGCAGACGCGCTTTCCGAGTAACTGATATCACAGACTGCGATTCCCAAGATGCCTGCCAAGCGTGGGGATTATGACAAATCCCCCCGTAATGGGGGAGGGTGTGTTCAGCAGTGGACGATCCAGCTGATACAGTATATACTTTTTAGTAGGAATGTATGTCCCAGATAGGATATGATATATTATATATACAGGATGGAGGCTCACTCCACACACAAGTTTGGTAACTAGTATACAAAGTCAGAAAAACGGGACATTGTCAATAATATTGTTTTAACCTCAAGCAACGACTAATAAAATAATATTACATACTTAAATAAAATCACGCCTGTATTCCCTGTAGGGGTAGACAAAGATGTGTAAACACTCACGTTTTGCCAATTGGGTTTTGATCCCATGTAATAGGGGGCGAGTCTAATATGAACGTTTCATTCGGGCTTCGTTGCACCGGCATTTTGCTTATGCTCGCCTGGCTATCTACCACCCTCAAGTAGTAAATTTGTAACCAAGCACCTACAGTATGTTTCAGCAGCACTACTTAGAGATAGTAAGTACTTATAAAATTACAGACTCATGACACTTAACAACTATAATATATCTCAGAGTTATGTGCACAGGACACTGTTCGTCACTTGGCCGAGACGCATCTGTTATACACAGAGCTTTGCCGCTTAACATTCAGTAGGCCTCCTGCGTAATATCCCATAAAATATTAACTCGAACCTATTTGTTAAGTTTCAATTATCATCATGTCACTAAATTCCCAAACATTTTTGCGTCGCCATTTTGCAATCTGTAATTTAAGAGTGATGTTTTTTTTCATGTGACATTTATAAATGTCCTCCCGGATGCGATGCAGTGTTTCGAACGATACTGATTGCGACAATTTTTTTGTTCTTTTTTAACATATAAAGTCGTTTGTTTAAATTAAACAGTTGTACATTGAACATCGATAAATATAGCAGAAAAAACGTGGAATAATTTTGTAGTAGGTACTTTGATTTCAGGATAAAAATTGTTTTAAAAACTACCATATGTGGGGTCACAATTTGTTTTTTATTGCTTATCACGTCTCAATTCAGAGTTATCTTACTTACGCTCCGATTATCGATCACACAATAATATTTACACTAGTTTTACTCGTTCTTAAAAAAATACACTATCTAGAATATTGGTTCGCCTCGATTTTTTTTGAGGTGTATTATAATACAAAAGAAAATACGACGAAATTTTCTAAACTAAAATAAATTAGGTTAACATAATACCTAAGAAATTAAATGCGCAGTAGGTATTGTCAGAACTAAAATAATTTAGGCGATAATACATATGAAAAATTTCACTCGATATTGTGAGATTAAAATAAAAGTAGTTGCGAGTTCTCTTTTGTTTGCTCAAGCGCTTGAAATATGTTTCAAAAATTTGTCTGTTACTTCTACATCAAAAAATTCTCGTGCAAATGAAGCCCCACACAGTAGCTAGTTTCGTAAATTTATGCGTAAAACTAGATAATTAATCTTCAGACCTAAACCTAGACAGTCGTTTTTGTATCCCAAAATAATCCATTAACACAAATTTCCTCCAAATTGTTATAAATTACATTTCAACCAAAAACTGCGGCCACACCTAATCTCTCAGCATCAAATTACTGCCAACCCTAATAACTCAATCAGCACAGATACGCTGTAAAGCTCAATTCACACAGGTGCTGAAACGACACGAAACTTTAAATTTACGTTGAGTCTTGAATCTTACGTCCAAATCGTAAAGCAAAAATTTTAATTAAGAAAAAGTTAGTCGCAGATATTATAACAAACAATGGAGGGAACGTTCTTTTCACCTCTATAGAAACAACAGAAATTTCTTGTCATCCTGTATCATACAGCCGATGTTTATGGGTTAAAATATTTCAAGCGTATTCAGAACATACCCCGCGGATGGCGGGTTGTCACCTCTCCCATCTCTTCCCGTAGGTGTTTTAACAGGAGATTAAGGGTGAAATACCGGATGCTTGGCTGCAGTGCCATCTGATTAGCTGCTATCTTATACTGCGACAAGACGCCTGCCAAGCGTGGGGATTATGGCAACCCTTCCCCCCCATAATGGGGAGGCTGTGTTCAGCAGTGGACTATCTGGCTGATACAGTATTTAGAATATATCGTCATCAGCGCTTTCAGATGTCGCTGGCATATTGACGTGTACCACACGCTGTGATTTAGTTCTGGTGCTAATTCTCTATGACTGTGGCGAATTTGACGCTTCAATTTGACGCGACTTTGAGCCAGTGTGAATAAACCCGAGCATCGTAACCGCCTCGGGCGATCACGTTACCGGCTAAACCGATTAACGTGTACCACACGAACCGACTGTTACCTAAACTACGTCTGGTACGCGTCTCTACGTCTAATAGCTATTAATCCGAGAAATTGACAACCCTAACTTGCTTATGCGTCGGTACACGGATTACGGTAGGCAACACCTTGCGTCGTTTCTCGTTATTGGTCTGACTTTATTAGCTCTACTATTGGTTTATCGTATCACAGTGATGATGGCTCAGTTGCAGTGAGGGTTGACTACCTGTTCTGCTCTTCTTGTTTCTAGCTAGTAGCATAATTGAACAGTATTTTATGTTTAAAATGTTCTCATGTCTAGCTGTTCCAGCAGTTGTTCTCGAGAGCAGGTGTTCATTTTTATTCTACCCTAACAGCATCTTGAACTGTATGTAAATAACGCACCAAACACCAAAACAATTACAAATTCTATATTTAAATAACGCCACAGATTATTGCGATAGTGCAAATATGAAATAAGATATATATAATAATAATAAAAAAAAAATAAGCCCACAAATATGACTATGAAATCATGATGATGATTTCAATGTTTCACAGTACTGACCTGATAGCCATGCTTTTCGACTTGAGATGATGCCATCGCTGGTTCATTTCGTCGAGCCGCCGCTGCAGCATGACAGCGTCCTCCTGGGAGGAGAGACTGCCCAGCAGCCGGCGGCCCGTGCCCGTGAGAGACGCGTACACATCTCGGTGGGTCTCGATCTCCGATTGTAGGTCCTGGGGACAAAGGTAACACCATATTAGTGACATGCTTTAAACGGCTTATAAATGAAATTCTTGAAAGTATCACATATATTTAAATATTATTAATTAACCGGCAAAACACTCAAGTTAGGTTCGAGGTGAGGGCCAGGATTTCCATAGCACAGGATCTACCTAGTTTGGAATCCTGATCCTTCCCATCGCTGTTCTTAAGATAAGAAACTGTTTTATGAACTATTATTAGTTTAGCAAGTAAGAACTATTGGTGAAGGAAAAATAAACATTATTATTGTTGAAATTATTACGGATGGAAAAAGATAACTTCCAGCTTATCTATTTCCATCCGTAATAATTTCTGTTTTCGCTTAGCATGCGGCAATGCTCCTATAAAATAATACTAGTCAAAATTATTATTATTATAGGAGCCAGTACCGGCCGGGAGCTAGCAGACGCTGCTGCGCATTCGCCCTGACGATAAGAGCATCTGATAAGCTCCAAACTCCGGACAACTTATTCGATATCTAAGGTGATCGTTTTCATTAATTATATTTAAAGAAGTTTATATGTTTTTAAAAACTGTAATCAATTCTTTGTAATTGTTAGGTAAAGGTTTTGTCAGGAATAAAATATTTCAGTCTTAATAATATCACATGGGTTTTTTTTCGTTTTCATCATTGTTTTCGTAAACATATTAAAAAGTATTTTTTGGAATGTCACATGCTTCGGATTACAGTGCAATATTATTATGAAGTAGTCCTACCTGTATTTTGGGGAAATTTTTGAAGGTATGTTATAAACTATTTGTCTCAAAAAGCAATAACGTATGGTGTTAAAGTATTCTATAAAGTGAAATAATATTGACATTATAACGTAACTTAGTTTTAAAACAGATGTATTATTGTATAAAATCACTTCTGTTACAATATACCTGTATATCCCAACACGATGGTTAATGAACTATAGGAAAAATTCGAGTTATGACGTCATGTCATGTTAGCTCAATTGGTTAGAGCATGCCCCGGCTAAAGGGCGGATGGACGCGGGTTCGAATCCCGCACATGACTTAAATTTTTCCTATCGTATATTTGTGATTTTGTAATATAGCTGAAAGCTTTTTATATATATAAAATAGGCGTTAAAATATATTTTTGCTGTAAAAATGGCAACATAATACACACACACACACACACACATTTATATATATATATATATATAAATATTTTTACGCACACATGAATTTAGGAGAAATAAAAAACAGACTACGTATGAAGTCGTAACTCGTTGCTTATTGTGACTTATGTCTCAATTTTCATGCTAATATGTGCACGACAAAAATAAGCACTACTGTAAAAGCTCGACGCATTAATATACATTTTTTATTCATACACTTCATAATAACATGTCATACATCAGAAGTGGGATACAATAGTTCCTCTCAGACTCCTGTTTGGAGGACGTAAAAGGACAATTTGTAAGAGTGGCTCAAGAATTGCCGGGATCATGTGACAAATGCTGTCCTCATTTTGGGACCTCTAGGGTTGCCAAAAGAAAAATCGTGAGAAAATTACGTATCCTCGCAACTTTTTGTCATATGATTCTTGTACTAGAATAAATTTCACAATACTACTGTTTGTTTACCGATTGTACTTATGTACCTTTATTAAACTATAACGGCAATATATATTAACAAAAAAGTCGACTTCAACAGTTTTCAAGTTCAATGACCGTCCAAGTTATGATTACAAGAAGTTCTATTCATACGACAGTTTAACGTTGTTTCATACCTGTTCGAGCAAAGATATAATATGCTGAAAACCAAACCAGCGTAAATTGGTGAAGTCTACTCAGTACATTGCTATACCACATTATTTGATGTATTATTTGGGATATAGTCATTTTGGATATATTGGCTTATTAAAACACAGTTTGTAAGTGCTCTTATGTAGGCAGCTGCATGTTTTTTTTAAATATTGTTATGTTTCCAATAATGCCTGCTATGCGGATTACATAAAAAAATTACAAATATACGATAAAAAAATATTTTTTCCCCACATGACTTAAATTTTTCCTATCATATATTTGTAATTTTGTGATGCTTGAAATATTATAAAACAGCGTTGAGAACTCAAAGAATACTCATGTGCGTTAGTGTTAGAAACAAATACTGAATTAAAAAATCAAACAAATGATTTATTAAATTGCGACTTTTAATTTTATAAGTCATAAAAAGTCACGTTAGCGGCAACCCTAAGAATAGGAGACGTTAGGGCGAGCGCAGACGTAGCGATGTTTTGCGTCACGACATACGACTTTAATTCAACATAGCTGGAGTTTCGGCGATTTGTAACGCTGCCACTGGAAAGATTAGGTTTGTTACAATTGATTGTTCAACTAAGTTGGGAACAACTGTTATAAATTAATGATAATAACATTACTTCTGAATCTAACATAGTTTTGCTGAATTGTAACGATTATAATGACAATGTAGTTGTTAATATTAATAATAAATAATTAAAAACAATGTTAATACCTACTTATAATTTTAATTCCTAAATCAGAATTCATGATCATACCATTTTCAATAGATTACAATATGAAAAAAAGGTCGTAGCGAAGTTTGTTTAGCCGCAGTTAACCGATCTGCTAAGTTAAACCATAGTTAAAGTCATTTATTCATATATCAATATACACGTCAACATATTGTACAAAAAGAACATATTTAGCTTCTACAGCTTGAAATACATATTAAAAAATAAAATAAAAGAAATAACAATAATAATAACACGAAATAATATTAGACAATAATATTATAAAAATCATATACATGTACATCCAATATTGTAGGTGTCATTGGGTAAATGAATTGTTTAGATGTCAATAAAAATGTATAATTAAAAAAGTATACAATTATAATATTAAATATTAGAATTATTATTTTTAAATGTCAAGAATTCATTGTAGCTATAGAACGAACGACCAAGTAGCCAGCGTATGAGCCTCGATTTGAACCCATTCAAACTTACCGCTAGTTTGACATAACTTGGGATATAATTATTTACTGACGGACCCATGACGTGCGTTAACTTGCCAGACTTAACTAGGGAGCAGGACTTGCTAGCCAACAGTCCCTTATTTCTTGTACAATAAGAGTGGGTATCGCCCAGTTTAACGTAGCTATCTAAATTCTTCCTTACGAATACGAATAAGATTAGGTTTGTTACAATCAATTGTAACAAACCTAATCTTTCCAGTGGCAGCGTTACAAATCGCCGAAACTCCAGCTATGTTGAATTAAAGTCGTATGTCGTGACGCAAAACATCGCTACGTCTGCGCTCGCCCTAACGTCTCCTATTCTTAGGGTTGCCGCTAACGTGACTTTTTATGACTTATAAAATTAAAAGTCGCAATTTAATAAATCATTTGTTTGATTTTTTAATTCAGTATTTGTTTCTAACACTAACGCACATGAGTATTCTTTGAGTTCTCAACGCTGTTTTATAATATTTCAAGCATCACAAAATTACAAATATACGATAAAAAAATATTTTTTCCCCACATGACTTAAATTTTTCCTATCATATATTTGTAATTTTGTGATGCTTGAAATATTATAAAACAGCGTTGAGAACTCAAAGAATACTCATGTGCGTTAGTGTTAGAAAGAAATACTGAATTAAAAAATCAAACAAATGATTTATTAAATTGCGACTTTTAATTTTATAAGTCATAAAAAGTCACGTTAGCGGCAACCCTAAGAATAGGAGACGTTAGGGCGAGCGCAGACGTAGCGATGTTTTGCGTCACGACATACGACTTTAATTCAACATAGCTGGAGTTTCGGCGATTTGTAACGCTGCCACTGGAAAGATTAGGTTTGTTACAATTGATTGTTCAACTAAGTTGGGAACAACTGTTATAAATTAATGATAATAACATTACTTCTGAATCTAACATAGTTTTGCTGAATTGTAACGATTATAATGACAATGTAGTTGTTAATATTAATAATAAATAATTAAAAACAATGTTAATACCTACTTATAATTTTAATTCCTAAATCAGAATTCATGATCATACCATTTTCAATAGATTACAATATGAAAAAAAGGTCGTAGCGAAGTTTGTTTAGCCGCAGTTAACCGATCTGCTAAGTTAAACCATAGTTAAAGTCATTTATTCATATATCAATATACACGTCAACATATTGTACAAAAAGAACATTTTTAGCTTCTACAGCTTGAAATACATATTAAAAAATAAAATAAAAGAAATAACAATAATAATAACACGAAATAATATTAGACAATAATATTATAAAAATCATATACATGTACATCCAATATTGTAGGTGTCATTGGGTAAATGAATTGTTTAGATGTCAATAAAAATGTATAATTAAAAAAGTATACAATTATAATATTAAATATTAGAATTATTATTTTTAAATGTCAAGAATTCATTGTAGCTATAGAACGAACGACCAAGTAGCCAGCGTATGAGCCTCGATTTGAACCCATTCAAACTTACCGCTAGTTTGACATAACTTGGGATATAATTATTTACTGACGGACCCATGACGTGCGTTAACTTGCCAGACTTAACTAGGGAGCAGGACTTGCTAGCCAACAGTCCCTTATTTCTTGTACAATAAGAGTGGGTATCGCCCAGTTTAACGTAGCTATCTAAATTCTTCCTTACGAATACCGCCACTTGGAAAATCACTATTGATGGTAGTGTAAGGATTCCCAACTCCTTGAAATATGGTCTGACGGTGGTATCTTGAGGAATTCTCACGATAGCTCTAACCGCCCGTTTTCGGAGCCGAAATGCCCTCTCTCAGTCTGCAGCACGAGCCCAGAGCTCTGCGCCGTACTGGAGCTGGGATTGGACAGTGGCAAAATAGCAAGACAACACCATATATCTCGGAAGCAGTCGTGATATACGGCTAAGTGCAAAGCACGCACCACCCAACTTTCCACACACCTTGTGTACGTGAGACTCCCAGGTAAGGCCACCGTCTATCTCAAAGCCTAGAAAGGTAGTGTTGTTGACTTGGTCAATCCTTGTCATGTCGATGGAAACATTAAGACGACGAACGAAGTGGCCGGAGAGGTTCACGTAAACAAAGTGTGTTTTTGTTAGATTTAGGACTAGCCCATTCTCACGAAACCACTGAGCTAGCTGTCCAGCAGTTTCGTTCAATCTCTTCTCTAAGTTATCCAACGACGTTCCAGTTACAATACCGGCGACATTATCGGCGTACATAAACACCTCCGCTTTCATGATAGCACCTGGTAAGTCGTTCAACAACAGTGAGAATAATATGTTTGACACTGCTGAACCCTGAGCTACTCCCATATGAATTTTCAATGGGTCAGATCTCTCTTTCAGCACCACCCGCCGCGGTCATGACTTGGATGGGTGACCGCTAGTGACATTACTGCTGAGCGCTTCCGTGCTTCAAAGGCACTGTAGTCGTTACAGAATGCTGGTAGGGCATTTCGCGAATGCCCGCCTGCAGGATAGCTACCATCATCAAGTAGAAAATCTGTCGCCAAGCACCTAACAGTGTGTACCGGTAGCTGTCCTTGAGAGCCAGTAATACTAGGATAGCCTGAACAACATCTTCGACCACATTATAACTTACCATCAGGTGTACCATGAGGTAGTGGTCAAAGGCTACTATATCAGCTATAAATAAATAAAATAGGTATGTAGTAAATACTACTTCTTGCGCAATGCACCAATTGGTAACATTAGGGTGACTGCAGACGTCGCGATGTTTTGCGCGACTTATGACTACCATTCAACAAAGTCTGGTTGGCGATCATTTGTTAGACTTACGTATAAGGCATACCGAGCTAGTTTGGGAACAAACTGCTTCAAACTCCAGACAAAAATGCTTTCGATATAATATAGTAAAACTGACGCAAAATATTATAAAGGCAGTCGAGGCATCTTCCCATCCGTAGAATTCTCCCAGTAGAATTCTCTTAGTGCGACTATTCAACGATATATCATTATCATGTGAGTTTACAAACGAGTACCTGCGTGTTGGCATATTATATGATAATAATTATTAACCTATTGGGCTCAACGAATAAGCATTGTAATTCAGCGGGGCAATGCTGCCAGCATGCTGGGCACGCTGCCAACTGGTAGTGGGCTGGAGCATTTGAACTGCCTATGATTCTGCAATGACTTATAGATAGTCTAAATGCTTTTATTTTAGTAGCTGTAGTGTTGTATATAGTTCGTAATATTTTGTTAATAAAGGCAAACCGCCGGTAAAAAAATGTTAATGATAATATAAATACCATTATCACCTATTTAAGAATACATCTACGTCATTCATTAGTTAAAAATAATTAATATTTAAACAGTTTGCGCTTTGGTACTAAATAAATCACATAACGCATCTACGCCTTGGTCACCGAAAAGTTATAAGGGAATGCGAATTTTATACTCTCAATAATTATTTTTACCGTCATAAGATCTACAAAAGATAGTGTGGACATCAACCAGACTACATAACTATATGTATCTGTATTAAACGCATACCTAACTCATTTGTAAAACATGGAAATTGTTTTCTAAGCTTAAACCCACACACGCCATATTATTTAGGCCGGCCGCACAATAATTATTAGTATAAGGGGATTAGGTAGTTCGGGCCACTAATCTGCAACTTTGATCCTTCGACCGCAACTTTCTAACGATAAATACTACTTACTGTTTATTATAACAAATGCCTTTGTATGTGGCCAATTATATTACATGTTGTTTCCTTCGGCATTAAATTAATGTTTTTATAGTCATAAACAATATTCTGATAAGTATGGATTATATATATATATAAAAAACTAGTTTTTCGGGCAGTGTGCGGGCCGCATGCGGCCCGCATTTATCGTTGTGCAAGTTTGAACAATATCAAAACACCTTATACATTAAAAAAAAATATTTCAAAACACCTAAAGATGTACGATTTCCCATACAAACCCTTAATACAATAGAGAACCGTACTGTTATCACCAAACCAAATTCACCCTACTGCCATAAAAAGGTGGTACGGGCAGAATGGTACCAAGGTTCTGAATCACTTTTGTTAAGGAACCCCACTCGTAGGTGCTTCGGTTACCGCAGGCAGTTGCCATGGAGACCAGTCGGTGACGTGGAAAATACTCTCAAGTCGGAGCTCGGCCTTCGGCCTCGCAAGTTACTAATACGGCTCGGCCTGCGGCCTCGCCAAGCGCTCGCCCTTCGGGCTCGCGCACCATTCGCTCGGCCTTCGGCCTCGCGGACCGAAAGTTCGGCCTTCGGCCTCACCAGGTGGTTGCCCTTTGGGCTCGCTATACACTAATGTAGAACAGTTACTCCAAATTCAGTCAAAAAACCCACAAAAACTCCTAATACAGTCGAAAATATAAGGTAAAACACTCCAAATGCAGTATGAAGAATGAGAGGAGCACCTGGGACAAATCCAAAATGGCGGATTTCAAGAAGGCCACCATACAAACTGCTCCGCCCCTACTGAAGCTCGGCCTAAAGGCCTCGCTTCAGCAGGCTCGGAGCATTTTGTATGGCGGCCATCTTGAAATCCGCCATTTTGGATTTTTGACAGGTGTCATTCGACTGCTCTCCCGATTCTCTATGACATTTGTTCAAACACCCCCTACCTATCTCTTACCGTTTTCGAGATACGTCATCCATCATCACTTGGCAGGCGTCTTTTTAATGATTTTCGATTTTTCTCATACTCACCAAAACCCCCCAAACATTTTTGCCATACATCATTTTAGCCCTACTCTGCTCCTTCTAGGAGAACATTTATGTCAGTGAGTCAGTGAGTCAGTCAGTGGTAATCGAGCTTTATATATTATTAACTAGTTTTTCGGGCAGTGTGCGGGCCGCATGCGGCCCGCATTTATCGTTGTGCAATTTTAACTTATATCAAGACACCTAATACGTAAAAAAAAGTGTGTTCAAAACTCCAATAGAAGTATGAAATCCCATATAAACTCTCAATACAATAAAGAAACAAACTGTAGCCACCAAACCAAATTCACCCTACTGCCATAAAAAGGTGGTACGGGCAGAATGGTACCAAGGTTCTGAGTCACTTTTGTTAAGGAACCCCACTCGTAGGTGCTTCGGTTACCGCGGTCAGTTGCCATGGAGACCAGTCGAAGATGTAGAAAATATTCTAAAGTCGGAGCTCGGCCTTCAGCCTCGCAAGTTACTAACACGGCTCGGCCTGCGGCCTCGCCAAGCGCTCGCCCTTCGGGCTCGCGCATCATACGCTCGGCCTTCGGCCTCGCGGACCGAAAGTTCGGCCTTCGGCCTCACCAGGAGCTCGCCCTTCGGGCTCGCAACTGCACTAATGTAGGACAGTTACTCCAAATTCAGTCAAAAATCCCACAAAAACTCCTAATACAGTCTAATATAAAGGTAAAACGCTCCAAATGCAGTATAAAGAATGATAGGAGCACGTGGGACACATCCAAAATGTCGGATTTCAAGATGGCCACCATACAAACTGCTCCGCCCCTACTGAAGCTCGGCCTAAAGGCCTCGCTTCAGCAGGCTCGGATCAATTTGTATGGCGGCCATCTTGAAATCCGCCATTTTGGATTTTTGACAGGTGTCATTCGACTGCTTTCCCAATTCCCTATGACATTTGTTCAAACACCCCCTACCTATCTCTTACCGTTTTTGAGATACGTCATCCATCTTCAGTTGGCAGGCGTCTTTTTAATGATTTTCGATTTTTCTCATACTCACCAAAACCCTCCGAACATTTTTGCTATTCTTCATTTTTACCCTACTCTGCTCCTTCTAGGAGAACATTTATGTCAGTGAGTCAGTCAGTCAGTCAGTGGTAATCGAGCTTTATATATTATAAACTAGTTTTTCGGGCAGTGTGCGGGCCGCATGCGGCCCGCATTTATCGTTGTGCAAGTTTGAACAATATCAAAACACCTTGTACATTAAAAAAAAATATTTCAAAACACCAAAAGATGTACGATTTCCCATACAAACTCTTAATGCAATAAGGAACCAAACTGTAGCCACCAAACCAGATTCACCCTACTGCCATAAAAAGGTGGTACGGGCAGAATAGTACCAAGGTTCTGAGTCACTTTTGTTAAGGATACCCACTCGTAGGTGCTTCGGTTACCGCAGGCAGTTGCCATGGAGACCAGTCAGTGACGTGGAAAATACTCTCAAGTCGGAGCTCGGCCTTCGGCCTCGCAAGTTACTAATACGGCTTTGCCTACGGCCTCGCCAAGCGCTCGCCCTTCGGGCTCACGCATCATACGCTTGGCCTTCGGCCTCGCGGACCGAAAGTTCGGCCTTCGGCCTTACCAGGAGCTCGCCCTTCGGGCTCGCTACTACACTAACGTAGGACAGTAACTCCAAATTCAGTCAAAACTCCCACAAAAACTCCTAATACAGTTGAAAATAAAGGTAAAACACTCCATATGCAGTATAAAGAATGATAGGAGCATGTAAGACACATCCAAAATGTCGGATTTCAAGACGGCCACCATACAAACTGCTCCGCCCCTACTGAAGCTCGGCCTAACGGCCTCGCTTCAGCAGGCTCGGATCAATTTGTATGGCGGCCATCTTGAAATCCGCCATTTTGGATTTTTGACAGATGTCATTCGACTGCTCTCCTTATTCCCTATGACATTTGTTCAAACACCCCCTACCTATCTCTTACCGTTTTTGAGATACGTCATCCATCTTCACTTGGCAGGCGTCTTTTTAATGATTTTCGATTTTTCTCATACTCATCAAAACCCCTCGAACATTTCTGCCATACATCATTTTAGCCCTACTATGCTCCTTCTAGGAGAACATTTATGTCAATCAGTCAGTCAGTGAGTCAGTGGTAATCGAGCCTTATATATTATAAATAAACTAGTTTTTCGGGCAGTGTGCGGGCCGCATGCGGCCCGCATCTATCTTTAGTCATTTGAAAATTCCACAGAAACACCTAATACTTTAAAAAAAATGTGTTCAAAACTCCAATAAAAGTATGAAATCCCATATAAACTCTCAATACAATAAAGAACCAAACTGTAGCCACCAAACCAAATTCACCCTACTGCCATAAAAAGGTGGTACGGGCAAAATGAGACCAGGGTTCTGAGTCACTTTTGTAAAGGAACCCCACTCGTAGGTTCTTCGGTTACCGCGGGCAGTTGCCATGGAGACCAGTCGGAAACGTGGAAAATACTCTCAAGTTGGAGCTCGGCCTTCGGCCTCGCAAGTTACTAAAACGGCTCGGCCTGCGGCCTCGCTCGGCGCTCGCCCTTCGGGCTCACGCATCATACGCTCGGCCTTCGGCCTCGCGGATCGAAAGTTCGGCCTTCGGCCTCACCAGGAGCTCGCCCTTCGGGCTCGCTACTTCACTTATGTAGGACAGTAACTCCAAATTTAGTCAAAAATCCCACAAAAACTCCTAATACAGTCGAAAATATAAGGTAAAACACTCCAAATGCAGTATAAAGAATGATAGGAGCACGTGGGGTACATCCAAAATAACGGATTTCAAGACGGCCACCATACAAACTGCTCCGCCCCTACTGAAGCTCGGCCTAAAGGCCTCGCTTCAGCAGGCTCGGAGCATTTTGTATGGCGGCCATCTTGAAATCCGCCATTTTGGATTTTTGACAGATGTCATTCGACTGCTCTCCCGATTCCCTATGACATTTGTTCAAACACCCCCTACCTATCTTGTACCGTTTTTGAGATATGTCACCCATCTTTACTTGGCAGGCGTCTTTTTAATGATTTTCGATTTTTCTCATACTCACTAAAACCCCCCGAACATTTTTGTCATACATCATTTTAACCCTACTCTGCTCCTTCTAGGAGAACATTTATGTCAGTCAGTGAGTCAGTCAGTGAGTGGTAATCGAGCTTTATATATTATAAACTAGTTTTTCGGGCAGTGTGCGGGCCGCATGCGGCCCGCATCTATCTTGAGTCAGTAGGAACTGTCAAAAAAACACCTGATACAAAAAAAAATGTGTTCAAAACTCCAATAGAAGTATGAAATCCCATATAAACTCTCAATACAATAAAGAACCATACTGTAGCCACTAAAGCAAATTCACCCTACTGCCATAAAAAGGTGGTGCGGGCAGAATGGGACCAAGGTTCTGAGTCACTTTTGTTAAGGAACCCCACTCGTAGGTGCTTCGGTTACCGCAGGCAGTTGCCATGGAGACCAGTCGGTGACGTGGAAAATACTCTCAAGTCGGAGCTCGGCCTTCGGCCTCGCAAGTTACTAAAACGGCTCGGCCTGCGGCCTCGCCAAGCGCTCGCCCTTCGGGCTCGCGCATTATACGCTCGGCCTTCGGCCTCGCGGACCGAAAGTTCGGCCTTCGGCCTCACCAGGAGCTCGCCCTTCGGGCTCGCTACTACACTTATGTAGGACAGTAACTCCAAATTCAGTCAAAAATCCCACAAAAACTCCTCATACAGTCGAAAATATAAGGTAATACACTCCAAATGCAGTATAAAGAATGATAGGAGCACCTGGGACAACTCCAAAATGGCGGATTTCAAGAAGGCCCCCATACAAACTGCTCCGCCCCTACTGAACCTCGGCCTAACGGCCTCGCTTCAGCAGGCTCGGAGCATTTTGTATGGCGGCCATCTTGAAATCCGACATTTTGGATTTTTGACAGGTGTCATTCGACTGCTCTCCCGATTCCCTATGACATTTGTTCAAACACCTCTAACCCATCTCTTACCGTTTTCGAGATACGTTATCCATCTTTACTTGGCAGGCGTCTTTTTTATGATTTTCGATTTTTCTCATACTCACCAAAACCCCCCGAACATTTTTGCCATACATCATTTTAGCCCTACTCGTCTCCTTCTAGGAGAACATTTATGTCAATCAGTCAGTCAGTCAGTCAGTGAGTGGTAATCGAGCTTTATATATTATTAACTAGTTTTTCGGGCAGTGTGCGGGCCGCATGCGGCCCGCATCTATCTTGAGTCAGTAGGAACTGTCATAAAAGCACGTTATACATTAAAAAAAAGTAATGTTCAAAACTCCAATAGAAGTATGAAATCCCATATAAACTCTCAATACAATAAAGAACCATACTGTAGCCACAAAAGCAAAGTCACCCTACTGCCATAAAAAGGTGGTACGGGCAGAATGGTACCAAGGTTCTGAATCACTTTTGTTAAGGAACCCAACTCGTAGGTGCTTCGGTTACCGCGGGCAGTTGCCATGGAGACCAGTCAGAGATGTGGAAAATACTCTCGATTCGGAGCTCGGCCTTCGGCCTCGCAAGTTAATAACACGGCTCGGCCTGCGGCCTCGCCAAGCGTTCGCCCTTCGGGCTCACGCACCAAACGCTCGGCCTTCGGCCTCGCGAGCCGAAAGTTCGGCCTTCGGCCTCACCAGGAGCTCGCCCTTCGGGCTCGCTACTACACTAATATAGGACAGTTACTCCAAATTCTGTCAAAAATCCCACAAAAACTCCTAATACAGTCGCAAATTATGATAGAAGACTCCAAATACAGTATAAAGAATGATAGGAGCACGTGAGACACATCCAAAATGTCGGATTTCAAGACGGCCACCATACAAACTGCTCCGCCCCTACTGAAGCTCGGCCTAACGGCCTCGCTTCAGCAGGCTCGGATCACTTTGTATGGCGGCCATCTTGAAATCCGCCATTTTGGATTTTTGACAGGTGTCATTCGACTGCTCTCCCAATTCCCTATGACATTTGTTCAAACACCCCCTACCTATCTTGCACCGTTTTTGAGATACGTCATCCATCTTCACTTGGCAGACGTCATTTTTATGATTTTCGATTTTTCTCATACTCACCAAAACCCCCCGAACATTTTTGCTATACTTCATTTTTACCCTACTCTGCTCCTTCTAGGAGAACATTTATGTCAGTGAGTCAGTCAGTCAGTCAGTGGTAATCGAGCTTTATATATTATAAACTAGTATTTCGGGCAGTGTGCGGGCCGCATGCGGCCCGCATCTATCTTGAGTCAGTAGGAACTGTCATAAAAACACCTATTACATAGATAAAAGTAAGATCAAAACTCCAATAGAAGTATTAAATCCCATATAAACTCTTAATACAATAAAGAACCAAACTGTAGCCACCAAACCAGATTCACCCTACTGCCATAAAAAGGTGGAACAGGCAAAATCGGACCAAGGTTCTGAGTCACTTTTGTTAAGGAACCCCACTCGTAAGTGCTTTGGTTATCGCGGGCAGTTGCCATGGAGACCAGTCGGAGACGTGGAAAATACTCTCAAGTCGGAGCTCGGCCTTCGGCCTCGCAAGTTACCAGCACGGCTCGGCCTCCGGCCTCGCCAGGCGCTCGCCCTTCGGGCTCACGCACCATAAGCTCGGCCTTCGGCCTCGCGAGCCGAAAGTTCGGCCTTCGGCCTCACCAGGAGCTCGCCCTTCGGGCTCGCTACTACAATAACGTAGAACAGTAACTCCAAATTCAGTCAAAAAACCTACAAAAACTCCTAATACAGTCGAAAATATGAGGTAAAACACTTCAAATGCAGTATAAAGAATGAGAGGAGCACGTGTGACAGGTGTCATTCGACTGCTCTCCCGATTCCCTATGACATTTGTTCAAACACCCCCAACCTATCTCTTACCGTTTTCGAGATACGTAGTCCAGCTTTACTTGGCAGGCGTCATTTCTAGGGTTTTTAATTTTTTCCCTACTCAGCTAAGCCCCTTTGTCATTTTCGATATACATTACTATAACCGTACTCAACTCTTTCTGGTAGAACCAGCTACTTTTTTGAGGGATCGAAGGATTTTGTATGGCGGCCATTTTGAAATCCGCCATTTTGGATTTTTGACAGATGTCATCCGACTGCTCTCCCGATTCCCTATGACATTTGGTCAAGCACCCCCTACCTATCTCTTACCGTTTCAGAGATACGCCATCCAATTTTACTTGGCAGACGTCATCTTTGAGTTTTCGGATTTTTCCCATACTCACACAAACCCCCTCTACACTTTTCCCATACATCACTTTCTTCCTACTCGACTCCTTCTGGGAGAACAATGATGTCAGTCAGTCAGTCAGTCAGTCAGTCAGTCAGTCAGTCAGTGTACGGTAATCCAGCTTTATATATTATAAATAATATATTATTATATATTATAAATAATATATTATTTATGGCCGTATATTCGCCGGCGCCAATGTTGCAGCTGTTCTCGAACTGAACGGTATGATGCGTGACGATGGTAAGAGTCCTGACGGCATGACTCTGGTTCCATGGAAGTTAGGACGGCCCTTAGTGTGGGACGCTACATGCGTAGACACTTTAGCGCCGTCACATCTTTCTGAAACCCACGTGAGGGCGCCGCGGCTACTTCGGCGGAGCAACTCAAGCGGCGCAGATATGCTAACCTCGGTATGGGTTACATATTTGAGCCGTATGGTGTACAGACGATTGGTCCGTGGGGACCGTATTTTCCAAAACTTATCAGAGCGTATTTTCCAAAACTTATCAGAGCGTATTTTCCAAAACTTATCAGAGCGCTTGGTCGATGCGACGCATGGTCAAAGTGCTGGCACCTATTTGCTCAAAGAATAAGCATTGCAATTCAACGGGGCAATGCTGCCAGCATGCTGGGTACGCTGCCAACTTGTAGTTGGCTGGAGCATTTGGACTGCCTATGAGTCTTATGGGTATCTAAATGCTTTTATTGTAGTAGCTGTAGTGTTGTATATATTTCGTAGCATTTTATTATTAATGCATTAGACGTTTTCATTTATGTTTTACTGTATCTTTGCTTAAATGATTCAACTGATTTAATACAGATATAGAGATAGCAAGAAGGTCATTAAAGTTTTTGAGCCGTGTAGCGGTGTAGTTTAGGTGCTTTTAATGGAAAATAAAACAAAACGTTAATATAACAAAGTTAAATATCAATGCGCGCTGCACGTGGCGGCTACGGCCTTTAGTTTGTCCAAAGAGCGCGAAAATTAGAGTAAATAATATTTTTCAAATGGACGCGGATGTCCGATTATAAAAAATCAGCACGGATTTGTTAAGGATATAAATTAATCATATTTTAATATGAGTTCATTATCATTGAGAATTGGTTGCAAAATATACCTTGAAAACCATTTCATTTACATTTTTTTTTTATTACTCAAGCAATAAATAAAAAATCTTCAGTACTGTTCTGTTGCCAAAATATCCGTAAATAATGCATATTTTTTCTGAATCTAACCTATAAACCACTGGGAAGGTAATTAAAGTTCTTCACCCCTTCACATTCAAAGTGACCAAAATTAGGGAAATTCTATTACAAAATATAACATAGTAAGATTCTTATTTCTTCTGCTTCCTGTACAGGATCAAATTTATTATATTTCAAATATTATTATTATTTGTTTTACGTCGAGTAAAAATTGTTTTTACTGTTTCGAATTATCTCGAATATGGTCCACGTAATACAAACCTTATTTTGGTTTCAAAACTCCTACCAAAAGCCCTCAAAATATGTTTTTTTTTTGTAAAATAACAATCTTGTTTGTAATTGGTTACGAGAACATTATAATGCAAATTATTTAGACGGCCAAACTATATTTGATTTCTATATAACTATATTTTTTTATTTTGATAAATAAAACAAATATTGTTACTGGCTGAGGGTTCGGGATAAATAATGCAACACTTTTTCACCAAACTGAGACATTCATTCACCAGTTCTACAGTCACTTCAAACTTTAGTTAAATCAGCGCTAAAACACTGAACTGTTCGCACTTTACAGTCACATACTTCACTGGAGCACTTGGTCCGAAGATAATCGCCCTGTATCACGTTTCGAACTCAAAGCAAGACTACCTGGTCAGTTGTTTTTAGGGAGGACTTGCTGCTGATGCTGACTACCGCTGTCGGTCGTTCAATTACACCGGATTTTGGGCAGCCAGTAGGTAATTAAGCCAGGACCTGACCTTATTCATACCCAAAAGTAATAGTCTAGATAGAAATACACTTTTTATAAAATACCACCACTAACTGCTATTTATACTGTGATGTTTACTAGTAGCCCAAGAATGAAGAAAACCCTTTTTTATAACATTTTGTGTAAAGAGTATGTAGGCATTCTCGATCTCTAAGAATAGTTAATTGACGATTGGTTATTTTACACTGTTCGAGCTCTTACGCCGTAACAATACCTATCAAACATAGTACTTAAGTAAAAATAGTAGTTTTATACAGCGCTAGTTTACAAGTCCAAGTATTATTTTTAATAATTTATTATTATAATAATATTCAACCATTTTCAATTTCCGTGCTATTGTTACTAAAAGATTTCTAAAACATCCCGATTCTGCTTAATGCTATAAAGTCTAAATAAACATTCCATAATGAGCGCTAGGGTTGTGCTCACAGTGGCCGATGTGAGCTTACTTATTAGAGGTGGGACATTCTTCAAAAACTATCGATACATATCGATTATATTAGTATAATATTGGAAGTGTTAAATAAATTGGATCGAACTAAAAATAAATATCATAAACGAGCCTTCAGCTTCGCACGTATGGAATTCAGCTATATCACGCTTACTTCGAAAGTATTTAGTAAATCGGAATAAATTTTGAGAAGATAATAAAGCATGTGATAGATTATTTGAAAATTGGCACACTATTTATTGAAATATTTGTTCATATTCACTTGATTGGCTTTAAGCTTAAGATTTAAACAACTGGTATAATGTGACATTCTAATTTCGTTTAAGAAATACTCTGTGGTTCTTAAGATGAAAATAAGTATTGGTTTAATTATCTATGTGTATATTTTATCTGTGGTGTGAATTTTATACTGTACCTAATATTGTATAATGTGAGACTGTGATTAAGCATCATATATGGATTATCCTGATCACTGGAATCATTATTTCATAATATTTTTACTACAAGTATATTTTATTAGTAGTATAACTGATCATGTGACAAGATACTTGTAAAGATACTTATTTAAAATAGTATATATTATGTACTTTATATCTATGTGTAAAATCATTGATGATTTTATTATACTTATTGCCAGATGTATGGAGCTTGAAATCACATAATTGTCAATTTAAAAGAGTACTGTGTGTGACGGTAGTCGCTTCGTCAACTTGTTTGTTCCTTCCTATAAAAGGGGTAGTGTAAAGCGAGTAGATTCACTTTCTGTCGGATCGCCGTGCCGAGCAGACCTCCAGTGGTGTTGAAATAGTGTTTGACGACGAAGTGCTGCTTGATTCAGTTTCGGTTGGACCGCCGTGCCGAGCAGAGCTACGGGGGTGTCGAAATATATTTGGAAAGTAGTCTTTAGTGACGAAGTGCTGCCCGATCAAGATGTTGTGAAGTTAAGTAATTTATTATTATCTTTTCTGATATTACATAAAGACAAACCTCGTTTAAATGTAATGGTCCTTTTGGACCATTACATGGTTTGATAGAAAGGTTATGACAATTATATATCGAATAAGAAAATATCTGTTTATGTAAACAATGACTTTAAATGTTAATTAATAGTTGATAATCCAGTGAAAGTGTAAATAAAGTGTATATAGTAAGTATGTAACACATTGTTAAAAGACTTATAAAAGAATGGCCCCGAGTTTCTTGCCCGTTCTTCTCGCAGTGGCTCTATACAATTTTGTTTACAATGTAGAATAATTCAATATTAAAATTTTATCAAATTGAATAAATGGTTTTGACTATTGACATTGTTGTTTAAATCCAACTAACACGTGCAATTTTATGGGTTCGCTAAAACGAGTTCTTTTTTTAAAGAAGTTGTGTGAACACGTGTGTTTCGCATTAGTCACGCAGCAGAGAAAACATTACGGAGTCCAAGTGGAGATCGAAAAAACTCCTAGACTGCAAGTGTGTAGTCTGTGGTAGTATATGATTTTTTCATCTCATGTCGTTTTGTTCAACTCTCTCGATCGTTTCCAAGACGGAACAAACTTGAAGGTATATCTCATATATCCGGGTAGCGTCATAAGGACCCTGTTGACCTAAACGCTTCAATTTTTGATAGATTAGGTTGACGTGCAAAGGCAACTGGTTTACCGTTTCAAGGCAAGTTCTTGATTGAACAGAAGTTCGATAGAGTCCATTCCAAATGTCAACAGAGCGTTGACATTACGTTTCAAGTTGTAAAAGAACTATTTTATTGTAATAAACCAATGGTATTAAACAAGGTCTACAGTGCATCCACAAGGTATCGTCGATGTTTCTTGCGGAACCTATCACAGCTACGGGTTTACAGTATAATATAGGTATATTATGATATTAAGTAAGTTATTATCAGTAGATCTTTTAAGTCAAATTCTGGGGATCTTTTCTTTAAGTTTAAATACTTCGAAAAGAAAGTTTCAAGTCTCAACACATATATGGAGACTATAAATGAGTATCCGGTCTAAATACAGATTTAGGACTGAAAATGGACATGAATTAATATGTCACATTTAATGCACTGAAGTGAATCACATTCCAAGCTCAAGAATAGATCCGGAAGTAAAAGTGCAAGCGTGGCCATTTTAGTTTTATACAAATAGATTATAAGGTTATTTAATATATTGTCAAAAGCTATCGATATCTCTTTTTTGTGTTACTAAGCCATCTCTAGTAGGTATTCCACAGTGTCGACAGCGCGTCCACAAGGCAATATTGATGTTGTTTGCGGAGCCTATCGCAGCTACGCGTGCGAACCTTCGCAGTATTAAGGGTATATAATAACGACACAGTTAATATCAGAAGGAAATGTTTTTGTTTAGTTTTATATACTATGTTTTGAAGTATTTAGACTACACTTGCGTTAGTAATAAATATAAATAATTAAAACAATTATAACATTTTGATAAGGTGTGTACAACAGGATAGTTTACAATATTTAGCAGTCAGAATATTGTTTCTAACGTAATGATGTAATAATGATTAAGTAGGTTTATGTACCCCCGTTGTGGGGTGCCAGGCTAGAAAACCACCCCTTCATATTTTCTGCAATATTCGTAAGAGGCGACGATGTGAAAATATCAGAAGGTGAGCAGCAGCACCTTCTGAAGATCGCGAATTCCAAGACCGCCAAGTGTGGGTATTATGGGAAACCCTCCCTCCTTCCTTTTATGTAGGAGGTGTTTGTTCAACAGTTAATTTGCAAAGTGGATTTTATCATATATACATAACCCAATGCCTGTATTCCTGTAGGAAGAGGTGTATAGACAGCCACGGTTCGACATACGTGTTTTGGTCACACGTAATAGGGGATGAGCCTAATGCCTCAAAAACGTCATTAATCTAATATACTGACTGTGTCCTACTCAATCATTATTCTCTGTAAACATAATAAAAAGCCTTTCAATATGGACAGGAAGATTCTTTTTGTTATTATAATAAAAGGAAGGGCCTATCTTATCGGATGCGGTATAAAGTACCAGCTTTTTGGGGATTTCTTTAGTTCCTCCCTATTGGTACTTATACCTTTTTGTATTCAGTGGTATCGATACCCTTTGAATGATAGTGTGCACTCTGAATTATGTTAAAGAAAAAGGTATAGAGTTATCTTTTACCTGTCAATAGAGCGGCAAAATAAGGATTTATGTCTAAAATAGACCCCAGAAGCGGCTTTCGAATGCCGTTTAGCTTTTCGGATTTACTTTGCAGAAATCCAGGATCAATACATTATATTGAATCTGTATTTCAGCAAAGGCTAAGTATATTATTATGTAACTAAAGCATAAATATTAAGTGGTGACTAGGTATCTAATTTATTTTCTTTACAATGTTGTAAATTAAACCTATTTTACAACATTGTAAAGTTTAATTTAATATTTTGCAAAAATATAATTGTTCGTTGTATTTGTCTATGTCTATTTATCTGTACTACATCTGGACTCGCACTACATCTTATACTATTTCTAATTCCAATACAACACCCACACTGTACTTTACTGTATGGCCGGGGTGGCCATAATCGCATTGTGAGATATCAGTTCTTCAGGAAGTTTTGCCTGACCTTCTGCTGTGTTACCCTTAGTCGCCTCTTACGACACCCAAGGGAAGAGATGGGGGGGTGACATTCTAGCCCGGCACCCCACGGGCCCCTGTCACATATTGCCAGCTATTTAGCAGTAACTTAGTATGGCCTGGCGATGATTCGCCTAACACCCTAACATCACCAGAACTACATAAGTACTTTATAAAACTCAACAATATTTGTGTTTAAAAACACTCATGATTTTCGTCACATAAATTCAACTCTACAGCGGGCTAATAAAAGACAATAATTGGATATATCCCATTCCAGTGAGATAATCGTCAGCACATTTCAACAGTTACGAACAATCAATCAGAACATAGGTGTCCGATTTCGAACAAAAACCGATAAAATTCAATTGTACATTAATTAAAAACTCGTTACGTATGCAAAATATCTGATTGTTCGTCCGTTGATCACTGCGGGTAACAGGGTGTCCAAAATGTAAGTCCAATTCAATAAAAAATATCGTCATGCATCCCTCGGATCGATACGGATCGGATCGGATGAGGCTCCAAACCACCCGAGTTGTGCTCCTGGTAGGTCAGTTCAGATAAAAGTTTGTAACTGACTCCATCAAAGACATGTCTACTTCAAATTTTTTCAGTGTCCATCTGGCTAGCTACTACCCTCAACTAGAAAATTTATCGCAATTCTCATGACTGTGCTTTCCAGCCGCTGCGCTGCCCCTGAGTCCATAATTTTACATTCTACTGTCTCGTTCAGCAAAAATGTAGAATAGTAAATGCTATTGGTACCAAAAGCACACTCAGACCTAGTCCAAATTGTAAGAAGGGTTAACACACTAAACGTTTCCACGGCTGATAGGTGTGATGTCATCGATGGGGTCTCTATACAGCGATTACAGTACTCACGGCACTGGGGATATGAACCGTGACAATACCGCTCTGAGATTATTATTTGGACCTAGCATTGGTTTGCATACGAATCTGTGGCTCAACTGTCACAACAATGACAATATACAGTTGTTTCACAGATCGTTTTATCTTTCATTTAGGTTATTTTGGGAAAATATTTATATAGAAAAATAATGTAACATGCACGCTTTTGCTTGGCCCGAAATGATAGAAACACGAACACTCATGAGCGTGCATATTCAATTCGGTCATATCGTGAGTACTCTTAGCACCGTAAGCACTGTTGCGTGATTCGGACCCCATCCCAAAATAAAAACGAACGGTGTAAGTAATATAGCTTTTGTAATTCAAATGTTTTGGTTGAAAAGTCAATAACCTAGTTAATTGGGGTTTATCTGCTTGGATACAAAATCATAAAGCTTTTAGTTTTGGAATGTCATGAATAATAATTTTATCAAAAGTTGAACTCAGAGTTACCCCAGTGGAGGTAGCTTAAAAACGGTTTAAATTTTAAAATTGGAATGGGAGCATTCCGAATTCAATTTTTGTTTACCGTAACGTGATATCAGATTCAATAGGGATTTTATTTATGGGTAAAACATAGTTTTGACGTTTTGATATTTTGAATGTTTTTGGTGGCCATGTATGACTAAACATAGAAAACAATGTTTGTATAACATTGAGTTACTATATCTATGGTGGATCCTCGCAATACACCACCCTCACACTTATGTGGTTTGTCGTAAGAAAAGCAAACGACTTATAAAAAAAGATCGACTACACTTTTTTACAGAATCTTTATTTTTATATTTAAATTTCAATAAAAAATTAAATCATTTTTTGTGTATTGTGACGTAACAAGCTCGTGTCCCACCTGATGTTAAGCGATCTAACCTCTGCCTATAACAGATGCATTTCATCACAAATTACGAATTGCGCTGCGCCCGCTTCCTTGAGACATTGTGTCTGTTATTTCACTGGCTCTCAAGGACTGCTGCCGGAACACACCGTTAGGTGTTTGGCGACAGATTTTCTACTGAGGATGGTCGCTAGCCAGGCGGGCATTAGCAAAATGCCCGCCCACCATGCGGTGAAGCTCAAACCCGCGGCGGGATTCGAACCATGGACCTGCTGCACGGCAGTCCATAGCCAACGCCACTGAGCTATCGCTGCTTCGTAATAGTATTAATAATTCATAGAATTAATTAATAGTATATGTGCTTGCTTATTCAAACGACGATATTAACGTTTTAATTATGTTTAACAATATTTCATTACAATAATGCTAATGGGAGACTTAAATGACGGAAGGGGGAAGAAATGGGAGTGGATCCATCTCTCTCATGTTGAGCAGATTTATTATAACTCAGCTTCGCTTTAGTATTTTTGTTTAAACGTCGAGCGCGATGAGTAAACAAGTTTTTAAAAATACAGAAGTGGCAAGAAAAATCACCTACGATCTAGTTTCATAATTTGAAATTTCGCTAAGTTAGTTGACTGCTGAAAGATTAAAACCTTACTACTTTGGGCGATAAATAATGATGGTAAAATAAACTCAAATCATAATAATTAATTATTATATTATAAAATGTCAAAATATTGATCAACAATAAAAGCGGTGGGGCTTACAATTTATTTTAAAATGATAATTCTGGCTCTGAATTTATGTGTAGCGTATGTTGTTATATCTTTGGAATATGTTTTGAAAGTGCCTTCGTAGAGCTTTCCTACAAACGTAGTTTCGTCATATTTAATATACCAAGTGTTCAAACTCTGTGAAATTTTACATGCATGTCATTGAGTCTAATATATCTAGGCTAGCTCTAGTTTGAACATTCGATTTACTTATAATGACAATCACGAATTTTTGTTTTGTTATAGCGACGGGACAAGCTCGAGGCCCACCTGATGTTAAGCGGACTAATCTCTGCCTATAACAGATCCATTTTGTCACAAGTGACGAATTGCACTGCGCCCGTCACTTTGAAACATAGTTGTTAAGTCTCATGTGCCTGTAAGTTCAATGGCTCTCAAGGACTTCTGCTGGAACACACCGTTAGGTGCTTGGCGACAGATTTTCTACTTGAGGGTGGTAGCTAGCCAGGCGGGCAATCGCAAAATGCCCTTCCACCATGCGGTGAAGCTACGCGTGAAGGTACTGCGGCCATAGCTTTTACCGCTCGGCCATCGTTGCTTCGAAAACCACGTTTGTTGGGAAAGCGCTACGAAAACGCTAATCAGATTCAGGAAATATGTTGTTTTTTTCCGATTTCCCGAATCTCTTATGAAAATATGTTATGGAATGATCTCGTTGTTAGTAGGGCTAGGTTTAACTGCACACTCTTATTTTCAGTTAATAATGGAGTTGAGATTGTAAAGCGCCGTGTATGCGTATAGCAGCAACAACTCACGTCACGTGTAAGCGGCATGCTGCTCACCTGGAACATTTTCCCTCAGACATCTATTGGTAGATTAACAGGTAGTACCACAGGGGACAGTCTCATTCTAAACCTGGAACTTTACGACTGTTCCTATAGTAAGTAACCAATAAAAAAACAAATAGTCACGCCTGTAAATTCCTGTATTCCGGGAACGGTTAGAGATACGTAAATACTGACGTTTGGTCACACATTGTTTTGTTTCCATGTCCTAGAGGGTGAGCCTATTGCCACTTACTGGGCAGAGTTACAAACAAGAGACTGCTAGTGGATATACATATATATGTATGTGTATATGTGTATATCAGAAACCGCATTATCCTATGTAAAACGCCGAGTACTATTGATTACGGCAAATGATTTGTCAAAATTCACCCACCGTCACATTCGGCGGGAACAATGAGTTTATTGCACGCCATCCATTGCGGTTTACGCATACCATTCATTTCCAGTTGAATGTTAATCGCAATTACATATTATTAAATACAATATGTCCAATGGACACTACAGATGGAGGTTTTTGCGGCGTGTATGAATCGGGCCGTATTTGTGCGACGTTCGGTCCTCAGATGCATGTTTGACATAAACGTAGCATGTCATTCATCCGGCATGTATGTACAATATTGTACAACTCGTTGTTCGCTAACTACACAGGCTTAAAGCAAAACAGAACAGCGCGGCGTTTAATATGTGATAAGTTATGGAATAAGCACGAGGCCCAACTGGTGTTACGCGGTGACTTCCGGGCATGCTCTGACCGTTTAAGCTAACATGACATATGACTCATAAATCTCATAATCCTAATTGGCTGAAAATCAGCGTCAGGTGTCTTAAGACATCTGACAAATGTGCTGCGGCAAGGCCTTTTGACACCAACACATGAATTTTGTTTCTACTATTTATGTAAGTAAGTTTTATTTGAAAAAATTTTGAGTAATGGTTTTTCTTTCTTACTAATTTGTCCTCTTGTTCTTTAATAATCTTATGGGGATGGAGTGACACCTATAGTTCGACTTACGTTGTACTACAAACAAGATTTTAATTAACAAGACTAACAGGGATATACTTTTAAAGTGTTTTGGCTTTGGTATTATGGGTGGTCGCCCGTCGCCGACCTTTGGTATACTATACCCACTGCTTTAACATCGAGATGGTATGAAGTCTTGTAGTGCGCTCAATGTGCTGCAATACCCCGTAGGGAGTAAGTGGTCAGATGCTGTAAATTAGGCACATTTCCCCATTTATGGTCGCCTCCTACAACATCTTGGATATGATATATGATCCTTATGTTCTGAAACTATTATATTTGTCCACTGTTATACATCGCTGCCACAGATTTTGAGACCACAAAAGCATTTCATCTATCTGTTTATATCTTCTAGAATCGCAGTATATCATGTATTTATGTATATAAGTTTCGCATCTATGTTGTTATTCTATGAGCGGGTAGCAGGTGCGAGTTTACCTGCGGAAGAAGTAAGCAGGTCGTTAAATTGATACTCTTTTCAATCCTTAAGCAATCTCGCTTGCAACTTGCCAACTTAGTTACACTGTAATGCGCTGTTAATTTGTAGTTTTAGCCTGCAGCTTCGTCCGAACTTGTCATTTAATAAATATGATCTACGTTGTTCCAGAACTTAAGGATAAATGAGTCATCAAAAGGGATGTTTTCAAGAAGTTTTTTAGAAAGAGTATACGCCTTATTCACAGTTCTATAAAGGTTTGTGGCTTTAGCGACATGAGAAATGTAATATGTAATATTTTTGAGAATATGACAAATTCTATGCTTGATCCTATAACACGATTCCAAATAATATTTATCTTAAAAGATAAAAAATACAGTTCTAAAATTTCGCTTCATCATATATAAGTTTTGTGTTTATAGTAAATCGTATCAATACAAATTTTGTTTCTAATTAATATGTAGCAACCATGTGATAAAATACCTGAAATATTATTACGTTTAAAGCTCATTTTAAAAGAATTTATTGACATAAAAACACTCACTCTGTTTAAATATTGCATTGTCTGTTTAGCGCACTCGCGCGCGAAAGATGACTTTACCTTACAAGTTCAGCAGTTGGATACATGAGTGACAAATACACACACTTGCATCATATTATTATGACTCATGCATATTAGAAGGATTGTCGTACTTTTAATTATGCGCTTTTATGTATGCCGCAAGATTTGAGATATCATTAGATTCTACTATATATCTACATATCCTACCTACATAGGATTTAAGATCTCAGAAGAAAACCCATCCAGGTATAGCAATGCCTTATCATAAAAAGAGCCGCCCGCCAGGATTTCTATCAGCAATCAACAGTAGAACTTGAGACTAGAACTTTACAGTGCTTTCCTGTGAATACGATGAAAAAGAGACGAAAAAGAGTCCTTGATCCTATATTACGGGTCACGAGCCTAGTTTAGGGACCAGGTACTTCACTAACATTGACTTCACTAACATACTTGTAATATTTTGGGTAAATAATTTTTTTTCTTTTAAATTTCAAAAAGATAAATGACATTAAAATAGTTTACGCAGAAAAGATTGCATATCTTAAAAAGCTAGAATAATTATTTGTAGATAATTTACTCCAGCATCCCTGTCAGGTGCCGGGCTAGAGACAACCCCCACAGCGATTTCTAAGATGCCTGTCAGGCGTGGGAATGATGGCAAGGATTAAAAATATATTAGTTTTGGCTTAATAAATACTTTTGTAATGTGGGAAATAAATTATTTTGCAATGTATTCAAGCCGAAAGAAAGCAGAATCTTCAGACCCGGAACCCACCTAGCTCTCATCTATGGTAGTTGTCATTTTATATCAGAAGTCAATTATAATTTAGAAGTTTGGTTGAAAGAAATTATTCTAGTGACAATTACCAGGAACTTTAACAACTACAGAAGTTAAAAGTTGAAACTAAAAACTTATTAGAAACCCGAAGCGAAAGCGTTTTATTATCCACTTACTTGAAATAGCATAAAAACTTTAAACACATAAATAACAATCGTAAAAGAATTCTCACAAACGTAATTTAACTTTCTTAATATCTCTTCATGGTGTGCGTATTGTTAAGTTTTACAAACTCATTTTATTGTTTTTTTTGTAAGGAAGTTATTCTAATAGAACTTTTAGCTTCGTAGAGCTAAATTGTATAACTTATTATAATATAATCTTCTTTTTTAGTATTTATCATTATAATATATCCATTGATAATGGACAGTCAAAGAATACTGAATAACTAAGTACTCACTGTTCTTGTCAGACGTCATTCTGGGTTTCGAAGAGCTAAATTGTGTGACTTATTATAATATAATCCTATTTTTTAGTATTTATAATGGAAAATGGACAGTTAAGGAATACTGAATACCTAGGTACTCATTGTTCTTGTAAGACGTCATTCTTGGTTACCACATCATCGCAATTACCATCGGGGTAAGATTGTAGTCAAAAACAATCCATAAGCTATAAAAAACGACATACATTGCACATCCATGTATCACACTCACAAGTGCTACGAGTACTCGTAGCACCTATGGATACGACATACTACGATTAAAAATATCTATCAACGAGTAAAATACGACAATAATAAGTAAAAGTAATATTGTATACGACACATACGTGACTTATGTTTTTATTCTTACCTTAACTTTTTGGTCATAGGCTGTAAGTTTTTAATGTAAAGAAATTAATTACTAATAAATAAATATTAATAAGTGTTTTCCACGAGCTGTCCTTGAGAGCCAATACAGTAATTATGAAATTACAGCACATGGCACTTAACAACTGTATGTCTCAGGGTGATGGGTCTCGGGGTGCAGTGCAGTTCGTCACTTGTTACGAAATGCATCTGTCACTCGAAATACACCAGGTAGGCCTCGTGCGTGTATAATATAATAAAAAAATACCGTTCTTTAAACTTTCATAAACTTAATATTATAAATTTTTAATGAACAATTAAATAATTAGTAATTTATGTTTATGAATCAATAACAGTAGACCCGTATAACGGTAGGTTCAAGGACAAATTAACACTTATACATAAAAAAAAAATTAATATGTTGCAAATAGAGCGTTTGCAGTATCAAATTTGATAATGCGATGTAAAATGTCAATAGCGCACAATGCTTAATTTTCAGCTGACACTGAGCAGGAGTAAAACAAATCAAATTACACATTTTGTAGACATGTCTAAACTTCGACCCATTTCCCGTAACCGGACAAAATGGCCGTTAGTCATTCTTGTCACGTATCTACAATCTGAGACACATTATAAATCCCGGAACGAATTTATGCTAATTTAATAGAACCCTTTCAAATCAGTTGATACGTCAAGATGTCGAGAATTAACCTGAGAGTTATCCGGGTACTTTACCCGGGTGTAAAATTAACGAGTAGAAAGATGTTTACCCACTGAGTCCGATTACGACAAAGAACGATGATAAGAATTAGCCACTATATTGGTTTTTGTATGATTTAGGCCTGAATAATCGCACCGGGCACATTTTTAACTGAAAGCAGTGTTCAACTGTTTTTATTTTATTTATTATAATATTGCAAAGAAACAGTGAATGTGAGTTTCTTTATTCTACAATATTTTTTAAATACCTTAACATATTTGGAAGTATGGGGTATCGAATAATTCTTTTCCCGTTTGGGCCATTGGCCAAAAATAATCAAAAATAAAAAATAAAAAAGCTCCTTAGAAATGATAAATTGAATTTGAGCTATGACTACGATAGCTCAATTGGAAGATCAAAATTTCGAATCCCGCTCGTAGTTGAAAAAATCCTTTCGTTGTAATTTTGTAAACTTATTCGTATAGCAGGCGTTAGTGCAAAAAGTTGCGATTGTCGGGTTACTTCATCGTTAGCAAATATAAAGAAAATTTGAAAATTAGTCTTGTTTGTAGTTCAATTTAGTTTTGCTGCAGATGTCCATCCGTTCCCTTCAGACGGTTAAACAATAGGAACTAAAGGATATATTTGTGCTATGACTCACTCACTGCTATAGCTCAATTGGAAGAGTATGTCCCGGTTATCGGGCCAAAGTTAAATGGATTCTGATTTCAATCAACTACAATGAAAGGTAAGGATAGATAGAAGGAAGTAAGGATAGTTAAAAACTAGATTGAAACATTGACAGTAATGACGAAGAATATTTGCATAGCTCCAATTTTTGTTTGATTCCCAAATCGGATCAGATGCGGTGAGTCATGGTTTAACCAGCTTACGAATTATTTGGTCAAAATTTACCAGTTATGGTGGAGAAGGATTGGGCGCGGTTGGAATGGCTAATGTGCCGGATTAAAACCTTAACCGGACACCCGCGGACAAACTGGCACAGGTTTTGCGCGGTTTTAGCATAATTTAACAGGTGGCATTTGTCTTTTCGTGGACAGTTTTATATTTGAAATAAATGTCTATGAATAATTTATAACTACCAAGCTTATGTGATCTTTTTTACGTGTAATTTTTTTTTAAATTGAATTACGTGTTGTTAAAATATGATGTAATTGAAATATGTAATATCACCTATTCACTAAATCAACGTGTCACAAAGGCGTTGCTACAAGTCGAGTGCACCACGGGGCTCAATATCAAAATTGCGCCCTAGTTAGCCTAGAAAATTATCAAGCAGTGTTTGCGGTAGAAAGGTTAGTATAAAACTGAAGCGTAAATATTTTAACAATACTTCATGTTCTTGTGACGTATTTTTTGCTGCTGTTAGGCAAATCTATGACCACCAGGTCGAAGGTGGTAAACATGCATCTCCTAGAACGGGTTCAAGGAGAGCCTAATGGTGTATCTATTAGGTGCTTAGCAACAGATTTCCTACTTGAGGGTGGTAGCTAATTTGATGGACATTTGCAATATGCTCAACTACCATAAGTTTTAGGACCGCTGTCCTATGACAAAACTGGGATCGAAGTCTTAACGTGCCCTCCGAAGCACGGAATCACTCAGTAAAAATACTCCAGCACGTATATCTGTAAGAGGCGGGTTTGGTAAATAACTAAGGTGAAAATTTTGCGCACTACATATATTTGGGGTTATTTACATACTGTGTACTTTTATTTTCTCTAGTAGACCCTACAATGATTATTATTGTTAAGATCGTGAGTTTAATTTCAGTCTGGGACATTTTACATTTACTTTCATCTCACTCATGTGGGGTATTGTATTGCACCATATGTTTTAATTTACAGACTATTCGACTAATTCAATCCACAAATAAGCAAACAGAGCTTAACGAACGAGCGAACATACCATTGAGAGCGTCCTCGTTATCGCAGGTGCCCGGGTCTGGTATATCCGGATAAATCCGGTTACAACCGGTTACTGTGGCCGGGATTACGCGCGCGATCCGGTTCTGGAGTCGTTTGCAACTTGATTTATGTACTCGACTCGGTTTCTCGGCTTTTTTACGAATGTTAGGTTGTTTTGGCCGGATTATTAAATTGATTTATGTTTTGTTATCAGCGACGCTTATACTCTTTTAGGTAAGTGAATCTCGTATTTGACAAAGCTTTATTTGGTTTTAGTTAAGATTGTTTTTAGAGCAACATCAATCATTTTTTACAGATTTTAATGTATCTGAATAAGAACAGCCTAGGCAGACATATTCCAATGTAAGCCACATGGTCATTGCTTTACAAAGTACTATGCTTAATTTTAGTAAATAATACGGGATAATAAGTCAGATAGCTCCGACTATAGTTTCAACCACATCCGGTGGTCTTCTTCAAGGAGAGCTCGGGACGCCCGCGTTGACGTCTCACTACTATGCTTAAATGTTGTCTTTTTATTATTTAATTATTATAATAAAATATAATTAAAACACATCTATATCAAATGAATATAGTAAGTCTATCTTTCAAACTAAAATATTGGTAATCTGTGCAACGCTAAGCCGCAAACAAAGCACAGTGAGATGCCATCTCAAGACTAAGTATTATTTCAGAACTAAGATCTTGTTTCGGAGAACGCTTCCAGACAAGCAAACTTGTAAATCCCTTATCTCGAAACAGAATCTGTGTCTCCTTGCCAAGGGGCATACTGCCAACTTCAACTAACTTTATAAAATGTTTCAATTGTTTGAGCAGGGCTTTCTTAGCGCTTTCTGTTTTCAGTGATTCATTTTCAATTTGGACTTGAAATTACGATTTATGGCTATATTATTAAAAAAATTGGTATATTAGACTCCACTATAGATGTGATTGGCCCTGTGGGGTAAAGGTAAAATACAGGAACAGCAGTGTATTCTAAGGAACTAATATCTTAAACTGCGATCCCCAAGACGCCTGCCAAGCGTGGGGATTATGGCAAATCCCCCTTAATGGGGAGTGTGTTCCTGTGTTCAGCAGTGGATAATCCGGCTGATAAAGTGTAATACAGTACAGATGTGATTTCGGATACTTTTCATCATCATTGTCATTAATTTAATTACTATATACCCGGGTGAAACCATGGAGCGCAGTGTTATAGTTGATTTCAGTTGATAAAATACAATCGTTAATTTATCTTAGAACCTGGTGGTATTTATTAGATAGAGATTAGAAACATTATTGTACCCAGAAATGACTCAGTATACTCATATATTTCACTTTAACATATTGCTTCAAGCACGTTCGTAAATGCAAAACTAGCTCAAACGTGCTCGCTTAGAGGCAAGCTCCGCTCAAATTATTAAATACAAAAGGTATTAGTAACAATTGTGGAAATGCTTTGTATTCTGAAGATGGTAACAGAAAGCATGCAGTAGCCGAAATTCTGTGCCCGACGTGCCGCCATATTATCCGGCTTTACTACGGGTAGGCGAATGATAATCGTACATTTTCCATTTTCAAATGTACTTCCCGATCATTCATTTACATTATCTGAGTTTATATTTTTTAAAGGTAACGCATATATACGTTTACAATGGTCTGTAATAGAAATTTACTTGCATAGAGTTATATTTCTTTAAAATATTTGCATAGAGATATTGTACAGTTATATATCTTGAATAATGAATAAGAGCAATATTTTTAATAAATCTAAATTATAGACCAATGAGTAAAAAAAATACCGTAACTGAAAAAATCTTGAAAAGATTGTGTATTACCCTCCCCTCGCAAGTTACGAAATAAGGCAAACACAGTTATTATGTGAAAACAGTTAACATTAGTTTTCATGAGTTCAGTATGTGATTGAGAAATAACAAATACCAGCATTACAGAAAGCATAATTATTTCGAAGCTAGAATATTTCAATAAATAGGTATAAAATAATAACACATCTTTTAATATGCTGTATCTCCCAATATGGGGGTTTTTGCCATAATCCCCACGCCTGGCAAGCGGCTTGGGGATCGCAGTCTGAGATATGGGTACCTCAGAAAGTGCTGCCCACTTTTTGGTGTGTTACACCTAATCGCCTTTTACGACAGCCGTCGGGTAGAGATGGGGGGGCGACATTCTAGCCTGATACCCCACGGGTTACAATTGCAGTGATGGCTCAGTGGCATTGGCTATGGACTGCCGCGCAGCAGGTCCATGGTTCGAATCCCGCCGCGGGCTTGAACTTCACCGCATGGTGGAAAATGCCCATTTTGCTTATTGCCTCCTGGCTAGCGACCACCCTGCACCTAACGGTGTGTTCCGCCAGCTGTCCTTGAGAGCCAGTAATTCTAGGACCTACCATCAGGTGAGATTGTGGTCAAAGACTATTAAGCAATAAAAAAAGTTAATCATCAGTATACCTACTGTAAAATAATTACAGACATAGTTTAGTTTCGAATATCAATTTTGATATGTTTTGTGTTTATTTTGATTCTATATTTGTTGTTTGTACATTAGTTCCAAAAATCTGTTGTATACAGGTTCATTTTATTTACAAAAAAGGTTATAAGTAATCCGAAAATATTTAATCATGTTGTATAGTGTAACATAATTACAACACGATTGTCGTACAGTAATCTTTATAGCGTTGTTAAGCAGCCAGAGCCATCTGCCGTATTATATAGTTCACGCACACAGGTACAAATCGGGATATACGTAAGTTATACTTCTATAATATCTCTTTACTTTTACAAATTATTGGAGTACGAATATTTTTATTTTAGACGGGAATTGAACCAGAACGGAATAAGCATCCGGCGTGAAATCAGAGGACGCGGGAACGATTCCGGTCCGGAACAAAAAAAATATGCCTCAATAATTTGAAAAATTTGATTTTCGCTCAGCACGCGAAAGTGCTTGTAATCATATTTAGAAATATATATCTTTACTTATAATTGATTTAGGATTATAGTGTCTAAAAACACGTTTTATTTCACACTTTTAAGCAATGATGGCCGAGCGGTAATAGCTCTGGACTGCCGTGCATCAGGTCCCTGGTTCGATCTCCACCGCCGGCATGAGCTTCACCGCACGGGGTGGCAGGGAATTTTGCGATTGGGCGCCTGGCTAGATACCACCCTCAAGTAGAAAATCTGCACCTACCAGTATATTTCGGCAGCAGTCCTTGAGAGCAAGTGAAATTACAGGAAATTACAGGACTTAACAACTATGTCTCAAGGTGACGGGCGCAGTGCAACTCGTGACTTGTGATGAATTTAGCTGTTATAGGCAGAGGTTTGTCCGCTTAACATCAGGTGAGCCTCGAGCTCGTTCCGTCACAATAGCATAAAAAAACACTTATTGTATCTTTTTAATGCCGAAATTCTCACATGAGAAGTGAGTTAAAATTGCAATTAACATGATTCAGCAGCGAAGTGGAGTAATAGAATCAGCGAACGTTCGATTGAACGTTCGCTTTGTAGCACAGCGCGCCCGGACCAGTAATCGATCTCAGTAAATGAATTACAGCAATGGAGTCGAGTCTGCGACAGCCCTTAGGGCAAATTGTGGTCTTGATATGTGTAAGGGAAGATTTAATATGATTGGAACTGCATTATGTGCTCTGTGTCATACAGTATTTTTACTAGGTTTTTTTCTTTATAATATTTAAATATACCATAAAGTTGACACAGTCCTATTTAGTATAATTACTTCTTACCTCACAAGCTCGGAAATGTGATAATTATCATTCGTAAACTGAGTGAAAAAGTGCATGCTATCCGCTAGCATGGAAAAAGTGTTTGAAATTCGAATCTATATAAAAGTTGCAGCGAAAATAAATGAAATATAATATATAAATATAATAAATATCATTTATAATAAAATTTATTACTTTTTTAAATGTTATTTTGACGGCACTAGGTCGAGGCCCACCTGATGTTAAGTGGACTAACCTCTGCCTAGAACAGATGCATTTCCTCGCAAGTGACGAATTGCACTGCGCCCGTCACCTTGAGACATAGTTGTTAAGTCTCATGTACTTGTAATTTCACTGGCTCTCAAGGACTGCTGCCAGAACACACCGTTAGGTGCTTAGCGACAGATTTTCTACTTGAGGGTGGTAGGTAGCTAGGCAAATCGCAAAATGCCTTTCCACCATGCGGTAGAAGGGCATTCGGAAGCTCAAGCCGGCGGTTTGTATCGAACCAGGGACCTGCGGCACGGCAGTGCATAGTTATGACCGCTCGGCCATTATTGCTTCACACTTTATCTATTAATTTTTACTATTAATTAACTCAAAATTACTACGCTGTTTTTCTTGCACTTCCTCGCTGGTGAAAAAGGCAGCAAAGTTATTTTGCGTTTCCTACCTTTCAAACCTACGGTACGCTCAGGATTTTATATTTTCAGGATTCAATTTTAGTATCCTTCACCACATCATGTTTTAATAAAGTTCGATTTAACTATTTCCTTTGTTTGAGACATTAGAACAAATTGTTACATAACTTAACGAGTAAATAAGTATATATATATTTTTGGAACCGGTTTATTGATTGAAACTATGACTCGTGTTTTATTGACATGATCCGCTTTTAACTTTGCTATCATTGAAAACTGTAGTAAAACCTTCATTGACTTCGTCTTGGCATAATTAAGATTGGTATAGAATTCCAGAAAACTTTTGCGTTCGAAATCATTTTGTAGTGTTTCGTTCATCGGTAAAATATCCTGTTACAATAAATTTCATATTGAATAAACGAAAGGATAAGATGGAGAGCCCAATTCTGTTTTTATAGAGATTCTCCACTGTTGAATGCATCTTCATCTATTAAGGAGGGTTTGACATAATCCCTACGCTCGGCAGGCGTCTTGGGTATCACAGTATAAGACAACAGTTCCTTGGAAGACGCCGTTGCCCGCCTTCCAGTATTTTACCCTTCATCACCTCTCATTACACCCAAAAGAAGAGATGGGGAGTAGCAGGATTCAAATGAACATAATAATTAAACATAACAATAATTAAAGGATTTTAGATATCTCATGTGATCAAATCTCCTAAAATCTTGCAAATGTTTGTAAAACAAAAAACGTATCTCAAAATCTAATCTTAAAATAATTGCCGACTTTATGCGTAAAGAAAAATCTGCGATCACATAATATAACAAGAAAATTAATTTTGCTTTAACTCACAGCATAATAACTGCCTACAAAGAAGGCGAGGGCGATTTACAATTCTTACATAAAATTTGCGTACTGACGCATAGATGCGTAGAAGTAGAGGGTGCGAGCATACAGAGGACTTTATAATTTACAATGTAGGTACTAATTAAAAATTAATTCTTGCCCAGCGTATCTCTACATTTACATGGATTTAAATTTAAACTTTAACCTTTCGTAATAAAGTGTAAATTGGAAAGTAACGTAACAGTGGTTAAACATCAGTCACCCAGTCGAGTATTATTACCGGGTCGGTAAAGCAGTACGCCGGGGTCGGTTAAGCAGAACGACCGGGTGGAATTGACACCCGCTTTCAAGGTGTTACGGATTTGAGGGTGTTTAAATTAGTTTACGAAAATGGTGCGTTAAATGTTTAGATTGGAGTTACATTTTAATGTCACGAGAAACTTGAAGCTATAAATGTACCAGATGTAATAAAAGTTGTGAAGAAATCTACAAAAGATGTTGTCTTAGGTTTTCGCGATTATTACACATAGTAATTAAACAACTTTAAACGGTTTAAATCGCGTATATTTATCATTATTTTTGTCCCGACGCGATGTTTCAAACACTTTGCAGTGATCGTGGTCACGGGGTGATTAATTGGTTTTATTTGTTACCTTAAGAAATTATTTGTACTACCGTCAGAAATTTTTATATTAATCATAGCGTTCCCTATTCACGTAGTATTCGCTCACAGTGTCCAGAGGTCTTGGTAAAATCCGACACAAATCTGCAACACCTCTGGACACTGTGAGCGAATACTGCGTGAATAGGGAACGTTATAGAAAAGTTATAATATATAGAAATACTTAATAACATAACTTCCACCTGTAAGTAGTAAGGAGAGAACTTGATTATGTACAAAAAGCAACTTTATACGGGCATATATTATATTTATACAAAGTAAAATTGCCAAAATTGTACAAAAAGAAATGTTTACGTTACAACTGGTATTTTATTCCTGCTTGACACTGCACTGCGCTAATCACTCCGAGACGTTAGTCTTTATGCCTCGTTCGACCAATTACTTCACTTGTTACAGGGCTCTTCACGTCTAAAAACAGTAGTGTTTGCGCATTACGGTAGTACCCAACAAGATAAATTTTGCTGAAGACACCTAGGTACCACCTGATAAATACTGCTATCTTATTTAGGAATGGGGTCTAAGACAGGTCAGCTTCAAGGTGTGAAATAAATTTGATGTCTATTCTTTAGTTCTTCCATGAAAGGTACTGTATATAGAGATGGAATTTGTACAATATGTAAATCACAAATAAATATTTATGATTTATCAACATTTTGTAGCAACTGTTCTATGTGGTAAATCTTCTCATATTTTAATATCCTTCGCACACAGTTAACACGATTATTGTAAATAGCTCCGAGTCTATCAGGGTTCCGTATGAATATTCATAGCACGTAGCGAACGCGTGTCACAAGACGTTTTAAATTAAATTCGTATGAGTCCCGTGCTGTGTGGCCATACGATGGTGAGAGCGGTTGGAGGGAAAATTAAATTAATTATTACGGAAAAATATAATTTGATATAACATCGTTTCATCCAACGATTTTATGTGTATTCTATCGTCACGTATTTTTCTATTTTAGTGGAATATTTGTGTTTTTTACATAAAAAAAGAATACAAATTGAGATAAAGACGAATTAAGTACCTCCTCCTTTTTTGAAGTCAGTAAAACATAGATGATTTTTCATAAGTCTATAGAAATAGAACGTTAGTTTAACAAGTCAGGTAATTCTACTCTTTAGTAATAACTGAAAGTTGAAGCAAAATGCTTCTTACATATTTTTTTTATGGGATAGAAGGGCAGAGCAAGCGGCTCACCTGGTGGTAAGTGATCACCGTCGCCCACGAACATCCGCAACACCAGAGGTATCGAGGATGCGTGTCCGGCCATGTTCGTTGAATTACTTTAATGTAAGGAGGTTAACGTCTTCTGAGGAACTACTATCTTACACTGCGATACCCAAGCCGCACGTCAAGCGTAGGGATTATGGCAAGACCCCTCTTAATGGGGAGGCTGTGTTAAGAACTGGACAATCCAGCTGAACCAGCAGAATTCTGTCACATTACATACGTTTTCTTCTATATAATATCTTCTATATATTTAATGCATAAAAATAATTATTATAATACGACGTGCAATGACTATCACTATCTTTACCTATAATTTTCTAAAAGTATTATTGTGAGACGATTACAATAGTTAAGCATGTAATGGACTTATCAATAAACACATCGAATATGAACATTGAAACTGTGGAACAGTAATTAACAACAAGAAACTCACCTTTTCAAAACACTGAACCTCCGCCAACAGCACAAAATTGATATGTAAAAATCGAGCGTCCTCACACGATCGCGCTTTCACTCTATACCCTGGCTTCCTATAGAAGTACTTATAACCCGTATACTCCGAACTATTTAAGTCCACTTTCAGGCCCCCTGAGAAGGCCCAATCACCACCACAGCCGCAGCAAATTCCTTTGGTCATAAATCTCTCCCAAGTATTTGTATTGGGATCTCTAGATGAGCCCAATTTTGTAAAACCTAAGTCTGAAGTCGTAACACTTGATTTTGAACCTGTTAGGCGCACTTGTGAGTCCGAAAGGCATATGTTTGAATTTGTAATGCCAAAAGCAGGGTTGATAATGCCGGCCGCCCCCGCAAGTTGGGTGCGCGGGCGGCCTGGCCATGTCCCCGAGATGGATGGGCTCTTTGACCCCTTGGGTCTCCTTTGCAGCTTCCACTCTTCAGAACTCAGATCAGCTGGTGGGCGCCATTTCCATTTGGCTATCAGTCGTAATTTTTAAATATAATATCTTCAGGCAGTTCTTTGGTACATTTCGTTTGGGGTGATCACATGTCTTGAGTTCATTTCGTTATTCATTCGAATTTCATATTGATTTTCTGTTTAAATTAGTTTATGGTCAATTTAGAGATTGTGTCAATGGATTATTTTAAAACGTACGTAATTTGTTGTAATAATAGTAAGTAACTCAATTGTATACCTTCAGATACTATGCAATAACAAAAACGAAATTTTTATTGAAAATAAAAGATTTGCATGTATCATACATTTTTAGATTTTTTTCTCAGTAGAAACTAATCATTTATCTAAATTAGCAAGGGAATATCGTATTTCCTTTAAGAAAAACTTATTTCAGAGCAAAAAGTTGCTCAGAAAAACAACAACCGTAACAAAACCTCTAGAAGAAATCTCGGCAGTCCCGTCTCGAGTTACTTACTAATTAAAGTGAAAACCTACCCTGAAAGCGGCTAAAATCACTGAATCATCCCCCTGCCCCCACTTACCGCCCTTCAGAGAACCATTAATCAAATAACTCTCTTGTGATTAATTAGAAAATCAGCAATTAGTACAATCGCCGAAATTAAGGAGAAGACTCAGAAGTGTGAAACCTTCTGGATGGATGTGGTGACGAGATGCTTGTTCCAAAATGTGATAATAAATAGCGTATTTAGTTTTAATATTGTTAGGTTTGCAATAACGCCTGCTATAATCAGAAATATATGATAGGAAAAATTTAAGTCATGTGCGGGATTAAATTTTTCCTATCATATATTTGTGATTTTGTTGTGTTTTTAGTACTTGTGACTGGGTTAGTAGAAATATACGAGTAACTGCTCAAATGCGAGAAGGAATTCCGTAATAGACTAATATTTAATAAGAATCAATATTCAATAATAACTACTTCAATATTTCTTGCACACATATTTACCAAAACAACGTAAGAAACATCACGCGCATTTAAGCCGAAAGCATGGTCAGAATGTGAAACTTCAAGCAAACCTATGTACCTATACAGCTTTCTTACTAAAACTATGCATAATTTTGATGTTGCAAAGTGATGTTAATTGATGACGAGATCGAAGGCGTAAACAGGTTTAACTACGCAAGATGTTTTTTTTTAATAGACAACTATTAAATAGCTACTATATAAATGGAATAGGTAGTGTTGATATTTATAAAATTCTACCTTTAAAATATGTATAAGTAATCAAATTCAAAATCTAACTAGGCAATAAAAAAACATTCTCGTTTTCAAACCTCATAATAATTTCAAAAAATATCACTTATTTTAATCTCATTTACAATTTTATTTCATCCAAGACGTTGTAATCCCACTTTATAAGAAAATATATTTGATAACATAATCCTGGCGGGGATTTATATCGAATTATGGGGAATTGTGGGGAATTATGGGATCCTGTGGGGTAATGACCGGAACGAATCGTTACACGCATTTTTTGTTTCCACTCGCAAATGTAATACGAATTTTGTATCGTCGCTATTTTTATACGGTCCTTTGTTTTTGTGCTTATTTGAAGCTCTTATTACCGGTCAAATGTGTCGGAATTTCTTTATGTAAGATTAAATATCAAAGAGCCTTTAAAGTTTTCGGCATATACAGGATTACTGGAAAAATGCTAACAACCTCTTAGGGTTGACTTCTGATAGTTCTAAAAAACATATTTAGATGTATTTTTTTTTTGCATTTTATTTTATTATTTTTTGTGTTTGTTAATGTGTTTTTGGGAATAAACAGGAGGACGACCTGACATGAAAAGTCTCTTGTGCCTGTAATTTATTATTTCATATTTTTATTACTTTGCTTGATGTAAATATTCAAAACTCTATTCAAAGGGAGCGCGGCGCGGTCCAGTATTGCCGCGGCGGGCGCGGGCACATATATAGACATAGTCTTTTACTACGAGACAGAACTTAAGTGTCAGTGTTTTAAGTGTCTTATGAGTTTTTCAAAAAGTCACAAAAAAACACAATGTATCAAAAAAAAAAACAACTCAATATGTTTGTTAGGACTAGCTTATCCTAGGTTCGATTCTTCAGGACGGATCAGTTATTGGGTTTTCCTGACAAAAAAAACCGTAGCAACAGCCCGGCATTTGGAACTGTCTCGATAGAATGCAATTGGCTGTGCTCCCTTTTAAACGAGACCAAAAACTCGGCGCAACGTGAATTATTATATATATATGTTAAATATTAAAAAAGGTCCCTGCGTAAAAAACCCTGATAGAAATGGTTTATTCCGAATCTTAAAAATTACGCGCGTAAAAAATCTTATCAAATGAAAAGAAGACAGACATAAAAATAAATAAAATAAAAACAATTAACCACACGGCCAAGACTCGTCCAATGCAACTGAAATTCTACCAATTTTCTTACAAAGCTCAGTACTAAAATGTTCCGTTTCCGGTAAGAACATGCCTTGGCATGCCGCCAGTCATATAATTACCTTAAGTACCTCATGCTGCCTCAGAATACTTCCAATGGAGCAATTATTTGTTTAGGTACATTAATGTGTACCGTGAAAAAGTATATACATGTATATAGTATTTAATTCTTTGTGTATATATATACAAGCTTCCGCCGATAGCACCGATTGAGTGGTCATTAGTTAATTTCGCGGAACTACTCAGTAAGTAGCAATTTTATTTAATGTTATAGTGACGGAACAAGCTCACCTGAAGTTAAGCAAATTAAAAAAAATTACTTCTGCCTGTAACAGGCGCATTTCATCACGAGTCACGAATTGCACTGCGCCCGTCACTTTGAGACATAATTCTTAAGTCTCATGTGCCAGTAATTTCACTGGCTCTCAAGGAGTGCTGCTGGAACACACCATTAGGTACTTGGGGACAGATTTTCTACTTGAGGGTGGTAGCTAGCCAGGCGGTCGCAAAATGCACTTCCACCATCCGAATAAAAATATCCTATGTTCCAATCCAGAACCTAAGGAATATATGAACCAAGCTTAATGAAATACATCCTTTTCGGAGTTAAGTGGCAACAAACATTGCACACACAGGTTTTCAAACATCCAACAGTTTGATATTATAATATTAAAATTCTGTTAGATTTCTATCTAACAGAAAACTAATTGGCTACTCGCGGGAATTGAACTCAAAACTACAGGTCGAACTAGATATCTAGCTGCTCTATGCTAGCAACCGATAATTTTTTCAGAATTTTTATATTCCCGTTCAACATGCGTAAATGCTTCATAAATAACTGTAATTTAAGTAACTTATTCCTTAATTAATATTATGTACGTAGCAAAATAAAACACAGACAAAATGCATGCATATGACATATTTTCGTGTTTAGTTGAGAAAGTTAGCTTTCAAATAAATGTCTACCTGGCTGCTGAAAAACCAGACCCAAGTCTGAGTCTATCTGAGTGTATATCTGTTGATTCCTAAAAGATAAAATAAAAGTTTCCCGCGGGGTCCCGGACTAGAATTGTTGGAAACCCGACTGCAATCGGAAGGCCTCGTGTATTTTTCGTAAAAATAACAAAAAAAAGGTTCGGCGAAATGTTCAACACTAACGGGCGTAGCAAAACGATGAGATATATCAACCCCCTGTCTAGCTATCTTCAAAGCTGTCAATATAATCAAGATTTATCCGTTTCCTTATTAAAATATGCTAATTTCCTCTTAATTTACCCGCGGCTCTATAAAATATTTTTAACGAATTCATAAGGTAATTTAAACAAATCATACTCAATTATTCTAATTTCCCATCATCGCCACCAAATTACAACTCAAATCGTACTTCCCCCATAACTCCCCGACGTAATAAGATTTTCTCCAAAAAAAATGTACGGAGATGATAATACCCCAAGGCGTTGGAAATACGGGACAGTGGAACGAGTGGGACGAGATCGGGACGAGATCCCATTAATGTCGTCCCACCGACCGGATATCTTCATTTCCTAAACGCCTCATGGGGTTTCCTCCTAGGATTATTTGAAGGGAAATTTTATAAAAATTGGGAAATATAAATAGGCAGATGTGTTTTGATAATTAATTGCTTGGATGGAATATATTTTGGCGAACAAATACCTTGAAAGAACGAATTCACTACTACAAAATGATAAGACTAACAAAATGACAACAAAGCGAATTTTAATATAGAGCGGGATTCGAACCCGCGGTCTACAGTTCCTGAGGCTGGGACGCTCGTGATGCTCTGTCAATTTGAGCTACCGTGGTGAAGAACAGAACAGAATTTAAAATGGAAACTCATGCCTGTGGCGAGGTATTGGAAATATTTAGTTTCATCGCGCTTGTAATAGCTAGCTGTAACTTTGGTAATCATTGTACATAATTATGGTATTCGCGTGTTTAAAATAATAATGCTCGTATTACCTTGAACAGTAATTGAACAGCAATGAACGTGATTCCATATATTAGCTCTAAAACCATCAAAAACATTTAAAATTACGCTTACCCGGACTAACATATATAATCAATTTAATAAAAAATATATAATTGTAGTCGCCAGGGTTTGCACGGGATATAATAAAAAATAATTTAACGTTCTGTAGTCTATGTTTAGAAGGGATAATGTAGGATTTTAATGGTAAAAGAATTTTTCAAATCTGGCCTGTAGTTTTTATATTTATTCGTTATTTACAAAGATACAAATCTTTTCTCTTTATTATGTTACTGTAGATAAGATATTGTAAAAAATACTCTCAGTATCTAGCGTTATTGCGTGATCAAAAGCAATAGCTATACGATAGAGCAAATATAGCAAAAAAAAAAAAAAACCCGCGGTTTACAAGCGTAGACTATATTGAAAATGATGATGATGATAAAAAGTACCCGTTATGTTATTCCAAGACCTAACCTTTTTTTTTTAAGGTTCATCCATATTTTAGGTTCAGCCATTTCCACGTTGAGGATTAAAAACATACACACTCATTACCTCAAATCCTCAATCAAAAACTTTCGTATCTATAACATTATATAAGTCTGATTTATATTTTATTTATTTCTCTTAATTTCATTTTTTATACAAAGCGAGTATCAGAATACAAGAGGGATGCTTGAAGACATAAACTTTATACCAAATTGGCTAAAAATAAATCTAGTCATAATGATAACTCATAGAAACGACTCCTAGAATTCAAGCAACAATAACATAGAAACCCTTAGTACAATACCTACAAGAAAGAAACATAATAATTGATAGCGTTATAATTTAAAAACATCTTCTTTGTGATATTGAATGACTTAATTTCGTAGTCTCTCTCTCTGTCCCTCTCCTAGTTCCACAACCTGGCACCGTCCACCGATATCACCAGACACATAAATCCGGAGAGACCCTCCCGTAGCCGTCGTCGGAGGCCGCGATCCATCCTCTCCGCCGAAAACTTGCAGATTTATTTACTCGCTTTTACTTAATTACAAACGAAGAACTAACATTAGGGACTGGATAGGGTAAGCCTAGTTAACAAAGGTTTCATAAAACTCGTGGTGATTTTCAAGTTCATATCCTCTTGACGATCTGTCTAAAACATCTTTTTTTATGTTATTGTGATAGAACAAGTTCGAGGCCCACCTGATGTTAAGCGGACTAACCTCTGCCTATAACAGATGCATTTCGTCACAGGTCACGAATTGCACTGCGTCTGTCACCTTGAGACATAGTTGTTAAGTCTCATGTGCCTGTAATTTCACTGGCTCTCAAGGACTGCTGTCGGAACACACCGTTAGGTGCTTGGCGACAGATTTTCTACTAAAGGGTGGTCTCTAGCCAGGCGGGAATTATTATTATTTTTATTAAAAAATGCCACTGAGCCATCACTGCTTCAAAAAATGTAACGGTTGATTGTGGAAGTTGTTTTGTAGAGCCAGTGTTTATTCTACGTTTAGCCTGATAACATCTTTGACTCTTACCAATAGGTGAAATAGCGGTAAATGTATCTAATTCAGTAAAACAAACATAAATACCCAAGCTAAACGAAAACAAAGATATTTTTCGGATGGAAAAAGATAACTTCCAGATACCGTCATGGCGCATTACCAATTATGCTATGGAAACAGGTGGTGGCCACTCTATTTATTTGTCAAAGACGTGTAAGTATAAACTGACTTCTGACAGTAGCGACATCTACCCAAATAATGTTAAATTAATTTTACACTCAATATAAATTCGATGACGCCGTTACCATAGAACATATAATAATACTACCGTTACATATTACTTCTTTGTTTGCTTTTGATCAAATATCAACCTACCAGCCTAATTACTCTATCAGCCGGATTGTCACAACTTCTCTCACTAAAGGGGGTTTGCCATAATCTTCACGCTTGGAAGACACCTCTTGGGGATCGCAGTGTAAGTTAACAGTTCCTCAGGAGGCGCTGGTGGCCATTTTCTAACATTCTTCATTCTTTTTAATATTTTTATTTTTGTTATGACGCATGGTCCTCTGATTTAATTCTTCATTATTTTCCCTTAGTTGCTATTTCTACAGCCAAACAGTAATGTTTGCATTACTGCGTTCCGGTTTGAAGGGCGGCGGTAAGGCACCGGTGAAATTTCAATTATTTTATTTCTAAAGAAATAAAATAATTGAAATTTCACCGGTATATCTTCATTTTTGGATCTTAAAAGATCCAAAAATAATATGACTAATTCAGCAACTTTACATCCATGCTTCCTAACTTAACTACTTACTGCTAAGTTCGGTTTAAGTGCGACTGATGGTCTGCAAACGGCGCTGAGACAATCCTCCGATGTGTTTCAACTTCAGCTTAAGGTTAAGTAAATCTGAGTATTATTGTGCTTAAGTCTCTTTGCCTTAATTTAATATTAAGTAATATAGCTTAAAGCCTTTTTGGAAGCTGAGCACTGCTTGCATTTATTTTACAACCTGATTCTAGAGGTGTCATCTAGTATTAAGTAGATTAACTACGATGTATTTGAGTATTGAGTTTAGTTCTGTGGCAGCGATGTTAACTCTTTGGTTTTATAACAGATAGCGTTAGTAGTACAATAACATTATATCCAATGATTACAAAATTGTTAATGTTATTTTTTTTTATGATTGTATTATTATATTTTTTTTGACAGATAACACATCTAGATATGAAGTTAAATTAGTATGTTGATCTGTAGGCGTGATAGTTTTTCAGTAAAAAGTGCCACAAAATGGTCAAGTTGTGGGACAGTACGAGTAATAAGACCCGGGACAGAAATGGTCTATTTGGATTGAAAATGTGTTGATTATTTCTTCTCTACTCGATTATGCTCTATTTAAATTAGAACAGGCTATTTTTGCAAAAAATAATCCTAAAATGTTTCCAAAACTATCTGACCTATAGAAAGAAACCGCCACGACAGTAACATAGCATGTAGACAAACAGGCAAAACCACTCTTCTACAAAAGAGTGCAATCTGCATGGCACCAATAACATTTTTTTATTATAATATATGTTTCGTGAGAGTGTTATTTTACTGCATGTAACTAGTATCTATATATATTATCTTATTTAATTTAAATATTATTGTAAATGACAGTTTTATAAATATATGATGATACTGCAAATAAGATGATATATATTAATAATAAAAAAAAATGAAATTCATAACAATGATTTATAATTTTTATCTTAATGTCGTCGTTCCAAAATTGTACGCCTACATAGTCAAAACATGGTCATCCGATTTTATATATCATGTACCCAAGTTTTTAACCACAAATATATCTTAAACTTATCTAGTTGCTCGCCTTACATTACATGAGACCTAATTATATTTCTGGCGAAACGTAAAGGATTCTGCCTTCTCTTCCGGAATTTGAGCACGTGTTGTTATGTTTTATGTTATTCTACGTTTATGTTGGTAATCCAGTAAAAAAACTTGAAACAATATTTCTTTTGTTCAATGAAAGAGAGAAAATAAATATATCTTACATAATCTACATATGTTTTAATAGGAAGTCATAATAACTACTTTCAACCGTGTGGAGCAGTTAACGAAGCGAATACTGCCGCCTTAAGTAAAGTTGAAGTTATCCTTCGGTTCATTGCAGTCAGCTGATTCGACAGTCTCTGTTTGAATTCAGCGGATGGGGTAACTTGGATTAACTTAAACACTTAACTTAGAGCTCCTCTAGAATAACTTAAGTAAAGCCATACTTGTGAATTTTTTAAATTATTTTCTCGTAGGTTTCAAACATATAACACTCACGTTGGGGATCGAATTCGTCTCGCGGGTTTCGAGCACTTCATATGCTCATCATCAGGACGAGTGTGCAACTGCGTCTGCGAGCTCCCGGTAAGCCCTGACATAACTATTCGTAGATATTAGTCAAACACAGTATTCGAAAGTTTAGTTAAGTGTTATGTCGGTTTATTTAATAATATTTACATACTTTTGAATGATTTTTTAAGAAGTTAAGTGACAAAACGACACAACTTCAAAAACTATTTCATCTGCTGATATATAATGACGGTCGATTCGAAATACCCTGTCATATAACAGTTTATTGTCATATAGGTGTTACATAAAATGTCATCATCAACCATAAACTTCACCATGTCTGTATATCCTTAAAGGGGAGGCTTTCATAAAGTACCACATCACCTAGCTGCTGTTCAAATCCGACGACGATGCCAGCCTGTGTCAAAATAATTGTAGGTCTAATAAACATTGTTTGTCTACTACAAGAAACGAGAATACCGTCAAAAGTCAAATAAGATACTAAACTAAGATGATCGAAGAACCAACTTCGGGCAAAGATAATACTACGAAGATACTTTACGCTACGAACAACTTCCGGAAGTAGAAACTATTGGACATTATCAGTCGGTCTGTCTGCTACTACGCCTACCGCGGAATAATCTCTTATAGTTTGTGACACTCTACATCTTTGGCAGACGTTTACTCTATATCTTGGTTGAGTTACAACAAAGTTTAAGAGATAGTGTCCGTCTATATGTTATGCTGACTGCGAAGTACTATTTAATTAATATTTTAGATTGGGTTCTAAGTCTTTCGTTACAGTATTCTTAGAAAGTACTAGAACAAATAGTAGACATTTTTAAATGTCATTTCTAGTATATCGTATCTAATCGAACATCTCATTTACATATTTTTGGAGCACACATTTTTATTCGAACGATATTGTTTGAAATCATATTAAGATACTTAGAAAGATTAGCGGCGACATCATTACGAGAGTTAAGTATTTGAAGAAGCACTTATTTCGATCAAATGAAGTCTAGTAGTCTGGTTGATGGTCACACCTTCCCCTTTAACATTTAAAATAATACAAAATCATAGCACACAATTCGCGTCTGTCCAGTCAGTATCAATGGCCGAGTGGCAAAGGCACCGCAACCATAAAATAATAATCTCGGTAATTAAAACTCATTCGGTAATAAGGTTCGAATAATCAAGACGAATATTTTGTGCCATAAAATTTGTAATTAATAGATAGTTTTATTCGAATACGGTAGATGTCGCCACACGTCCGAAAGATGTGCATTCTAACGGAAGGAAAAAATCTAATGTCTATAGCATCATAGCTTTCCTTCTTAGCTATTTGGGCCATTTCACTTACAAAAAGCTTCGAACATCATCGTATATAAATAACTCATTTGGTGCTTTTTGTCCAACAATTTTGACTTGTTTCACATTGACAATTCAAATTTGTGTCCACGGGGATTTTAATTCAAAGTTAGCTGAGGCATATTTCATGTACTATTTATAAGAGTAAAGTCCCCTTTAGTATAGAAAAAGTGAAATAATTTGTGCGTATTTGTATATTACAGCTCTGCAGTTGAGTATTCACGGATTAGGTACTCAAATGAGCTTAAGGGGAAACAAGGTATCAGTTTTTTTATATATAACCTAAATATGCGTTGTTTAGCGTTAGTAGCGCCCGGATCACTTTGTTGACAACAAGTTCTACCTTTGTGAACGAGTTCATCCGGGGAAGTACTGCCATCATAACTATTTCTACTGCCAAGCACTATAGTTCACATTACTGTGTTCCGATTTGAAGGTACCGGTGAAATTACAAGCATATGGCTTAAAAACTTTATGTCTCAGGGTGACGGGCGCAGCGCAGTTCGTATAGAAATGCATAAGGTAATAGGCAGAGCTTACCGCGAGCTTAATTCTGATCCGTAACCTTAAAAATAAAAATACATATTACGAAATTCGCCTTCATAATGTAGAGCTAAATACGTAATATAAACAAATGAACTACCTATATGTCGTTACACAGCCTATTACCGTAAGAGTGTATTACACTCTCAAGTAAATCAATAAAACTTCACGAGTGCCGCTAAAAGGGGTGCCGTGTAGCACATGTCGTTTATGGGCGTATGGCGCAAGGTGCCATAAGCCGGCATATTTACGTCTATTATCACAACTCAACTGACAGAGCTAAGTATAGATGAGTAGTATAGTAAATATAGTGACTATATACTATAAATGTGATTGTTCGTAGCTTTAGAATTGAACGTATACTTAATGGAACCACTAATTATAAATTTAATGACGAGGATCTTTCTAATATTGGCAAGAGATGGCGCTAACAAAAGCGTTAGATTTTTTTGCCAAAGTACCTATTTATGTTACTAGGACATGATACATTGATGCATGAAGTTGAGAAAGATGTTGATATATTTCAGTTTTAACACTCTTAACCCTATTTGTACCTATAAAAATACGACCAAATGAGAGATGGACCACATTTTATGTAGAATTTAGTTGTTATACGATAAAAGAACCAGATTAAATTGGTCATTATGCGTCAGAAGGTTGCTATTTTATTATTAAGTATTGTATATGACCATCAGTGTTTGTATACCTACATTTCAAAATATTTAGAAGACTACGCCAATATTACCACTTTAGTAATGCAAATCAACTTCCTTTGTTATTGCTTGGTAAAAATATTTTTTAAGAAATAATAAGGTTCATTTAGAAAATCGTGCCTGAGGACAACGATGATTTGTTTAAGTTCCACTTTTGTTTTAAATAAAGAAAATACGTATATGATATTCGTATAAAATTACCAAGTGCGGCATCTAGTAAGCAGTTTTGAAACAACTGAGAAACTCGATGCTTATAATCGTAGGGCAGGTTGTAGGACTTTAGGATATAAATATTTTTTTATGAGTTTACTAAATATTTTCAGAAACGTTCATACCCATTATCAATATTTTAGGCGCCTGCTTTCAATGCCTTTATGTACCTGAAACAAAAAAAAATATAAATAAGTTATTTTTATATAAATAAATAAATACGGGTTCTTACAACTTCGATCAATAAATGCGGAACGGCCATAATGTTACGAGGTGGTAGGCCTCACAAACAACTGTATGTCTTGGTGAGTACCACATCAGTGTCAGATATTTTGTTGCCAAGCAGTAGTATGCGAACAGTACTGTGTGTAAGCCTATAGTATGAAATTTTGGAGTAAACGTAATATATATAAGTTCTTTATCTAATAAAAGCGCAGTGCAGTGTCGCGCAAAAAAGCGACACCTTAACTTCTTCCATTTCCCATTACCTTAATATGGCCTGCATATCCGCAAATAGTATGACTCATGAAAATGTATATGTACTGTTTCAATAAAAACAAGAAAAAATTATCACACATGCCAACTACGAAATGGTTTTCGGCTAGTTTTTCATGTACTGAACATGGGTTCAGTACATGAAAAACTAGCCGAAAACCATTTCGTAGTTGGCATGTGTGATAATTTTTTCATCTGAATAAAGATTTTATTGACTTTCTAATTCAATAAGTAATTTGGTTTCGGGTCAACATTTTACACTAGATATCTAAATTGAAGGACAGACAGACATCAGAGTAATTTCAAAAGGACTCCATTTTATATCGAAATTTGGTCTCTTGTGGTATGACATATATTTTTAGGTAGGTATAACGGATAAACCAAAAGATAAACAAATATCAAATATTCAAAGAAGTAAACAATTTCAGCAAAGGACATAAAATTTATTATACTGCTAACTTAATCAATATTATAACTTTCCGTAATCGCCATTAAACTACTTAGTTTAAGGAGTTTTCCAGAAGAACATAAAGTTTAAAGATCTATTAGCTTCGCCGCCAACGCGCCAATTATTTCCAAATTATAAAACAGATATCCGCACTACCGAGTAAAAGTAATAAAATCCAAAACACGTGTTCAACCACAGATATAAAAGATCGGTGGTAAGGACTGACTAATCTTATATTATTACTTATAAATAATTTCGCTTTCTTTATATACCAACATTTTTGATTAATGGAATAATCTGTTTGATTATATATTTTAAAAGTTTCCACTTTGAAGATATATATAAGAATCCACTTTCCATTTTAAAGCTAAATTATAGAAGGTCTTAAATATTGTAAGTGAGGAGCTGCTGATATTTCGGTGACTATCACATAGTCAGTTTGTATGTGGATGTAAACGGTTAAGATTGTCTTCATTTTCGGGTTTTAAGTTCAGTGTACAACTATTTCGAAATGAAAATTACGCATTTATTATATTTAATATTTTCTGAACATTAAATTAAATGAAACAGACCGGTATATATTTAATATCGCTATATAATAATATCAAAAAATTTCAGTCTCTTCTTAATATTTAGTAATTCAAACAAACCAAGATCGTAAACTAAAATCAGTGATACACAGATCACCTAAAGTTTTTACAGCTGTGTCAGTAATGGTTCGTATAAATAATTCACGAAACCTGATGGAAAGAGGATACGCCTCAAAGATTTATGCGGCGTAGAAATGGTACCTGAATGTCGTAAACTAGAAGCAAAATAAATAAACATTATATCTTATAACGGAAATTATGATGCTCTGAAAACGGCTCTATATTTTCGATGTAACATAAAATGCATATTTCACAAAATTTCGTCATAAACATGCAGAAATTGCATTTATATTTTGAAATTTCTCATCTTTTTGAATCATGTTACAAAATTTAATTGTGTACTTGTGTTGATGAATGTGTGATGTGTTGTTGTGTTGAAAATTTACATTTGTAGGGTTCCCTAACCAAAGTATAAAACGGAGCCCTTTTAATGTCACTCCGCTGTCTGTCCGTTGGTCAGTCCGTATGTTACGGGTCTAGAGCTTGTAAGCTGAATGAGTTACAAATCTTAGAGAGTAAAGAACTGGGGCTCGTCAATGTTGTCAGATTTTACTGTGTGATCTATCTCAAAAAACCTAACTATTAGTAAGCTTAGCTGTCACCAAAACAATTCCTTTTTAATAAAGTAAGCTTTAAACATATGTAGGGGTATAAGAATTAGGTAAAAGTTTTTAGAGATCTCGAATCGAAAAAATCCGTTTATGTTTTACATTTACGTTTTACTTTTACATAAGCAAATGTATATTTTATTACGTTAAAATTTATTCGTAAAATCACTACCACACGCTACGTCAGCAGTAAGATTTGTGAATAAAACAAATCCGTCTTCGCGGCGTTTAGCTCTTATTTCCCTTTACTACTCAGCTATTTCCTCATCGGATGTGACGCAAGTTGTAAGCATTAGCGGGGAGGTAAATGTCAAAATAGATAAACATAACAAAAATATACTTACTTAGCCACAATTATTTGGATAAAGATTATTCCTGAGTCTTCTATTTTGAATTGAATGTAATGATTTAGGTAAAATTCAACATTATGCTGACCTGGTATCAAAAGTAGACCTTGTGTTTCTTTAAGAACAAATCTTGCACATCTAAGTCAAGAAACTTGCCAAAGACCATTTAGGAAACGTCACAATAATATAAAAAAACGATCAAGCACGAGGCCCACCTGATGTTAAGCGGACTAACCTCTGCCTATAACATCTGTATGCATTTCGTCACAAGTCACGAATTGCACTGCGCCCGTCACCTTGAGACATAGTTCTTAAGTCTCGTGTGCCTGTAATTTTACTGGCTCTCAAGGACTGCTGCCGGAACACACCGTTAGGTGCTTGGCGACAGATTTTCTACTTGAGGGTGGTCGCTAGCCAGGCGGGCATTCGCAAAATGCCCTTCCACCATGCGGTGAAGCTCAAGGCCGCGGCGGGATTCGAACCATGGCCAATGCCACTGAGCCATCATTGCTTCAAATAAACATATATTGCTGAATTACGTTGCTAGGCAAATATTATGTCAGACAATAACATATGTTGAATTTATAGGAAGAGAGTGTTTCCTTAAAAGCTTCTACTTTACCCCAAACGCGTACCATTTCCCCTGCCGGTGTCATCCTGGCAGACACGCCATTCTCGACAACTATTCATCCCCCTTCACTCCCCGCGCATTCTTCCCCCGTGTACAGGCATGTGACCGTACAGGTACAGGTTACAGTTGCCTTTGGATTATGTGAGGAAATCAGTACGTTGGATTGAGTCACTGCGGGTTTGATATAGAAAAGTAGCGCATGCGTATAAAATGGGAGGTGAACAACAAAACAGTAAGAATTATAAAATGGTGAGTTGATGTAGGCATCGCTCCGGCTCAGTGTAGTCAAACCGTCAATTCTTTATTCGTACAAAAGTACATGAAACCCTACTATGATATTTAAAGTAACATGCGAAAATGTATTTGTCTGTTTACTTATCACTTCTGCATACCAAAACCACAAAATCATGTTTGTTTAATTTAGCGCAGACGATACCAAAAACAAATATAAATTTATTTTGAAGAAATCCAGTTTTCATAATGCGTAATAAATGTGTATATATCGCCAATACTTACATACAAAAATAAAAACAAATTTAACAGTAAATAGGTATTTGATCTAACGAAAAATATTTGTTTATTTCGACGGGATGATTCAATGACAAAAATTTAAATAGTCATGGCAAGATCAATATATAATATTGCATATCTATGACAAAAAACTAATCAAAGTCTTCGCGTTAAATGAAGAATACTGATTATGCACATACCAAAGTAGTAAGCACTACTTCAAGAGACCTAGACATTATTAGCTCAATACCAAGACGCTTAGAAACAAGCCTGCAAGTTATTCCCAGTAAAGGCCTCTCCAAGGACCACTAACGCAGGAGTCTGTTAAGCAAATCGGGCGTTGGCACCCCACTTACACCCTTCCAGGCTATTTCACACGTTTTGCTCGGTGAACGAGGCGGTGTAGTGACACACTGGGATATAAGCGCGTGAGCATGTTCGCAGATTCTGTTGCCATTACAATAGTAAAATTCATATAGTGTACCAATTCAATCAATTTAATGTTCCAAACATATATGTATGTAATTTATATTTAAGTTAATAATGGAATATAGAACTTGTACCTAAATTGATAAAATTTGTTAATAAGAAGATAAATAAAATGAATGTATACAAACTTAAAAGTAATAATAGCAAATAATATAAAAATATAAAAGTAAGTCCGAAAAAGTAATTAAAGAAATATTACTTTATAAACATTTTAAATGTATAATTCACTTAATAAGAATCAAGGAAATTATTTTCTTGCTAACTGTACTTTAAAAAGCGAAACCCGAAACCTTAAACTTAACAAGGGACGAAACAATATTTCTTTGGAATGTGGCACAAAACAGTGGGGTGTACAAAGAACAAATCAACATTTATCTAGTGACAATACGACGTGACGTCATAAATGCCATGTGCACCAACGAGAAGAAAAATATGAAATCCGTTTGTTTTCTATACGTACCATCATCAGGTATTGTCTTTTCAAGCACGCGATCGAGAAAGATTTATTAAGTACTTATTATTGTAGATTTCCGTTAAGTAATGGATATACGACGAAAAAGATAAAATACGACTCTCGACCAATTTTATCTGACATCGCCGACACAATTATCAAGATAGGACGAAATTACTCTAAATTTGGAAGAATGTTTTCCGATATTTTTATCCGTGTTAGCACAAAGCCACAAGGAATGGAATTCCGAGAAAACATTGAGTCGATAAACGCGACGAAGCACGACTTACGAGTATATTCATATTATGTTATCGACTCCCGATTGGTAAATTGATCTAATTTCATTTTCCAGCAAAGAGAAATCTCATAATTTAATAATTTTTAAGACACCACCTCTTAAGCTTCTATATTTTTAAAATTATAGGCGGTAAGAATACTGATAATATTTACGAATACGGGTACATGATCATGATGTTATGTCCACAAAAAGTTAGGCAGTAGTGTATAAGCACACACCATTCGCCAAATGTGTTTATTCACATATAATAAGGGCCACGTTTATTGTCATCTACCGAGCCCAGTTGCAGAATTCAGATTACTAATTCTCTGTCAGAAAACACAATTGACCCGGATATCCAACTAGTGACTCGATATTCGCGAAGCTTTTTACGACATTCGACTAACAAGGCAGTTTTTTCGAGTTCTATAATGTCATTTCACGAGTAAGTATAAAGTATATACGTACTTATACTGTCATACAAAATATGGTTAGGTAACTAAAACATACATTTGGGATTTTACTTGTGTAACTGAAATCATATGTAAACTTTTTGTCTGCTCATTTAGGAAAAAAAACATTTTGTTCTCTAGTACGATACTAGTAGGTAAGAAATTGTCAGATATATTCAATTCGACTTGTTTGCGAAAGTTACAGTGAAGTATGACCCAAAAAGGAGTACAAACATAATCTAATAACAATTTATTCCTGTGCCAAGGCAAGTAGCTGAAAGCTGAGTGGCTCCGTGAAAGGTCCGGTATTAAAAACCAAATTATTTTATACCACTAAGAAAGCCCTACTACACGAGCTGCTGTACAGTAAGTAATTAAGTCGCCATCGTGCAATACGAGAGCTACATTTTTTGTTAAAAAGTTTGTCCTTAATCCAACAGCTTATTTCGACTGCAGACTCTAATCCTCCATTCAAAAGAGCTGTAATATTTAATATGAAACTCAAAAACATTTACTACAACTACCGTACAAGACGTTACATAATATTTGTTTTTACAATTATAAAATAAATATCTACATCTTTAATTCACGTTGAGGTATTAATATTATATAAATAAAAAAGTATATATACTTTCCAGGACCTGTCTTTGAAAACTAATAATTCTAGATTAGCTTGAACAATATCTTCACCGCGCGTCACTTACCATCAGGTGAGATATATGATGACAAGAGTCCAAGAACTAACAAAAACAAAAGTATAAGGTTCAGATGATATTATAGCTTTTTGGCGCAGTAGCATTTTTTAGGATAAATATCAACCATTCACCTAGTTTGTAAACATTGCTTGACATTTTGCTGCATGTTGCAATTATATATTTATTTGAAACAGTGGTATTCCTTATTTATTATGAGCAAATGATACGGGGCCCTTAACAATACAGTTGCTACAATAAATGACATTCAAGCAATCCACAGAGCTAACCATTTTAAAAATGTCTCAGTTATTCCATGGAAATCATCAAAAGTTGATTATACAGGGTTATAGGTAAAATGCTAACAACCTCTTAGGGTTGACTTCTGCTAGTCCTAACAAACATTTTGAGATGTTTTTTTAGAGCGCCCGCCGCGGCAACAATTGTTTGTAGAATAAGCATTGCAATTCAACGGGGCAATGCTGCCAGCATGCTGGGCACGCTGCCAACTGGTAGTGGGCTAGAGCATTTGGACTGCCTATGAGTCTGCAATGGCTTATAGGGATCAAAATGCTTTTATTGTAGTAGCTGTAGTGTTGTATATAGTTCGTAGTATTTTGTTAATAAAGGCATACCGCCGGTAAAATAATTATTGTTTGTTGTGTTTAGCAGAAGTCAACCCTAAGAGGTTGTTAGCATTTTACCAACAAACCTGTATATATAGATACCGAAATTTATAGACTGTGCCGTCCTTTTTTCATAATTAACTGTAACAAACAATTTTGCAATCAAGAATTTTATTGATATTTTCCATAATTGAGTATTCGAGTCCCACAAACAGAGCCAAAAGCCTATCTCCAACATTTGGACGATTTGTTCCATCCCCTCAAAAGAGTCATTTGTTAAATCGTTTTTTCCACCCCCTCGCTTCATTCCCTGCTGAGTGACAGCTAACGGTGCGGTCATTGACAACAAATCACCAAAATGTCGGTTATTCCTCAAGGCCTTTCTTTTGTATTTTTAGACTTTGTTTTGAATTTACTTTTGTGGGGAATCCATGATTAGAAATTACTCATAATTTTTTTGAGTAATTTTTCGCTTTTTTTTTCAGCTACGCAATGACGCTTGTATTTTTGTAAAAACAGGCGTCTTAACTTTTCACATTGGGACGTATAATATTCTATCGATCGATAGAATCTTAACATCATTCCGCTATACATTTTCTGGCAGTCGTGTCATTTAATCTTCATTCAAGTAGATATTATAAAATAGAAATGGCTATTCTTTATGTTTATTGAAACGTCTTCCACGAACATTTTTAATGATTAGACGAGGACGATTTTGAACTTTTGAATGAAGGTAAGACTGCGCCTGGTGTAAATCTAATAGCTTTACCATAATCTGGCATTCACATTATTGCTTTAATGTTTCTATTAGGTGCCTTATTGAAACAAGCATAATAAATACTACAAACGTAAAAGCAACAAAACAATATATAATCATTCTTACATTACCGTAACTAAAGCATTTGAGCTACCAAAACTCCTTTGTTGGACAGTCTCAATACTTCAGTCATGAGGTGTAAAAATAAACTACATACTTAATGAATACTTGTCTGTGGCTGTCTGTTGGTTATAATAAGTTTTAATTTTAGTTTAGTAAAAATTGAATTCGCTACTTTAGACTTCTTAGAATTAGAAATCTTAGAATGTTTCAATATATTATAGTACTAAGCCAGTAAATAAACGTATTACGTATTACATATTTTCTTATTCTCCTCCCATTATATCTTGTTATTATTTCGTATTATCTAAAGCCACAAGAACTGGGGAAATCTGAAAAGTCCCACAATTCGTTTCTCTTCATGGTTCGAAGAGCGGGACGAGGGTCGGCACATCAATCACCCCCTCCCCCTTAGCCTCCATCTACCCCCCAGATTCTGTGATTTGTCAGTATGTGTACAGTGTAAGATACTGCCAGTTGTTTAGCTTGAGACAGGTGAATAATTTGGGAAAAACACGAACAGTTTTGCTTTAATTGGTTGGGTATTAGTTGAAGCTGTACTCAGCTTGACTACCTCGTAGCGGTACTGTAAGAGTCGTCGGTCGCGTAATAATAATAGTAATAAGTGTGAAGCACTGATAACCAAGCGGTGATAGCTACGCACTGCCGTGATCTAGGTCCATGAATCGATCCCCACCGCCGGCTTTAGCTTCACCGCATGATGGAAGGCCATTTTGCACCATCCTCAAGTAGAAAATCTGTCATCAACTTACAGTATGTTTCGCCAGAAACCCTTAAAAGTTACTAAGAAATTACAGGCATATCCTCGCAGCCCCAAGATATTTTTGGCTCGTCCTTGACTATGGTCCGACTCTCCTTTTCGTAGGACATAGTCCTGTATCCGCCCAAGGTTTTGAGTTGAAAATTTTATATGTTAGAATTACCGGAATGAAGTGAAACACTAGGGGTACTGTTATGACTGTATAAGCATATGTTTAATATAGTTTTTTTAATCTATATTTTGCTCTTCACAATGGCAATTTGGCCAACGTTACTAGGGTAAAAGGAATTGTTAAGTGATGTAAAATAAACAAATTTTTCACGATTTATATGTTTATTTCAGTTCCTTTTTAATCAAATGGCACCCATTTTCAATCTCTATTACAGGTGCTTTTCTAATCAGTCTCTAATTTCAATTCTTAAATTTTACTCATTATATTTCTAATATAACAAATTATTTCTTTTTATTAAATCTTAATTTCACAAAATCTTCCTTTATACTCATAATCAAGATGTATAGTATATATTTCAGTTCTTTTTTAATTAAATTACATCGATTAATTATTTTAAATTTTAATTCAAACCCATAAATCAACTCCATACAGCGCCAACACTGCTAGTAGTCTAAACTATATAATATAATATTGTAAGTGATAGGTAAGTAGAGGTGTTTAATTATGTTCGTAATGTTTTAAATATTTCCCGAAACAACATAGCAAAGAGGGATAGACAAAACTATTCAGATTTTTTTATACTAACTTTGACCCAATAGACCTTACAAGGGTCATTTTATTTCAATCCAAGATTTTGACAAATTTAGCAACCTTTACTTCTGTCTCCATTTCTATGCCATGTGTGTTTGTTTGATGGTTTCTTCGGGTAGTAATTGGGTGCAGGTTAAGGGAAAATAAATGGTACAATGCGTTTTGTTGCCTTTGCCGACGACGAGCCAAGATATTGTAAAGGAAAACCTGCTTTTTGGGAGTTGTGCGAGTGACGTGAAAGGAAGGAGTAGATTTTTAGATAAGTTAATAGTTATTTGAACATTTTCGTTTTGTTCTGTTGGTGGTGCCAATGGCTAGCTCGATTTTGGTATAGGATCTCTAAGACATAATCTGTACGATAAAACTATACATAGAAGTTTTCAACGTCCTTAATTAAGGTAAGCCGGGTGTACGACTTACTTTAGGTTGTGTTTGCATGATAAGTTAGGTGACATTTTCAAGCAAGTGTGATTTTTTATTAATAAAACCTTAAAATACAAATTTGACAAAATATTCATTGAATGCAAAGAATTGGTAAGAACTAGTTCTCAAGAATTGCTGTAGAAAAACAACTACTAAGTTGGTAAGGGCTTCGCGACAGATGTTTTAACCTGTTAGGGTAGAAAGCTGGCCTTACAATCAAAATTACCTACCATTATGCTTAGTAGCACATGAATTATAAATATATTATTATAAGGTAAAGGTTTTTTGTATCAGATTATACTTATATCAAAATATACCTATGGATAGATACAGTATCCGTTGGCACTTTTAGGGTTATGTACCCAAATGTCAAAACAGAGCTTTGTGAATAACATTCTGTGTAGTAGGACATCTCTGATTACCTTTTTGTCTAGTCTAACTGTCAGTTTGTAACAGGTCTATGAACAATAAACAAATACAATGATGAGTTACCTGAAATTTCGATATTTTGAGTACCTAGCGAGGTAAAATAACTCAATAAAAAAGAATATTGAATTAAAAATTCTTTAAATTAATGTTTTTTTTAAGAATGACATAGACGAAGAAAGTCTGATTTGTACCCTAGCATGTGTTATCGTCAAGTATGAGTAGGCAAGAGCATGAATAGGGAACAAGATATTATTATACTCGTATTGATTATGTTAATGATTTTCAAAATAAAAGAAATGGGGGTTGAAAAATTTAAAGTTTTAGACAATTTTCTTACGAGATTTGGAATTTCTATATATTATGTGCAATTTACTGAATTTATACAATATAGGTACACTAAACACTGACAAACTGTGACCCTAGGTTGACTTGACCGGTTATTGTATGAGAATAATTTCCATTTTTACATTTCTTCAAGAATATAAAAGCCACTTAAAGCTTATATGTATAGACAATAAACTTCTCATAACCACCGAGCATTGGATCTACAAAATAAATAAAGTAGTTAATCATATATTTTGAGAAAGTTTCCGTGACGTAACGTCCGTCGAAACACAATAAAGCTCGTCTATAAAATAAGTCCTTTTCGTACACCGCGGGACATCCCCGGAAATTGGATAAACACTGTGATGAATGGCGCGCCGAACGAGATTTGCCATTACACTTCATTCTATATTATATAACTAAAGAATGAAAAATAGGTTTACACTTTCTTTCAGTCGGAATCAAATTGCAGTAACTTAAAAAGTATTATGGTTTAACAAATTATAATTTCTGTATTTCTCTGCAGAGTGAATTATCTAAAGAGTTACATTTATAATAGACTTATTTTGGTACTGTGTAATATTTATTACATCACAACATTATTCCTATTGGAAGCGAGCCTATTACCACTTACTGCGAATAGTTTTAACCCATAAAGCTAGACTATTAAAAGCTAGATATTCTAATAAATTGTTTGTTGATGGCACGATTATAAATTATTATAAAGTCCTAAAGTGCATTATTCAAAGCAACCCATTGTTTGGTTAATTTATTAGTCCCAACTATATTTTCGCAATTGTCAGTAGACTACGATCTACCTATTTCCGAATTGATGTCCAACGAGCGTCGCACATTGCCGGCCCGCTAACTTATGTGCTCAATATCTTACGTACTAAATCACCGATGGACCTCCGAATTGAGTTTTGGGGTATTCGGACTTCGGTATCGATACTTGGGCTTCAGTATAGAGTATTAGGGTATGGTATCGGACATGATTTTTGGTGTACCTATACTATAATAACAAGTGTTTTCTTACAACGCCGATTATTTCCAAACACAAGTTATAAAAATTATATGACTGTATTATAATTTCGGTAATTATTTTATTTCAACATGAGTTTAAAACCTAAGAGATTACGTATTTGTATACGACGTGTAATTGTTATGAAATAAAGATGTTTCTATAAATACGCATTTCTTTTTGAAGACTACAATGTTAATATTATAAAATATTCATGGATAAAACGGTATCAGCTTTTTCAAAAGCTCTATGTATAGATGTGGACTAGGATATAAGCTTTAATTTTGAGCGAAGCATCGTAAGCGGTAACGAGTACGAAATTTAAATACTCAATCATTATTGTCAGTACTATACAAACAAGTATTTAATCTGCATCCTTACTAAATCACCGCCGAACCTCCCAAGTTATGTAGTGACGGAAATTCTGTTATAATCGAGATAAATTGCGGATGATAGCGGTTGCCGAGTAAATTAGATTGGGGTATCGATCATCTTCGATACAATGGAAGTAATATCGATAATATTCTATTTACAAACCCTTGTGATAATAACCGTTACAGACCTGTTAGCTATCTCGTTACACCAGGTGTGAGGATTCTTCGTATCTCGACTCTATCAGCCGCCAAGCATGTTTGCGTTGCCAGGTTACGGTCTATGTTCGAAGCCGCACATTTCCCGGATTGAGTATATAAGGATTGTTCCATTGAATTTCGTATAAGGCGAGGAAAATATGTGATGCTAATAAAAAGCTGCACACTGACGGGTGAACACCAGCGCTCAAGAGGTTTTATGGCCACCTGCACGTCCTCAATCAATTCATGCCTTTGGAATATTCTCGTTGCAATTTTTCCTGCTACACTCAAAATGCCCTATTGAAATCGCCGCGAGAGCTCATTAGTCCCATTCCCCCCGAGGATATGAAACAGTCTATATATTTTTATCCGGATCTGTTCGGCTCATATATACCTATATATATGATTTCTTAGGTTATCCCGATTATTTTTATAAAATAAACTAAAACGGAGTAACTTATATCGTGATTAGAATTACGTTATATACGTTGGTTACTTACCCGTGATTACTCAACTGCAAAGTGATTAAATGTCAGGATAAAATAATAATAATATGCGATACTGTTTATAGTTGTGTCATTACTATGGTAAGTAAATAATTAATATTATGTCCATGTATAAGTTGTGCTACTGTTTTCACAGATTGTTAAACTGTTCTTGTGTGCTGGCTCCGACAATGGTTGAAACTGTTAATAGGTACCAGTAGTTTCGTGTATAACAGTACCTAGCTACTATTGCTATGTAAAAAAGTTGTAACAAGGGAATATCCGAGGTATACATTCACGAAGCTTGAAGCGCTCGTAGCGAAGTTCACTTAGCTGTTCTCAACCGATCAGCAAAGTTAAGCAACGTCGCGCGCGGTCATGAGTTGTATGGGTGACCGCTAGTGACATTACTACTGAGCGCTTCCGTGCTTCGGAGGGCACGTTAAGCCGTCGGTCCCGGTTGTTGTCTTAGGATGGCAGTCGTTATAGCATGGTGGTAGGGTATTTTGCGAATGCCCGCCTGGCTAGCTACCACCCTCAAGTAGAAAATATGTCGCCAAGCACCTAACGGTGTGTTCCGGCAGCGGTCCTTGAGAGCCAGTACTTCTAGGTTAGCCTATACAACATCTTCGACCACATCATCACTTACCATCAGGTGAGATAGTGGTCAAAGGCTAACTTGTTATTATATAACTAGAAATATTAGTGTATTAGTTACGTGAAGAGACGCTCGATTACCTGCTCTTACCGCGTTGCCATTGTCTATAACAGGGAGAATGCCACCCAGAGCATTATTCATCGAATTACTACGCGCATCTACAACTATTGTGTTTGATATCCCACATGACCACAAATTTCAAATTTCATATTCATAAGAACAAATTCTTTTATCAAGGGTCGGCACAACGCATCCTCGAGACTTCTGGTAGTGCGGATGTCCAGGGGCGACGGTGATCAGGATCACTTACATAATAGGTATTTGATCATTGGTGCAAAATATGTATAAAAATAAAAATGCCTTCAAGTCGTTACTCATTGCCGTACATTTATATCTATGCACTTGATATACTACCGTGCGGTCTTGTTAGATACCTTATAATATCTTAACCTGAAAACATGGAATGATTATCGATACCTAACGCTGAACAAACTTAATCTGGCAGACCACTAACTCGCCGTTATCTGACCACGGCACTAAGCTGAGGGAGGATAATATCTTAATGCTAATAGGGATGGGGTAGATTATCGACTATAGATATTATTTTCATGCACATAATAGCAGAGATAGCTATACCAAAATTTTTCGGGAAGTTTGTATTAAAAAAGCCTATAAAAATATTTAAAAGGTGGCAGATGTCTTATCTATAGCAAATACAGTTTTCTTCCTGCACTGAAGTTTAGAATTTAATGCGTAAACGCAAAAAATATAAATCAAACATTTGACTTATTATTATTCACGATAATAGTAATTCATCAATTTTGCGTAGTGTATTGATTAGGGATAATAAGTAGGAAACTCTGCATTTGTTGTATGTTTGTTTGCCGATTATTTTTGATAGGTTGCTCAAATCTTCATATATGTATTTTAATAAAAAATATTTATTTCGTATAAGCTTAATCCACGCAGTTGTTGAAAATGTTTAAATTTTGATTAAATTTAATATACCTAATTTAAAATCTCCGATTTATATTGAAGTTTATCGAAGTTATTGTTTATATTATTAAGTAATACTTAGGGTATTATTAAAATTTGTTATAAATATTAAATTTTTAACTCGCTGCAGCCTTTGTGTTAACCTAGGACCTGCATTTAAAGTTTTATCTAAATGGATTAAGTCGTTTTGGCGTGAAAGAGTAACATAAGCATACACACTCACATGCTCACATTCTCATTAAAAAAACATTTACATTTACAATATTAGAGCGATGATCGATACATATTAAAGTTTATTGCCGTTGTCATATCCCTAGTAGCGCAGGTGCACCAACAGTGGCGATCAATTAGTCGATAAGCGTCTCGTGTGTACAGCTCTATCGATGGAACAATACACAGCGCACATCCTTACGGTGCTTAGCATGCATGGAGGAATACTGCCTTACTTCCTGTTAGAAGTATCTTTGCTTGCTGAAGACAAAGCCGCTCATATTTATTAAAAGCAAAAAAGTGTACGTACTGCAATGTAGACAAATCTAAAAGTCTACTGCTTCCTGTCACCATCCCAGGCTGACTTGGCATGGGTGAGCACAACAGGTATTATTGTCACTCAGAGAACATCTCTTGCTCGTCAATTCACTACTCACATCTTTCGCACACATACCCTTCTTTGGCTTTCGTCAAAGCTTCCTTAACTTTCGTCTTCCTCCATAACAGCTTTCAGCACCACTCAACTCTTCTCGTTCCCGTCCTTTTTCTAGACATGCCTATATTGCCCGTACCATAGTCTCCAATTTTTATGTCAACGGTATTATTTTTAAGATTCCTCTAATACACTTTTTTATCCCTTTCATTTCGCTATTGTATTTAATTGAAACAAATTATTTATGTATGGTAAAAATTTAAACATTTGCATTTCTGTCACATTTACTCTTACTTACATTCATCCGTCTCTTTCGTTTTTCATTGTCCAAAATTCAGATACATACATTACGACAGCTTATAGTTCAAAGATTTATTTTGTGCAGTAGATACCTAATTCGAATTAGCAATGTAAATTATTCTTTATTTTTTTACATTAATTAACGTTATTAACAATAACCGGAAGACGTCCTATGAATAAAAGCTCCCTCCTCCATCCACATGAAACGGTTTGCCATAATCTCCAACAGAAGTCTTGGGGATTACAATGTACGGTAGCGCTTCTTCAGAAGGTGGGCACCTTCTGGTGTATTGTTCCCTTTATCGCCTCATACGACTCTCATTGGAAGATATGGGAGGGCTGCAAATATAACATGGAATCATATCTAGTCAGGTATTTTGCATCACTCTTCAAAAATACACAATCTTTACAAAAACATTGGCTTCATTGATATCTCGAATCGTTTTGCCCCAATATTCGTTTTTATGTGATCCCCAGGGAGGGAGAGAGGGAGATTAGTAATCACTTCGGTATTTTTGTTATGTATCTCTCTTTTATTTAGTCTTTAATCTGACTTGAGAATACGCTGAACTGATATAAAATATTTCTTGACTTTTTGTGTGTTAAAAGTTCAGCAGCGTTTTCTCATATGAGTTAGATATTGAATTTTTTATGAGAACGTCCCTGATGATGTAATAATGCTGTTATTTAAGTAAGGTCAGGAAAATATGCAAAATTTAATTGAAATAATAAACACGACTGCGAATTTTTCATTGCTAGCTACTACTCTCAAGTAGAAAATCTGTCATCAAGCACCTAACGGCAGCTATCCTTAAGAGGGAATTCTAGATTAGCCTGAACAACATCTTCGACCACATCATCACTTACCATCGAGACATTGGCAAAACGATTATTATGGCTAATGTTTTACTTAAACATAATTTTGAACCCAAGATAAACTTACTTAATAGTACTACCCTAGATCTTGAATGTAAGTAACATGAAGTAAGGAAGTAATACTTTTGAGAAAATAGTCGTTTGCAGCAAAACGGAAGTCCGACTGTGCGCCGGAAATAAGACCTAGCGTAGTTGTATAGGGTTGTCATCTTTGAAAAATATTTTAGTCCGGTATAGGCAATAAGCGGAAGGTAAAAATGAGACAGATTGGTTGCAGCTATCGTTGCCTTTTTTCCAGATTTAAGATCATTTTCTTTTGCCGATTGTATTATTTTCTTTTATTCATCAAATTCATGTGAACCTATATTATAGCAGTTATACCACACAAAAAATAATAGTTAGGCAAAATGACATATTACACATTTTTATTTTGCATTGCAGTTACAGTGCCTTATCGTCGCCAGTCGTCGTTCGTCAGCCTCGCAGAGTAGACGTGTGTTGATTTTCGCTAAAAATTAGTAATTCTATGTCATTTAAAAACAAGTTTTAGTTCCTTCATAATAGATCTCAAAAGTCAATTTAGTGTGTGTTAATTACAACATTTTGTACTGTGCGCCTGAGTCAAAAGAAGTCACGCGTCTGCGTTTCTTGCTCCGCACCTCACCCCCGCGAGAACGAAACGGTTGTTATTTTTTGACTTGCTCGCACCGTGAACCGGTCGGACGGTCTGTATTGTGTACCGTGAGAACTTAAAGTGTTAAACTAACCACAGCTGCGTCAGTATGAGTGTGCAAAGATCGCCACCACGCCCGCCGACCAGTGGTGCCACCGCTTCGGTGACGACGGCGGCGGCCGGGAGTGGTTCACATCCTGACCTATCGAAGCTAAGTGCGTTGGCAATGACGGTGGATCCTTTAATTACTCTTCGTAAAAGAAAACAACCATCCCAGTCAGATTGTGGATGTTACAATGAGATGAAAGAAGTTCGGTCAGAACTAAATCGTATTGGCTCTTTGTTGGAAAGATATGTCGGTTCTAATGAGCAGTTAATGAATAAAATGCAGGAAACCATATCTGAAGTAAAGACTCAAATAATTAAAATGAAGGCAACAAATGAACAAGCTTTAAGCTTAATTCAACAAAATGTAACGCAAATTAATGAGATTAAATCTTCCACATCAAGCATTATCATCGAACAAAAGGATATTAAGAGTTCCTTGTCGCAATTGGGAAAACAGGTCACTCTTGGTGAGCAAAAGATAAAATCTTTAGAATCGCAGCTCAGTGTTCTTAAACTTACTACTCAGTCTTCTACTTCTGTGTTGGAAAATCAACTAAGCTTAAATGAACAAGTAATTAAAGAAATGCAAGATCGAAAAAATCGTGAAAAGAACATTATAATTCTAGGCCTGCCAGAGCAGACATCATCCAACGTAGAAGAAAGAATATCCAAAGACGAAGCTGATATTTTGAATATAACTTCATTGGTGCGAAAAGACCTTCCAAAACCGGTCAGAATTATAAGAATAGGAAAGTACTCATCTGAAAAGAATCGCAGATTAAAGGTATGTTACGATACCATAGAGCCCGCTAAAGAACTTTTGCGAAACAAGGACAAGTTACCTGCAAGCATTAAAATATTTTCAGACCAAACACCAGCGCAACAAAAATATCTGAAAAACGTTCAAGATGAATTAATTCGACGCCAAAATGAGGGAGAAAGTGAACTTACTATAAAATACATAAATGGGACCCCTACAATAACAAAACTACCCTCAAAAAACTCCAAACACTAAGTTCTAGCGACTCAGTCTCAGAAAACACCAACACGTATGAAGTACTTAACGATTACCAAAACCTTCAAACTAATAAATCCCGTCTTAGATTTTTCTACCTTAACGCCAGGAGTATACGAAAAAAAGGCAAATTCGATGAACTTCAATGTGTTATACGGTCATAGCCAAAGACCATACATGTAATCTTGCTCACAGAAACATGGATCACTTCTGACTCACAAGCTTTACAGTTACAACTAAGCAATTATACACACTACTACAACTTCCGAACTGATAAAAGGGGAGGCGGAGTCTCTGCGTATGTCCACAATGATTTAAAACATAGTCTGACAGAGTCAAAGTACTTGGGAGGCAACAATTATTTATGGATACGATTGGAACGATATGCAGTGGATGTAAGAGTTATATACAATCCTGGCGATACGAATTATAACGAATTTCTAGAGGTCTACGATTCACAACTTCAACAACGAAAAAGGGCGATTGTTTTTGGTGATTTCAATATCGATTTACTAACAAAAGACAAAAACACAAAACAGTATAAAGGAATAAACAAAGAAGCTGGATATATAATACTCAACAAAATTAACAAAAAATACTGCACAAGAGATTCTTCTACAAGAAAATCTATTCTCGATCATGTTAGCACTAACTTAAAAAATGATACCTTCTACATGGCAATACTTAACTCATCTATGTCTGATCATAAGCAAATATAACTCAAGAAACCTAGAACTCAAGAAAGCTAAAGCTCCCGCAAAGATACGGACTCAATATGAAACACTAAATTATGAAAAGCTACGCGCTTCCTTTGAGAGTGTAACTCTTGAAGAATTAAATCACGATTATTTACAGCTAGAAAATAAAATAAAAGTCATCATAGAAGACAACAAAGTAATGAAAACTAAAATTCTGAACTTGCCGCAAAAAGATTGGATAAATAAAGATATTATGAATGAAATAAACGACAGGAACGCTATATGGACAGAACTCATCGTAAAACCTAGTGACGCCGCATTGAAATCTAACTTTGTAGCAAAAAGAAACCATGTTTTTAAATTAATTCAAGGCACAAAAGATACATATTACAACAAAGAATTTACCAATTGCATAAATAAGCCAAAGAGAATGTGGAAATTAGTAAATGCATTAGCAAACAATAAAACTAAACAAAGTTCTGCTCCTTCAAAACTCATAGTAGACTCAAATTATATTTCCAACCCAAGAGACATCTGCTGTACATTCAATGAGTATTTTGCTTCCATAGGGCCTTGTTTAGCGAATAAAATACTGAAAGTGTTCCATGACGATTTCACACCTGCATTACCAAATAAGCTTCCCTTAGGCACTCCACAGCTACATACTTTTAACCCATGCAATCCTGACGAAATTATGAAGTTAATCAACAGTCTAGATTCTAACTGCAGTACAGGTTTAGATGGAATCAGTACTAAAGTTATCAAGTGCATAGGACATATCATTGCCAATGAGTTAGGTAAGTGTTTTAATAGACTTCTGCTGGAAGGAACATTTCCAGACTCGCTGAAACTAGCAAAGGTCACCCCTATTTATAAGTCAGGGTCAGCAATGGATCCAGGTAACTACAGACCTATCTCAGTGCTGCCGGTACTATCGAAAATACTTGAAAAAATCCTTTATATCAGATTAGATAAACATTTGAACTCCATTAGCTTTCTTTCCACACGCCAATACGGATTCAGACCAAAAAGCAATACCTTAACAGCGACTGTAGATTTGATTACTAAAATAAAACAAAATATAGATCGCAAAAATATAGTACTAGGTGTCTTTATTGATTTAAAAAAGGCATTTGACACTGTGTCACATGACCTGCTAATAAAAAAGTTAGAACGCGTAAATATTACTGGCAAAGCCCTAAAAATGTTTGAGTCTTATCTCAGAAACAGATCTCAAATCGTTAAAATAGATGAAAATAATAGAAGTGATGCTTTACCATTAAAATGTGGAGTTCCACAAGGCTCCATCTTAGGACCATTATTGTTTTTAATTTATATTAATAATATAGCAGATATTGAATTGCATGGCCATCTCACTATGTATGCGGATGATACCTGTTTATTTTATTTTGGGCCTTCAATACACGACATCATTCTTAAAGCACAAACAGATTTAAACAAATTATTCACATGGTTTCAGCACAATCTTTTAACTATCAACATTAGCAAAACATGCTATGTTATATTCAAAGCCAAAAATAAATTCATCCCACCGCACATATCACTTACAATTGACAATGTACCTTTAGAACGAACAGAATGTGAAAAATATCTAGGTTTACGAATGGACAGCTATTTAACGTGGAATGCTCACTTAGACCACATAAAAAGCAAGCTTTCATCACTTTTAGGATCACTCCGAAACATAGTACGATGTATTCCACGGAATTTGCGTTACATAGTCTACAATGCCTTAGTCAAACCACACTTGTTATACTTGATCGAAATTTGGGGTAATGCTCCTAAAACAAAACTTGCAAATATTCAAGTTACACAAAACAAAATAATTAAAATGCTGTTCAATTATCATTACCTTACATCAACAAATAAAATTTACAAGGATACAAAAATAATGAATATAAAGCAGTTATACATACAGAACACTTGTATCTTTATTCGAAAAACTCTTGACAAAAATATACATTCAGATATAACCTTTACTAAATTAAAAAATATTAGCAAACGTAGCACTCGGCGAGCTAGTTTCTTAGTTGTGCCAAGATGTCGCACAAACTATGGTAAAAAAACTATTACATATGAAGGAGCAAAACTTTATAACACACTACCCACAAATATTAAAAATGTACACTCATTTAACACATTCAAAGCTAAGTTAAATGAACATATTTTAGTAAATTATTTGTTGTAATGTGTTAGATGAGTAGCTACCTAAATTTTTACAATCGAACGACTTACTTATTTTATAATGTAACTATTAATTATTGTTCTCATGTAAGTGACTTTGGTCTTTTTTGAGAATAAATGTCTTTAAACCCAAACCCAATCGTATCAAGTTTGAGGTCCTTGATAAAGGACGTTACAATATATATTCTCCAAGAACACAAAGAATGACAAAAATATGACTGTAGCAATGTCTGTCGGCATACTTCTTTGCGATTGCTTTTGTTGGAAGTAGGTACGCCTTTCACTTAACAAGGGTGTTAAGGGACGAATGACGTAAGAAGGAATTAATGACGTGAGTACGCTATGTGTCTTTACCACACATAGCCTACTCATATCGTCGTAAGAAGTAAGTGGAATGCTGCTCGGTATGCTACATTATCAATATATATTACGATATAATGCTCGAAAATGTTGCAAAATTTTCTGACAACCCTAGCAGAATGGAACGACAGAGATGGTTATACTCACGCTAATCCCACGTTAAGCTTGTACAGTCGACGGCAGAACGTTAAGCCATTTACGGTTATAAGGATTAGACCAAACTTCTCGGTTATATTTGTATATTTTTATGAAGAAACTAAGGAAGAAGGTGAAATACCTATCCTTCAATTCATTCTTTATAACTGCATCACAGACAATACTAATGGTGCTGCCTTATCACGCACACAGTTCTAATAGAACTCCATTCTATTAAAAATTCATACTAAAAAAATATTTGCTTAAACTGACCGTGAAGTTTTTGTTGAAGAACCTTGCGTTTTCAAGTAAAGTTTATGTCATTGGCCCAGCGAGGCACATTTTCACAACATTGTAGTATATATGCCGTAGTTTAGATAATAGTTAATATTGGATCACCATGAATCCTGCCTCCTTTCCTTGGCACAGGCCTTAACATGGTATAGGCGGGCCACAGAGTAACTAAACTGCTGAACTGAAATTTACGGCGCACACAGACGTACAAGATTGTAGTTTGAATGTAAATTAGCCTGTGACGTAGCCCAGGTTGGACTTAGGTGCAGTTCACATTTGAATAATGGGAACTATCTTGAGAGTTTTTTGTTTTTACAAGCAATACAGTTTTAGGCGTAATTTTAAAAGATATTTACAATGGCTGTCTAGCTATAAACTCAACGTTGCACTACGCTTTGTCCAAATGTTGCTGCAATTTTATAATTTACACTAAGACCTGGCGATAAAGCGCTTTTAGTATTAGATATGATGTTACGAGGTACGACATTATAGTAAACCAAGATTGAGAAAACAAGCTGTTTTCTAAATCAGTAACATTTATATGAAAGTGACAACTGTGAGTCCAGGCGTTTATGCCTAAAAACTAAACACTCCTGTTTTGGAGCGGTCGTTGAAAACGCAATCAATGCAAGTCTTTAAACATTACGAGAAGAATTAAAAAACACTTATCTGGGCGAAGAATTAATTAAATATTACTAATCCTAAAGTTGGAAAATAGAGGAAAAATATAAAAAAAACTGGTAGACTCGTCTTATGACAAAGTTTGTGCAGCGCGGAACCGCGAGTAAAGTTTGCAGTATGTTACAAGATATAAAATAAAGCGATTTGATTACTAAAGGTTTCCTTAAAGGGATGGGAGGGAGGCATTTGTCATAATCCTCACGCTTAGCAGGCGTCTTGAGGATCGCAGTATAAGATGTCAGCTTTTCAGAAGGCCCACCTTCTAGTACAATTCTAGCCTAGCATCCCACGGGAATGTACGTAATAAGTAGAGATTTGTAGATTTATTTCAGGATGATGATATTAAGCGTTTTTTTATTGAAAATCTGAAAAGGTTTAAACTCTGTGTAGAGATAATATAATCTCTCTCTACGGTTGTTTCTTCATTACTGTAAGTCGTGGTCATTCTTAGCTAAGTGGGATAATATGATAACACTAAGCAAATAGACAAAGAGTATAAACATATTCACAGATACAACTGAAGAGATTTACAATCGCTGACGCTTATACTTTGGACTGTATTTAACCAAAAGATTAAGAAGTCAGCAAGCGAACACGTTTCCTTACTTTGTCACGTTGCGCTGTCTAAGGGTTGGCACTCGGCGGTTGTCAATAAGTAATGAACGGGCTTTAGGCGCTAATGTTGCATTATACATTTATGATACTTTGATGTTGATGACAGTGCACTCATGACTCGACTCGACTCTAGTCTCTAACGACAACTCACAAGACCTTAAAATAATATTTGTACGTATATATTTTAAATAACACGACAAATTTGAGATTTTAAAATGATAGATTTAATGAAATATAAAGACTCGTTGGATAGCTTTCATTTAAATTAATTTATTTTAAATAAAAATAATAATTAGTATGTTTTCAGTGCGCTGCGTTCTCTAAAACTTCACAGAGTTTTACATTTCTTAAGCTTGTGTTTAATTGCTATTTCAGTTGATGTTTAGAGATAGTGCGGGCGATGAAAGCTAGCTTAGAAGGCTGTTTTACCATACATGACCAGGGCTTTACAAAACATTTTGTTTGATTATTCAAATTTCTTTTAATTTAATTTATATCGCCAACCCTATACTTACGCACACTTATGCGTATCAACCACCGATCAATCACAGCGTCCTACGCCACGTACACACATACACAAACTAATGTAACATTAGTGTTTGCAATAAAAGGGGCAGGATTCCCTTCTTTAATATATGAAACGAGATATTCTTGTAGATTTAGAGGTTTTTCTTGGGTTAATTTTATGACCTTCATGATTTTATTAGGAGATATAAGGGGACTAGTTATGCGGCAGTTGGAAAGTTGTGGTTTTGAGTGGTTTTTTATTGCTATCTACAGTAGATGTTACTCGCTTTGCGTTTTTCTTTTTATGATTTGCTTACATTTGGTGGAATTTAGAAATTATGTGTGGGAAGCTGGTTTCACTTTCAAAATTTAAGTTTGGAATGAGTTTGCTTTCTACTAACAAATATATCTAATGGATCTAATATTAAATGAGGTACAGTTGGTCACAGTGATACTGATAGGTAAATAATATGGTTGAAAATGGTAGCAGAAGTAACTATTATATAATCTTTGGTAGCAGAGCTGGAGTTGGAGCTCTACCTAGAATCGGAAATGACTCTTCAAAACCAACAATCGTTTTCGTAAAGGGCGGAGGGGTTTGTCGCTTGGCAGGAGTCTTTGGGATCGCAGTCTAAGATATAATTGCTTCAGAAGGCGCTGCTGTCCTTTTGGTATTTGACCTTTAGTCGCCTCGTACGACACCCACAGGTATCTAATTATATAATTTAGTTTCTGACATTTTTAATTAGATTTTTTTATTAATTATTTGAGCTCGTAAAGGCAATATCACAAATTACAATTACGTTAGTTATTTATTTTAAAATACAAAGCAATATAGAGACAATGTCAGTACATGTAGGAGTTTTCATCATCATCGTGTCATGACATAATATTGTATAATTAATTAAATTTTATTTTATTCATTATTTTAGTATGGTTTTAAACATTATTGACAGGAATAATTCAAAACAATGTTATGTAAATGGATTGAGTATAATGTATATGTATATTCAAACTTATATATAAATTCATTTGTATTGTAATATGTATATGTAATATTTGAATGTAGGTAAAGGTATCTATCTATATGTACTTAAGTCTAACGTAATTATTATATGCAATAGTTCGATAATTTTCATAAATTAGGTTGTATTTATATTATTTGTAATTTAATGATTTAATTTAAAATTAATTGATTAATGTAAACATGACTTGCCCAATGTAACAATCTCAGTTATAAGGCCAATAAAATATTTGAATTTGAATTTGAATATGTATCAAAAGAGGGTGACATTCTAGCCCGGCACCTTACGGGACACGGAACAGTTTCTGCACGCGGAAACATAAAACAAAGATATTCGTAATTGTTTGCTATATTCAGTTTTTGTACCAAACAGGCAAACATTTTACAATAGTATCACCGGGTGGAAAGCGACGATGCTGTCGACGTTGGAATATGTCTGCCTAGATGGCAGATTACCGAATTGCTATAACTACGCGTGGATGTAGTTCCTCATATAAAGTTAATGACCGGTCTGTTAATCAAGACATAGAACAAGTATGGGCAATAATAGTATGCCAAAGTTGAGAATCAACTTCAGAACTTTGGGATTAAAAACGACCCTTTACGGCACTCAACTAACAATGAATTACAAGTAAAGAGAACGCCTCCAATTTCCCATAACTGCACAAACGTGATTACATTGTCACTTCGAGGGAGAAAGATATGACTCTGGAGTTACGAGCAACCCCTGACGGCAGGATTTACCCCAAATTGTATCACTTCTTGATACGACGGTGAGGAGGTAAAATATTTTCCTTATGATAAAGGGAAAATCTAATGAGGATGTGTTAACTTCTATAGGTTAGTGGAACTATTCCCACAAATGCAGAACACTCACCATAGCTTTCGAACCTTTCGAAATTCGGGGGTAAGCACCACACACAGAATATGAAGTAGACAGCTGTCATTAATGAAAAATGACAAAAACTGTCGATTTTGATAGACCTGTTTCTTTGTTTTTATGATAATAAAATGTAGGTGTATTGTGTACAAACACTAAGAGCTCTAGTTCTAGATAATGATAATCCACAAGCACATTTATTTTTAAATAAGGAAATAGTGTTTTAACACCATTCAAATAAAAAATTGTAAACTTTAGACTACTTTTGTTACGCAGTCTTATAAGCCCAACTTTAGAAATAATCTGAAATGTCTGTATATAATCGCATTTTTATAATTTAGTTTTAAAGCTGTAAGGTGAAGGTCGTAAGATGCCAGAAAGGAAAAGTAAAAACTACCAAAAGTGGACAGCAGCACCTTCTGGAGAATTGATAACTTGCACTGCGATCCCCAAGTCACTTATAAGCCTGGGTACTATAGCCATACCCCCATAACGGAGAAGGAGTGTATTCAACGGTAAACGTTATGGCTGTTTATGTGAATCCAAACAAGAAATGTGCCCGGTATATAAACAGCCTCAAAGCTCTGTACTGTACTAGCTAATACAGCCTCCCCAATATTGCAGGGTTTGCCATAATCCCCACGCTTGGCAGGCGGCTTGGGGATCACAGTGCAGATATCAGTACCTCAGAAAGTGTTGCTGCCCAACTTCTGGTGTGTTACCCTTAGTCGCCTCTTACGACACCCACGGGCACATTCTAGCCCGGCACGCAGCGGGAAACTCAAAAATCAACTCCACTTAAAATATACCTGAAAGGGTAACTGACGTAAGTTTATATTGATCTTGGTCACCTGTATCAGACTTAACACCAAACCAAATAACCATTACATATTAATTTGATAGCGAGACGAGTCCGAGCCCTATTCCTTTGATCATTACGTCCTTAACATTAGGGCCTAAACAAACTTATAAAAACCCTTTGCATGTTGCGATAAGGCACACGCTACCACGCCGTCTTTCTGACGAGGGAGTGTTAAACTAACATTTTAGATAAAGGGTAAACCTTATCATAACTAAAGGTATAGTCAGCGAAACTGTTCTATGATTACTCCTATAGAGCAAAGGTATAAAAGTTGCCTAATATATGTATATGTATGGCATTTATGGGATCTCTTGTAAGCAACATGGTATATGATATAAGTAGGTTGGGATGTTGTAATCATCATAGGATAAGTTTGAAATAGCATAGAATCTTGCCCAATTTACAATTCAGTTCAACAATTTACAAGTCAGTGTATAGATAGTAGAAGGGAGTTGCAAACGATAGCGAGTGTATCTACTGCCAATGTGAATACACAGCGTTTTTTTTTATGTAATTGTAACGTGTTAAGCACGAGGCCCACCTGATGTTAAGCGGACTAACCTCTGCTTATTACAAATGCATTTCGTCCCAAGTCACGAATTGCACTGCGCCCGTGCCCTTGAGACATAGTTGTTAAGTCTCATGTGCCAGTATTTTCACTGGCTCTCAAGGACTGCTGCCGGAACACACCGTTAGGTGCTTGGCGACAGATTTTCTACTTGAGGGTGGTCGCTAGCCAGGCGGTTCGCAAAATGCCCATCCACCAAGCGGTGAAGCTCAAGCCCGCGAAGGGATTCGAACCATGGACCTGCGGCACGGCAGTCCATAGCCAATGCCACTGAGCCATCATTGCTTCGAAGGGTAGGACTATTAATAAGGCTAACCTTCTCTCTAGCTCGCCTCGCTCGACTCACCCAGATAAGCGATTTGTTAAATTTATCTTTATCAATATTTGGTTTTAGAGAAACATTCAACACAAAATATTCAATGTAATTTAAATCACACGGAAATGGATGGATTCACAAACAGCAGAACGAAGCCATATGGATATGGAAACGTATTTTCTTTTTGTATGAATTTCGAGACTTCCCTCCAGTCTTAAGTCTCAAATGTGCCTGTAATTTACTGGCTTTCAAGGACTGCCGCTGGAACACACTGTTAGATGATTGGGACAGGTTTTCTACTTGAAGGTGGTCAAGCCAGCGGATCGTACCATGGATCTGCGGCACAGCATATAAGCTTGGAAGGTATGCACGTGTTAGAATCATATATTTGTTAAGCTTCAATTAGCTTAAGTAAATAAGGTACGAGAAGTTACTCATTATGTAATTGTAAAATATTCTAAAACTTGTTGATATTTGTATTTTTTAATAACCGCCACACTGAAATCCTACATAATCTGTACTGTCTTATTTCGGGTTGGCTGATACGTTGTGGCGGGAACTTTCATGTCTCTGATTGGTTGTGCTAAATATGGTGGGAACTTTAATGTATATGCGACAGACACTTGGCGCCAGTTATTGCGATAAAACCAATGTTTCAATTTGCTGAGCTCTCTTTATTCTTCACAAGTGACTGCTGCATCGAGACTTATTGAGTTAAGTACTGTATTATATTATTTAATGTAACGTAACTGATATTCATGTGTTGTGTGGGTCTATGTTTGTTGGCTTCCAAATTCGCCCTTTTTATTGTATTATCGTTGTGAAATGTGACTATACAATATTGCCTTTGAAGTAATCCATGTGACCCTAATGATGTATTATTCTTATTAAAGTGTTCTATGTGTTCCTATAAACGTTGTGTTTTTGAAGTATCCTTATGATTCCCTTTTGTGTAGAAAACCTAGTAAGTGGGATAGTTAAGTACTGAACTAGTAGTACTCATTTACTTTACCTTAAGCTAGGAATAGATTATGGCATCACCGGCTGAAAACATCTTATAATTTAATGAGCCTACATTACAGATTAAATAAATGCTCTCTATCTTGACAAATCGCACATCAGAAGTGGGATCACTCAGATTGCCTACCTTCATTTTTTTTAATCAATTTTATTAGTTTCAGAATTGATGCCACTACTCTCAAAGACTTGGATGCCGTGGGTTGCGAAGCCATGGCTGCAACCTGGTGACAAGATGACAACACCGTGTTCCCAGTTTTCGTATCTGCTACTAGCGGCCGTGGAATGCCGCGGTTTGCGAAGCCGTCGCTGCAACCTGGCAACAGGATGACGACACCGTGTTGCGAGTTATCGAATACTAGCGGCAGTGGCACCGAGTTTTTATTCACTGACATCGGTATATTGGCGAAATAATTCATCTGGACAAGTATTATAACAGTGGCAAAAGCAGGTAAAGCCCTCCAAAGGGTCTGTTTTATAATGATTACAATCCTGTTACCGTGTAGTAGCAATGTGAAGAATAACCTCGTCGAAAATTTTCTCAATGTTATAACGTTTAAATCTGAAACTGACGGTTCTTGCTGCATATATCCCTCAAGATAAAGGTGCTTTTACTGAACCTTATTGAATTAGTGTTTGCTAGCATATGTAATGGAAGTTTATGAAACTTGTTATGTCATTGTGTATTTTTTTATATTATTTACACTAATAAGTACATATTATAACGACGAACGTAATTAGATTTCTTCAAAGTCAAACTATGTTCTCATTTTATATAGTGACTATTGGTATTAATTGAGAATACATTTCTATAAACCTAGAAACCTAAATGTGGAAACGCATATCGAACAATAAATAGACAAGTTACAACCATATCTGAACTAATGTCGCTATTACCTTGTGCTTAAAATTTTCTTAATTTTATTTAAAAGCGATCCTTAAAACTTAGTGACATATGAAATGTTTTTGAACATCTGCGAATATTTTATGTAATATTACTTGCTCAGTGATCTTATGGGCATTAAATAAATTCACTACAGATTGCTAATTCTATAAAAGTAGTCATGACACAGTATATAGTATATTTACTTATGCTTTTACTTGATATTTGTAAAAGCAGTTTGGGTCCTAAGCAAGGGTTATTTTATCCTATAAAGAAAACTCCTTAACTGTTTCACACTAATCAACTCGATTGTATTATAGCATTTTGAATCGATTGTATAATATAGGATTTTGAACGATTGTATAATATAGTAACTGGCGATGGGTAGAAATGTTTTAATTGTTGGTTTCGCAAAGTATTGTTTATTAAATCCACTTTAAACTTTGAATTCTTATACATAGGTTGCCTTATCCTACATATATACGAAGATAACCTATGACAAATGTTAGCACTTGGCATCCCTTCAGAAGTCATTACTGACTGTCACGCAAACTTTGGCTCAAACCATAATCGATCTCTTTTTCGGAATTTACTAATTGACGAAACTTATGATTGTTACTGGAACACTTTGAAGTAACGGTTAGATGGAACGGTATGTCTATATTAGGTAGAATGTTCTATACATTGTCAGATTGGCCGAACGGATTCTGGAATGTTCAACAAACAATCTATCAACAATACAGAAGTTTACAGGGGTTTTACCTCTGCGTTTATTGATTGGCGTAGACTATAGATGGTTTATCATGAAATATTGTAATTCACAAGGACATATTGATACTGGCCACGAGAGTGGGTGTTTGAACAAAATTTATTTAATGATAGATTGTACCTATTGTTTTGAAACAAGAAATACGATAATTATGTACGTTTCAGTTAAGAATATTAATATGACATGCTACCCTACATATTGTAGAAATAAACTACTTATGTTACCTATATTATCAGTTATCATCACATAAAATGATAATATCAAAATATACATATCTACATGTACTTATGCTCTAGATTAAATATTAAATAGAAAGACACTGCTTACCTATTTGATTGGTGCTGGTTGATCTCACGAGCAGTGTGTGAATGCAACCAGCATGTCTATTCAAATGGCAACTACTGTTTAAATAGATTACACTGCATACCCATTTGATTGGTGCTTGTTGATCTCACGAGCAGTAAGTGAATGCGACCTGCACGTCTATTCAAATGGCAAACTGTTTGATAAAAGCCGGTCGACCTTTTACTTTGCGATGGTTGTCTCACATGGCGGCTTGTGAATGTAATCATCGTGTCTAGGTAACTGGTAATTATTAAAATGATTAGGGTTTTTCATGAGAATTTAGTGTTATTTTTACTGCTACATAAGTACATGTAGGTAGACTGCCTGTTGTTATCAGAAAAGTTGTTTACGTAAAACATGTTCCTATTATTCTGGATAAAATACTTAAGCCTTGACGTCAAAACGTCCAAATCACAAAAGGAAAACCCAATTTTGCCCTTATAGTTAATACTTATGTCGTGAAGTCAAAAAGTCCAGACGTTTGTTGTCAAATGGAATATGTCCAATGTTTAATGGTATATTTTGTTATTGTCTAAAAAATGCGATAAAACGTCAACTTGATAACTAAGCAAGTTAAAGTTGCATTGCAGAAATTTACCACAGTCGTTCTGATCAAATTTTAAACTCCCTATTGCTTAATATGTTATCAAATATGTAGTTTAAACTGGATACTATCTACGAAACTCTTAGTATCAGTATTTACTTCGTACATAAACCTGGAATATTTTCCGAATTATGTACTTGCACATAATATTTATGCGTGACACTTAATATAACAACGTAGTAAAAGGGAATGTTGGTTTGTACAGCATTTTCTCACAAATGTATTGAATGTATTTTGATTCCATTTCAATGATATTATTTTCTTTTCGAGAGATAGCAAGTCACAACAGTCTACGCGTAGAGAGATAATCTACCCTCCACGCCCTAAATATATTATATTGTAGTCCACAAATCTGTACTATGAACATTTGATAATGATTTTACAGATAATCGATAGCTGTTTTTCTCTGTGGTGACTTCGAACCAAGGACTGTTTGTGTTCTGTTTATAAGTTAGTACATAAATTCTTTATTAAGCAAGCTTTGTGCAAATAATTGTGTGTTGCCATACACGGTAACAATCTTTCCTACATATATACTATTATCATTTTAAGTTATACATAATTATTTTAAAGCAAAGTTTGTCTGGTGTTATTTTGTACTTCGTGGACGAAGTACTGTCAGTATGGCCGTGTTAGAATCATATATTTGTTAAGCTTCAATTAGCTTAAGTAAATAAGGTACGAGAAGTTACTCATTATGTAATTGTAAAATATTCTAAAACTTGTTGATATTTGTATTTTTTAATAACCGCCACACTGAAATCCTACATAATCTGTACTGTCTTATTTCGGGTTGGCTGATACGTTGTGGCGGGAACTTTCATGTCTCTGATTGGTTGTGCTAAATATGGTGGAAACTTTAATGTATATGCGACAGACACTTGGCGCCAGTTATTGCGATAAAACCAATGTTTCAATTTGCTGAGCTCTCTTTATTCTTCACAAGTGACTGCTGCATCGAGACTTATTGAGTTAAGTACTGTATTATATTATTTAATGTAACGTAACTGATATTCATGTGTTGTGTGGGTCTATGTTTGTTGGCTTCCAAATTCGCCCTTTTTATTGTATTATCGTTGTGAAATGTGACTATACAATATTGCCTTTGAAGTAATCCATGTGACCCTAATGATGTATTATTCTTATTAAAGTGTTCTATGTGTTCCTATAAACGTTGTGTTTTTGAAGTATCCTTATGATTCCCTTTTGTGTAGAAAACCTAGTAAGTGGGATAGTTAAGTACTGAACTAGTAGTACTCATTTACTTTACCTTAAGCTAGGAATAGATTATGGCATCACCGGCTGAAAACATCTTATAATTTAATGAGCCTACATTACAGATTAAATAAATGCTCTCTATCTTGACAAATCTCACACACGCTACGAATAAATATTTATTCGTAGTATGCACGATTATAAATATAGATACATTTTCTATCGTAAGACAATTTCCGCTTCAATTGTTGGAGCTTTAAATACGAGGTTCCTATTGTGAAACTATCAAGAAACCATAGCTAAATGAATAGGTGAATGTTTCACAATAGGTACAAAACTACAATTCGATAACAATTATGTGACAGTTTGATTTATACATTCAGATGTAAATGAACAAACACCTGTCGACCCTCATCACTGGTGCTCATAAATAACTATACTACCATTGAGATAAGATTCGATTTAGAATTTAGTTTCTAACTTAACACAATTAGAACTAGGTATGAGTCAAAAATATATCTTATAACTTGCGTCCACGCCAATACCTTTGTGGCATTATTTCTATAGGCGAGCGCAGGAAGCTTTAGATCAGAGGTTTTTATTAATCAGACGCATTTTTAGTTTATTATAAAAAAACGATACATTAAAAAAGCGACAAAATCATATTATGGTTTTATGCTTTGGCGATAGGTAACTAAATTTTTCTTGGTATTTTAGTAAAAATCAAAGCATTCGCGTGGATCCAAAGGCGTAAATTAGAAATGTGGTAATGAATTTTTATCGATTGGTTCGGCAGTTATCCTTGAGAGCCTGATGGCTCTTTTAATTGAAATATATATATAAATAATATATATATATATATATATATTATGTTATTGTGATGGAACAAGCTCGAGGCCCACCTGATGTTAATTGTACTAACCTCTGCCTATAACAGTTGCAATTCATCACAAGTCACGAATTGCACTGCGCCCGTCACATTGAGACATAGTTGTTAAGTCTCATTGTGCCTGTAATTTCACTGGCTCTCAAGGACTACTGCCGGAACACACCTTTCGGTGCTTGGCGACAGACTTTCTATTTGAGGGTGGTAGCTAGCCAGGCGGGCAATCGCAAAATGCCCTTCCACCATGCGGTGAAGCTCAAGCCGGCGGTGGGGATCGAACCAGGGTACTGCAGCACGGCTATTACCGCTCGGCCATCATTGCTTCAATATATGCAAATGTTGTTAAAATCCACCATTAATTTTAAGCACCCAATCACTTATACTAAAACCATTCTCCATCATATTCAAAAGTGCAAAAAACCCTAATCCAGTAATCTGCGAGCCCACTATCCTGAAACTTTGAATAAATATCTTACATTAGGTTACACGGAAACCGCATTTCTTTCATAACCCAGAATCAGAAGTCACGTCACGCGTCCCGCTTTCAATTGGGACCCGCGGCGGGACAAGGACGGCATAACGGGACCAGTTAGAGCGTGACATATTATTATGGGTTAGGTTAGTTCAATTTTTAACCTTTCAAGCACCGGTCTACCTACATGCTTACTCTGTATAACAGGGATGGACGATATCAAAGTCACAATAATTTTTGAAAAGAACATCTCGTGAGTTACACGCATATTGAAATATCTTACATTCCACCTCCACATTGAGTGAGAAGAACAAAATTAAAGATATTTATTTGCTTGAATATAGGTACAACATTGGTGGTTAAAGAAAAGCGTCACGTCTATCCAATATAGTTGCAGTGTTAGGGTCTCGTTCGGGTTGACACTGCACTGCTCTCGTCACTGCTAGACGTTAGTTCTTATGTCTTCTTCACCTAAAAATTCAGTACCCTTTACGCATAAACATAGTATTGTTCCATCACTGGAGCCAGAGAATCTGTCACTGGTACCCAAGGAATCGGAGTTTCATAAAAGAGACCAACCGCTTGGAGCTCGAACCCAGTCTATTTAAACCTTTTGTAACATTATATTACAATAATTTAAGTATTACATTTAATACAACATACGTTCAAGGTCCATTACATGCTGGACAAATGGAAGCTTGGAAGAGAATAGTCCAAGCGTTTTTGTTGATTAGATAACCAGAAACTGTATTTTAAGACAAACTGTATATTTAATAAGCTTTCTTAATAAAAATGTTTTTGGAATTCTAAGTGCAATTTGAATTTTCCTATTTGTTCGATAAACTTTTTCCGATTTTAGGTTAAACCCTTGCAAGTCGAACGGTAAAATCGGTTCAGTAGTATCGTTTTTAAACCATAAAAACTGAAAAAATACCTACAGCATATAAGTAAATAAAACAAATTGCGTTTTATACATATTATTGTGACGGAACTAGCTCGAGGCCCACCTGATGTTAAGCGGACTAACCTCTGCCTATAACAGATGCATTTCGTCACAAGTCACGAATTGCACTGCGCCCGTCACCTTGAGCCATAGTTGTTAAGTCTCATGTGCCTGAAATTTCACTGGTTTTCAAGGGCTGCCGGAACACACCGTTAGGTGCTTGGCGACAGATTTTCTACGTGAGGGTGGTCGCTAGCCAGGCGGGCATTCGCAAAATGCCCTACCATAATGCGGTGAAGCTCAAGCCCGCGGCGGGATTCGAACCATGGACCTGCTGCACTGCAGTCCATAGCCAATGCCACTGAGCCATCACTGCTTCAGGTGAGAAAGTTTCTTATTGAAGTAAGTTGCAAGTGTTTAATTGAATAAAGAAATACAGCAATCTGCATACCTACTATGTTAATACTTCACATACATCTTGCGTTAGGTTACAAGAATACCGCATTTCTTTCAGAATTCTGAATCAAAAATCCCGTCACGCACTCCGCTTTCAATTGTGATCCGCGGCGGGACATGGGCGGTATAACACCACGACCTAGGGCGTGTTATGGTTTAGCTCACTTTACTTTCATGCTGTACTGCACTGTATCAGCCGGATTGTCTATACTGCTGAACACAACCTCCCCCATTTTTTTGTATTTTATGTACAATTTCCTCATGTTCACTAACATAATGAAAACGCCGATTTATAATCTAGTTCTGAAGCTGTAATCAAAACCAACAAACATTGTATTTCTTTTACGGGCCTTAAAAGCAATGCGCAACCCTAAAAGACTCACACTTATACAGTATTTTGTATTGTTGTTAGGCTAATGTTGTCTTAGGTTTCCGTAATTATTACAAATCGTAATTAAACAACTTTAAACGGTTTAAATCGCGTATATTTATCATTATTTTTGGCCCGACGACGTTCAAACACTTAGCAGTGATCGTGGTCATGGGGTGACTAATTGGTTTTATTTGTCACATGAGTTATTAAGTAATATTTAGTAATACCGTCAGTTTTTTTCCGTCTTAATAACTCATGTGACAAATAAAACCAATTAGTCACCCCGTGACCACGATCACTGCAAAGTGTTTGAAACGTCGGGACAAAAATAATGATAAATATACGCGATTTAAACCGTTTAAAGTTGTTTAATTACTACGTTGATAGGCTAGCCTAATGGTAAATATGCGGTCGAAGTTGTTGTTCAAGTAAATCTAGATCTACTCCGGCTATATATTTTAAAACTTACATCTTACTATTTGTTCAACTTGACATCCTAATTCACCAAAAAGAGTAAGAAATATGATTCCAGCATTTTTTCCGGACGCGTTGAATGACGCTTATCTGCAGTCACGTCACGAGCCCCGTTTTCAATTGAGACGTGGTGGCTGGCGGGACAAGGGAAGGGTCCCAACGATGTAATGGTAGGAGCTAGAGCGTGTCATAATCTTACGCGTGACTGCAAGCGTGACGACTTTTGCACGTAACCTTTTTGAAAAGTTCGCACCGTCTGTAACTGATACCAATAAGCATTGGAAAACTCTTGTTGGTGGTATACCAGTTATGTATTACTTGCCACTAGCCCGTGGGGTGTTGGGCTAGAATGTCACCCCCCATTCGTACCTGTGGGTATCGTAAGAGGCGACTAAAGGTAAAATACTGGAAGGTGGGCAGCAGCGCCTTCTGTGGAACTGGTATCTAAAACTGCGATGCCCAAGACGTCTGCTAGGCGTGGGGATTATGGCAAACCCCCCTTAATGAGGGAGGCTGTGTTCAGGAGTGGACTATCCGGCTGATACAGTACAGTAGGTACCTTTAGAACTGGATGAAGATACGTAGCTATTTCATCTTAATCAATATATCTTAATCATTCTCTAGAACTCTTTGTGCGAGTTTGTCCGGGTAAGTACTGCCACCATACTTTTCTGCCGCCAAGCAATAATGTTCACATTACTGTGTTCCAGTTTGAAGGGTATGGATAACGGTGAAATTACAGGCATATGAGACTTAACATCTTTATATACTCAGGTTGACAGGCGACGTGTATCTGTTATAGGTAGAGTTTACCGCTTAACATCAGGTGGGCTTCGTGCTTGTTTCATCACTATAGTATAAAAAAACTCATAAGCATAAAAAAATGATAGAATGAGGTTTTGTCAAAATTATTACAGAGAAATTACTAGTTTTGAAAGGTGAAGATCATCGAACTTGTAGATATCATATAATAAATTTTTTTTTTAAGCAATCGTGATGGAATGCACGAGGCCCATCTGGTGTTAAGCGTTAACCTCTGCCTATAACAGGTGCATTTTGTTACTACACTGCGCCCATCACCCTGAGACATAAAGTTGCTTGAGTCTCATTTTGCCTGTATTTTACCGATTCGTTATCCTTCAAACCGGAACACAGTAATGTGAACATTATTGCTTGGCAGCAGAAATATGTATGGTGGCAGTACTTCCCCGGAAGAACATGGTAGTAGGGCATTTGTATGGTGGTAGGGCATTTTGCGAATACCCGCCTGGCTAGCTACCGCCCTCAAGTAGAAAATCTGTCGCCAAGCACCTAACGGTGTGTTTCGGTAGCTGTCCTTGAGAACCAGTAATTCTAGGCTAGCCTTAACAACATCTTCGACCACATCATCACTTACCACAGGTGAGATAGTGGTCAAAGGCAAAAAAATAAAAAACACGCACAAAAAGTTCTTTTACTAGTAAATAAAACACATAAAAACTGAATTGAGGACATTCTGGAAAGATTTAGAACTGAGCATAGAGCATAAGACTCCAGGATTGAACCAACTCAAAATGTCTCTTACACTAAATAGCCACGGCACTGCGTCTGTGTTTTCTAATACTTATTTCTAAGTTTCTAATCTAATATAAAATCACGTTAAACCAACAAAACGTAAAGCTTCAAAGAGGCCACACAACCCCGCCATAAACACAAGAGTATAACAAGACTGTTATTTTATTTATCATCCCTGAAACAAGGGTGGTTATCAATTATTTCCATCGGGGAATGACCCGGCCCGTAATAAACGTCGAGGACGCAATAAGGATACCTCCTTTATATAAAGGGCACTATATTTTATGTGTGTTTTTGTATCATACAAGGTTGACCAGTACAGTACTATTTTTTATTGCCTAAGCAAGCCTTTTAACTCTACCTCACCTAATGAATTGTTCGAAGATGTTTTCTAAGTTTCACCTAGGACGAAAACGTAAGCTCAGGTATGAATTCGATAGCCGTCCGTATAGCACTGCTTAGTGACATTTTTTTACATGAAGATCGAAAATTCTAACAAAATTACAAACCACCATGCTGTGACGCTGAAAACCGCTGCATGATTTAAACCCCTGACCTCGCACACAGCAGTGGATACTTTTTGCCACTGAGTTTTTATGGCTTCTATCTATATTTATTCTTTATGCGATATTTTTCGTAAATGTTAATTTACAACATATAACATACTATTTATTTAGGAAAAAAATCTATTTACGGGACCGAATTCCAACAATCAAAATTAAGAAAACATAATGTACAATTAATAATTAGTATAATTAATAGCATGTAATGTTCTTGTACTATATATCTAAAATATAGTATTGGCTTGTACAATAATGTTAAAAAAGTACAATTGACATCACGAGTTAACACTCTGAGCTCATGTTTCAATTTTTTTTTTATTTTTTTTTTATGTTATTGTGAAGGAACAAGCGCGTGGCCCACCTGATGTTAAGCGGTATCCTCTGCCTATAACAGATGCATTTCATCACAAGTGAAGAACTGCACTGCGCCCATCACCTTGAGACATACCTGTAAGTCTCATTTTGCCTGTTATTTCACTGGCTCTCAAGGACTGCTGCCGGAACACACCGTTAGGTGCTTGGCGACAGATTTTCTACTTGAGGGTGGTCGATAGCCAGGCGGGCATTCGCAAAAATTTTCACTGTCCGACTAACATAAGTTGTATATAAAAACTTTTCTATGTTGAATGTATTATCCTTACAGGATCGGCAGTAACACAACCGATAATAATTCTGGTCACCATCTGCAATAATATCATCCAGGTAAACAAGCTTGAAGTGCTGTAGCCATATTGGCAAAAACATTTTCAGTTAAATTACTATAATTTAAAAACTAAACCATCAAAGTTAATAGAATTTTAATGGAAATTACTTGGAAATATGTATATTCTATCCGCAAGCCATATGCCTGGCTACCACGCTCACTATGAAAATCTTTCTCCAAGCACCTAATGGTAAGTAATGACAGCTGTCTTTCAGTAATTCTACGTTAAGCTTGTTTGTTTACCATACTCCATCACATCATCACTTACTTATAATCGAGATAATAAATAGATATATATATAGAAAATATATACATAGAGAAAAGCTCCTTAAGCTTAAATAAAGAAACCGTTAAAAAGTTTAAACGTTTTCACACAGCTGTAGTTAATGCTTCATTAATAATAACATCTTTATAGCATTTGTATGATCCAGTTTTAAACTACAGTTAAGAATCAACTAACGAACAGTACGCCACTCCTAACAACGGCAACATAACTAAACCAAATGGAACACTACCTAACTCGTAGATTCCCAAAGGCTAAAGTTAGGAAACCCTGCTCCATGCACTCGAACTTAACAATTCACTGCAGCGCGATAAGCTCTACAAATGCGACGATTAGTGACTAATCACTACCTACTTCTCAACTATAGATTGTTTGAAATGCAATTATACGACTTCTATGAATAGTAAACGTAATTAACTCTGTTTTTGATTATCATCTTCCAAGTTGGTATTAATTTAAGATTTATTTTAATATAGATGAAAGCTTAAAGTCTGGTATTCTCAAGAACAGTTTTTTTTTTAGTATGCTTTTTATGCCAGATTTTTCAGGAAACTTACTTCAGGAAAAAAGTAAAAAAAATTCAAAAGACATAGTTATAGACACACCCATAGTTGTAGTGGTTATTTAAACGTAAAACGAAAATCATACTCTTAAAAAATATTATTCATTGCTTCATTGACTTTTCTTACAAACCTGGGTAGGTTAGGCTTTGACCACTATCTCACCTGATAGTAAGTAATGATGTGGTCGAAGATGTTGTTCAGGCTAACCTGGAATTACTGCCTCTCAAGGACAGCTGCCGAAACATACTTTTAGGTGCTTGGCGACAGATTTTTTACTAGAGGGTGGTAGTTAGCCAGGCGGGCATTCACAAAATGCCCTACCACCATGCTTATAACGACTGCCATCCTAAGACAACAACCGGGATCGAGGGCTTAAGGCCGAAGCGCTCGGTAGTAATGTCACTAGCGGTCACCCATCCAACTCATGACCATGGCGGACGTTGCTTCACTTTGCTGATCGGTTAAGAACAGCTAATCAAACTTCGCTACGAGCGCTTCAACAGTTAGTTAAAATAAAACACTACTTTTGTTTTTGTATAGTTCGTCACTTGTGACGAAATGCATTTGTTATATGCAGATATAACCGCTTAACTTCAGTTAGCCCTCATGAGTGTTCCATCACAAACCCGTAAAAACCACAATCTCAATTCAAACTATCCATGTTCTGCGCGGCATGTCATACTTATTGCCACTGCATGAGCCAAAATTGTTTCAAAATCAATGATAATATCACGAAAGATTATTTAAAATGATTGTTGAAATTCTTACTATAAATCAGAACAGTTGACCTATTAACCTAATATACTTAGAAACAACGCTATTTTTGTAAGTACTGAACATTAGATTACGTAATAGATATTACCCCTTTTACTTTAAAATAACATCTACAAAGTCTATGTATAAATATAACAGCACCGATTACTGTTGAACTATAGTCATAACAGCTGTAAAATAACAACATCAAATACTCGTAGCAAAATAAACAACATACAAAAGCCGTATTACAGAATCGTTCAGGACTACTGTAAAGCAATTGTCGGTTAATCAGGGCCCGCATGATACGGTATTGTTTTTGCAATTTAACGGTCGATCATCCGCGACGGAGAGAGATAATACTTTTTTGAGATAATACTGTTGATTTTAACATTCGAACCAATTTTGAGCTTGTAACATTTTATTAATGTATTTTATTTGTTGAACCTTAACTTAAAGGATCGTGTTACATTCATTACATTACATCAAGGTGCATACTTCATACATCGCGCGAATTGATTTAAGCGAGAAATTATGACAAACATTTTATGTTTAATTGCTCTTTCAGGGTTTAATTTAGACACACTCGTATTATCTATATTTTTCTTAACCGTTCCTAGTATATAAACGTTTTTATTATATAAAAATTATCCTTGAAAATGTCCTATAAAATATAGGTTTGAATTATTTATTGGTTAATTTTCCGGCTAATGAACATAAATACTGTTTTACAAACCTAAATGTTGGATGTTGTAAAAGACTACTAATGCTCGCTTCCTATATTCATCCATCAGCTATTCGTAATAGCAACCGCTCGTAAACAATGGTTGTTATCGTAGTTCACATAGCAATACTATGGTAACAGCCGGTTATCTGTCATCTCATTTACCAGTAGTTTTTTTATAGAAATTCTTTCGACATAATTACGCCTATATATGTAATGTATACGTCGAAAAATAACCGATCGTAAGTAAAACAATCAGTTTGACGTTATATGAACCTGGCATATTCCATGACACTAATATCCACAGTAATAAGCACTTACAGCCTTACTTATAAACGCTACTTAAATTTTAAACATTACTTAGCCGCTGATTAGCAAAATTTCTTACTCATAAACGCTACATAACTTTATCCAGTACCTAAGTACTGCTTAAATAAGCTATCAATTTAAACACCGTCCCACCCTTGTTTAAATTTTAAGTAACAAGATGGCGCCCATATTTCTGATCAGCTGATTTAGTTACAGACCCACCAACTTATCTGTTCAGGTGGCAGAAAAAAGAACTACAACATTCCTTCAAATTGTGACAGTTCGTAGTTGATTTCCTTGACCAGTAGCGCCCTCGAAAACTGCACAGTTAAGTTGGTGGTACTACACAAAGAAAAGTATTATATTTACTTTTTAATTTCAAGATATTTAGCACTAGATACATGCTATTTGGCCATTTAGGTCATTCATAATACTTTTTAGTACAATATTGTCAGTTTAAAATACGTTCGACCTCATTATCCATTGCTTAGCTAAACAGGTGCTATGTAGCGTTTATAAGTAAGAAATATTTAAGCATTACTTAAACACTGTTTAGTTATCCATTACTTAGCAACTACATAGCGATGTTTTTATAAGTAAGGGGGTATGTCACTATATTAATGTTTTCATTAAACGAAAGGTAGCCCAAATCCGGTGGAGTTGGACGGCCGACAGCGGCAGCCAACCTTACTGTAAAATAGATTACTATAAAAATCGTGGAATGAAGAGGGCGTGGAATGTATGACTTGTAACTAAGATTGCAGAAGTAAATAAACTCTAGACCGCTCGCTGTGGGCCCGATGCCTCTGTTTGGATTCTTGGATGATATTGTAATTGTTCTTAGCAGCCATTTTGTTTTATCATTCTCACATGTAGTTCACTGACATGAAGTCCAACACATTACATAGACAAACTGCTGAGCTAATTAATTACATTCTGCCGAAATATATAGTAAGTATCATAATATATGTCAATCTCTGGACGTTGAGCTAACCTTCGATCAGTAATATTAATATATCATAATACTAATGATCGAAGGAGCAAACATATCGTTGAGCAACGTAACTAATCTAGTTTAGCTATGGGTGCGTTGTTACCGCAAACAGTGTGCAGAGCAGTTGTCGTGGCAAACAATTGGCGGCAACTCTGCGGACCGTGTGCTATAACACTCACTGATTTTTATAAAATTTGGTTGTGTGTCAAAGTCTGTGCTCTCAACTTAACTCAACCTGTAGGTACCCTTAGCTCATAAACTTATGTACCTGTATGATATTTCAGTCCTTTTAAAGTATTTTCTAAAGACGAGCGAGTCCAATCGTGGATGGACACGGCAGTCGGGATGGCTTGAAATTCTTCTCCCAATAGGTTAAATTAAGCCATCAAAAATGTTAAAATGTTAAAAACGGCTGCCACTCGTATATAGGCGTTAAATAAGCGCTATGCAGCTGTTATACAGTTGTTGTACTTTTGACAGTTTGCGGCGCATAGTTGCAGTCTACGAGTTATTGCTCTGTTGTTTGTTTTGGATGATTGTATTTTATTGCGTCAGTAGATTTTATATTAACCCATGTTTATCGATTTGTCTATTATAGAAGACTTATTACAGATAATGACAAAATTATATATCTCTTAATCCACAAACGAGGGATATGCAACGGAAATACAATTTTTAGCGTTCCGTATCCAAATGACAAAACAGAGCCTTTTTGATGAGACTCTGCTGTGTCTGTCTGATCACGTCACAGCTCTCTAAATCGTAAACACTATGAGCCAAAATCTGAAATTTTGATAAAATGAATAAAGATGAATATTGAAAGAGCAATTAAATTTAAATATTATTAAGGGGGCTCCATACTTGGGAAAGGAGCAGGACAAAAAATCTCCTCGAATTCGCCTAGAAATTATTGATTACCTACAATACAGGATTATTTCCATCTAGAACAGTTTATAGAATAATCAATTTTAGACCATATTTGTTTACGGGATCTTACACTAATCTCGTTATGAATCATCTTCTATTTTACCAACAAATATTGAAATTGCCAATTTCTTACGCAGTTTTAATACAGTGATCAAACAAAAACAAATGTTAAGAAGTTTTAATCCTACAATCATTTGTCCGCTGCCATCATTACTTGGATGGGTGACCACCAGTGGCATTTACTACCAACTGAGTGTTTCCGTGCTTCACAGTGGTCCCGGTTGTATTCTCAGGAGTGCAGTTGTTACAGCATGGCGGTAGGGTAATTTAAGAATGCCCGCCTGGCTAACTACCCTCAGCCACCAAGCACGTAATGGTGAGTACCGGCAACTGCCCAGTAATACTTGGTGCAACATCATCGACCGCGTCATCACTTACCATGAGGTGAGAAATTGATCAGAGGATAGATACTATCAAAAATATTAAAAAAAAACTGACAATCATTATTGCATTCAGTGAAACCTGAAACGTAATAGGTTGAACTGGCCGGTCACTACTCCATACAAACGTCGTAGGGTGATCACTCCCTTATTTGAGATTTTAGGTCCAGACTTAAGCATAATACCGATTGATATCGTCATTATCTATAGACTTGTATGATGCCAAAATTTTAAAAATATAATTAAGTTGTAAGTTGTGTGCCTCGAAAACTGTATATGAAAATGTTTCGAGGCTCTTAATTCTCAAGTTAATTATTTTATTAAAATTTCGGCATCATACAAGCCTAGATAATGACGAGATCAATCGGTATTATACTTAAGTCTGGACCTAAAATCTCAAATAAGGGAGTGATCACCCAACGGCGTTTGTATGGAGAACAGGCCTCGACAGTTCACCCTTAAATATAACTTTCAAAAATAATGTTTTGCAAAAGAATAAACTATTTGTTGTATTTTGCTCTACATATATTTTATTCACCTTTTTATATCTTAACAAAGAGTAAAAAAGTTTTTGAGTAAAATCCATGATGCGCACCATACAAGCGATCATCATTACCAGCAGTGAGCTAAGCTGCACCGTTACACAGGCAGTTAAACAGCAGTTGGTGGTTGCGGTCGTTAACTGGTTGGCAGCTCGTTAGCTTGCGCAGTTGTCTCCGAGTCGAGTCCGATTTGGTCAAGTGTGCGAGCTGCACATTAGGGTTTAGTCATTATAAGGGTATCACGGGTACTCTCGAACCTTGCGGTTGTGGTGCTCGTGGCAACTATAACGTCACAGTGTTTGTAAGATTGTTCAACGACACATTTGGACAGGTTTATCTTATATTAGTAATGAACAAGTAATTAGTTAACAATAATAGATTTGACTTTCATTTAGTGACCTATAATCCCTAAATCAACATCTCCTTGCTGACCAGGAAATATATTATTTTTACTTGTTTATCGGATTGTGATGGAACTCGCTCGTGGCCCATTTCAGTCTTTTCATTTCAACTGCACTGCGCCCGTCACCTAGAGACATACAGTTGTACAAATCTCATGTGCCTGTAATTTACTGGCTCTCAAGGACTGCTATCGGAACTGGTGCTTGGCGACAGATTTTCTATTTGAGGGGTGGTAGGTGGTAGGCGAGCTTTCGCAAAAATCCCTTCCACCAAGCGGTGGTGACCAAATCGTGCATCTGCAGCACGGCAATCCATAGCTAATATCGATTGGCTATCTCAGCCCGAAAAAAAAAATATCGACAAAAAAAGGGTCACGTCAGCGCACGGAGTAATATAAAAGCGAAGGCGATTCCTCTGTATGAACGCGATAAAATTACAGTGATCTCGCGATTTACTGAATTTTATACATTTTGGCTTTTAATACTATCTGACTAGTGTAGTTCATATATACTCGTATTAAAAACTTTAAACTTCTTTTTCATCATCATCACATCAACCGTTGAACAAGGTCTCCCCCATTAGGGGGATTTGCCATAATCCCCACGCTTGGTAGACGTCTTGGGAATCGCAGTGGAAGTTGCCAGCTCTTCAGAAGGCGCTGCTTCCCACCTTCTGGTAATTTTCTCTTAAGACACCCACGCATTTCTATACCAAATTTAATCTAAATCGGTTCAGTAGTTTTCAAGTTTATTCGTGTCATACAAAAATACAAACATAAAAATCTTTCGTCTTTATAATATTAGTGTAGATTTAGATATACAGGGTTATTGGAAAAATGCTAAGAACCGCTTAGATTAGAAGTCTGTTAAGTCCTAACAAACATATTGAGATGATTTTTTGTTTAATTTTTTTAGATTAATATTTAAAGAAAAACCTAAACCAATAACTTTTTCTGGTACTATATGACACTTTTAAGTTCTGTGTCTCGTAGTAAAAGACAATGCCTGCTCCGAGCTAAGAGCGCCCCCCGCGGCAACACTGGACCGCGCCGCGCTCCCTTTCATTAGAGTTTTGAATATTTATATCGAGCTTAGTAATAAAAATATGAAAGAATAAATGGCAGGCACAAGACACTTTAAAAAAAACACATCAAAATGTTTGTTTGAACTAACAGAAGTCAACTCTGAGAGGTTGTTAGCATTTTCCCAATAACCTTGTATACTAACATAAATGCTCAAGCCTCAAACCTCGATCCGATTGGTCGACGATATCAAGAATACAAAAATAAATAATACATATAGACTACAACGAAAATTATAGTTTACATTTCTGGGACACAGTGATCCGGGTCCCGGATTAACCTGTCCTCGTCGGATTAGCCGAGCTTCCCGCGTCCCGGTAACAAGTGTCCCGTGTATTAGTGCCTTATTTTTATAGTTTATTGGTTTGAGCTCCGAAGTCAAGATGCTTTTTATTCCAGTGAAAAATATGTTTTAGGTACGTACAATATATTACAGGGTTTGTTTTCAAACATCAATATTTTTGGTTATGTTTGTAGAGTTATTAAACAGCCGTTCCAGATAAATAACTGTCAGAATATACTAGTATTTTCATTCTAGGCATCTGACTAGTATCTCATTTGTGTAGAATAAGTATCTGGCTGCAAAAGCATACTATTACAAAATCACAAATATACGATAGGAAAAATTTTTTAAAAGCATATTAAAAGCATACTATGTACAGAAGTATTACGTGAGGGTAGTTAGCTAAGCAAGTATTCGCAAAGTACCCTATCATCATTCAGTAAAGTTTAAGCACAACAATAGACACGGCTTCTGCGCTATAGCTCATAAATGTAAAATGTATGTTATAAAACAATAATATCTACTTTAAAACCAGAACAGATTCACTATTGTAGTAGTGGCAGTATGCGCTTAAAACAAACAAGCTATCTCATTAAATATATTTGTTCCGAGCTTGGACAAATATTTGCGGGTAAAGTTAATAAGCTGGGCTTATAGCATTGTAAACACCATTTATAACAAATGGGGCTTAGTTATGTGTGCTGAGTAGCATAAGGCATAAGCGATGTGATGTACCTAATACCTAAAATTATAGAATTAATTTTTACTCGTAAGAGATACATTTGAGGAAATCCTTCACATATCAATGATAACAATCGTAAGAGAGAGGACCAAAACTTAATAAAAACATTTTTTTATTGATATCTCTATTAACATGTTCACAATTATTTGTTAATGTAAAATACTTTGTAAGTCATAATTAATTTAGAAAGACCTTATCAATCTAATACGATCAACGTTAAATTCATATAATAAAATAAAAACGCGAGAATATTAAGTATTCACAAATACAGTTGGTTTTATAATCACAGCTTTTTGAAGCAGTGATGGCTCAGTGGCATTGGCTATGGACTGCCGCGCAGCAGGTCCATGGTTTGAATCCCGCCCAGAGCTTGAGCTTCACCGCATGGTGGAAGGGCATTTTGCGTATGCCCGCCTGGCTAGCGACCACCCTCAAGTAGAAAATCTGTCGCCAAGCACCTAACGGTGTGTTCCGGCAGCAGTCCTTGAGAGCCAGTGAAATAACAAGCACAATGAGACTTAACAACTATGTCTCAATGTGATGGGCGCAGTGAAGTTTGTCACTTGTGATGAAATGAATCTGTTATAGGCAGAGGATACCGCTTAACATCAGGTGGGCCTCGCGCTTGTTCCTTCACAATAACATAAAAAAAAAAAGGATTTTTTTTGCGTCAATCATGAGTTTCTTACCTTTACCAAGCTGCGACCTCAAGAATCATCCGAGTTAATAGGTAATATCTGCAGTAGAATTATTATAAAAGTTTATTTAAAACGCTACCTCTTGTAATGTAGACCTCATTCTACACCTCAACATCATCGGTGTAAGCGTTTCCGTTAATTAATTTAATTAAATCCACCAGCTTCACCGTTTGGTGCTTCGGTCCACAAACATAAACACACGTGTTTACCGCCGCGCCGGTCTTTAGATTATCATCAATTAAACTGAAAAATAATTCTGTGGAACCAGTTCATAGTGAGGAAAACATATTTATGCCCCGTGGGCTGCCAATTTATAACTGCACCAGCTAAACTGGCCGTCAAGAGGTGACAAAAAAATTACCAGAAGGTGGGCAGCAGCGTCTTTTGCACAGCTACCGATCTCCAAGACGCCTGCCAAGTCTGGGTGCTACGTAAAAACAGTCCCAAATGGGGGAGATTTTATGCAGCAGAGAACGTTTTCCGGCTCTTTAAATTACCCTACGAAAACGCAGAAAAGTTGTATTTAAGTGGACAGATAGTTTTAGAGAGTAGCATCTTTTTATTACAGCCCTTATCAGCCAAACGCAAGTAAGGTTTGCTTGCAGTATATATATCAGTATCTAGCTAAATAGGAACCTATAAACGTATAACGATTCTAGTTGAGTGCTGATGGACATTGGGCGGTAAACAAGACTTTATACTATCTTGACGGCCTGATTAACTGAAGAATATAGCGGTTATTCAGACATGAGGATTCCATACCACCGTAGCCAAAACTTTTAATAATTATAAGTCCTTTGTTTTGTTACCAAAAAAAATATTTTTAACATTTACTTAGTGTTTTAAAATAAGACATATTTTACAGTTCCTAGAAATGGGATAGTGAGATTAAGATAATGATGTTATTAAACTTACGTCCCTGCTGAACAAAACGATTCTTACCTGTAACAAACAAAAATATATTTATTAACACAGAGTTCCAGTAAAATAGAAAATAGCTTCACGTGAGCTAGATGTTATCTGAACTAGGCTTTGAACTGGCAGGTGTCACTCCCATGTCGTATTAGATACAGATAACTAGTGTAGCTTGTTTTAAACACACATACTATATAGATTTAAACGTTTCTAACTGTTTCATGTGGCTTTGATTGCGTTGAAAACCTAACTCAAGAAATCTCAGTCTCAGAAGGGAGGGTTGAGATGTATTCATATACCTACTCACGTACGTAAATTTGCTTAAGATTCTATGTCTTATAAAGCAAGATTATTGCGAACTCTGATCAGAAAACTCAATACACTTTCTCGATCGTGCGTTTAAAGTCATGGCCTCCTGATCATGAACGTGTAGAAGAGAAATACGTCGAAAACTCTTCCTGTTGGGCTACGTGGAGTTTATCATGTCACGTCGGCTTAGCAGGAAATAAGCGGGATTGTCACTAGATATTTTTTTTATATGTTTACTGTATTTTTACATCGTTTTCTTAAACATTAATTCAATGGTTTCTTAACACATTTTATGAATATTTGTTGTTATTAAACGCTATACTTGTCTAACCTAGGTGTTGAACCCATTACTTCTATAATAGGAATATAAATGACATTCATGTCACTGAACCAATGGCATGAAATTATTTAATATTTTCAGACATACATGTGTCAATCTTCTATATTTAGTTAATCAAAACAGTCTTATTTTAATTATAAATCCATAACAAAATTCCTCTGTAAATTAAAATTAATGATACGTATATATTCCAGTAATAAAATACCAATATATAATTAATAATGGCTTCGAAATTAACGGCATAGCTGCAAAATTAACGGAACAGCTGCAAGATTAATTTAAACGGCTGGGTCGCTCGATATCCGGGTTATTTTCTGCAGAATCAGTTCAATCTTTCGTGGATTTTGTCTTTACATAAAGATGTGACACTTTATGGGTCTGTACATCAGTAACAGTAGAATACGTGTAGATTAAAATGTATACTAAAAATAATCATTATGATTAGTAGATACTGCAGTATATTAGATTAGGCAGAGGTACTTAAAACGCCTACGTTTAGCAAGATATGTTTTGGTCCCAGGGCCAGCCTATTGAAATTAAGGTACATACATCTAAATATTCTCTAAGCTATGCAATAACACAGGATACCTCTTATCCAGATTTAACAAGAAGTTTGCTCTTTATATACGTCAGAACGATTAAGTGCTTTGTGACAATCACGTACACTTTTAAGTTATTTTTAAGCTGATGGGAAGGTGATGCGGTTGAAGATGTTTTTTTAGGATAAACTAGAAATGCTAGCTCTCAAAGACAGCTGCCGGAACACACCGTCAGGTGCTTGGCCACAGATTTTCTGCCTGAAGGTTGTAGCTAGTGTAGTAAGCATTCAAGAAATTCCCTACCACCATCATGCAAAATATGTTTTAAAGACTGTTTGCGGCTACAAAAATAAATGTATTTTTCTAAGATAACTCTCAGCACATTTACTTCCCCATTTGGTGGGCACGGAAGACGAAGTGTACCAGCAGTGATATTTATAGAGGTGGTTGCAACGGGACAGAATAAGGAAGTATAAAGTTTCCTAGCAACTTTCAAAATTATGGCTCTGGCTTAAATTGTCCTCGGTTTAAATTCTCGCATATTTCGCTTTTCAAAATGCAGAGTAGGCAAAAATCTTGAATTATGATATTAAAATGCTACGAAGCATACTTTTACCACATAATTTAATGTGGTTACCGGTACGAAAAAATACTCTTTAATATTTGTCAAACAATAATGAAATAAATGCACCAATTAGGAAATCTCCATATATCTGTTTATTGATCTTATGATCAACCATACTTTATCCGGGACGGAGCACTGTCCCTGGTAAGCCAAACATAATTTCTATCAAAAGTTGTTTTTGAATAGTTTTTATATTATAAATCTTTTTTTTATATTTAACATTAAATTTTCGTGAGTTTCACATATATTTAAATATTATAACGTATACGATCCCTATCGCGAGTGTTTTGCCAGTTAATTTCTAATATTTATACCTATATTTTGAGAGGCCTTCCGTTTGGAGGACAATCAGATGGGGATCGCTTTCTACTTTATGCACAACTCGCATGAAATTCGAATCATTAAACACAGTTTTTAAGATGCAGTTATCACTTCCCCTGATCTACCTTTTTTCCAATGACTGCATAAAAACCGTTACTGCATTCTGCTCAGACATCCTGGAGGAACTGCAATAGGGAGGAAGTCCAACAACATAACGTCAAAATTACTTTTTATTTGGCCTCATGTAAATTTACTAAAATGTATAGAATTAAAAAGTTATAAACAATTTTAAGTTGGCCTAGTATAGGATGCACCTACCTACGAGTATGAAATAGAAATATGATTGCTGCTTTGTTAGCTTATAATTTTGAAGCAGTTATATCCCTATAACTGCTTCAAAATTATAATGAAGGCCGTTCATTACGTAACAGATTTTAGTGTTTATACTAATAACCACATTTTGGTTAAGTGACTAAACTTATAACGATTAAATAAGATAACGGTTCTCCGTGTCTTAACACACACAACTTATGGTTTTAATAACAAAATATCAGTGATTTTCCTCGAATAATAGATATTGAACTTTTTTATGAAAAATACTCCGCTGACATAGTATGTTTTACTGAAACATGGCTGAGACAAGATCTAATGTAAATAATTTTCAGGTTGCCAGAATGTTTAACAGTAGCTTGCGTCGAGGTAGATTTACATATTTATTCGTAGCAGAGCACCCTAAAGTGAAGATAATACTCAACATTTTACACAATTTTCGACACGTCTGGAAGCGTTTTGCAGAAAATCTCTAGATGCAACAAAACATTATTTATATATGTGGTGACTTTAATGTCGATTATTTAACTGATTATTTAACTGATGCTAAAACTAGACCTGTAGCATTATTTAAATAATTTAATTTGAATTATCTTTTCTGTGAGCCGACTTTAACAACAGATACAACAGCCACTTGTATAGACAATTTGTATTCTAACTCAAAGGAAAAAGGAAATTCAATTATTAAGGGTTTTGGATCGGATTACAAATGCTTTGTTATAAAAACCAAAGGCAAAAATAAACCTGAGAAGTTTGTATTTGAACACAGACCACTTACATCTAAAAAGTTAACTTTATTTTTTATGTCAGATAGGTTAGACTTTGACCTCTATCTCATTTGATTATAAGTATGATATTATAAGTAAGTAATTTATTGGTAAGTGATAATTTGGTCGAAGGTGTTGTTCAGGCTAACCTAGAATTACTGGCTCTCAAGGACAGCTGCCGGAATACACCGTTAGGTGCTTGGCGACAGATTTTATACTGAGGGTGGTAGCTAGCCAGGCGGGCATTTGCAAAATGCTCTACCACCATGCATAACCTACCACCGTTCTAAACTTCAAAATAAGATTAAATTTTAGGTTTTATGAGTATCTCAGCGGAAAAACCTCATGATATATAATTATAACAGGTTGATGACTATAATAAATTGGAATTGAAGTTAAAAAGGTATAGATATAGGTATATATAAGCAGGAAGTTAAAATTTTGTAATTGGCAACTAGAGGTATTTGGAAATCTCACAATAAATATTGTACTATATGTTAAAAACATATTACTTGCTCACATTTTCGTGTGTATTTATATTCTTTAAAATATATTGTATGCTAGAGTCTAAGTAAATGAAACGGCAACCACTATTACAACACAACTATTTTATTATTTAGAAAACAAATGCTAGGGACATTCCTTTACCTTTGCCAAGTGAACGTTAATTATCTATGTAATATTTTATAATAGACCTATGTTACAAATTGTGTAAGAGTAAAAACATATAAAAATGATGGCCCCGAGTTTCTTGCCTGTTCTTCTCAATATGGCTCTATACCGTTTTTCTGAACGCGGTAGTAGAATAGTATTATAGTAAAATTTTGTAATATACCTTCATAAGAGCGTCGTCAACGCCAAATTTGGATAAATTATTTTGGAAACGACTCTGATTGAAATTTTATTTATTAAAATAACATTGTCAATAATAACTTTTATTCAAATTATTGTTATAACAGTGTGTAGAGCATAGTGTCATCTCACGCCTGATATATGGAACATGATTAGAGTCTATCATTATTTTATCATCCTTCGGTCATGTGTTGTATTTCGTGTATATAAATATATACATATATATTTTTAACCCAGTTAACATATTTTATAATACACAATACACTGATTTTATTACACTCTTTAAAATTTCAAGCGTGACGTTAAAATTCCATAATTGTTAAACATACATAAGAGTAAACAAAAATAATCAAAGCGATTCTATATAGTTTTGTAAATCTACATTTCTTTGTCTATCTCGTGATTAACCGTGCCATATCCGGGCCGGGTCCCCAGAGTCCCGGATAAGCTGAGCATCATTTGCGAGATTGTGCGAAGGAGGCGTTAATTTTTGTAATTGTCCCGAGAGTGTGTGGCCGGAAGTTTTTCTTCCAATGTGGTAAACAATATCACTTGATTGGAGTGATTTGAGTGGAATCGATTTTAGTAGCAATAATGTACCATGCTTTATAATATACATTCTAACAAAACAATATTTTTATTTTTGCAATAACGCATGCTATGCAGATTTCAAATTACAAATTTACGAGACGAAAATTTATTGTCATATGCGGGATTCGAACGTCATCCACCCCTACAGCCGGGGTATGCTTTGACCGACTGAGCTAACATGACATATGACTCATAACTCAAATTTTTCTCCCGTTATTTAACCATCGTATGGGGAGGAAGCGACACCGATAGCGACATTTGTAATTTGTAATGTAGGGTGCCGAGCTAGAATATCACCCCCTCCCCTATTCCTACCCATTACTATCTGTTGGGTGTAGTAAGAGGCGACTAAAGGTAAAAAGCCGGAAGGTGGGCAGCAGCGCCTTCTGAGGAACTGATGACTGTAAAAAAACTGTGATCCCCAAGACAAAAAAGATTTTGCTCTAAAACCAAATAAATTGGATTGTAGGTATTTTAGAGTAGCGCGTAACGCATTACTCATATTGTAATATCAATTAGGAATGTTTGTAGTTGTTATGCAGTTTATTACTAGTATTCCTTTAATTTATTTTCAACACCCTTGCTCGTAAAGTGAGCTTTATTATATCGTTCTTAGGACCATAAACCGAGCTATAACACACCCTCGTGCATATTAATATTATACACTAGTGCGTCATGGAATTATCCCTACAGAGTTAAGTTAGTACCTAATTGCAAATTATATGCGAGTAAACAGAGCATTTTCAATTTACCCGGGTAATACAGATTTGTAACATCAAAGAGGTTTATATGTAGTAATTCATATTTATTATATTTATATGTAACAATCATACAATTGCCGCGCGCATTAAAAAAAAAACTTGCGCGCTATTTTCCACAATTTTTGTATGTTGTTTGTATCGTATTTGTGCAATACATATTTTTTTCCTCGCAAGTGTGTTTAAAAATTGCGTATGAAACTCGTGAGCAACTTGCTCATTTTACAGTCGGCTGATTTACGCCCTCGCCTACGGCTCGGGCTGCAACACACATCCTCGTGTATAATGAGCAACTTAGCTCACTTGTATCATAATCTACTATGATAAAACTGGTATTGATCAAAAACATACAAAAATGATCGATTACCACACAACATTAATACTCTGCCGACTAAACCAACAAAGTGCGCCACTGAGCAACTATTCCGCTTCTACCCTCCATTAATCAAACCCCGTCAAATAACTAAGTATATTCATAACTTGCTATATTCATAAGCAGATTCCAGGGCTGTCGCACTTGTCATTCAGGATGACATGATGAATAGACACCGGGAGATGTGGAGCTGCGACCTTCGTGGTGTCATAATAACCGGGGAATTGTGAACGTTCCGTTAGGTGACAACCCTGGTTTAGAATTCACGAAAAGGTAAAGCTTTTGTCTTTGGACAAGACTTTTTATTATTATTCTTGAATCATTATTTTACAATTTTACATAACTAGTCAAATAAATTTATTAAACTCGAGTACTTGAGTTATCAGGCTAGTAGGTTAAAAGGGCGGTTTCAGTCAGTGGTAAAACGAACACATGACCGACCATACTGATGTGAAGTTTCAGTTCCCGGCCATACTTAACACGTAAATATACTGGTCAGAATACTTACGGGATCTGCGTGGCACTGCAATTGGGTTCTCTACTCCAGCTGTTTGTGTAATGTAATGTGAATGTCACTTTAATTTCAATATACTCTAATCACCTAGTCGGCGTCCTTAAAACAGTTTAGGACCGTTGCTGCTCGGCAGCAGCTTAAGTTATAGACAAGATAAGGTGGTACCCATTTAGACGTCTCCTTCCTATGAAATCTAACCACTTTGAGAGGCAATTAACAATATATAAAAGTCAAGTAAAAGTATATTCAAATTGTAAACTTCTTTATTATAAAAACAAAATATTTCAAACTCTACAAGTAGAGCCTAAAATCCAACCTAATTTCCTCTCCACAAACACTCTACCAAAAAAACGTAGAGAATCAATAAAGCACCGACTCTACATCGACACTGAAAAACCCCGAAAACCTCCACCGAACTCTACATAAAAGAAAGTAACTCTACTACAAAGAAAATAGAGTAAATTTTCGCGTGTATTTTTGCAAATTTCAATGAAATTTTATGCAGATTTCATATTCAATCTCCGATACGAGAATTTATTGCGTTCCTGATGCCTCTACGGTTTGTGATTTGTTATTATTTCGAGTTATGGCGGCTTACAGCGCGTAAATGGAGAATTGGTAACCGAGTTTCGGGGATATTTTATTAAATTTCGACAAAATAATGGTGTTATAAGTTTGAAAACCCTTTATCCGTGTGTGTGTTATTCTATGTTATAGCTTTTAAACGCCTGGTCAGGTTTCTTAACGTGTTATGTATTACCCGGCTGTAGTCGCGTGCTGGTCGAGATTTATCGCCTTGGTTTGACGCGTGGGCTCACCTGATGAAAAGATTCGGATATTATCTAAAACTAGGTCGACAATTTTGACCAATACGCGTCAGTACAGCCTGTCATTTAATACATTAAAATGTTTCATACTCAGAACTTTCAAACTGAAATGAACAGATTTTGTTGCTGTTTTTTTACGAAGAAGCAGGCAATACTGCAATAACTGTTATAGCCATAATTGTCATTAATCTGTTCAGATGTTTCTGACATATTCAGGTTTAAGCATAGCCATCGATCTTGGTGAACATCATAGCTAGTTGTTAGTTCAAGTTTGAGCTGTAATGTTTGTTAATGTACGGTTTAATAAAATATATATTTTATGGATTCTTTAAGAATTAATATACAACTACTCCATTGCTACATAGCAATCACTTCACTGGCATGGCTCCTTGGGGCGCCGGGCTAGAATGTTATGGCGGCCTTATTACTGTATCAGCCAGATTCATCACTGCTGAACAAGGAAGACTTGACTGGGACCGAGTACCCAGTGTTGCTTTCACTGGGGAAGACTTCCCCATTATTGCCATAATCCCCACGTGTGAGAGTGTGAGATGTCAGTTTCTCAGAAAGCGCTGCTGCCCACCTTCTACTGTGTTACCCTTAGTCGCCTCTTACGACATCCACGGGTAGAGATGAGGGGGGTGACATTTTAGCGCGGCACCTTCTGCCAGTAATCTCTTGCAAGTAACCGAATCTACTGAAATTTGTTTCCGTCGCGCGAGTAAAGGTAAAAAATATATGTATACATACCTATTAAAAATACTTTCTACTACTTTTAAAAATTCCAAAGAAGAGAGGACTTGAGCAAACGTGCTATTTCCGAGTCGGCCGCACGCCCAATTAAACTAAAGCTCTTTTGATGCATTTGTAAAGGAGAGTATTTACTAAAGCTTTTACCTAATCTATTAACAACATTTTATCCATCACAAGCTTTTATATTTACAATAAACTTAACCGATTTCAAAAACTGATAAGTAAGAAAGTCTAGTGTAAAATCTGTCGCCAAGCACGGTGTGTTCCGGCAGCTGTCCTTGAGAGCCAGTAAATTACAGGCACACGAGATTTAGTCCACTTAACATCAAGTGGATCTCGGGCTTGTTCCGTCACAATAACATAAAAAAGAAATAAAGAAACCCACGCAATATCAATTACTTGAATGACATATTATTTAATGAACCGATTTAGATGAAATGTCTACAGGACCAATCTGAATATTAGATTTTCTCTTACAAAATTACAAATTTACGAGAGAAATAAAATATAAAACCCCGGCTATAGGGGTGGATGGACGCGGATTCGAATCCTGCACAGGACTTTAATTTATTTCTGTCGTAAATTTGTAATTTTGTTATGTAATCCGCAGAGCAGGCGTTATTGCAAACATAACAATATTAAAAATAGGTTTTCTTTTTTATTTGAAAGGATATTCAATTAACAAAATAGTTCATTTATGACGGCATAATGTAACAAACGTAAAAACAGGTATGAATATTTACAAAAATACAAACTAATTGAGAACCTCTTTTTTTGAAGTAGGTTAAAAATTACATTGACCTTTTAACGGGGACAGTACCAAACTCCGGATTGTTACTGAATTATTACTTTTATACAGTAAGATGAAAAAAAAACTTGCTATCGGAGTTTGTCGGGTTTTTATGTAAAATGACCTGTTTTTTTTATAAACAATAAGTATTTATATAAAATGCGTGGGTTTTTTTTATGAACAATAAGTTATCTTTGGCACTGATATGGCTGAATAGGTCAGGAGATTAACACTTGGTCAATAAATCACGTACCTACACGATTTTATATTTAATTGAGAGCAATCATTCAAATGGTGAACGTTTACTGCGAAAGAAGTCAAAATGACACCTGTCAAATTTGCGTTATTATTTAGTGTGTTACTTGCAGCATTTTCGGTGGGATCACCTGCTCCATGTCGTGTAAGTAATACAGTCATTTATTTTTATAATATTATACCTAGGATATATTTGTACTTTTGTATGTAACTAAAATAAACTTAAAATCTACTGGAGCGATTTGAAAAAATATTTCACCATTAGAATCCTACACTATCCCTGATGAGTGATAAACATAGACAACAGAATATTTTCTAAAAAAATGGGGTCCGTATGCAAATTTCGATTATGTAACCCAACGTGTGAAAAAAATAATAAAATCGTTACATCGCGTACGCTGCGGAAGTAATTGAAAATAGAGCAAAGTGATATACTACAATTTTATAAGGGACATCAATATCTACAAAAAAAATCAGGCACATGAGACCTAAAAACTGTACGTCTCAGTGTGCCGGCACAGTGCAATTCGTCGTTGACGAAATGCATCTGTTATAGGCAGAGGTTAGTCCACTTAACATCAGGTGGGCCTCGTTCTAGTTCCGTCATAGTAACATAAAAAAAGTCCACAATACCATATACTACTCAAAATAACTACTTTTTATGTTACAAATTTACAAATATACGATAGGAAAAATTTAAGTCATGTGCGGGATAAAAAAAAATTCCTATCGTATATTTGTAATTTTGTAATGTAATCCGCATAGCAGGCGTTATTGCAATCATAACAATATAAAAAATACTTTTGATGTGTTTGACTTTATAATTTTTTTAAATACCCGTGCGAAGAACATCAACATGTTATTTCACACATTTGAGTGTTGAAGTCGATTCCATATTTTGGTAAAACAAGTTGTTTTCTTTATAACATCATTTTGTGTACAAAAATGTCTTGCATCTGTCCGTCGTACCCTTACTTGACTAAAGAATAAATAAAATCCGATCAAGTGCGCGTTGCAAGTGGAGTAATGGACATCTAGGGTTCTCAATCAAAACTAAATGTACCAAAAAATCGTTATTATTTGAGATTAAGATCCTTAGCGAACAGGAGAGACGTTAGCGGGGTTCCGCCCAGTACTTGTCTGTTTTTAGTATATTTGTTGTTGTTAGTTACATATTGAAGTATAGCCGATTTAACAACCTCTCGTTATAATGGAATGAAAGGAGATTTAAGAACAATTTTTTTTTGATGGAGCAATCTCGTCTCCCCCCTGATTTTAAGCGGACTATCCTCTGCCTATAATAGATGCATTTCGTCACAAAGCACGAATTGCACAGCGCCCGTCACCTTAAGACATAGTTGTTAAGTCTCATGTGCCTGTAATTTCAATGGCTCTCAAGGACTGCTGCCGGAACACACCGTTAGGTGCTTGGTGACAGATTTTCTAATTGAGGGTGGTCGCTGGCCAGGCGGGCAATCGCCAAATTCCCTACCACCATGCAGTAAGTTCCCGCGGTGGGATTCGAACCATGGACCTGCTGTGCTGCAGTCCATATTCTATGCCACTGAGCCATCACTGCTTCATAATCCAGAAATCGCTATAAAATTGAGAGCAATGGGCCGTCAATGGAAATTCAATGGTAAAAACAGCAATAATCACCATTGATGGAATTTTCAGCCAGGATTTTTAGCTTAACGTAAATATGATGAAGCAGTGATGGCTCAGTGGCATTGGCTATGGACTGCCGCGCAGCAAGTACATGGTTCGAATCTCGCCACGGGCTTGTACTTAACCGCAAAATGCCCTACCACCAGGTAGGGCATTTTGCGAATGCCTTCCTGGCTAGCGACAACCCTGAAGTAGAAAATCTATCGCCAAGCACTTAACGGTGTATTCTGGCAGTGGTCCTTGAGAGCCAGTAATTCTAGGTTAAGCCTGTTAACACCTACGACCAATACATCACTTACCACCAGGTGAGATTGTGGTCACAGTAATACCTACCAGCAATAAAAAATATATATACATTAAATTGACCTATTGACAAAGTCTACAAAAACAAACATAAACAACAAAGTCCCTAAGACAAGTGTCATTGTTAACTATTTATTTTTCAGAGCTTAAGGCGCAGGTTGGAGAATCTCGAAAGCCGGCTAGGCAGCCGCGTAGTATACCTAGGGCGGATCGGATATCAGAACGAGTACGAGAGTCCAAGGGAGATCTACAATCAATACAATATTAATGATTACTCGAAATACTTAACAATTAATAATAATAATTATAAAATGCATTAAAAAACGTGGATTAAATATTGTACGAGTGCATAAAACATGTAATTTTAGCCGATTTACTTAACAGACCCAATCAAACGCAAGGGTCGATATTTAAAAGTCGCGGCTAAAATCGGTTTCATTCACGAGTTACACACTCAGCTTTTCACTTCAATCGCGAGGAAATGAAACAATGTTATTTATGTAATATCTATTTATTGTTAGATTCGAATCTCTATTTATTCTTACATTCTCTCCGAGGCTCAATTTTACCAAACTAGTGTTTTATTAATACGCGGATTAGTTTATTCTATAGATAATCAAAATTTAATAAGCTTTAGCTATTATAGAACATATAATCTTATGGCAGTTTTAGAATTTGTCGAATTTCTGTCGGGGATAAAAGAAAACTCCTTTGAATGGCATTGTCATACAGCTCCAGCTTGGACATAGAATTAGTACTGTTACGAGCTGAGGGTTCGGGATAAATAATGCAATACGTTTTCAGCAACTGACACCTTTATTCCACAGTTCTACAGTCACTTAACACTTTACTGAACACAACACTAAAACACTGACTGTTCGCACTTTACAGATACACTAGTCACACACTTCACTCACTTTAACTATTCGCGCTTGGAGCACTTGGTCCAAAGGTAATCGCACTGTTTCTCGTTTCGAACTCAAAGTAAGACTGTCTCGTCGGCCCGGACCCGACCCTATTTATACCCAAAAGTCAAAGCTACCAGAATATTCTATACTAGTCTAGATAGAAAAACAATAGGGGCCATAAATCACTCGTTTAACGTAAACAACTTTTGTATGCAATTCAATGGAAACTAACTACTACTTATTCTGTGGTTGTTTACTAGTTGCCTGAGAACAAAAGGCGACCCTTTTTTATAACATTTTTTTTGTGAAGAGTAGGTACATTGTTTGTTTTCTTTAACTTGTTTATCGACCTTGGATTATTCTAGATTGTTCGATTCCATGCGCCGTAACACTGCCCCCTCCTAAGACATGCTCGTCCCGAGCATAGTTGGAACCACGGTATGGCGCCAATCGATCCACATGAACAATCTTAGAAACTCCTCGTTGACCTTTTCGTATCCGATACGTGATGTCCTTGATTTTGTTCACCACCAGGTATGGTCCGTCCCATTTAGGCTGAAGCTTCGGTGACTTCCCTATACTGCGTACAGGATTACGCAGCATTACTTTTGAACCTTCTTGGAATCCAGGTTTAACCAGTTCTCCACTGTACTGGGTCTTCTTCATGTCGGAAATTCCATATCTGTATTGATCTTGACGCTCCCAGATATTCTTCTGTTTGCGGAGGTCACTCACAAAACCCTTTACACTGCTTGTTTGAGATGCTCTTCTAGTGGCACAAATACTGCATTTGTTACACCAGTCTACAACATCGCTCCGACAATGGATCCAATAAAACTGCTCTCGAATCTTTGACAAAGTCTTTCTCACTCCAGGGTGACTTCTTGAACATTCGTTGTGACATTGTCGTAGAATCTCACGAATTTTCGCTTCCGGAACAACCAGTTGCAGGTGATAGTTATCGCCCCGAACATTCTCCCATTTGCGGCACAGCACACCACTATGGATCACCAAGCTGTCCCACTGCGCCCAATAAACCCTTGTTGCCATACCCATTCCAGCAACAACATTCCACTTGGGCCTTCCAGTGCCAGCTTCCATCCATGACAGAATAGGCCTGATATTCGCATCATCCTGCTGTGCACGTCGCATGGATTTCTTCCAGTCGTCGGTTATAACTGTTCTCACCATCCTTACTGGTATGACTTCCTTCACTTTGTCATCGTGAGTTTCTCTAATGTCGCTGCGTTTAATATTAGAGTGAAGTTCGTTGCGCTGCTGATTCCATCCTTGTCGCAGTCTGTCTTCCGATGTCAACTTCCATCTGGGGCAACTGGATCTCAAATGCCCTTTTTCTCCACAGCTGTAGCATCTCGGGCTGAATCTTGGATAATTTGTATCAGACAGTGTATCTCTTTTCCTTGTCCATTGCATATTCACACCAGTAGAAAGTTTTCTTTCCCATGTTCTATCGTGTCTTCGGTCACTCTGCTGCGGGCAGTTATACCGCAAGTGACCCCTTTCTCCACATTCAAAACATCGAGGGCTGAATCCCTGGTTGTCATCACGGTAGCGTTGCGTGGTAACCTCTCGAATGTGATGCGATCGATGATCATGTCGTACGGCTTCCACCTCCAAAGCATGGGCTAGGGCGTCCTTAATTGATTCATGATGACCCAGCCTCACTGCAGCTCTCACTTCTAAGTCACGTATCCCATCTACGAATGCTTGAAGTAGGATTCCGTCGATGAGTGCCGGTGATGATTGATACGCCTTCCGTACGAGCATTTCCACTTCCAGCGCCCACTGCTGGAGATTTTCACTGCTCCGCTGGGTTCGCTCTTTAAGCTGGGCTCGGAACACATGCTCCAGATGAGCATCACCGAATCTAGACTCCAATGCCTCCAGAAGTTGGTCAAACGCTATGTCTTTTCCAAGGGCCTCCAGAACTGTTAAGGCTTTGTCACGTAGGCCTAGAGTAAGCGCTGTCATAGCCTGCGCTTTAGTCCAACCGTTGGCCTGCACTACAGCCTCAAATTGAATTTTGTAGGCCGACCACGAAGAGGTTCCGTCGAATGGGGGCACTTTGAACCCTCGAGGCGAAGGTGCGGGCGCCACTGGAGCTACCATGCTCTCTCCAGTTTTGGGAACGCTTAAAGATTTTTTTACGTCAGCAATCCCAGCTTCTACTTCTGCTATGCGGTTCTCGTGCTGCTGCACCTGATCCTCCACCACTTGAAGTTTCTTTCCAAATGTTGCACGCAGGTCTTTCATCAGAAGAGTCTGCTCTTCTTGGCGACGGATCTGTTCTTCTTTGTCCTGTCGCAGTTGTTCCTCCAGTCGACGGGCCTGTTCCTCCTGGCGGCGTAACTGCTCCTCCTTATCCTGTTGCAGCTGCTCTTCAAGACGTCGGGCCTGCTCTTCCTGGCGTCGGGCCTGCTCCTCCTGGCGTCGGGCCTGCTCCTGAAGCATTGCCATTAGTGCAGCGAAGTCCGTTGCAGACGGAACAGCCATAGTCGAAGGGGCTCCCGACATAGTGGCGGTGGTTGCCTCTGCAGTCGGCTGTTCTTCGGAGAGCACTGGTGGTGTAGCTCCTCCAAACCTTCGTTGGTCGATGTCCTGTTGCCGCTGACTCCTCGTTCGAATGCCCTCAACATCGTCCTTTGGTAGCACAGGCATTATTTATCCCCAATTCTGACACCAATTTGTTACGAGCTGAGGGTTCGGGATAAATAATGCAATACGTTTTCAGCAACTGACACCTTTATTCCACAGTTCTACAGTCACTTAACACTTTACTGAACACAACACTAAAACACTGACTGTTCGCACTTTACAGATACACTAGTCACACACTTCACTCACTTTAACTATTCGCGCTTGGAGCACTTGGTCCAAAGGTAATCGCACTGTTTCTCGTTTCGAACTCAAAGTAAGACTGTCTCGTCGGCCCGGACCCGACCCTATTTATACCCAAAAGTCAAAGCTACCAGAATATTCTATACTAGTCTAGATAGAAAATCAATAGGGGCCATAAATCACTCGTTTAACGTAAACAACTTTTGTATGCAATTCAATGGAAACTAACTACTACTTATTCTGTGGTTGTTTACTAGTTGCCTGAGAACAAAAGGCGACCCTTTTTTATAACATTTTTTTTGTGAAGAGTAGGTACATTGTTTGTTTTCTTTAACTTGTTTATCGACCTTGGATTATTCTAGATTGTTCGATTCCATGCGCCGTAACAGTACGTACTATCAGCTGTAGCAACGTCGCCATATTTGTTTTTAATTGATGGATCTATACCGCCGGTATGATTTTTAATTATTTGCTACAGCTGTCTGCGTGATGTAAAACTTCATAAAACTCAATATCATGGCCAATTTAAAACACTGCAACATCACTGTACGTCTATGGTGACAAAGATCATTCATATTTTGTTCATAAAATGGATTAATATAGTCCTCAAATAGTTTTATTCTAGTTTGGTGAAATTGGCTCTAAGAGCTAAGTATAACAAGATTTCAATTGAATATATGGTATCATTGGAATTAGCAATAGTTTTATTTCATGACTAGCGCTCGGTATTTGCATATCTTTTCATGCACACGCGGAATTGTATAGCAATATACTTGTGTAGTCCCAAATAAATAGTCACCAAAGTCGAATGTTTTTTTTTAGATAAGTGATAATGTAGTTGAAATGGTAAATATAGACTTTACATAGAATTGCTTAGCAAAGGATTTCCTACCTGAGGATGGTAGCTAGTGGGGGGGCATTCGCAAATGCTCTACGACCATGAAAATTGTTAAAAGTTTCATGAATCCAGAATGCCCTCCATCTGCTGTCATATATGAACATTTACAATGAACGATGCCCTCCATAGCATGGAATCCAAGCATTAAATGACACGGGGAAAATTTGAGGTCAGTCCCATACAAAAAGTACCGTAGCTAAGAGAATTATTGATTACACTATAGGTATATAAATCAGTGTGAGCGTCCGTCTGTCAGCTCCTTGTTTGGTAACTGGAACGAATTGCTACTTGCTAGGACATCCGTGATGCGATTTGCTACAATGTTTCTACAAGGTGTTTTTTTCTGCCACTGAGATTATTATTTCTCAGCAACTTCATATTCTTCATCGTCCTCCAATTATTATCTAAATGTACGTTACATGAGGATGATAAAAAAAGTTAAGATAAAAAATGGAAATTACAATACACTCATACAATAACTTTCGTGATATCTTTTTTTCAAACTGTTTTAGAGACTATGTTTTGCGTTATTTTCGAGCATACCATAATTATTGTTGTTTTGTATACCTAATATTATTGAATATATATGTTATATGTATTTTCAAAACTGTTATAACTTTATGGCAATTTTTATTTTGATATTTCCTGATAAAATATAAATAAGTTTTGCCATGCCTAAGGTTTATGGTTCAATCCCCACCGCAAACTTGAGTTCCACCGCATAGTGCAAGGGCATTTTTTGAATGCTTGTCTGGCCGGCTACCACGCTCATGTTAGAAAATCTGTCGCAAAGCACCTAACAGTGTGATCCAGCAGTAGTCCTTGAGAGCTAGTGAGTAATAAATAAAATTACAGGGTTATGGGCGCAGTGCTGTTTGGTACTTGTGACGAAAGCATCTGTTATTTAATAGACTGGTAAAATTTTCGACTCGTTTAAACACCATTTGGTATACAAAACGTCTTGGAATTCATACGTATGTGAAAAAACTGTATGGAAAGTGTTTGAATAGTTAAAAGAGAATTGGGGAACTAACATAATTTTATACATTGTAATCACACGCACCCTAGCATACATATGTTCATCACACTCCGCACTCACATAAACTTCAATCACACACTGCTCACACAATATCACATATAGGTATATAAGTATTTTCTTTATTTTTATTTTAAAATGTAAATCATAGACTGACAATTATCTTTTTATATTTCTTTTGCATAGGATGATTGATATATGTACCTATATTAGTATTGTTTTAGAAAATAGGTTACTATTTATAAGTTTTTCATTACATCCTTTTATTTGTAACTGCGCGCTATATCTCCTTTGGTATATCTTGGTTTGAGGGGACATGGTGTAGCTGTGACACTCATGCAATGGATCTGCATAGGACAACTTATGATCATACTGGCCATAGTTTAATTTATGATCATAAGTTGAGTGTCACGGTTGGACCTTGTCACCCTCATTTGGGTCGCCAAGATACAGGCTTTGCCTAGTTTGGGACCCGCTGGGATTTTTCAGTAAGTTAGTGTTCTGTTTTAAATTTGTTTAAACCTTGGTCTTAGTTAAAAATAATTGTTTCACACTAAATACTTTTCTGGCAAATAAATTATTATTATTAAAAAAAAAAAAAATGGTAAAAAAAATACTAGGGAATGAAAAGTTCGGGGACTCGAACTATACAGTCACTAATGAAATGGAAAACTGACAAAACTCGAAGCATATTAGGTTCAAAACCATGCAGCAAAACTTCATCGAGATTGAACACAATTAAAACTTCATTTGTATGAACAGCGCTATGTGCCCACTCGCCATAGACACTTCTTCTATCTTATTATCATAGTTTGCGAAATGGTTAATGATTATCAAGAGATCTCATGTTACATTGCCATATTTCAAATTCAATTTAAAAAATGGCAGACTTTGCGTGTGTGTTATGTTCTGATAATACATTTAAAAGCCATGCATTCTAATATATTTATTTCCTATAAACTTCGTATACACCTTTCCGTTGATATACAAACAGTGAATTTCATCATATACTCGTAATAAACATTATAAAATAAAACATCCGTCCGAGTTGGTAGATCTCATTGCCCTATTTATTTGTTTACGCCACAATTATGTTATAGCCCGTATTCCAAATATGAATGATAAACAGAATGTGTTTTGAAGCGGTATGGGTGGCCCAAAGTACTAGTGTGGCCCAGCCATGCATTGTGAAACTTTGAATCTGACGCACCTCGGTTCGATCCTCAATTGATAATAATAAATTATTGAAACATTGTTAACATGTCTCGATCGTCCGCTCGTAGAGTTAAGACCTCCTGAGGATGTTCGTTTAGAAGCGAAACGCGTCGAATACTCTTCCGGTTTGGCTAACCAGTAGGCATCGAGCCCAGCATGCTGGCACCATTGCCTCGATGAATTTCACTGTATATTCGTCGAGCCAAATAGGTGCCAGCATTTTGATCACGCGTTGACTAAGTGCACTGATAAGCTTTGGAAAATACGATGAGTTTCCGGTCATCTTTGCTAACCTTGAACTTTGATAATCACGATAAGTACAAACAAACGTAACGATCGTTTTTGTTCATAGGTTAGGAATTGTCCACGGATTTCCACTTGATAAGATTTGACCTTTCTTGCTTTCTTTAAACTTATTACATTCTTTATACACGGCTTTTTATTAAGGGTACTCGTAACCTTCTTTAAGTCCAGAACGACTCGAATTTGTTCAGAATATGTTGTCTTTCCCTTTCGACTGTTACCTACACAATTACCTTGTATACTTGTATAATCTAGTTTTTTCTCACTGTAGCATGTGCAGTGTCATCATGTAGAGCTCGACGAGCTAAGGACAGAAGTCAATTAATATATATACAAGAGTAACTTTTCGGAAATCCATAATTAATAATCACAATTGTTTTAAAATTATTGAAGGAAAATATTAAATAAATTGACCGAACCTTACATATTTGAGCCGTTTGGTGTAGAGACGTTGGGTCCGTGGGGACCGGGAGCTCATCGTATTTTCCAAAACTTATCAGAGCGTTTGGTCGATGCGACGCTAGATCAAAATGCTGGCATCTATTTGGCTCAAAGAATAAGCATTGCAATTCAACGGGGCAATGCTGCCAGCATGCTGGGCACACTCCCAACTGACAGTGGGCTAGAGCATTTGGACTCCCAATGAGTCGAAATGCTTTTACTGTAGTAGCTGTAGTATTGTATTAGCTGTAGTGTTGTATATAGTTTGTAGTATTTTTCTAATAAAGGCAGACCGCCAGAAAAAAAAAAAAAAACTATAAAAAAAAAACCTGAAGTGTAAGCAAGGCGTCTCCGTCTCAAGCGCCTACTCCTAACGGTGCGTTTCGGCTGTCTTTGAGAGCCAGTAATTCTAGGTTAACAGTTAGTATCCAATAAGAATAACCATAATGTGCGTACTTACTCGTATTGTATGGATTATTTATATAATTAGATATACACTTAGTCAATTACTTATCTATTTAGTATACACTGTTATCACATGTAACAATATCGTTATGAAATATATGCATATGAATATAACAAAAGATAAAGGTTGTAATTGAAAATTGATCTAAGTAGGTAAGTATTATTTGAGTATGTACTTTTAGTATATTTGAAAAACAAATACTGTAGACGCCGTTCGTTTTTAAGCTGGAATCCATCAATTTTTTTTTCAAAATGCGGAACTTTCTTAACTAATTTTTTCAAAGCTAAGACGCGGATATGTCTTAACTTCGATTGAACGAAGTACGTTATACAGACTCAGATACAAAGTTTATTTTGTTTGAAATATATATATCTGCTCCGCATACCATAACCACGGAAGCTACGAGCGGGCAGCGACTACTTAGTACTTACTGTGTGAATGTGCGGGATCGATTCCCGACACGGGATACCCCAGCTATAGTTACAAACCGACATCATTCGCGGACTGATTTCACTGTAACTAGTGGTTTACCATTAACTAGTAGACATTTAAAACTAGTGTTATCTGTAACGGCATCTACCAGGAGCCTACGTCACATCCTGATCATGAATAAAAAAGTCACAAACTAATAAGGTCTAATTAAGTCATTATCAGGTGACTTAATTAAACCTTATTAGTTTTAATAATCTCATTTTGATCTACGTTATCAATGCTTATATTATAATAATGAATAGATTCAGGCGTTACTTTGCGGAAATCCATATTTAATAATAACAAATATTTTCAAAATATTTGTTATTATTACTTATATTATAAAGAGGAAAGATTTGTACTTTTGTATGTAATGAATAAACTTAAATCTACTGAACAGATTTGAAAAATCTTTTACCATTAGAAACCTACACTATCCCTGATGAACATAGGCTGTAGAATATTTTCAAAAACTTAGGGATCCGTACGAAAACTTCGATAATGTAACTCAAACTGTTAAAAAAATTACAAAAAAATCGTTATATCGCGTACGCTGCGGATATTGTTGACAATAGAGCAAAGTGATATACTACAATTTTAATCATCAAAGTGATAACTGCTTTTAATGTGTTTCAATTTATAAATTTTGTTTAATACCCGTACAAAGCCGGGGCGGGCCGCTAATAATATATAAAATATTACTTTAATTTAATATATAATAATATCCATAGCGTTATTTGCGACTGTGGCGCCGCCTGACAGTGCTTAGCTGAACGGGTTCAGCTATGTACGTTCTTTGTTACAATAATTTTATTTCAGGCGACACCACAACTTGTAGCCAATTGTAATCAACGAGCATATTAAAAAGAGTTGTTTCTTTCAACCGACTTCAAAAAACGTGGAGGTACAATACGCCTGTATGTTTTTTTCAGTTATTTTTATGTGATTATGACCGAACAAGAACGAGGCCCACCTGATGTTACGCGGTAACTTCTGCTAATAACAGATGCATTTTGACAAAATTGATCAACTGCACTGCGCAGCCACCCTGAGACATACAGTTATTACTCATGTGCCTATAATTTTCCTGGCTCTCAAGGACTGCTGCACACTGTGCACATAACACACTGTTAGGTGATTAGAGACAGATTTTCTTCTTGAGCATGTTAGCTAACTAGGCGAGCATTCGCAAAATGCTCTCCCACCTGCGGTGAAGCACAAGCCGGCGGTGGAGATCGAACCTAGGACCTGCGGCACGGCAGTCCATAGCTAGAACCTGTCGCTATCATTGGTTCGAAAAAAGTTATCTTCTCAACGAGAGTAATTGAAACCAAATTATGAATGTTTGTTTCATTTTGAAGTGTATCCTCATTGCACCCTATCATCTGCAACACTAGCTAGAACGCTTGCGATTACGTCGAACTTTTATTTGATATAGCGCACTTCATCAGTAAGTACTTAGCAAAAAAATATTGAAACTCATTCCTAGAATATATATACCTATTATATACCTACGTATCATTGCTTGGAATTTGTCCTTTTTGTCCTAAAATGTTTTTAACACATTTTTAAACTTTAAAAGCTATTAACTTATATTATTACTTAAGGGATAAAATCCGCGATGATTTTTTATGACACCTTATAAAAATCATTCGAGATTTTATTCTGGGAGCAGAGAGTAACCACCGTAAGTGATGCATAATCGTTTTAACGTTTGTCTGTTGGTAAATACACATAGGTAGATATATAGGTAGGATAGAACTTCGAGATGTCATATAAAATGTATTGACCAGGCACATCGATAACATCTTGTATTGCCTACTTATTCCAAACATAACCAATGCAAGTCGACTCTAAAATTATCAGTGAGCTGGTTATCGATTAAATTGTAAGTGGAAAGAAGTAGCCACCGCAGTAAAATTGATATTTATATTGGCAGTAACACGGGAACGCTCTCCGCGCAAATTGATATAGAACTACCTTGACAGGACTTACTTTATTTTGTCTACGAAAGCGTGAAGATATTTTATGCTTTAAAATTTAAAATAATTTACAGTGTAAACTCTGTATAGCTAAATTCAATATATTTATTTTTTAGTTATAATATGTAGTTTCTGCGAGATAGAGTGTAGGAATAGTAGCAAAGCTATAAAAATATAATATTTTGCATTCATTTGAATTTATATTTTATCCCGAAGTTTCAACAAACACTTTGAAGTTAACGTGCTCACCGGGTAGACTAAGGTAGCAATTGTCTTTTGAATTGTTTCGGAATTATTTGTATTTACCCAATGAGTTTCATAAAGTATGATAAAACAATGTATTTAATAATTCCGTTCGCTATATGCACGCAATATTCGCTCACAGTGTCAAGAGGTCTTCAGTATAGGGCTGCCAATAGAATTTAATTATTTGGATGACTGTGGATCCCAACCAGGTATACATGTATACTTGCCAACCATCTTCTCCATTAATACATCGCTAATTTTTGTTTTCAATGGTTTTGTGTAACTTTCTTGGCATGAATAGGGTCTCTATGCCGAGGACCACGATCACTGCAATGTATTTAAAAATTTATAATTTTAATTTTCTAAATCTATCTAAGTAAAACCGCAGAGAACGTTGATAGGTTAAAACAGCTAGGAAAGCTCAGCATTACCATTACCACGAGGCGAGAACTTAACTATACTACAATCTAATATAATCTTTAAAAAAACACGTCGTATCGTTCCCGGCTAAAGAATATTCCATATCCTCCTGTAGGATGTCTTAAAAGGCGTATATGGGGTCTAATGCGTGAAATTAGCAACATGCCACTACTTGCGCCGATGTTCATGTTGCACATTGGAGGTACACAAGGACACACATGATCTGTTTACCCGAAGGTAGCGGGTTATATGTAACTGCTATAAATAAATACTTCTACAACTGAAAAGTATAAAATCCAAATTGATTTTATTTACTTTGATGACATACCTGGGTATTTTTTCAGTTATTTTGTTTTAAAAACCAAACTACTGATACATACCACCTTATTGAGAACCTCCTTCTTTTTGACAGTTAAAGAACCAAATATAGCATTCTCAAGAAGGGTTGGCATAAGGTATAGCATAAAACCGAAGCCAAATTTATTTACAATTATAACGCTCTTATTATAGTCATAGTAAATTAAAAATATTTTTACCGCTTGCAACCCACTAATGTGAAGTCGGTACAATATGTCTTCTCTAACAACACAAAGGACAACCCAGAGTATATAAGGATAGACTACGGCTACCGGAAGCATATTTTTATATGCCCTGCGTTGTCCTTTGTGTTGTAAGAGAAGACATATTGTACCGACTCCACATTAGTGGGTTAATGGTAAGAAGATGATAATAATAATAATACTTCGATTAAGAACGTCCACTTCTGTGACTTATGAGTATTAGGTACTTATTACCTTTAGGGGCACGGAATGAAGGTCCCGAATGGTGGACATTAAGATATCATTACTTAGCGCCAGGTGCTGGCACGCCCCTGCAATTTGTTATCTTTATTTAGATTGATGACGTCATCATTTGCGTTTTTTGTAGCTTCAGTTTTCGGAGCTTTTTGTAAATGATCCAAGCGAGTCTAGAAAACAGGCTGTAAGAGAACTGCTGGAACACATCGTTATACTTCGTCAGTATATCCTAAGCTCAATTTAAATTGCCTTGGAACAGAATGAATACGAATTCTATATGAAATGCGTAATGTTGGAACTAGATACTATTTAAAAAAATAAATAACGTGTCCTACAGGGAATTATCGTGCATCCCAAAACTATCGTCAGTTACGGTACTTTGTATTTTACACTATTGACATAGAGTTTTTAATGCTATATACAAAACCGTTCGCTTTCATTACGTTTCGCGCCAATATAATCCTTATTCCCTTTATTCACACTGCATTCATATCACGTTGTAACTCATCCTGTTTATCCAAATTACTCCTAATACTTCTCAAATTCGTTATAATAGACAAGATAATATAGTTAACATTCTTGAAACAGTAGTGCGTCCATTATGTACACATCAAGTCGGGACAGTTCGCGTCACTCATAGGGGCGTCAACAAACACCTTCTCTTGTGAGTAGGGTTGTCAGTTTACTTTGACTTACTGTGACGGCGAGTGAGATTGTGTTACATGGACACGTGTTTGGTTATCTCTTGTTTTAATACTGTAAATGTGTGTGTTAACTCGTAATTTGTTTGAATGAAGTTTGACATTAAATTTAAAAAAAAACGTAATCCAAATCAAAGCTTATCATTAATAGCTGGTTCCTAGTTAAGAAACGCAAGTCTGGCCACATATGGTGCCATATTGTATATCTACTCCAGCTTACTACTATGACTTTAGCCATACCACCAATTGAACTCAGGGCTTCACAACTCAAACGTGACGCTTACGTATTGACCAACAACGGTATAGTCAGTTTAAGTCTGACGTTTGAATAAAGTTAAAAAAAGAAAAATAAAATAAAATTGCCGACCAAGCAGCTTGAAAACTCTATTTGACGATTTGATAGTATTATTTTTAAGGTAATTGATATTACTAGAAGATATTGTATAAATCTTTATTACCTGTTCATAATTCTATTATTAAAGACATATTGACTATTTAGTGTTGCACTTTATGTATTTAAAAGCATTTCTGTATATATTTTACCGGTCAAAGCGACCGAGCGCGGGGTCCATTAAGAAAGCATTATATGCAAATGTAAGTGTTCTTTGTGAGCCTAAATTAGATTTTGTTCCGTAGAGAGGGCAGTCATTTGGAAAATGGATGTCGGGTTATTTTAATATTTGTTGAGGATACCGGGGTGCGGATCTAGCTGTTTATTCTATTTACTGTTCATTTGGCTTTGCCTTAGTACCGACAAGGTAGTTAAAAATATATCCTTATAAAGTTAAAAAAATTATATTGTCATTTGACATTTAAGTAGGAGACACCTAGTTTGTATAATGTATGTAGTAAAAGATACAAACGTATCTAAAATCGAACAGAAGCTTTCGATGACTTTCTTCGAAACGAATAACGACCATTTCATGGTTAATACGTCTGAAACTTAAAGCGGCTATTTCATAAAACGGATTTTGAAATTAATTTAGTAGGCGTTGTGTAGGATTTATTTCTGAATTACAATAGTTATAAGAAAGTGACTGAAAAATTAATTAGTAATAAAACTTGTAAGTAGTATTGATAACACACATTTTCTTCCTTACCAATCACATGCGTGATGCAATTTGGTCATCTCTTGTAGGATATTTATTAAACATACCTGCAACAAAAGGAATAAAAATAAATTACACATTTATACTTTCAATATGAACTAAAATACTTATTTCTGAGATTGAAGTCATAAATCACAATTATATCAAAACATTTGCGATTATTGCTAAAGGCATATATTATAAATGATATTCATAACAAACGGGTAATGAAATTAAGTGTTATTGCCGTGTCTGCCTACTATGCAGTTTTGTTGCGCATAGAATAAATAACAAACTGTGTCCTGTAAAGTTTTTAAATTGGTTTTTGGAGTGGTTTTTTAAAAATATTAAAAATGATACGAGCTAATACTTGTACGGTATTTTTAATATATATTTTTGAATATTACGCTTGATGATAATACGAATTCTATCACCGCCCGAGGCAAACATTTTTCATTCAACGATTTTGTAGTTATGTTATTCACTAAGCATGTGATGGTGCTTGAAAATCATATTTATAAACGCAGGAGAAACTTTGAGTGAGAAAAAAAGCGCTTCTTTCGTACAAACGAATTTTATTGTGACTATGCAATAAAACTTGGGTTGGTATCGAGTTTGGATGGGATTGTGAGAGAAGTAAGACGAGGCCAATCTCGAGTTAAGCGATAATTAAGACATTTCGTAAATACAATTTTGAAGAAATGAATTGAGCTCATCACCCTGAGACTTAAAGTTGTTAAGTCTCATTGCTTGTAAATCAACGCCACCCATACGAGTACTGAGTAGAGTTCTACTGCTACTCAGTACTCACATAATTGGAAGAAGCGGGTACTATCTTCGCAAGAGGCGAAAATTTTGCTAGTGTTACATTTCTCTTTTGTTATTTGTAACAAATGGAAGACTGTCATATAATTGTTGATATTTTTACAGATACGTTTAATTAAATTATTGTTTAAATTTCATATGCTATTGCCGAAACAAAACATTGGCAGTTTGTAGACTGAATCGGTTATTTTAGATATATATTTATAAGCGGAAATAAACAGAGATACGAATATATGAGATAACGTACTGTCTCTTTTTATCGAAACATGACGACATTAAAGTGGTCCCATCAGTTTTACGAGTGTCCACTAAAATATCGTTGTCCATATTTTATGAAACGTGAAACATACAACCCTGTATCGTGGTCGAAATCATCCTAACAAGTTTTATGGCTGATGGTCACTCTAGTTATAATGGATGTTTTCAAAAGACAATAAAATTTTGATTACTTTTTTGATTTAAAGCCCAATTCAGCAACGTGAAACTTAAAAATATTTTGGTTATCAATTATATCAACTGTGTTACGCAAGGCTACACTATGCAAAGAGCCGCGTAAGCGATGGCCTAGATAAACATCGCACCACGCCAGGCGCACCGTCAGCGGAACGTGTCAGCGATTGACGTCAATCCGAGCCTTCGAGGAAGCACGATTGCAACACGCCGCATTCTTGGTCTTGCATCGATCATTTATCGTACTCTAGATTAACTTAGAATTATTTTATATTGTAATTTTTATAATTAAATTTATTAAAATAAAATCATTTTTTTTGCATCCTCCGATCGCTGCCCACGTAATTGGCGCAGTCGGTAGGATAGCTGTAAAGTAAAGTCAGTGAATCGATCACGGCCCTGCAGTTATCACGAACCTACTGGGAGCAGCAATCAGGACGAAATCAAGACATAGATTCGGCAGAAAAAATGATGTAAGTACCCTGAAACTTTCTCGGTCCTTACCTTCCTAGCGCTAATCCTTTTATATCGTATTTTACTATTATTTCAACTTTTGTGTAACTGTGTATTTTAAGTGACTAGTTTTCTGTCAATTTTTTTTCTTTTTACTTGAAATTGTTAGCATAAATCTTCCAAAATTTTCCATCCGAGAGAATCGCGGAACGTTAGGTTAGGCAGTAGCAGTAGATCTAGTAATTGTCGACTTAGTGTTATAGACGAAAATAGAAACTTAGATCAGACAATGGCCTCCGATATTGAAACAATTTATAAATCACTTAGGTCACTGCCAGAGTTCGACGGTAATCCGCACATATTAACGCGATTTATAAATTTATGTGATCAGATAGTACTGACTCACTTTCATACTGAACCAGGGAACGAGTTAGGAAACTTGGCTCTGATAAATGGTATCTTAAATAAAGTAACTGGCCCCGCGGCTAGGCTAATTAACTCGAATGGTATCCCTGAGAACTGGCAGGGTATCAGGAGTGCTTTAGTTAATAACTTTGCTGACCATCGAGACGAGACCGCGTTGTACAGTGACTTATCTCTTCAAACTCAGGGCTCTAGTACACCGCAGGAGTTTTATGAACGGTGCCAGAATCTTTTTAGCACGATAATGACTTTCATCTCACTACACGAAACTGTTGGTACGACCATTGAAGCGAAACGCGCTCTCTATGCTAAACTTACACTTCAAGCATATTTGCGAGGTTTGAAAGATCCATTAGGATACAGAATTCGCTGCATGCGCCCCGCGACAATGGAAAAGGCGTTAGAATTTGTACAGGAAGAGCTCAATACCTTGTACTTACAACAACGAAATGAAGGTAGCTCTAATAGAAAAGATTTACAATCAGCCACGCAGAACCATATTCTGCCTTTGAATAATTTTGTACCGAAGTTAGGTGTGGGTGTCCCCATAAGACAACCATTATTTGATATGCCTGGTCCATCACGGCCTCAGCCATTACATCCTCAGCATATTCAGGGATGGAGACTACCCTTTCCATCACCAATGCAACCACCGCGAGGACCAACGCGTACTCAGCAGATAATGCGCGCGCCTCCACAGAACTATAACCCTAATCATAATACATTTAGAATGCCTAACCAGCCGCAGCAATCGTTCAAATTTAGTGACAATAGGCCCACCCCAATGAGTGGCGTTAGCCATTTTGTACCGCGTACTTTACCACCAACACCGATTTTGCATGATTGGCGAAAATCTGGAAACCCACCCCCAAGCAATTATTTTAAAACTCATGAAGTAAATTTTAACGAATTTGACAGCGATTATAATTACTATTACGATTACGGCTATGACTATTCAGACTATGACCAGCCCTATTATACTTATGAGTACCCTGAATATTATTACCAAGAGCCACATCCTTATTCAGAACCTGCAATCGTAGAAGAGGTAAATCAGGCAACCACCAGTGCCACCCCTTCGAACGAGGTAAATTTTCGGAAAAATTCCGGGTCAGAAAAGCCAAAATAGAGGTTAACCTTCACATACAGGCGCTAATCAGTCTTTTATTAGCCCTGAAGCTGTCGAAAAATATTTCAGTCACATCCCACTTAACTACGACCCATTTGAAGTAACGAACGTTCACGCTACTAGTAAGAATAATTATTCAATCACGTTGCCATGCTTCCCTGAATTTTGTGAACCAGGTGACGTAATATTGTTCGTGTACAAGTTTCATAACTACTTCGACGGACTATTAGGCCTTGACTTGTTAGACGTATGGGGTTCTAATATAGACCTTAGAAATAGATTACTAATGACACGTAACGCGCGCGTTCCTATCCAGATGTATGACTCACGAAACGCGAACCTTTATGAAGACATCATCCCAGCTAACACATCTAAGTTACTTAGGTTGCCAGTGAATACCCAAGATGGAGATGTGATAGTGGAAACTCAAGCTATCTGTAACTGTCTTATTACCGAATGTCTAACAAATATCGTGAATAACCGCGGTTGGGTTGAAGTTACAAACCCTACATCAAATGACGTCATTTTTTCTATGGATAGACCGGTTGAAGCCGAACTTTTTAACTTAGAAACGGAATGTACTGAAATTTTATCGGACCGTGCTAGCGAAGTAGTTTCTCGCCTTCGGACTGAACATTTGAATGCGGAAGAACGCGCTAATTTGACACGTCTCTGCGCAAACTATGCTGACGTTTTTTATCTTGAAGGTGAACCTTTAACATTCACTAACAAGATAAAACACAAAATAAGAACAACTGATGAAATTCCAGTGCATACAAAAACTTATAGATATCCCCATGTTCATCGACAAGAGGTCAGAGATCAAATAAATAAGATGCTTGAACAAAATATAATTAGACCTTCTGACTCAGCATGGAGCTCCCCGATTTGGATTGTACCCAAAAAGGCGGATGCCTCAGGCAAGATCAAATGGCGCCTTGTCGTTGATTTTAGAAAGGTGAACGAGAAAACAATTGATGACAAGTACCCCATCCCTAATATAACTGACGTTCTTGATAAACTGGGTAGGTGTCAGTACTTCTCGACCCTCGATTTGGCCAGTGGATTTTATCAGGTCGAAATGGATCCTGAGGATATTCATAAAACCGGGTTCAATGTCGAAAACGGTCATTATGAATTTTTGAGGATGCCCATGGGGCTCAAGAATTCACCATCAACTTTTCAACGTGTGATGGACAACGTTCTCAAAGACCTGCAGAACGAAGTATGTCTAGTATACTTGGATGACATCATCGTTTTCAGCACTTCTCTACAAGAGCATATCTTGAACCTAGAAAAAGTCTTGAAAAAATTGCGTGAATCCAACTTCAAAATTCAAATGGATAAGTCCGAGTTCTTGAAGTTGGAAACCGAATTTCTAGGCCATGTTATATGTCGCGATGGTGTTAAACCCAACCCTAATAAAATCCAAGCTATCCAAAACTACCCGTTGCCCAAGACCCCAACTGAAATCAAACGTTTTCTCGGTCTACTTGGCTATTATAGAAAATTTGTCCCCGACTTTGCACGTGTGACTAAACCACTAACAGGATGCTTAAAAAAAGGTTCAAAAATCGTTCTAGATAAAAAATACACTGAATGTTTCGAACATTGCAAAACGCTGTTAACCAACGATCCTATCTTACAGTACCCAGACTTTACGAAGGAGTTTATACTCACTACTGACGCGTCTAACGTTGCTATTGGTGCTATATTATCACAAGGCACCGTAGGCTCGGATAAACCGATCGCTTATGCTTCAAGAACTCTAAATTCAAGCGAGTGCAATTATAGCACCATTGAAAAGGAGCTTCTAGCAATCGTTTGGGCCACTAAATATTTTAGGCCTTACCTATTTGGACGTAAATTTAAGATTATCACTGATCATAAGCCATTACAGTGGGTTATGAATCTTAAGGAACCAAATTCGCGACTTACAAGGTGGCGTTTAAAGCTTAGCGAGTATGATTTTACAGTTGTCTATAAGCAAGGTAAATTCAATACCAATGCTGACGCACTATCGAGGATCGAGGTTAACAACGAGGAGCTTATGTCGATTGTAGTTAATACCTCCGAAAAAGCACTCACACTAGATGATTCTAGGACTCTCACGGCAGAAGAAGACGATTCTAGAACCGCCACTGTTCATACCAATCAAGAAAACCCTATCTTGGAGGTTCCAATTTCAGACGATCCCCTCAATAGGTTTACTAAGCAACTTATCTTTAACGTTGTTGGCGACATCAAAGGTAGACCAGTTGTCACAAAGCCATTTGAAACTAACACGCGAATATCTATTTAAATATCGGAAAATAACTTAGAGGAAGATGTCATTAATGCCATCAAGGAATACGTTCACCCCAAAATTAAAACAGGCTTACTAATCAACCCACCCTTAGCTATGTACAACATTATTCCCATCATTCAGAGAACCTTTAAAAATTCATCTATGAACTTATTACTTACTAAAAAGGAAGTAGAAAATGTCAGAGAATATCTTAGACAGCAAGAAATAATTAACAAATATCATGACGGGAAAACTAATCACAGGGGTATTAATGAATGTTACCTGGCTTTGTCCCATAAATACTATTGGCCGAAAATGAGAGAGAATATTGCAAAATTTATAAATGAATGTACGATATGTGGACAAGCTAAGTACGATCGTCATCCAGTAAAACAGCAATTTAAAATCGTGCCACCTGCTACTAAGCCATTTGAATTAGTTCATTTAGACTTACTAACTATTCAAGGCGAAAAGTTCATGACAATAGTAGATGCATTTTCTAAGTACGCACAAGCTTATCACCTGAGAGATGGCACGGCAGTTAGCGTAGTCCAAGCACTATTAACTTTCAGCACTCATCATTCCATACCCATCACTATAGTTACCGACAACGGCACCGAATTTACTAATCAACTAATTGCAGAATTTGTAAGAGTCCATAAAATAATACATCACAGGGTAGCTCCTCATGCACCTAATGAAAACGGGATAGTTGAAAGGTTCCATTCAACCATACTTGAACACCTCCGTATATTGAAGCTCAGTCATAAATCTGAATCAGTCATTAACTTGATGCCTTACGCTCTGCTAGCTTACAATAGTAGCATCCACAGTCTTACTAAATGCAAACCCATCGATTTGGTAACCGGACACTTTGATCCCCGCGATCCGTTTGACATTGATATCTCAGCTCAACTATTACAACAGTACACGATAAATCATAAAGATAAAATGACTTTAGCTTATAATGCCATTCACGAACTTTCTAACGCCTATCGTAAAGACCTTATAGACAATTTAAATAAGAGCCGGGAACCCGAGGTTGAGTATTCTCCTGAGCAACAGATTTTCGTTAAAAATCCGTTGGCTTCGCGTCAGAAACTAGCTCCCCGGTATACGCATGATGTTGTAATGGCTGATCTCCCTATTCATATATATACTAAGAAAAAGAGAGGTCCCATTGCCAAAAATAGGCTTAAGAGAGTCCCTAAGTCAGCCACATTGTTACAGAATGTTCCTGATGTTCCATCTTCTCCTGCAACCAGCTCTCATGCAAGAGATAAGACTTGAGAGTCTAGACGACGGACCTGGAATCTTACCATTCAAATTAGGACCAGCAAAAATCGTTTCTCATTACCATTCCTTCTTACAGCACATTAATCTTGTAGATATAAGAGATCAAATCAACTCAATTAGCTTGCAGTTAGACAGTATTAGCCCTAACCTCCATAATAAAACTAATTCATTATTTGAACCTCACATAAGCTACCTCAGAAATAAGCTTGACAGTGTATTAGAGCAGTTAGAGACATTTGAAAGTCATCGTGTTAAAAGAGGACTCGTTGATGGTCTTGGCTCCGTGATAAAAAGCATAACGGGTAACCTTGACTACACCGATGCATTACATTACAATCAAGCGTTGAAATCACTTTATAGTGACGAAGATAAATTGCTTACTGAATTAAATAGTCACGTTAGTCTATCTAAGGATTGGATGGGTCAATGCTCAAAAGTAATAGACAACATCGTTGAAAATCAGAATAAAATATTAGCCCTCGTCAATAAAATTAATGAGAGTGAGGCTACTAGAGATTACGATTTAATAAAATACGCACACCTATTTCAGATCCTCATGATATTGAGTGATAATGTGGATTCCATCTCACAGGAATTAGTTAAACTACAAAATGTTTTAGCATTTATAAGAGCATCCACTACGCATCATTCGGTATTAAACGTGTACGCGATACGCACTATGATTAACAAGTTAAGCACACTATATGGTGGAGACAGAGTAGTAGACTTAGATACTAGAGAATATTTTGATGTACTAAAATTAGGTTCTTATTATGTAGGTAATGAGATAGTAGTAGTCTATAAATTTCCTATAATCCTATCTTCCGTATACGATTTATATAAATTATCTATTGTTCCGAACAAAAACCAAGAGATCCTATCTCCTCCATATCCCTTCCTAGCCCTACACGAGAAAGATTTCAGGTACATAGTGGCAGAATGCCCGAAGACCAGTAAATGGTACCTCTGTGTGGAGGAACAGAGCCTTCAAAGCCGAACGTCCGAAGACTGCATACAACAGCTCATAACCACGCAGCAAAGAAGCGCCGCCTGCAGCCCTACTTCAGTAACGCTGACTAAACCTGCCTACGAAGAACTTGACGAGAGACATTACACTCTCAGTTTTCCTGCTCCAACAAAGGTTCACCTATCCTGCGGACAAGACCTATATAAAACATTACAAGGTAGCTACCTCGCCATAATGCCACATCAATGCTATCTTGAAACATTGCATTTTACGATCTCCAACACCAACGATCGTTTAAGAGGACAGGCCATGAAACTAATGGACCTACTTAATGTCACTGCCGTCACTCGCCCTACAGTCCCAACTATGAAGCTGAACTCGATTAACCTTAGTAATCTGCATGCAATCAATACTAAGATTTCTCAGCAACAGCCGTTGAATCTAAACGAAGAGGTCGACTACAGCTTATATCATACCACCATCCCGATGTACGTGATCATATTAAGTGCATGCGCACTACCAGTGCCTTGTACTACCGCAAATACCACCAGAAATCAACGGAGAAATCACCAGTAATCTCGGGAGACGAGCAGCCGGAATTACAAGCAGTCTACGCCTTACCAGAACCGACTACTAGAAGGGTTGATCCCGACCAACCCCCAGCTCAATTTACGACCAAGGTCTTCAATAGTCGCTGTTCTACGGGGGGAGGTGTTACGCAAGGCTACACTATGCAAAGAGCCGCGTAAGCGATGGCCTAGATAAACATCGCACCACGCCAGGCGCACCGTCAGCGGAACGTGTCAGCGATTGACGTCAATCCGAGCCTTCGAGGAAGCACGATTGCAACACGCCGCATTCTTGGTCTTGCATCGATCATTTATCGTACTCTAGATTAACTTAGAATTATTTTATATTGTAATTTTTATAATTAAATTTATTAAAATAAAATCATTTTTTTTGCATCCTCCGATCGCTGCCCACGTAATTACTGTTGGTGTATTATGATGAGGTTGAAGACACCAACTGTCCAGTTGCAAAATAAAAGTGTCTCTAAAACCTGACAGAACACACCAATATGTGTTTGAAAACAGATTTCTGCTTAGCACTTAGGTAGCCAAGCGAGCATTCACAAAATGCTTTCAAATACATATGTACACATTACCTTGATGGTGCAGCCAGGGAAAAAGATAAAAAGATATATATATAGATATATATTTCACGGTGTTTAGTTTCTGTTATAAAAAGGTTCCAAAATTAGAATGAAAGGTTCTTCATGCCTTTTCAGTCACGAATTGTGAGATTATGGCCGTGAATACAAAATCATTAGCTAATACGGTTTTCATCTTGATCTCTATAGAAGGTGAATTAGGGCGCACGTGTGGCCCTTCCTGCTTTCTTTGTCCAACGCTCTTTGCTTATATGGGTTGGAATTTGGGTCTGGTGTGCTTATGGGCTCCATTTATATCAAGTTAATTAAATGTATTTTTCGCTAACTTTATTAAGCAGAGCACGTTTTTTTTTTAGATAAATAGGCCTTTGACCGCCATCTCACTTGATGGTAAGTGATGCTGTGGTCTAAAGTGTTAAGAGGCTTAACCTAGATTTATTGGTTCTCAAAGACAGCCGCCAGAACACACCGTTAGGTACTTGGTGACAGATTTTTTACTTAGGTGTGGTCGCTAGACAAGCGGACATTCGCAAAATGCCCTACCACCATGTGGTAAAGCTCAAGCCCGCGGCGGGATTCGAACTATGGACCTGCTACGCGGCAGTCCATAGCGAATGCCACTGAGCAAAACTGCTTCAAACTGGAGTTTACTTGGTCTGCATCATTTATCATTATTATATTTATATATTGCTATGAGCTTAACAGTCATTGGGCATACCTAAGAATGCAAGCCTATTAAATAAGTACAGCTACTGGGGCAAACTGCTAGGTGTTTCGCCGGAGATTTTATATTTAATAAGCTAGCCAGGCAGGCATTCGTAAAATGCCCTGCCATCATGATATAACGATTGCCATCCTCAGACAACATGTGCCCTCTGAAGCACGGAAGCGCTCAGTAGTAAATGCCACAAGTGACGGGTGCAGTGGACGTTGCTTAACTTAGGCAAGCTGCATTGCTCTTGATTGGTTGGTTACTCTTTCAAATCACCATCGAGTTACTACAGGAAAACCGTGAAGCAATCGTCCTATAATACATAATCATTATTCTTATCCAAACATTCAGGAAAAGGAAACGCGATAAAAAGCCAAGTTAATCTCTACCCCAAAGGAACAACTTAAAAGAATTGTATAAACAGACAGTAAATAACGAGAAACATTTCAAAGTACCTATAAAATTTAAGTATATAGAGACTTTACGGTGGCACCCGGCCGTAACTTCGCTGGCTTGAGTGATAAGCTTCAAGCGTGATGACAACCATTTGGAAACATGAAAAAAAAAAATATGGAGTGTTTTCCACATCTCCGACTGGTCTCCATGGTCACTGCCGGTTATATCAACCGAAGCGTTTACGAGTGTTGTTCTTTAATATTTTGATCGGGTTGTATGGAGAAGTGACTGGCTGCGTATCTACCAGAAATGTGCAATGAAGATGAGCGGTGTAAGAGGAAAAATTCACAAATAGGATCGCAGCGCTCATATCTTCATTGACAGTCATCAGTCCCACCGTTGAACTAAGACTTTACCCCTTTGGGAGGGGAGGTTTGCCATAATCCCACACTTAGCAGGCGTTTTGATGACGAAATATGTAGTTCTTCAAAAGGCACTGCCCACCTTCTGGTATATTTCCATGCGTTATCTCTTACGACTCCCACAAGAACACAAGAGGCAGAGAGGGACAAGAGGGTATAAATGACATAATTTCTACATATTTCTTGTAGAGGCATGAATGTCCTAGATGTAACATTTGTCGTCAAGCTACTGTCTTTGTCAGCTAGGATATCTTATATCCTAGGTTTAGCCTGTTCAGTTGATCCAAACACGTTTATTTCAGTATCAAACGGTGAAAAGGTAGCAAAGAGCTAATTTAAAATATGTCTCAAATATTTTTTCCGTCGAGTACTGTTTGTTCGTCGGAAAAAAGAGGCTGTGTAACAAACAATAAGCAAGTGTCCCAATGATCTCAGGAATCCTTGAATGCAAATATTACTAGAGTAAAGTTTGATACTGAATGATAGGGATGACATTGACCGTTTTCCACCACTCAATCAACGAGTCAGTCGCTGTCTTTTATCACTTAGGTACTACGCGATCCATTATCACTCAAAGGCAAAGTTTACGACGTCATTGTGTACAATCAGCGACCCAGTTAGGATGCGTACGCGCATCGATTGTGTACCTCCTACTGCAAGGATGTCTTTTGTCAACAAACTCTATGGGTAAGTACCATACCAGGTACCACAGCTTAGGTATCAACAATTATTAGGTACAGGGGCCTTATTTAAGTTTAAACTATAATTGAAGTAGAGATGATCTTTATTTTGATATTTGAACTCCAGAACGGGTATTGTTTCTGTAATTGTAGAGGAAATGGGTTGTACTTTGAACTTTAGGATGGGAATTGGTTTTCGGATGCATTGTGTAAGATTTCGGTGATTATGAGCTTGTGGAACAAAATATTGTAAGCAAATGTATCTTATCTTACATGGGATAGAATGCTGTGTATATCGTGGACTATCAAAAGGACGAAAAGCTCGAGTCTAGGACAACTTTTTTATTTTTTTATTTGTATCATGTGATTGTGTGTCCGACGGTGAGGATCAAACCATGGACCTGCGGCGCGACAGTCCATAGCTATTACCGCTTTTACTTAACTTATCTCTAAATCACGTTAGTGAGAGATTTTTTATTCGAAAAATGCACGTCCCTCTAATGTTTTTAGACCTACATGCAAAATAGTGTATAAGCACAATACGTGCAACCTCACCAATATCATTGATTTTTCAGTCATTGTGGTGTGTGTGCGATCTGCCTGAACGTGTCCAAGTTCATAGTTAAATCTCTACACGCACTCACATTCAATAGTTACTTTTAGTGCAGGTGCGTGCATTTGGACTGAAATATCTCTACCAAAGAGTAAGCAGTTATTGTGGCCAAATAGGAAGACAACCAGACAACTCGGATAAACTAGTGTTAATGGGAAAGATTCAAGAGAAAAGGGCATGAGGCATATCATCTAGGCACTAGTCTGACCAAGTGAAATATCTCACAGGCCTCCCTGTTTTGCAACTCTAAAGATAAGCTGATGATACAAAAGTGTGGAAGCAGCTTCTCAAACACTCGATTCTGGCTTTCGGGTCTTTCTTTGTGGTCAAAGGCAAACCTATCACCAAAAAATACAACTGTATTCTAAGACATTTTTGGATAGGCTAAAGATGCGGGAATTGAATCTGGAACCGCAATCCAGAATACCATTCAGTCGAAGAGATCTGGACGCACTATTGTGTTTTTAAACAATTATTACCCTTCAAACATTGAGAAAATGAAAGGGTACAGGGCATTGAAAGAGTTTTATATTTTTTTTTATTGCCTATAGGTAAGCCTTTGACCACAATGTCACCACCTGATAGTAATGATAATGTGGTTGAAGGTGTTATCGGGCTTAACCTAAAATATAACTTACTATTTAAAGTTATATACAACCCTTTAAATGCGCTGCCCAAATCCAGAGTCTTTAATAATTTCAAAACGTTTAAGTATCAAAACACGTATATGTTGGTTTACGTGACATTTACGTTCTGTTTACGATACAGTTACGAATCGTAAATAATACGTCAACAATAATTGTGTAATAGTTAAATCGTTAAACCGGAAATAACTAGATTAACTAGGGTTGAACAATTTTACTGTTGTAGCGAGTTCGAAAAGGACTATCATTTTAAAATTTCAAATATTAATCTAAAATTGAAAAGACTTTATTTATGATAATACGATAATTTAAGAATCACATCATTTATTTCATATAAGCCAATTTAATTGGGTTAAAACACGTATAAGTATTCTAAATAGAATAAATTACAACAACGTTTGCAAGATCATAGTTTTTTTTATGTTTTTGTGACTGAAGAAGCTCAAGGCCCACTTGATGTTAAACGGCGCACTGCGTCCGTCACCTTGAGACTTAGTTGTTAAGTCTCATGTGTCTGTAATTTCACTGGCTCTCAAGGACTGCTGCCGGAACAGCTGCTTGGTGACAGGTTTTCTACTTGAGGGTGGTAGCTAGCCAGGCGGGCAATCGCAAAATGGCCAAAATGCTTTCATTGTAACGATGGTTCAAGGCAATAGCTATGGACTAAAGATAATAAGTAGATTTAGGCATTACTCTCGTGAAATCCATATTTATTACAAACATTTAAAAATTTGTAACAAAACATTATAGTGGTATATTAGTAAAACACTTCAAACATATAAAAATATCTAGCGAAAATTCCACCAAATTTTTCAGTTAGCCCACGTGGCGTCATAAACGCCGCACGATAATCCTGCTCTCAACGAGACAAGACTTCCCGATGACTCTTGGTGTAGAAGCGAAGCGCATTGAAAATTCTTACTTACTCGACTTAACAGGAATATTAGGCGGAATTTTCCCTAAACATAATTATATATTTAAGTGCTTTTTTAAAATTTCTTCATATATTTTTCCTATTTTTTTACATCTGATAGGCCAGAGCACTATCCCGACCGTTGGTAAGTCATGATGTGGTCAAGGTTGATTAACGGAGGGAGTACGCCTGGAAGTTCTGATTCTTAAGGACTGCTAACGTAACACATTGTTAGGTGATTGGCGACAGATTTTCTACTTTAATTATGGTAATAAGCTATGCAGGCGAGCATTCGCAAAATGAACCATGGACCTGCGGCACGGCAGTCCATAGGTACTATCGCTCGTCTATCAGTGTCTCTAAATGTATATCATGGAATCACACATCACATCAACAGCCGTAGACATGTACCGTTGAACAACATACAACATAACAGTCAGAACGTCATAGAGGGTTTGCCATAATCTCCACTCTTGGCAGGCGTCTTGCAGATGGCAGTAAATAAGATGACAGCTCTTCAGAAAGCGCTGCTCCAAGTGCTTCTGGTATTTTCTCGTCGTCGATTCTTATTACTTCTAGAGGGGGTGCTATTCTAGCCGTGCACCCCACGTAGATGTGTTTGGGGACTGTTAATTCTTACTTGTTCACAGAATCATATAGCAATCCACAAAATGCGAATGCAAGGTAGATATCTTGAAGGACAAAAATCGTAGATAGTTTGCCACAGTTTAACAAATTTATCTGATGGCCTTTTTAGCTTGAACGTAGAAAGTTTTACAGCGAGCTGAGCGTAACACAAGCTGGTGACGATTATCGGTCCGTTTTGGAGCAACCCAAGTGAATGCTTCTTTTTAAGCTGTTTTATTAAAGTGTAGATTTTGTTATAATATTATTTTTGATACTTTTTCTGACAAAAACGTCCTTTCAGTAGCAGCTCGGCTGGAATTGTACCCGGTAGATGGCAATACACATGGCCCCCTATTACATGGAACTACACAATATAGGTGTTAACAAACCTGTGATTGTCTTTTCAGGGATATACAACAAGTGTGTTTTTTTTAACGCTTTATCTAACAATATGCCGAACATCTTTGGGAACCAGTGGCCACTACCTTAGGTTACTAAGAAAGTTAATATGTAAACAGATTTGATTCAACGTGAGTTGTGGTGTAGCATGCTGCTCATTGCACTTTCCATCTTCTATTTAAGATCATCAAATATGATGTATGAAGGTCCTTAGATTCATAAGCCGGAAACTTTACAGCATAACCAGGAACCATATGGCTAAACCGAGAACCAAATGTATATATAGCCGGTAACCATATGGCATATTTGAGAACTATATGATATAGCCGTGAAAATGAAGTCCTTTATTGTATATGCTTCATGGGATGCAGGGCTACTTTTGTACCTCCCTATCCTGTGGGACAGATAAAAAGCGACGAGAGGAAAAATAAATCTTAAAATGGAATATTGTCATAATAGGTACTTTTAAACTATCATGCTACCGACTTCAACAAGTTATTTCACACTTTTGAGTATTGCAGTCAGTTCCATTTTTGGGTTAAAAAAATTGTCACACTTTTTAGAGACCCTTGCTACTTACGGGATCAATTGTCAATGACTATATCATCAAGATAGGAAAACATATTTCAGTTATTGGAGTTTAACTAAAAAACGGCTTAACCAATATTGCTGAAATTTAAATAGGATCACACTGAGAAGTACCATCTTTAAATAAAAAAAGAATCATCAAAATTGGTTCACCCAGTCGAAAGTTATGAGGTAACATAAATAAAAAAAACACAGTCGAAATGAGAAAGTTGGTTAAAAATACTAGAAGATGAGCAGTAGCGCCTTCTGAAGAACTGCAATCCTACAGTGCTATCCCCAAGACGCCTGTCAAGCGTAGAGAGTATGGCCGTCTCCCCCTAGTGGGGGCTGAAAAGGCTGTGTTCAGCAGTGGACGCTTCGACCGATACTGTACAGTACAGATCAACTGTAGAGTAATCAGGTGTGCACACTTCGCCTGTCGGACATATTTAACACGTTTAGCGCCGTTTATCTCTGTTGATTGAAAACACCTTGAACCAATTAGATAACTGCTTCAGACTATAGTCAGTTTGTTGAAGATTCAAAAGTGAAATACGCATTGTTATTACACGAGATTTTCTACTTGAAGGTGGTAGATGCCTGGCGGGCATTCGCAAAATGTCCAACCATACCATAACGACTGCTATCCTGAGACAACTAACGGAATTAGCTTAGCGTTTTTTTTTTACGCTCGAGGCTCACCTGATGTTAAGTGGTCTAACCTCTGCCTATAACAGATGCATTTCATCACAAGTAATGAATTGCACTGCGCCCGTCACATTGAGACGCAGTTGGTAAGTCTCACGTGCCTGTAATTTCACTGGCTCTCAAGGACTGCTGCCGGAACACACCGTTAGGTGCTTGGTGACAGATTTTCTACTTGAGGGTGGTAGCTAGCCAGGCGGGCAATCACAAAATGCCCTTCCACCATGTGGTGAGGCTCAAGCCGGCGGTGGGGATAGAACCAGGGACCTGCGGCGCGGCAGTCCATAGTTATTACCGATCGGCCATCATTGCTTCAAAATTCAAAATTGCGTGCCCTCCAAAGCCCGGAAGCGCTGAATAGAATATGTGAGTTACTGGAGATATGGGCGATAATGATAAAAAAAAAGGAACCTATCGCAGCAATGGTTCTTTCAAAAACGTTTTCTTTTAGGCAACCTTTCAAAAACGTGCGTTTAAACCTTACCAACAAAACTGATGGATAATGTTTCCCTACGCATAACGAAACGTTTATTCTGATGTCATATTATAAATATCCTGAGCAATGTAACACAATCATCACATTATTGCTAACGTTTGGCGAATACTTGACATTTGGCTGTTTGTCAGTAATTCACACTTGTCTTTTCGTAACAATCCTTCAATGTGACAAGCAATTTACATAGAACTCGTACCTGGCGATTTTTTGTCAACGTTTTGAATTAAGGGTCAAAACTGTTAAGGCTCGGATATTTTTCTTTGCTTCAGTCAATGCTTAATAGCGATAGCACTAGTAGACATATCAAGACTTAATTATAGCACAATACACCTAAGTTTACTGTTATGCTTAGTTTACAATACCTACAATAATTTTAACCGACTTTCAACACAAGGAAAAAAAACAACCCAATTTTTAATTTTTATTTACTGTTGAAAGACCACAAACTCAAGCAGTCGTCGGGGTGGTAAACTGAATATTATTTTTATACGATGGGCTGGAAAACGTAACCCTATTTTTGGGTAGGCTACAGCTGTCCGTTCGTCCGTCCGTCCGTCCGAGCTTTAAAGGGCCTTTGGAACGGTAATTTGAAATTTTCACTATATACATTTAAATTTCTAAAACCTCGTTTGATAATATTCAGTGTCACTTAATAAATTTATTAATACCTATACTTGAATTACATTTTGGTCATTGGAGTTCTTGTCGATCGTGATAAGTATTTAAGGCGAGTGACAATCGCAGTATACATCAAACAAAGTATGAAATAAAAGCGTGACGCGGCTTCGAATCGTGCGCGTTGTTTAAATTTGATTAAGTTAGCTAATTCACTCAGCAGGCATTAATGAAAGAATTCAATGTTAGATTCTTGGTGAGCTTCGACCCTAGCTACTCAGCCACTAATACCTGAGCTGAGACCTAGATAGATATAAATAAGTACCACTTAAGATGTCTAAACTATTAAATGGTTTGTAGGTGTTAAGTGTTGTTAGCGTCTTTGTGTTTCTAAAGTTCTATAAACAGCAACTTTTAATACTCTTTGGTTTTAATAAATATGCGACTTTAGGAATCCAGTAGGATTAGAACCCGCAACCTTACTGGTAATACCGTACTAATAAATATTACGGTATTATGTGCGGTATATATAATATATAAATAATAAGTAGGAATTCTGTCGCCATGCACCTAACGATGTTTTCCAGCAGCTGTCCTAGAGAACTAATAATTCTAGGTTAACCTGAACAACAATTAAGACCACATCATCACTTATAATCAGGTGAGATAGTGGTCCAAGGCTATCCTGTCAGTTATAAAGAAAACAATCCATGATTTGCCAGATTTTTAGTGGGCCTAGGCAATAAGGTGCAAGCCTACACCCACGTCAAAAATCTCTTATTAAGCAATTTACTATGACAGCTAAATTCACATCCAAAATCAAATTACCTATTGAATCCCCATGCTCCCACAAACCGCATCAAAACTTCCGACTAATAAAAAACATCAACTTCAAAGAGTGCCGAAATGGTCACTTCTCCCGTAAACACCGGTCAGTGATCTATGGGGCCGTTTTATGGGAAACATTAACGACGTTATGTCGCGCGGGTCATTTATAACAAATTTATGGGAAAATTGCAATGGACTTATGTGAAATTGGTGTGTTATACAAAAACGACCAAATGGATTATTTATGGGGTTGTACAAGAGTGAAGACTGGTTTTTATTATGTTGTATCGAGATTTTTTAATTACTTCACACAGTCTAAAACTTTTTTTCTTTTCGGCGGTAGATTTTATTAACAAAACACTTCAAACTATATCAAATACTACAGCTACTATAAGAAAGTATTTAGGCAACCTACAAGCCATTGTAGGCCCACAGGCAGTCCAAATGCTCCAACCTAATCTGTTGATCCCCAACACGTCAGCCAAGCGTGGGGATTATGTCACACTCTCCCTAATGGGTGACGCTGTATCCAGCAGTGGACAATACGGATGATGATGATGTTGATCTGATAACCTTAGAGGTGATATTCTACAAAATATGAGGTAGTAACATAGGAGGGTTTGCGTCAGGAAAGCATTCGAATATATGAGTAAAAGTTAATAGAAGCGAAGACTTTTTACAATTTTATTGTGTCTTTTTGTTGCCTGGATGTAATCGTAAATATATTATTATGCATTTTGAAGTTAGGAAGCTATATTGTACATGACGAAGTATCAATTTGTTTTGACAGTCGTACCATATTGGGAAATTCCTTTTATAAGTGGTTTAGCTAGAAGCCTTAAGAGGAGAGGAATTCCGGATTTCCCATACTTACCAGAGTAATTTGTAACTCAATAATATTTATACCACTATGCTATTATTCAGGTTAAGATTTTGGATAATATTTATCTAGGTTCTGGACATACCTCTACTTTTTACTTTTATCTAAAATGAAATCAGAGCGGTTACCTTTCGAAATATACGACCAATAACTCGTTCTAGAATAATTTTGGTAATAATACAAACCTGGATAATGGTATAGTAGGTATGCTATGAATATGCTCGGGTCTAATTATAAATATGCTCGGGTTACAAACGATTTTGGTATTGAGTTTGTATAGGAAACCTGGCCTTCGCCGGCCTTTTAAGCAGAATTCTGATGATTCACATCCTAGAAGCGATTGATATCTTTACTTAACTTAACGTACCATACTAAGCGGAAAGAATTTTCAAACCGTTACCGAAAATCAAATATTTTATCGGCATGCTCGGAATGTTGTTCAATTTACAGACATTAAACTCTGACTGAATTAACAGCTTAGATTAATGTCTAGTGTATTAAAATATCCAGTATGCTATATAGTACAGTGAACACTATACTATTTTATTTAAAAAAAGTCAATATTTTATAGAAAAATGATTTACTTGCATTTCAAAACTACTTGGTTTAATCTTATATCTTTTGTCCTTAGTCAATATGTCTGTGAGGTGCCGGGCTAGAATGTCACTACCCGTGGGTGTCATAAGTGGCGACTAAGAGTAACATGCTAGAAGGTGGGCAGCAGCGCTTTCTGAGGAACTGATATCTCACACTGCGATCTCCAAGACGGCTGCTATGAGTGGAGATTATGGCAAACCCCCCAATAGAGGCTGTGTTCAGCAGTGGACGATCCGGCTGATACAATGTAGTACAATTTCTCTAAAATTCAGTACAACAAGTTCGTTGTAGAGAATTTATCAATTCTATATTTTATATAGTAAACTATTACTAGTATTATAAAAATGAGCATATAAAAAGAAAATTGAACTACGACTTAACCGTATCATGAAAACTCTCAATGAAGTAAAAATACAGCAACACCTACCAAGTTAAGTATTTTATCAAAAAGGTACCCTCGCAATAAAACCCCTTAAACCACTTAACAACAAAGTCAATTCGTGGTCACTTTACGAGCCAGACAATGTCCTTTTAATCTAGGATTAAAGATAAACTCAGGCAGTAAAACAGAGTTCATAGTTCTGGGTCTTACAATGTTTCTTGTCAATGGAAACCTTGTTAATCAGTCACTATTTGACTTACAGAGAATTCTAGAAGACCTTTAACATTAGCAGTATCTTGCAGGATTCTCTGTGCAGATCATTGTTGCACTACGTTGAAGGACTTGCAAGGGTTTTTGTGCGTTCGGCTATATGATAATAATCATTACAAAATTACAAATATACGATAGGAAAATTTTAAGTCATGTGCGGGATTCGAACCCGCGTCCATCCGCCCCTTTAGCCGGGGCATGCTCTAACTAAAGGGTCTTGTTTGTAGTACAACGTAAGTGGTACTATAGATGTCGCTCCATCCCAATACGATGGTTAATGAACTATAGGAAAAATTCGAGTTATGACGTCATGTCATGTTAGCTCAATTGGTTAGAGCATGCCCCGGCTAAAGGGGCGGATGGACGCGGGTTCGAATCCCGCACATGACTTAAATTTTTCCTATCGTATATTTGTAATTTTGTAATGTAATCCGCTTAGCAGGCGTTATTTCAATCATAACAATATAAAAATGATAATAATCATCAATAACGTCTTCTGATTCCAGCTCAAGACGTCCACTGTTGAACAAAGCCTCCCCCAAACTGAGAGTTTTGCCATGATCCCAATGTTTGACAGGTGTCTTGGAATCGCAGCTTTTATAACTGATAGGCTACCTTTTGATAACTATTTCAGTGTAAGTAAGTGATGATGTGATCAAAGATTACAAAATTACGATAGAAAAATGTTGGGATCGAAGATGTTGTTCAGGCTAACCAAGAATTACAAGACCGCAAGGACAGCTGCCAGGAGTCAGGACACACGATAGGTGCTAGGCGACATATTTCCTACCTGAAGGTAAGCTAGACGGGCATTTGCAAATACCCTTACACCATGCAAAACAACAATATCGTAACAACTCAGTCAAAGGCTAGCTTATCAGCAAAAAACCGACAGTAATATTCAAATAGTGAACTGCACTTTATGCTAATGATATTAACCAGATCCATAACTAACAGGATCTAATAATAATATAATTATTAGCTTGAGTTGTCAGCCTAACAGCTTAATAGCACGGTGAGCTTGGCTAATAAGTAGCTCGGGAATTAGGTCACACCTGGGTGTCATGGAGATAGCAGCGGTGTCGAAATTGAGGGAAAATATTGGCTTAGTGGAAAGGCTTCGTTTGTAAGTTGAGATTTTTTCTATCAAATTTTAAAAAAGAACTGATCTAATGCGGTGTCATTGGAAATGTAATATAGGCCATTTTGTCATGTTTTTTGTCTAAAAACATTAAACAAGCACTAAAACGAGACAAAAATAGACAGCATACTTTCACCAGATGTTTAGGCCTCTGCGGGAAACGTCCGTCTTGGAGACATGACAGTGCCACCACTGTGTCAGATAAGCCTCAAACAGTAGTGTGCAAATACTACTGTGTTTAGCAGAGAAGGCCACTGCGGTAGCAATTACTATTGAAATGAATGGACCGACGAGACAAAAGAACTAATGTCTCGGATGAGGTGCGCAGTGCTGTGTCATGCAGAACGGTGACACTGCAACCTGAATGAAAATATTATGTATGTTCATAAAAAAAATATTAATTTATCCCAAACAGTGACAATCACGATTATAACACCTAGGAATAAACATAAAACAGATGTGTCTGGTTTTAGGTTAGCAAAGACAAATAAAAGGACCTTCTTAGGTAATCGTGTACGGTTTTATGATAAGTATAAGTTCATAAAGATATTACAACGAAGGAAAATTCAAGACGTGAAAAACATGTTGATTATTAAAGTCTAACTGTACCAACAGTTTGTGATTATTTCAATGACAGAAATGCTTGGACCTACGTAATTACGAGATAAAGTCTAGAAAATATAAAAAGGATCGTAAAAGCTGGTTAAATTATGTAATTAAATACATTATTTATTTGTAGAATTAAAGTGAAAAAAATAGATCGTGTAGTAGTAGTCTCTTGAAAGAATTTTATGATATTAGAAGCGCGGTGTCTCAGTTTTTAGCAAACTTATTAATTATTTAATCGTAACTGGTGTTTCGCGCTTTTATTCGGACACAGTGATGCGAATGTTAGCTCAATAACATTTTCTTAAATCTTATAAGCAGAGTACAGAAACCTCCACTTTGCCGTAATCTATAGCCCCAACCGTAAACAATTAAGTACTCTTTTATTTACATAGATAAAGGGAACGAAATTAGAGTAATTAAATCGTCGTTATGGGTATTGATAAAACGGAAGTTGTAATAAAATAATCTCTGCCATGCTTGGCTTACTTGATTACCTTACAGCAGATCTTATCTAAACATGAATTGTATTATATTAATTGGATAGTTTTAAATATAATAAGTGTTTAGAATTGAAATTATTTCGGACCTACCTATAATAATTATGTGTTTTGTCATCCAGACCAGATATATTTCTATACTCAAAAAATCTAAAACTTATAGTACTTATAGAACTTATTGTGCCGTGGGAAACAAACATACCTAAAGACCACACAGTAAAAACTAACAAATATTATGACTTAACAAATGAATTAACCGAAAACGGTTATGTGGTTAATTTATATGCTGTAGAAGTCGGAGCAAGGGGTATACCAGCGAAATCCCTATATAACCTACTAAAAGACCTTGGTCTGTCCAGAACAACCGTAACTTCCATCCTAGGACGTGTATCCAAGGCGGCATTAGTAGGATCTTACCAAATTTGGTTGGGCAGGAGAGGAGGCTCGAGCGGTGAAAGGGAGCATTGATGCATCATAAAGGGGCCCCTTAACCTTACTCACTGGGTTGCAAGTCCCAGGCACCTTGACTGGAGTCTCTTCCTCTGCAACGCTATGGACCCGGCACCCGCACGGTGAATCCATGGAATGCTAAGTAAATTCGTCTCTAGGATTGATGTAATTTCTTTAGGTGTCTACAGAAAAAGTTCGTGCTTGTAGGTACCATCGCAGTATCATAAATTCTACCTGCAATTCTAATGTGCAAATACTTACTACTGTATTTAGGTGTAAAGGTGTAACGCTTACCAACGGGTGAAGAAACTTGTTATTTTTTAGTTACGCACTGCAATATCTTTTAAGGTTATGTTATTTTTTTATTTCACACAGAATGTAGCGCCCCTGTATCTCACATCAATAAGTAGCACTCGACATTCGTTACTAACAGACAAATCACTCTAATCCGTCTGTCTGTCGACAGTATAATGTCAACATCCTGTATCTGCACAATTTGGAACATCCTGTAGCAATGATTGAGATTGTCAAAGTAGAAGTTGTTTTATGATGGCACTAGACTAGGGTAACTTAAACGTGAGGCAATAACGACTGCCAGTCGGATGGTTGCAAGTTTGAATTCTACATTGACACATGGCTGAGACTAAAGTTAATAATTTTCAGGTCAATTCGAAGGATCTTACTTCCCACTGCAGTCGTCACTCCGAGGCGCTCATTCTTATGTCTCGTATGCCTAGAAATTACACTTTCTGCAGTGCCCCTCGCGCCTAAACACAGCTGTGTTTTTATACTACTGCTTCCAGAGTATCTAGTATCTAACACTGTGGTGGTACGTAATTGGTACCACTTAAATACCCACTGCACCACCTGTTTTGTGAGTAGTAAAGTGGCACATTATTATCGAAACAATCGGACTAATTAATTACTAGCTATTTTAATTAGGGTAATTGTATCAGCCAGATTGTCCACTGCAGAACATAGCAATTAAGGGGGGGGGGGGGGGTTGCCACCTACTTTCAATGTTTATATACTTACTATTCAACAGCTGTTGTTATTTTTTTTTAAACAGATATAGGATTTTAATATTGTTAGGTTTGCAGTAACGCCTGCTATGCGGATTACATTACAAAATCACAAATATACAATAGGAAAATTTTTTTTTTTTCCCGCCTGTTATTTAAATTTTTCCTATCGTATATTTGTGATTTTGTAAGATAATGAATTTCCATACAACTAATTTCCACAATCCAGGCTTGCCCTATCACACGATCTAAGGTGGCTTTTAAAGCTTTCATGCTTTGCAAAGAAAAGTTAAAAGTCTGTTCCGTAAGAGTAGAAAAATTTACGCGATGGAAAAACAAGCAAAAATTTTACGAGGCCACTGAAATTTTTACAGCGTTTTTACGAGTTTGCAAAGTCTGAAGTAACTGAACTGATTTACATACTTTGTTGTGAAGAATAGTGCCGTATCTCCACCGAAAATGCTGAAAACGGGCTAAGTTTTGGCGCTTCATCCAACCTTGATCCTAACAGCCATTACGTTTATATTTATATAAACGTAATGGCTGATATTATACCTACACAACGATAACAATGGCACAAGTCATGCTGGAAAAGTTAGATTTTGACCCCACTTTCATAACACTGAAAACCAGCAAAGTGCGAGTTGTGAAAACTTTGACTGCCATTATTACTTTAGCCGCGCCTCGAGGTTTCACCCGCGTGACAATGGTGAAAAACGGTGATAGAGTTGTAATATTTATCCTTAAAAAACTGCTGCTATATCGTTATATGATTCGAGTTAACATTCTGCACTTAATATCTGATTTTTACCCACTTCAAAAAAAGGAGGCGGTACTCAATTCTTCTGTACTTCTGTATGGCATCATACAAGCCTAGATAGTGACGATATCAATCGGTATTATGCTTAAGTTTGGACGTAAAATCTCAAATAAGGGAGTGATTACCCTACGACGTTTGTATGGAGAAGCGATCGGCCACTTTTACCTTAAGTGTTGAAGTCGATTGTATCGTGTCGTAGATTTTTTGGTAAATATTTTTTGGGTTTGCAACTTATTCCGTTTTATACAGACGGGCATGCAATCAGAGAGCAGATTAACATTATTAACAGATTAACCACTTGCTCTTCGGTTACGAAACGATAAGAAGGTCCTAATGTTTATATCTTTAGAACACTGGCTAAGCAGTGTAGACGTTTTACTACATTGATATTTTTCATTTTAGACATCGTGGTCATAACCGACCTTTACCTACACAAGAGTAAAAACAGTGTAGGACATCATCGCCGGTAATAAGCTATCGACCACTCCGCACTGGCCCAGCGTTTTCTTTTGTTTTTATCACGTTTTGTATATAATTTTTTGGCAATGCTAGAATTAACTATATAGATACCTGACTATTCAGAAGTGAGAATCTATCAGTGTGAGAATCAAGAAAGTGGGATTGTACGATTGTCATATTGACGCTTGGCAACAGTCGTGTTTGATCAAGATATGGACTTTTTACTTCATACTTTTGAATATATAATTGCAACAAACTACACTATAGGTATACTATTAAAAATATTTCCGTTCATAGGAGTCCATTATCCATAAAACATAAAAAGAAAATTGTTAGTAAGCGCGGTAGAGATAAAAGGACGAAATCTGTATATTTCCGGTTTAAAGCCGCATGGATCCGGTTGAAAGCGGCGCTAACTAATGATCCTACGAGCTTTCAATCACTACGTATTCTGAACTTCCAATATTCGGTAGTGTATGAAAGCTTTTATATTCTTTTGAATGTTGTGAAATTAATCAAAGTACTTTGTAATAATTTTAACCAAAATAGGAGGAGGTTCTCGATTCATCTGTTTGTTTTTTTTTATGTTTGTTACGCTCAGTCAATTATAAACTGATTATGGTGATTCTTTTTTTGCTACAGTATTGCATTTAAACTTCATCAGAATTGGTTGAGTAGTTATAAAGTTATATTCAATTAACTAAATGTATTTGCAGACCTTGATGATATAAGTAATGGTAATTATCAACTCTTGACACGATGGTGAAAGGTATTTTAGGCGAGTGAAAGGTCTTTAAAAAAAAGTCAAGAAACAACTGACTTACAGCACTGGAATGAGATAACCTGTGGAAGTCAGACCATGATAATGTGAGTCATGGGCGTCTATATTGTGTATATTTGAATCAGCATAGTACCGACTTCAATAAGTCATTTCATACTTTTCAGTGTTGGAAATATGTTCCGTGTTTTTATATTTTTTTTACTTTTGTATAAATTATTTAATTTTGCTGTTACGATTTTTTATTAAATTCATAATTTACTGTACATTGCCTGATTGGAGAGATTTAACAGCAAAACATTCATTCAATGACTCACCAACACAATTCATCAATTCAAAAGAAATCTCCCCATCAAACATTAAACTTTTGAAACCATTGAATATTCGCTTGCCGGATGCATTTTAAAAACTCAAGCAGTTTTTATAAAACAATTCTGAACTCTACGACTTTAAAAATAAGACTATTAAAAATAGTTCAAAATTGCTGTGTTGCAGCGCGTGTCTTTGACAGTTACTGTTCTATAACTCTACTCTAAATTAACTTACATACTCAATCCAATATCTACTTTACCGTTATTGAAATAAAGTCTAAACTCTGATGGTATTTTCTATGTAACAGCTTTCCCGGAAATAGCCGGAAGTGCCCTGTGAAAGTAAGATAATAGAATTTTGGAAATAAATTTTGACGGAAATTCGACTCCATTGTGTTAGGAAAATAAATGAAATTCAGTATAACCACTTAGAATCATGATAAGTAATGAATATATTCGAGCACAAATTTGGCGTTATATGAGTATTAAAACTTAAGTGATATTTCCGCTGTAGGGTACTTCTAATTTAGTGTTGTGAAAAAAGTAACATGGCCCAGCTAGATTGATTTACAACGCGTTTGGATTCTAAGCATCATCAGAAGCTGTTAACTCCTCCACGTTAGAGTACACAATTTCTCACCTTGCGTTATAATCGAACCTGCGTCCCCCAATTTTACACCCCGGGTGCCTTAGCTGGGTGGTAAACTTAGCTGAGTTATAAAATAAAAGTAAAAAGCGTGTTTTTCACTACAATATCACTTGATAGTACTTTAGCGAAGATGTTAAACAGGATTTTAACCTAGAACGGTAACTAAAATAACACGAATTGTAATGTAATTTGAAATAGAAATACTTTGTCTAGTTTCAACGTAATAATCCTCACGTAATCATCTATTATAATACCCAAATAACGGTTTTTGTGAGGTATAGTCCGTTACCAAACTTACGAGGGGTAATGAGAGGAATCTGCGTTATTTTCTTAAATTTGAGAATATCGTGCTTCGTAAATGGCCTCAATCAAAAAGGTAAATTAAATGCTCATTACACATTTTATTTACTTTAATTTTAATAGCAGCATTTAAAGTAAAGCAATGTAATAAATGGTGGATTTTGGTGTAATAACTGGCTTTATGTGTAGTTAGTGCGCTTATATTTATTTTATTTATGTATATACAGCATTAATAGTATAACATAATAGTATTAAATAAAACTTACTAAAATTAAATACAGCAGTAAAGCCGCGAAGAAGGAACAAATCTCATTATACTTGACAAAATGTCTTATATAATACGACTTCCCAAAATGAGGCTTTTAAACTATATTTCGAGTATTAGCACGTATATACTACTTACTATTTAAATAGGAATAGGTTTTAAGTGTCGTAAGAAGAATACAGGATAATATACCTGACCAACTTGGCCTGGTCTGGGTATGTTATTTAACTATAGAATTTCAGCCTGGAAACATAGACAAAATAGGCAGCTCATTGGGCGAATACTTTACAAAATTACTATTTTAATGGCATGTCCATATGAAAATAATCATCAAAGTAAATAATCCAAATCGTAAGATGCGTTTACACTTGGTTGGTTTAAATGGGTTTAGAGTGTCTTTATTGTGTTTTAAACCATTTAAAAGTAAACATGTATTGTATTTTTATTCGTATTGAAAACAAATTATTTCCTCGCTGAATATTATGTTTACGACAGGCTGAACTAATTAGGTGGAGTAGCTTAACATCCCGCTCATTCCAACACTATTCCATATAGAATTTCACATAAAAAATAGAACCATTCTAATTGTGGCCGCGCAACTTCCAGTCGATGCGCATGTTGCGCGTACGCATAGTAATTGAGAATTATCGAAATGATGTTAATTATTGATACTTTACGATTTCGCCAGCCCATCCTGGTGATAGACAGAGGACTTAAAAACTGTGTTAATACAACTTTACACAGTTTTTCATACAACTTAACGGAGTGGTTATTCTTATGACAAAAAACCTTTAAAAACGGCAAAAACATGAAAATTGTTGTTAATTCACATAAAATTACTTAACTATGTTGGGTAAGTTTGACTCAAATTAGTCAAATGTAAGTCTACCTATTTTTGTTACTCATTCATGCCATGTTGAATTTCTAGCAATCCTTTAGTCGGATTTGTAGAATTGTAAAAGTTGTGAGGAGTAGGTATAGTTGATCTTTTTTTATCTTCGTTATTTTTTTTTATAACTGATAGCTTTGCCTGTGACCACTATTTTCACCTGATGGTAAATGATGATGTGTTCGAAGATGTTGTTCAGGCTAAACTAGAATTACTGGCTCTCAAGGACAGCCGCCGGAACACGCCGTTAGGTGCTTGGTGACAGATTTTCTACTTGATGGTGGTAGCTAGCCAGGCGGACACTCGCAAAATGCCCTACCACCATGCTGTAACGACTGCCGTCTTAAAAAAACAACCGGGACCGACGGCTTAACGTGCCCTTCAAAGCACGGAAGCGCTCAGTATTAATGTCACTAGCGGTCCCCCATCCAGCTCATGACCGCGGCGGACGTTGCTTAACTTTGCTGATCGGTTAAGCTAAGTAAACTTCGCTACGAGCGCTTCATAAATATATTAAAACATATTTTGCTCAAACGTATCGTACTCTTCGCCTAATTTTTTTAACATCTTAACATATTTAATGAATCGGAATGCTAGCCAGCAGAAACAGTCGATCGGAAATCGATTTTAGTTTTGTAATTGTAATTGAATTGTAATTTATGAGTTAGTAACAACGGCTTGTTAAAATTACGACGGATATAAATTAGCAATTAAAACCTGTTTCAATTGTTGTAAATGTCATATAGTTGATCATGGCGTTAGATTAAGAATTATTTTCAAGCAATAACATGAGTAACAATCAATATTGCAATACATTTTTATTTAACTGTACAATACGAAAAAGTAAAAAATAAATAAATAACAAGAATAGAGAGTCACAAATCAAACGATCGGGGGTCCAATTTATAGGAGTACAAGCAGGTCCATAAATGCTGGCACAATTTCTCCAAAACATTTGCACATAAATGCCAACTGCGCCCATTCAACCATCACAAAAAGTCCAACCACAAATACAAATTATATTAAAGAAGCAGTTCACAATGATCGTAAAAGTTGACATAACAATAAACGAGTACGAGGTTGGCTTTTTTCCGTCCGCCACGAGACATTCAGCCCAGACGGATGTAATTTTTTAAACAGTAGTTTTTTATCTGAATTATTCACAGTATTATTAAAGTCGAATTTGTCGTCTGTCGGTGAGTTTGTCGCGGTTCGTTGACCCCGATTGTTCCAAGTTTTTGCCGCGGAACGGGATTGCCACCCGCGGGAACGAGACCAGCAGGGTTGGCAAGTCCGAGCTTAATCAAATTGTTAATTAGTTCGTACCTATTGATCACTGATTAATTATTATTTTATAAAAACAAAGCTTCTAGAAAAAAACTTTAATTAGTTCAATTTTGAAACTGACCATCAATACTAGTAAAAACGTTAAAAGAAATTAAGTGAACTATAATAATGATTTCCTTATTTAACTTTAAAAAAAGAAAGAAGTAGTTATGAAGTAGAAAATCTGTCGCCAAGCACCTAACGGTGTATAAACTCCGGCAGCTGTCCTTGAGAACAAATAATTCTAGGTTATCCTGAACAACATCTTCGACCACATCATCACTTACGATGGTGAGCCTTTGACCACTATTTCACCTCATCTGGTTTCACATTTAAACTACGACTATAACTATGTCTTTTGAATTGTATTTTATTTTACGTTTTCCCTGTCAAAACATCTTTTATTATCATCCAGTTCATAAGGCAACTAAGTGATATTGTGCACCCAGCTGTTAAACATCAAGAACAAATTAACAATAAGACTGAAAGTATACCGTGGAAAACATTTTAATCATACAAATACCATCTCATGGAATCATAAAACAGTACGTGTCGAGAAAAACAAACAGGCCCCGAGCTATGAAGGGATTCGCGCTAAGGCGAAGCAGATGCAAATATATTGCAATAATGTGAGCTTTACGTGAGACCTTTCGTAATGAAAATATTTCTTATAATGTTACATCAGAAAGGGATGTGGTAGAAATAAACATACTGTATTAATATACGAGTAGAATGGCGATACGAACAGGTTTGGCCTGAAGTTGGGCTGTAATACCTATAATCATTAAAAACTCAGTACACGTAATTGGTCTGAGCTGTACTGTATTGCAATTGGAAATCAAAACAATTAAAAATGTGAGTTAGATATTTGAATTAGAAAAATATCGCTCGCTATGTCAATAATTATTATGATTTAGCAAGACTCTCTTAATATCGGATATTTCTTTGACCAGTGTCAACTTATTTAAAGTTCTTCGTCTTTGAAACACAATTTTTTTTTAAATCATTTCGATTGTTTGGGAAATTATTATTTTTACTGTTAAAACTTATAAAAAGATTGCTTGAATCGTTTACATATTATCCGCTTCATAAAGATGAACTTTTACGATATTATTATACTCACATATAATAAACACAGAACTGTTACAAAGTAGGCCGTGTCAACACGTCATAAAAAATGTTTGACATGACACGCCCCTCGATTTAAAGGCTACAAAAAAGGTAACAAAAAAGCAATCTTTAATCGTGGGTAAAAAATATGATAGCTTTTTACGCCTCGGGCTTCGAGATCAGAGATAAGCTTGTATGAAGTTAACTTAGATGTTTGATAAAGTTATTTTTTTTATCAAGGCTTCCCCTGTTCACATGGTATGTAGTTGTATAAATGTACGAATGAAATTATTTACAAAGATTGTTAACGGTCTGTAAAAGTTGTATGTATAATCAGAATTTATTTTTCATAAATCACGGCAGTGGAAAAAATAAAAACTTTATTCAAAAGTAAACAACAAAAACTAAAAGAATGAGCCAGCGCGTATGTAGGTCGATTTACTGTTGTCACGATCGCAGTCTTTCAACGAGCCTTTTCCCGCAGATTTAAGCAAAAGAAAATTGCAATTTAAACTGCACATTATACGTATCATCAAAAATAGGAATTCCTTAATTTTCTCATGCAAGCTGCAATTATCCGTAAATGTTTCCATCCTGCGACAACCCTATTTAAAAAGGTAGGCGAAATACCTATATCCCGGTGCCGCGTTCCGTACCTTTCGTCGCTCACTTGAACTTGAGAATTTTAATCACCCAGGCAGTACAAACACCGCGCGGTTGCTTGACATACATGTCATATTCTTTCTACGCGTGGCATTCCATTCCCATGGAATCCAACATGGAATGCTTTAGACGCCATGCGCCAACCACTATGTTTACCCGCTTTTCTATTAAGTATAGCAGCAAATTTAGATCTTATCATTGCATCAAATAATGCTAAGGTCTATCGCAGTGAGCGTGACGAAAAGAGTAGTCACTGTCAAATATAAATAACAACTCCGCACGTGTGGATGCGCGTAGTTGTCAAATATATTTATATTTATTTATTTATTTTAATAAGAACGCTTAAATTGCAATTACACTTATTATCAAAACAAAGCCAAAACTCATGATATATATAAATAATTCATAGATAATGATAATTAATAAAATAAATTTAAAATGTCAAGGAGGTACGATATAAATATAATTGATAAGATAAACTAACAAATAGGTATAAATATTTTGTCAAAATATATATATGAAATATATATTATATACATGAAATATGTTGTAAATATTTAAGTAAGGTAAGTGTTTGATCAAAATTAAAAAGAATCTTCCATTCTGAGTTAGCGCACAGAATAAAATTAGAGACAATATTGTTTGTAGAAAAGAGCGGGTTTTAAATAAATTTATAAATAATACGAGAGAATACGATCTAAGAGTAACTGAATTAATTATTATCAAATATGAGATTTGTAACTTATTAGAACTACAAGATATTCTCGGAAACACTATTGGACAAAAAGTAGATGACTGGTTAGTTATACCAGCGTGTGAGTCATGGAATCGCAATGAGTCAACGAATCGATTTGATACGCTCATGATGGTCATGGCTCAACTAGCTACCAAGCTGATCAATGATCTAACCATGTTCAATTCGGCTGAAAATCAAAATGTATTTCCGGCTGAAGAGTGCAACAAACGTTTTGAAGTAAACTATTATCTATCATGAAAAGATCTGAAGAAGAGTCGAGGAGAGAAGTACTTACCTATAAAATTATGACGTTATTGCGTTATTCCATTAACTGTTATTTTTTTTTAAAGCCGCATATGATTAATATCTAAACATAAAATATATTTGAATATTTTTACTAACCTAAAATGTAGCATTACTTGTTCAGTGGCCAAGTAACCCCAACGTAAACTTTAATTTATGCCACTTTGAAGAATCATCAAGACTTATACATACGATTTATTCTCCAAAATAGATTATTATGTTTCTGTCCTTGTTCCACTCTAAGTGCTATATATTTTTCTCCCACTCCTCAACAATTAACACTTTTTATTACTTATTGTCATATCTGTACAAACACTATTGGAGTATATGGAGTGCGTTTAAATACAAAATTTAAACGCACTCCATCTATACCTTCTTCATCCTTCCTCTGCCCAAAAATCTTCCCAAATTAATATTAAAAACTCTTTTAGTGGTCTATTTCTAGCCCTATTCAAGACCAAACAAAACCAACAATTTTAAAGTGGCCGAGTGGTTTAGACATCCGCTGCGAAATCGGAGGACGCGGGTTCGATTCTCGCCAGGGGCATACAATTTTCTGCTCCAATAATTTGAAAAATACAATAATTTCGATCTTAAAATTTCTGATCAGGTTTTAGGTACTTTCATACTGCCTCTGTTATACTCAGTCTTAATCTAATCTAGTTACGCTAAATATCCCATCTTAATCATTGAGATATCTTCCTCATCCGGTCCTCAGCTTCTTTCATTACCAACATCTCGACATTAAAAGAACAGATTAATGTTATTTTGCACTTGAATATTCAATCCTAACCTTTCTTAAGTTCAAGTACTTCACAAAGCATATCTGTAATATGCTTATACACCATGTTAACTCCTACAAACTCGTCAATAAAACAGACACACACAGAATTTAGCATCTTTACCAACCCACAACTTTAGCTCAAAACAAACAAATTCCACACTTCACCAGATGACATAATAGATATACGATAAATATCACACACGCACGATCTCGCTTCCTCGTCCGTCCGTAGTAACCGTGAGCCCTAAATACCTGCGCTTGAGCACTCGGATCATTATCTTTTCAAACCTTATATGGTTGATAGCAGTCCGCTCCGCATGACTAGCTACAGCTTGTAACTACATTTTTTCAATATATAGGCTAGCCTCACTACTATTTCATCTGATGGTAACTATGACGTGGTCAAAGATGTTATTCAGGCTAACTAAGAAATGGCTCCCAAGGGCAGCTGCCGGTATACACTGTTAGGTGCTTGGCGACAGATTTTCTACTTGAAGGTAGTATCAAGCACGATGCCTTATATACCACCGTGCAAAGCAATACTATGTTTTACACATTTTTTTTAAGCAGTGATGTTTTAGTGACAATATTGAATGCTACGCAGGAGGCATAGAGGGTCCTGGTTCAAAGATTTAATCTCACCGCTGGTTTGAGCTACATCAAGTTGGGCAAGGGCATTTTTACGCATACCCAAATAGCCAAGCTATAATCCAGCATGTAAACAGTATGTCAAGCCTATAACCGAATAGCTGTTCCAGCAGCTGTCCTTATCCCATGATTAAAATTACGTAAACATGCTTAACTGAAAACTCCCGTTGTAAGTTAAGCCTGTTTATGATCTTCAACTACATTACTAAACATCGGGTGAGGTGCAAAGGCAAGCCTATCAACAAGAAATACTATTTACAAGATTCTTACTATGAGTAGGTAGGTAATTCGTTTTTTCTATACGTTTTCAAATGATTTGAATGAAATAATTTGAATGAATAGATTCAGGCGTTACTTTGCGGAAATCCATTTTTAATAATAACAAATACTTTTAAAATATTTTAAGAAAACATCAAATTAATATTTTAATAAAACACTTAAAAAATATAAAAATATATCTAGTGACAATTCCGCTTAATTTTCCTGCTAAGCCGACGTGACGTCACAAACGCCACGCAGCCAAACCGGAAGAATTTTCGACGCGTTTCGCTTCTACACGAAGCATCCTCAGGAGGTCTTGACTCTTCGAGCGCACGATCGAGAATGAGCGGCCGGCTTTTTTTTTTTTTTTTTAGGGAGGACATAGATGCTGTCTACCGCTAAGCGGACGTACAGCTCCACCGGACTTTGGGCGAGGGGAGGCCCTCTTATAGCCCAGGAGGAAGAAGCGCTGAGGGCACTTCTTCTGAGACGGGCGTATAAGGCGAAAAGCGCCTTATACCTCCGTCTCCTGCGGGCGCCGAAAACGCCACGCTACTATCGGGAGGGGTGACAGCGAGCTCAAGGGCACCACTGTGGTTCGGACCTCGGCTTGTCTCGCTGCCGAGAGACAAAGGGGGAATCGGAACTAAATGCCCCGGTACAACTGCAGTGTTGTACCGTTGAGAATGGGCCCTATTGAATATTGCTCTGTGACTATTTGGAGAGACACTAATCGGGTTTTTATTTTTGCCTCGAGCTCGCCGGCGAGCTCGGTGTTTGATTGTGTAACCTCTGATTACCGCACACCTGGGGATGTTACCAGGACGACTTGCGGACAACGCTAAAGCTGCCAACGTAATGGCTGCGATGGGGTCATCCGGGTCGTCCAATACCTGCCGTGGTCGGCGACGGGGGGGTTTAAACCATGGGTCGGATGAGAAAGAGCGGCCGGCGTCTCGGCACGCCTTTATATAGACGGGCTGAGTTAGCACGCCTTTGTCTAGACTCGAGCGTGAGTCACCGCTCTTTGTTGTAGCTAACAATTGGTGAGTAATACGTATTTAAAGTGACAATGACATCATAATGGTCATAAATTGATAACAAAAAATAATTTTGAATTGTTTATATTATGTAATGTGTTTTAGAATATGAAAAATATCGTAAAAAATATAACAAAATTACTTCCTAAAACAAATACATATTTAACTATTTTGTAGTGGCAAATTATCACTAAAAATACGCAACAGTGGTGATGAAACCAATTGCGTCTGTTCATTCAACAGTGCAACGCCTGTACTATGTTTTAATATTTCTAACTGTTCCAATACACACAATCGAAATCCCTTATCACAACAATGTAAAATCTTAAAGGTATTACTATCAAGGAGTTGATGACTGCTTTCAATTAAATGTTTTGCAAAGTGAGACTGTTCGGGATGGTCGTTCCTATACGCGGATTTGTGTTCTTTATATCTAATATCAAAATTACGGCCGGTTTGACCAATATAAACACTGTTACATTCGTCACAAGTAAGTTTGTAAACACCGGATTTTTTATTGTTTTCTAAACGATCTTTTCCGTTACATAAATGGCTTAAATTTAGGTTTGTTCGAAAAGCTACATGGACGTTATTTTTCTTAAATATATTGGAAATTTTTTGAGAGATTGGACCCATATATGTAATGCTACCTACGTACTTGATATTTCTATCAGTAGGGCAAGAATATAGGAGTGACATAGCTCTAATACGTTGTTTATTATGAATTAATCGATCAACTAATTGTTTATTGTAGCCGTTGGAAATAGCAATTTGGTATATTATATTAAGTTCCTTATTATAATTTTCTTGATTAAGAGGAACCGATAACAGTCTATGGACATAACTTCGAAAAGCTGCTAACTTGTGTTGAATGGGATGACAAGAAGAGAAGGGGATAGAAATATCTGTGTGTGTCGGTTTTCGATATATTTGAAAATCTAATTTATTGCTAACTCTTGTAAGCGTTAAATCTAAAAAGTTGATAGATTGATTTAATTCTAATTCGAGTTTAAATTTAATTTTGGGATGTATATTATTCAGTTTCTTAACAAAGATATCAATCTGGCGAGAAGTGCCAGTCCAACAAATGATTATATCATCAACGTATCTATAATAAAATAGAATTAAGTCCACTAATGGCCGAACTTTTTATGGACGACTTTGAGCGTAAACACATAGTACAGGAACCTAATATTCTATTTTATTATAGATACGTTGATGATATAATCATTTGTTGGACTGGCACTTCTCGCCAGATTGATATCTTTGTTAAGAAACTGAATAATATACATCCCAAAATTAAATTTAAACTCGAATTAGAATTAAATCAATCTATCAACTTTTTAGATTTAACGCTTACAAGAGTTAGCAATAAATTAGATTTTCAAATATATCGAAAACCGACACACACAGATATTTCTATCCCCTTCTCTTCTTGTCATCCCATTCAACACAAGTTAGCAGCTTTTCGAAGTTATGTCCATAGACTGTTATCGGTTCCTCTTAATCAAGAAAATTATAATAAGGAACTTAATATAATATACCAAATTGCTATTTCCAACGGCTACAATAAACAATTAGTTGATCGATTAATTCATAATAAACAACGTATTAGAGCTATGTCACTCCTATATTCTTGCCCTACTGATAGAAATATCAAGTACGTAGGTAGCATTACATATATGGGTCCAATCTCTCAAAAAATTTCCAATATATTTAAGAAAAATAACGTCCATGTAGCTTTTCGAACAAACCTAAATTTAAGCCATTTATGTAACGGAAAAGATCGTTTAGAAAACAATAAAAAATCCGGTGTTTACAAACTTACTTGTGACGAATGTAACAGTGTTTATATTGGTCAAACCGGCCGTAATTTTGATATTAGATATAAAGAACACAAATCCGCGTATAGGAACGACCATCCCGAACAGTCTCACTTTGCAAAACATTTAATTGAAAGCAGTCATCAACTCCTTGATAGTAATACCTTTAAGATTTTACATTGTTGTGATAAGGGATTTCGATTGTGTGTATTGGAACAGTTAGAAATATTAAAACATAGTACAGGCGTTGCACTGTTGAATGAACAGACGCAATTGGTTTCATCACCACTGTTGCGTATTTTTAGTGATAATTTGCCACTACAAAATAGTTAAATATGTATTTGTTTTAGGAAGTAATTTTGTTATATTTTTTACGATATTTTTCATATTCTAAAACACATTACATAATATAAACAATTCAAAATTATTTTTTGTTATCAATTTATGACCATTATGATGTCATTGTCACTTTAAATACGTATTACTCACCAATTGTTAGCTACAACAAAGAGCGGTGACTCACGCTCGAGTCTAGACAAAGGCGTGCTAACTCAGCCCGTCTATATAAAGGCGTGCCGAGACGCCGGCCGCTCATTCTCGATCGTGCGCTCGAAGAGTCAAGACCTCCTGAGGATGCTTCGTGTAGAAGCGAAACGCGTCGAAAATTCTTCCGGTTTGGCTGCGTGGCGTTTGTGACGTCACGTCGGCTTAGCAGGAAAATTAAGCGGAATTGTCACTAGATATATTTTTATATTTTTTAAGTGTTTTATTAAAATATTAATTTGATGTTTTCTTAAAATATTTTAAAAGTATTTGTTATTATTGAAATAATTTGATTTTAATTCGTACAATAAAGATATTACAAACTATCAAACCACAAAATTTGTGTACGTGGGTGGGGATTTATAATCGTATATGTAAGTCTTTTTTATGCCTGATATGTTAGTTGTGGTTAGGTAAGTGATGATGTGGTCGAAGATGTTGTTCAAGCTAACCTTGAAGTACTGGCTCTCAAGGACAGGTGCCGGAACACACCGTTAGGTGCTTGGCGACAGATTTTCTACTTGAGGGTGGTAGCTAGCCAGGCGGGCATTCGCAAAATGCCCTACCACCATGCTATAACGTACTAACATAATATATACAACTTCCATCCTAAGACGACAACCGGGACCGAAGGCTTAACGTGCCCTCCGAAGCACGGAAACGCTCAGTAGTAATGTCACTAGCGGTCACCCAACCAACTCATGACCTCGCGCGTCGTTGCTTAACTTTGCTGATCGGTTGAGAACAGCTAAGTAAACTTCGCTACGAGCGCTTTTTATACCTATTCAAAGATCATTAACAGCTCATCATTAAAGCATTTTGAATCATAATACATCTTTACTAAGGATTTTTGTTTGGAAGACGTCACTCACGAACTCGTGTCTTAAAACTTTCAAGGTTGGTGCGAGAGCCGTGATAGTAGTTCTAGACTAAAGTGTACCTATCTACAATTAAAAATCCCTATTGTGTTATTAGCAGAAATATATATATATGTACTAGCTGACCCGGCAAACGTTGTTTTGCCATATAAATAATTAAATGGCTATTAAAAAAAAAGGGTTGATCGTAGAAGGGTGAAAATTGAGGATTGTATGTATTTTTGTATGTTGTATCATAAAAAAATAGAAATTAAAAATTTTGTCTAAAAAATAAAAATAAAAATTTAGGGGTGGACTACCCCTAACATTTAGGGGGATGAAAAATAAATGTTGGCCAATTCTCATAGATACCGGATAAGGACAAAAAATTTCATCAAAATCGGTCAAGCCGTTTCGGAGGAGTATGGCAACGAAAACTGTGACACGAGAATTTTATATATAAGATATAAGATAATATAATAATATAAATATATACAATATAATATATACATTATATTATTTATATATGCTATATATGTTTCTATTCCCTATACCGTTTTTGTAACAAGTAATTTATTCTTGTTTATTTTTAAATAGCTACGTTTATATGTGGGACCTGTTGGTAAATATCACAACAGAGTTGTGGGGAATAAAAATGGAAACTTCACTTAATCACTTATAAGAAATTGTAATGTTATAATTCCTTAATTAATTACATTAAGTATAGTGTGGCTGTGGCAAGGTATGGAGACGACTGATTGCGGAGGGGGACGCCCGACAGTCGCTCTTCTTCAAAAATGCTAAATTGCAACTTACACCTGGGCCCCAATTCTCTTAGCTATTGACCAAAGGCCATACTACTGCAATGCTTCTGCGATCGAATTGCTGTAAATTTCAAATTCGGTAGTCTGCTAATTCTAGCTCCTAATCGCAGTTGTATAGCAATCGCGTCGCTATCGTATGGCTGTGCTATGACTTGCAAATGTTGCCACTTAAATAATAATGAAAACTTCTATCAATCAAGCATCAGTCACAACATCAATACAGTGGTTTTCTAGCAAACAAGACATTAAATTAATACCTATATTTAAATCTTTTAGCTATTTTTCTATCTAAAATCCTCCAAAACATTTTATGCCTCTGTAGCAACGCAATCGCAACAAAATAGCTTACAGCATACTAAATATGTCAAAAACTATTGATAGCAAGCCACTGACTTGCGATCGAACCTAAATAGCGGGCAGACTACAGATACTGTCAAAAACTACAATTTTCATGCAATTAAGTTGCGTTAACGCCGTTCAATAGCTAAGAGAATCGGGCCCCTGATATGTGTGCCACTACATATGTATGAAATTTAGTACTCAAAACATGTAACTAGATATAATAGAAATTAATAATCCTTCTCAAGCAATGTATACATTTTTTGCAGGCAAAAGTACATAATTAATTAGTTGGAGAGATGGCGCTGCCGTCACGTAAACAAGTTCCTTGTAAATAAATAATTGTTAAAATTATTTTAAATGTGTATAGAGTGCTCAATTACCATTAAAAGTGAAGATCAATGTACGAATATTACGTGAGAGTGTTTGTGGCTAAATACGTGCAGTGAAATAAAATATACGAAATCAAACAAAAAATAACATGACATTGGAAACAAAGAAATAACATCTCAATTCCAAGTGCTTATAAAGTTATTCATCAATGTTATTTCGATGGAAGTGTTTCTTATACTAATAAATTCAGTGCAATATAGGAAAATCATTGAAATCAACACATTACGTAAAAATAATTTAGATATTCAAATTCAAAACTGTAACTACTATGACACCATTTCAACAGTGTTACTATTCTAAATAATCTTTTCCAATTGACTTTAGTGACATCTAGCGTACGTTTAATTAAGTACCTATCAATAATCCGTTTGAGCAAACCACAAAGTTTTTTCGTTCAAGTATCTACTGTACGGGTAGTCCTGTGGTTTGGTGTGGAGATTCACGATCAGAAGGTTGAGGTCTCGAAATTCCGTGAGCTGTAATTTATTTTGTGAATTTTTAAAATTTTATTACGAAGAAAAAAGTAAAATGAACTTCCTTGAGAATATTATATAACATTCCGAAGAAAAAGGAATCATTCAGATTCTTACAGTCAAACTGTCAATGATTCTTTAGAAACTTTGGACACAACATGTACTAGCTTACCTAATATGTCGGATGATGATTTGGATAGAAACAGAAAGTTGAATGAGCGCATCGAAGCACTTGAATTAGAATTGAAAAGTGCACATAATGAGATCGAAATATTATGTGTGGAAAACAAAAATTTAAAACTCAAAAATGACGAATTATTAATGAAAAATGCATTACTTGGAAAAATAACTAATAGCCCTGTAAAATCAAAACAGACTCCTCGCAAACGTTTTATTAAGAAACAGATTGAATTGCCCAATACAATAAAAACGTCAACCACCACTTCAAACCGAAAATTACACAGCTTAGACACAGAAACATCTGATAGTGACTACTTTGACATTACACCTAAGTCGAAGGTTCATCCACCACAAAAAATATGTATTCTAAGTTGCAATAAACATAATAGGATCCTATCGATAGCAGAAAGTACTTTCAAAAAGACTGACTTATGTCATTATCTGACGCCAAATGCCACTTTAAAAGGAATGATTCAAAGATTAAACATGAAACTGGGTAAATTTACTATGAATGATTACTGTTTGATTTTAGTGGGAGAAGAGGACTTTAAAACAACGAATGACTATTTCAGTATGATAGCCGACATAAGAGAAATATTACAAAAAATAAAAAACACAAATATTATCATCTGTCTACCTACCTTAAAATACGGAAACAAGACCAATATGTACAACTGGAGAGTTGAAGCTTTTAACAGTCTTTTATATATGGACGGAATAACACATAAATACGCACACATATATGATCCTAATGATAATCTGAAGTATAATCGCCCAAATATGTATCATAAATATTACGACACAGTAAATAATAAAGGACTGTCTATTGTGTTCAAAAATCTCAAAAACTATATAATGAATCTTCAGTATTTAAATATGATAAATGATGCCAAAAATACTGACCCAAACAGCGAAAATCACAATGAATCAACCTTTTTTCGTGACTCAAAATCTACACATTCTTCACCAAAATATAGCCGGTCTGATTAACAAGGCTGACAATTTTACAGTGTGCCTAGAAGACCTGATGGACAGAAACGTCAATGTTGATGTACTTTGCATAACTGAACACTTTATGATGGCTGGCCATGAAATGTACCTGAATATTCCGAACTACTCATTAGCTGCTACGTTTAGTAGAGTCAATAGCAAAAGGGGAGGAGCGTGCATTATGGTAAAGAATGGACACCAGTGGAGAGAGCTTAAGGAGGTTGTTAAATTGACACTGCCCAATGTATTCGAGTGTTGTGCCATTGAGCTGACCAAATATAACATTTTAATTGTAGTTCTATACAGAGTTCCAAAAAATAGAGAAAAAAAGAAGTATTTTGATATTTTCTTTAGTAAATTGGAACAGCTATTACAACTTGTCCGTAAAAAGCAGTATGAATGCATTGTTATCGCTGGCGATTATAATATAGACATGTTAAAATCAAATAATATTACCTTGGAATTTGAATGTATACTTCTCAACTATGATTTTAAATTAGCATTAAAACAACCTACAAGACCTGTAAGCCAAACATGTATAGAAAACTTTGCTTATAATTACAAAAATAAAAATAAGTGTACTACAGAAGTAATCGAGTACGCCTTGTCAGACCACACTGCACAGTTAATAACATTTCCAATTAAAAAGCACTTAATGCTAACACATTGGCGCAAAAGGCGACGAGATTACTGTCTAGAAAATATAAAAAAATTTAAAATGTATATTAGTAGTTTATCGTTTGAAGATATGTATAACTCGACTGACCCTGATACAGCCTATGACATCTTTATGACAAATTTTAAATTAATTTATGACTAGTGTTTTCCAAATAAACTTATCACAATTAGCGTTATCAAAAAACCAAAATGGGTATCACGCGGAATCAAAATTTGTAGTAAGAAGAAAAGGGATTTTTTGTGGAAATTCAGGCTAAATCCTACAAAAACTAATGAATTAAAATTTAAAAAATATTCCAAATTATTCAAAAAAATCATCAGTCTTACAAAACGAGCACAAAATAATTATAAAATAAAAACTTGTGAAAACAAATCAAAAACAGTTTGGAAAATAATTAATGACTCGAGATTTAATTTACCGAAAGAATATATTACTAATGTTAAGCAGGAAAACATAAATATAACAGACCCTGATATGATTGCAAAGGCCTTTAATGATTATTTTGTGGACAAAGTAAAATTGAATTCTAATGCTGAATCTAAAAATGTAACGTCGTTTATTAAACGGAATTGTAATTCTATGTTTATGGCTCCAAGTGTACCTAAAGATATTGAAGAAATTATAAAAACATTAAAAAACACAGACAGTGTAGGTCACGATGGTATTTCTACAAAAATAATTAAGTCTGTAGGACATCAACTGAGCGCACATTTGAGTTTTTTGATGAATTTATTTATTTCAAGCGGCTCATTTCCTCAAGCCCTAAAAACTCCTATAATTAAACCAATTTATAAAAAGGGAAACAGAGAAGAAATAGAGTGTTACAGACCTATTGCCCTAATATCTATATTCTCAAAAATTTTCGAGAAATACATCTATAGAGAAATAAATACATACTTTGAAAAAAGAAACATGTTCTGTAAGGAACAAAAAGGTTTCCGTAGAAATAAAACTATAAACATGGCAATCTATGAATTTGTTAAAGTAAATCTTTTAAGTGTTGATAAAACTTCTCCCATATGTGCCATCTTCTGCGACATGACCCAAGCTTTTGATTACGTAGATCACAGAACCTTAATAGGTAAACTAGAAGCTTATGGAGTTCGAGGAAATGTCTTGGCACTAATTAAATCGTATTTGACGGAAAGAAAACAAATAACAGAAATAACTAGAATAAATTTTAAAACTAAGCGTGAAAATGTATTTACCTCAACAGCGCGTAACGTTATATGTGGAGTTCCGCAAGGAAGTGTCTTAGGACCACTTTTATTTCTCATTTATATTAATGACCTGCCAAATGCTGTTAACCAACCCATGACTCTGTTTGCAGATGACAGTACTATAACAATAGCTTGTGATAAGTATGATACATATGAAAATGACATAAATAATTCTTTGACATCCGTAATTACATGGCTTAATAATAATAATTTGAAAATTAATTTGACTAAGACTAATATTATTCACTTCAGCCAACGTTTTGATAATCCATCTGACATCACCCTGACATATGAAAATAACAAAATCAACGCAGTAGACAGTGCCAAATTTCTGGGAATAATCATAGACAAAAAGTTTAATTGGAAACCACAAATAGAAGATCTTAGTAAAAGACTTAGTAGCTTAGCTTATGCTCTATATAAACTCTCCACTACCTTAAATACTGACGCATTACTCTGTGCGTACTATGGCATGGTTGAATCTGTCCTCAGATATGGAATTATTTTCTGGGGAAATTCTACTAATAAAGAGGTTATTTTCAAAATGCAAAAGCGATGCGTTCGGGCTATGTTTGGGCTTAAAACCATGGATTCTTGTAACCCATACTTTATCGAGCACAAAATTTTGACACTTCCATCATTGTATATAATAGAAATGGCGATATTTGTAAAAAACAATCCTAACATGTTTCCAAAACTATCTGACCTTATAGAAAGAAACCGCCGCGACAATAACATAGCATGTAGACAAACAGGCAAAACCGCTCTTCTTCAAAAGAGTGCAATCTGCATGGCACCACGTATATATAATAAAATCCCAAAGTCCTTGAGGGAGTTAAGTATTAATATATTTAAAATTAAATTTAAAAAAATTCTGCTCGATAAATGTTACTACACTATCCATGACTTTTTAAATGACAAATTTTTATTATAATTGACATGATATTTTTATTTTACACTGACATAATTGACATGACAGTGTTATTTTATTGCATGTACTAGTGTCTGTATATTATTTTATCTAATCTAAATATTACTGTAAATGACATACTTATAAATTTATGATTATATTGCAAATGAGGTTTATCATTCAGATGTGATTTTTTGTGATGTCTTAATAATATAAATTTTGAAAATTAAACTAATTCATAATTTTCTACATAATTTGGTCGCTCCATCTCTTAAATTGTACGCCTACATAGGCAAAACATGGTGGGACTAAATATTTACATACATTCCATGTGCTTAAATTTAATTTTATGTATCATGTACCCATGTTTTGGACAGTAAACATATCTTTATCTTTATCTTTATCTTTAATAATATAGCATTTAGTTATTTTCCATTGGGCATGCATTTCACGCATAGAAACTCAAATGCGAAGACTTCACAAAATGCGTAATCTAATTACTTTTGGAACAGTTACATTTGAAATTTTAATAATTCCTTTAACCTTGAACCAACGAACGTTATTTATGTAACACATTCAAATAGCTAAAAAAAAAGCAGCGTTCATCCAACGCTTATTTGCAATTCTAACATGTTTGTTCAGTTGTTTTCGAGTTATGTTTGAATACGCCAAAGTGACTTACCTGCGTATATTTGATTTAGGTGCCATTGTTTTATAACGTATTATTTTTATAAAGGATTATTTGATTTCCGTCATTCTGACCAATTTGACTTTGAAACATCAGTGTTACTAGTTACTCCAAACTTAAACATTCAAATCAGTCAAGAATATTGGAAACTACAATATTTTAAAGCAATGGAATATGCGTCATAAAATATTTTTACCAGAGACTAAACAACATTGATTACTATTATATTAATAAAAGTTGACTATTTTAAAAAAATATTTTCGAACTAGTCACTGAAATGTAAATACATTTGGTATTTTAATAAATCATTATAAAATCAAAAGATCGACGTTTTAATTAAACCTTTGTCGTACGTCAAACATAACTACAAATTGTGTACCTGTGGAGAACAACTTGTGACGTCACGAGCACAGAAAACCATACCCTAGTTACATTTTGGTTACAATTATCTCTGTGGCTTTGTTGGTACAAGTTCCCTTTAGATCCTGTGATGTATGTGAGTACAGTTTATTTTTTTATGCCTGATGGATTAGCCACCATATCACCTGATGGTAAGTGATGATGTGGTCGAAGATGTTGTTCAGACTAACCTAGAATTACTGGCTCTCAAGGACAGCTGCCGGAACACACCGTTAGGTGTTTGGCGACAGATTTTCTACTTGAGGGTGGTAGCTAGCCAGGTGGTAGCGGGCATTCGCAAATTGCCCTACCACCATGCTATAACGACTGCCATCCTAAGATAACAACCGGGACCGACGGCTTAACGTGCCCTCGGAAGCACGGAAGCGCTCAGTAGTAATGTCACTAACGGTCACCCATCCAACTCATGACCGCGGGCGACGTTGCTTAACTTTGCTGATCGGTTGAGAACAGCTAAGTAAACTTTGCTACGAGCGCTTCAAAAAATGTACATTTTAATAATTAAGTAATATAAAATAAACGCAATGCCTTAAATTATCAATTGAAACATTGCCATTTCATCTAACATATCTAAAACGAATCGAAATACTATTTTATTATAACGATTACTTTTCGGGTATGCAATAGCGTTGCAGTGTCGTATTATACATCAATAGTCAATAGCATTATTTAGTTATAAATTAAAACAAACCAAAAAGCTGTTGTTCCACACAATTCATGACAAATTTTCTTCGCTTTCAAATCACTGTGGCCACAGCACACAGCTTTCTGTTTGATTCGGCTAAATTTAAAACAAAAGTACAATTTGGAGGGCTAGTTACACTCGTGAATACAATTCTACAACAATAGCCTATTGTTCACCAGATGAAATACCGCTATTGATGAGAATAAAGGAACAGATGTCTTTGAAAAAATAACAGTTTTGTTATGGTCAACTTTGAGATTTCTCGTGTTAACTTCTCGTAGGCTTATTTCTATTGAAGGTTTATTATTAGTTTTACACGTAATTTATCTGTAACTTTTATTATATATATATATATATATATTTATTATATTTATCTGTATTTAAAATAGTATGTATATGTTTTTTCCTCAATTTCCCATTTAGAATCCATTTAAAAAAAATTACTCAACGTTATGCCATCAAACTTTAGCGATAGTTTCCACCATCGCTCGCTAACTGTGTAGATTTCTTAATAATTACTGACATTTAAATTAAAGAGGTCTAGTAATTAAACAACTTTAAACGGTTTAAATCGCGTATATTTATCATTATTTTTGTCCCGACGTTTCAAACACTTTGCAGTGATCGTGGTCACGGGGTGACTAATTGGTTTTAATTTGTCACATGAGTTATTAAGAAAATTATTTGGTCTACCGTCCGAACATTTTTATATTAATCATAACGTTCCCTATTCACGCAGTATTCGCAGTATTCATTAATTAAAACCAATTAGTCACCCCGTGACCACGATCACTGTAAAGTGTTTGAAACGTCGGGACAAAAATAATGATAAATATACGCGATTTAAACCGTTTAAAGTTGTTTAATTACTATGTGTAATAATCGCGAAAACTTAATACAACATTAAAGAGGTCTTCTTAGTTATATGGATAACTATAAACTAAAAACTACTTAGCTCTTTATTTTTTTATTATTTTCATAAAGATTCTTATTTAGCCTGATGGAAGACGCTATACCTAATTCTGATCAGCCTTTAATTGATTTGCCCTGAGCAATAGATCGCTGCGCTTAGTAACATTTATTTTAAATAGAGCAATTAAAAATACCTGGAATACCTCTGGTAATCTTAGGTCAATGGATTGGATTATGCTCCTAGGGTCTTCACATTACTGGCATGTCTTGAAATTGTGCATTGGTGCAACTTAAAACACACTCGTATAGTTCAGCATAACATTTCTTACATAAAACATAACTGTCAGTTGCGGGAGTTGTTTATAAGAGATATGTCCTCCACATATACTCTCATATAATCAGATTGTGGTCCATGGTAATAAGGTACAACACAGAACAAGAAATAGCTCTCATGGGCAGCTGTCCGGGGCACACCGATAGGTGATTGGCGACATTTTTTCATATGCATTAGTTAGACCCTTTCATTGAAGCCCTTACATTATTCAATTAGCGTAACATTTCTAATTTCCTTCACAAAGTAATCAAGCACCATATAATTAGGTCCCGCCCACGTGGCAACCCTAATAACCCTGTAATAGTCGGACCGTGCGTGTCTGGTCACAATTGACCTCTGACCCTCAGCTTGAGAGGGTTAACTCCGGATTAGAGAGTTTTAAGTTAGGGAATATGGACTGTTGAGAAGAAAAGTGTAACGCAAAAATGTTTATGCTTTCTACATATCGTTACAATGTCGCGTAGTAGATTAAAGTGTTTCCTTCGGCAGAAGTTTGCATGGTACCACCGCCTTGCAGTAATATTTACATTGCTGAACGTATGGCAATAGAGACCAATGCATAGAGGTTCATTATGCCTACTTCTGGAATAACAAATCGGTAAAAAGTCTGCGCTGAGCTGAGACTGTGCTCGGGTTAGCTATGTAGGGCGAGAGAGAATGGAGGATAGTAAAATCAACATTGGTTATTTACGTATATATGATGACAAGCAATAATGCGTGCTAAGGTAAAATCACATTTACAGATTTTTATTAGAGTACAATAAGTAAAATATGATCAACACCAGAACTGCACGAGTGGGAAGGCGGAACTAAGCATTTCCGCCTTCCCACTTCTTCCATCGGACGTCTCCTCGTTTAGTTAAACGGGGAGACTCCTTGCGTATATGGTCGATGTTCCCAGGACTCGTACGAAGCGCTTCGCTTCCACTTTTATCGTGCGTACTGCGAAAGAATGGAATTCCTTGTCGTAGACCAATGTGAGTTTCTTTTCGTACATGAGTGTCTTAAAATCGAGAGTAAATAAGTTTCTTTTAGGTAAGCGTGCTCTATCTTAGACCACATCAATGTTTAACATCAAGGAGGGTATGGCTAAACGAGAACCTATTAAGAATTAAAAACAAAAAATTATGGTTGTTTTTTCCTATCAAGTTTACCTGAGCCTGAGCTTTCAGTGCTTTTATTTTATATGTTGTGGCTAAAAATTGAAAAAACTATCGCAATCGTAATAGCACTTCGGCTAACAGCCGCAACATAATACTTGTCAGTTCAGTTCCCGAATTATGGTTCTGAATCTATCTTCCTCTTGGATATCGTAAAAGACATCTTAACCGGAAGAAATGTGTTTGAGAAAAAGTTATCAACTCAAAGACAAAATTGTAAACTGTGTTAGCTTTGGTTGTATGGCCGGCCACTTACCTGACGCCAAGCCCTTTTTCGAAATGCTTTCCCAAGACTCACCCACGACATAAGCATAGTAGCAATCATTGTAGTGACTCTCATTAGGCTATTTGTGTCCTCAGTAGCTTTTCATGACATCCAACAAAATGATATAGAACAGTCCTTACACTCGTATTCATAAGCATATGTAAGTAGGTAATTTCCTTGGTCACAGTTGTATGCAGACTAATCATGGCGGTATGGCAGTTCTGGCTACTGCGGTGAAGTTCGCTTCGATCCTGGCTGGCGCTAAATTATGCCTTATTGTTTGGCATCAGCATCAGGGAAACGTTATTTGCAGCGGAGCGCGGAGGCTCCAACGTGAGAGGAATAGATTAGGGCTTGTTAACCATTTCTGATGGATATTGCTAACTTGATGCACGGCTTTGTGATATGTTTGACAATGTTAAATGTTAATGTTGGTATATGATGTAAAACTTGGTTATATATGTGCAGTACGGTAATAATAAATCTAATTTCATCCATGCAATCAACGACTGTACAAAGACTATTTAGTGATAATGCTTCACTATTCTTAATAATAAATATCTGGTATCTGAGCCCCACTCAGTACATACTAATGTTCCTAGAGATGAGACTGAAGTAAGATTATTTTGTACTAAAAACCCCTTTATACTGTACATTTTATCGAGATCGTTTTATACACAATAATATAGTGAATATGATAAAAGAGATTTCTATGACCAGACGAAAAGTATTTGTAGGATTTTTTTAACTAAAATAAGAATGTCACACTAGTTCAATCAATAACATTTAAAATTTAATTTTGTATGGCTCAGTATAATATCTAGGCAGAACCAATATTTAAAACTACCTTTACTGTTATTTAGTATTTGTTCTATCTAGAAAATGTCGGTTAAGTATAACAATAATTATTTTATATTAAAATTTATTTATTTTTGCATGGTGGTAGGGCATTTTAGGAATGCCCGCCTGGCTAGCTACCACCCTCAAGTAGAAAAGTCCTTGAGAGCCAGTACTTCTAGGTTAGCCTGAACAACATCTTCGACCACATCATCACTTACCATCAGGTGAGATAGTGGTTAAAGGCTAATCTATCAGGCATAAAAAAAAAAAAAAAAAAACCTAAATATAACAATAATTATGGGAGAAGGGTTCAGACCTGCTTTTTACCAAAATTATTAAATACCTTACCCAAAACAATAACATAAAAAAAAAAACTTTAATTAAAATATTTTGTAAGTATCATTGATTTCATTTGTACCATATTTAAGCATTAACAATTTATTATTTTTAGCTAAACGCCGCTGATTGTAACTACAAATATAAGATTTATTTGCTTATTTTATCGCAACTTTTATATCTAAAAAAAATGTTAAATTAAAAGTGCAATAAATGAACACTATAATATATTTCAAAGACTTCGTAAAGACGTTCTCTAAGCTAGGAGGAGCAAGATAGAGTTTATCTAAGCTTGAAACCAACTAGACGCACTTCTAGCTAACGGTAAAAAGTATAAAATACTACCTAAATATAAAAAGAACCGTCTAAAATTACAGTTGTTTAAAGGAAAAATGGCCAATTACAGGTAGTAAAGTGTAAGTACATTGACTCGCATTGTACGAGTTTATTGCACTACAATAGACGATTATGTAAATAAGATCAACGGAGGTAATTTTATACGATTATTTCTTTAATTTCGACAGGATTGAATTACAAACCGTAAAATTAGTTACCGCTTTAACGTTTTGTAACCTCCCGCTACCGGTTTCAAATGAATGAGAGTTCCGCGCGCGCACTCGCGACGAGCAGATCGTGACACTAAACGCGCCGTGTTGAAGTCGTATTAGCCACAACAAAATGTCTAAATCAACAATAGATACACTCGAAAAATTGTTGGCGAAACACCTCGCCCCGTTTGAACAAAAAATGGATTCCATGATGAAAGTAATGATGAAGTTACAAGATAAAGTCGACAATCTCGAGCTAAAATTAGCAGGGAGCATGACAAAAGATGTGGGTAAAACAATTACTGCGAAGCCGATATCATCGACGAGGGCAAGTACGAGTACGAACACAGCCACACCACCACTACAGCAAGACCGGTCCGATCGTGTGTCGAATTGCAAGGACCGAACGCGCTCGCACGGCACGCACACAGCGACACCTTCCTCCTCCAACGTCACTGCTACCGCCACCGCACCCGCGCCCGCGCTTCGCCTCCCGCCTCGCACTAGAGGGTCCGTCGTCACTCCACGAGTAGCTGCCGCCGCAGCGCCTTCGACACCGCTAGTACGAGAACCGGCAAGTATTATTGACGCACCCGCATCGGGGGAGCTAAAAAACAGTGAATGGCAGGTAGTTAACCGGAAGAGTAGGAAGCCGTCTCAGCAAAGGCGTAAAGTTATTACTGGAAATGGTTCTAACGACGAAGATTTGCAGACAGTTGAACGAGTGCGTAAAATACACGCATGTTTCTTTAGGCCAGAAACGACACCGGAATCTATTAAAGAATATATGCTGAAGAAAAATCCTCACCATTACTATACTGTGGATAAACTTAAGCTAAACCACAAGTATTACTCATCGTTTGCGCTTACTGTCCCCAGTAGTCAGTTCAATTTTTTTATGACAGCCGAAAACTGGCCGTCTCACACGGAAATTAGTGAGTGGTTTCGTCGCAGCGACGGGCGCGCGAAAGGCGCGCCCCGTCGCCCCCTTACCGTCAGCAGTGGCAGCTGCACCACCGCCGCCGCCGTTACTGGCGCCGGTACCGGTGCCCCGTCCGCCTGCCAACCACCCACCAGCCAGTAAAAAACAGTTAATTACTATATGTCACCAAAACATAAGATGCTTAGCAAACAAGACAAGGAAGCTCGAAGTACCTTTGACAAAGGAACTCGCCTGCGAAGTTTTAATTTTAAGTGAACATTGGCTCCGCAGCCACCAATTAGAGTCCGTTACTTTATGTAATTATGATTTATTGACCTATAGCTGTAGAAAGCAGATCGCGCATGGTGGAAGTTGCATCTATGTTCGGTCCGGGATAAAAGCGATGAATAGGCAAGATTACTGTGACCTTTCACAGGAACAAATTTTTGATGTATGCGCTATGCACCTTCTTGATGAAAATATCCTTGTCGTAGGTATATATCACTCCAATCAGACGAACGACCAAGACTATCTTAAACAGTTTGAAAAACTACTTGCCAAAATAAACCATGACAGCCTAGGCGCAGTGTTAATGGGTGACATCAATATAAATATGTTAGAAAATTCCAACGCTAAAAAGGTATTAATGGATCTACTATCTGTTTATAATTTCGTTCAGTTGGTTGATTTTCCTACTCGAGTGGTGGACGGAGTAAGTAGTACTCTCCTAGACCACGCTTACACAAACATCCCCGTTGAACGTATTGTGAGTGTGATTGGCATCGATACGCTCCTTAGCGACCACAAAGGCCAGTGTTTGACGATGAGAAAAAGTGCCCCACACGCGGCGCCCACCAGATTGATGCGGAGCTTTAGTAGGTCTAACATAGCCAGTTTTACGAGTGCTCTTGACTCTATTGATTGGGACTTCATCGTCAAAAAAACAAATGGGTGTTGCCAGTCTCTAGCAAAATCATTAATAGCAATATTAACAAATAAGCTAAATATATGTTTCCCCCTTAAAAAACTACCTGTAGCGAAATGTAGGCATTGGGTTGATGAGGAAGTACATAATTATAAGCACCTGTTACTTGATGTGTTGCAGTTACAAAAAACGTTTCCTACGGATGACCGAATTCGCGAAAAATACCAAGATTATTCTAAGAGGTATAACACGTTATTAAAAGACAAACGAACGAAGTTTTATAGCGACCTAATACGTGAAAATCGCAATAAGTCCAAATGTATGTGGAGCGTTATTAACTCCGAACTGGGTCGCAAAAATAGGGAACGAGTTGATTATACCGATCTCGTACGGAATGACGGTCTGCCATTCGTTTCAAAAAAAGCACTAGTGGATTCGCTCAACCTGGAGTTTGCGACAGCAGCCAACAAGTGTGGTGCTCCAGCGGCCAACGGCACGCGCGCCTTAGCCATGCTGAGTGCTGGCTCCGCGCCCAGTGACGTATCAATTAGGTTATGCCCTTTCACCCCAATTGAAATGTTTACAATTGCCACCAAACTAATCGCTCCAAAAAATAGCACTGATATATATGGTTTATCTGCAAATCTGCTAAAAACTGCAATAAACCCTTTGGCTCCCATTATCGGCTATCTTTTTAACTCGTGCCTTCGTGAGGGCACTTACCCTGTCTCTCTGAAAAAAGTAAAAGTAACCCCACTCTATAAAGGAAAAGGCAAAAAGACCGACATTAAGTCATACCGTCCCATATCTCTCGTCCCAGCGGTAAGCAAAATGTTCGAAGTCGGGCTAAATAAAAGACTCTTATCATTTATAAGCGAGCGAAACGTGTTGTCAAATAGACAATACGCGTACAGAGCTGGGCGTGCTACAACCGACGTCGTGCGAGAAGTAGTGTGGCATGTGGTTAGTGCGCGCGAGGCGGGAGAACACGTCGCATTGCTGTGCTGCGACCTCTCCCGGCCGTGCGGACACTGCTGACCACGCTCTTATAGCTGATAAGTTGAGGTTTTACGGCATCCGGGGTCCGAGTCTGTCTCTGCTTACTTCCTTCATGACGAATAGGACGCAAGTTGTGGTAGGAGACAAGGGAAAGGCGATGTCGTCTGAACTGGAAATCGTCATGGGAGTCCCGCAAGGCTCCTGTCTGTCGAATACTTTGTTCAGTTTGCTGCTCAACGATCTTCCAAACGCCATAGACAACGCCGAAATTTACATGTATGCTGACGATGTTGCCGCAGTGATCTCCGCTCCTACTCATAAGCAGCTTGAATGTAATTTAAACTCGGTAGTACAACAGCTCGAGAGATGGTTTAGATCAAATGGGCTGGCATTAAATAGGGAAAAAACATGTTTTTTGACTTTTAGTTTTAATGGACATTCACCAAAGCCGCTGAGGGTTATCGCCGGCGATGCCATAATTAAACAGGTCCAAAATACAAAGCTTTTAGGCTTCCACATCGACAGCGCTCTCGTATGGGACACCCATATCGACGAACTGTGTAGCAAGCTGGGCCGCTCATGCTTCGCACTGCGCCGGCTCGCGTCTACCGCATCGCGCGCCGTAGTGCGGTCGTGTTACTTCGCTACGGTCCACAGCGCACTCACCTATGGTGTGGAGATCTGGGCAACCGCCGCGGATACCCAGAGGGCGTTCGTAATGCAAAAACGAGCAGTGCGTGCCATAGTGGGAGTACCTGACGACGTCTCTTGCAGAGATTATTTCAAAGAGCTCAGTATCCTCCCACTGCCGTGCGAGCTTATTTATAATGTAGCGCTATTTACATACGCTAACATTGACAGATTCCAGCGCAGGGGTGTGAATCCGTTTGTCAACTTGCGCAGTAACAAACATAGGGACCGTCTTTTGATGCCATCGCACAAACTTAAAAAATCCGAAAAATCCGTATTTATATTGGGGTCAACGGTATACAATAGATTGCCGCAAAATATCAGAGATGCAACCTCCACCGTGCTATTTAAAACCAAACTAAAAAAATGGTTGTTTGATCATGTGTTCTATGATCTAGACGAATTTTATAAAATGCCTGAAACATGAATATTTATATGTAAATAATTACTTTTTAATAATGTTTATGTGTTATATAATAACATTGTACTTATAATAATATTATTATATGACAATATTAATTAAGAATATTGAACAAGAATCTATTCTTACAATGCGACTTGTAGCTATGGAGCTATCAATAAATTATTTGTATTTGTATTTGTATTTGAATGATTTGGACTGGATTTTAATATTTAGATTTGGTAGGTGGACTGATGACATCGTTAAAGTCGCGGGTAGCCAATGGTTATAAGCGGGTAATAGCCATTCTTTGTGGCGTTCTATGGGGGAGGCTTTTGTTCAACAGTGGACTTCTTCCAGCTGATGATGATAATATTTTGAATTTTGAATTCGTATGTGTGTTAAGTTATTATTTTAGTTGCGTTATTCTAAAAATTAACTTCATATTAACTCATTTTAGTAAATAACACAGAATAACTCATTTTCATCATATTTTGAGTAAGGAAGTTCCGACTATAGTTTCGGAGGTATTTTTCAAAGAGAGCTCAGAATATCCGGTTCACAGTTTAACTTCACACGTAGCTCCTGTCTGCGTCTTCACTACATCATCACTTTCCAACAGGCGACATGTTGGTCAAATGTGGATCCTGATGGTTATAACGTACTTCCTCGCAAATTAATTTGTCATTGCATTGGTTGCTAGCCCGCATTACCATTGGCACAACCAAAATACCCTACCACCATGTAAAAGATTGAATGCGAAACATTGATGTTTCGAATTATATCTTTCGCCCAGTTATCATGCATGTTGCGATCCGCGGGCTAAATATATTAGAAATCGCTCAGCAATTACTCGTCAGTCAGAATAAAAAAAAAACATGTAGTCTGAATCCGAATAAAAATACATCATCGAAGTCGGTTCAGCCATTTGGAAGCGACGATGCCATGAGTCTGAATCACACACAAATGCAAACACACAGAAACAAAAGCTTCTTACCTCCAAAGTAAAATCAGAGTCAAGGTTTTTTACAACGACCTACAATCTAGATAAAGCTCATTATTCATTATGAACTTAAAATCAGAGCCAAATCGGGTTCGAACTTCAACATTCACATTTAAGGCAATGACCTTAGATTATTGATGGGTCTCCGCTCGCGCTCCGACTAGATACCGCCGGTGTCCTTGTAAAATGCGGCAACTAATACTACGCCGAAGTCGGCGTACCCGAGCCAGTCTCGTTGCAAGCAGTGTGTAAAGTAGGCGTGCCGAGTGTTTTGATTAATTTCCGACATAATCTGAAGTAAAATGCCAGTTTGCGTAGTGAAACTGTGTAAAAATAATACTACAAGAAATAAGAAAGACACTGGGATCACATACCATCAGTAAGTATCGTATATACTACTTTAAAACATAAATAAGTTACCAAATAAGAACGACGCCATCAGTGTTGCCATGTATGCAGAATAAAGTTCCACGAGATTGAGATTCTTTAAAGTATAATTATTATTACTATATTGAATAGTGTATTTGCCTGCTACAAATATGGTCGCGAGTTCGATTCCCGCACATGTAAAACATTTGTGTAGATGAACATAGGTGTTTGTTTTGGTCTGGATATGTCCTATGTAAAACATTTATTTACAAAAGAAAAGGATAAACTTTTCTTTTGTAACTATTTTTTTATGTATTACTTTTCTTTTATATCTAGTATGTTATATGATGTCTCCTCTCTTAACTTAGAATCTATGGCGGTGGCTGAATTTTGCTCGTTTTTTAACTAAGTTTAAAAAGGAGGAGGTTCAAAATTCTACTCTTGTTTTAATATTTTGAAGCGCTGCTAATAGATGATGGTACACGATACCGGATAAATAACGATGGATGTGAGTGAGAAGTGAGAACTATACATTGGCTATTATATAGTAAAATATTATTATGTTTGCTTGGTACAGATTTCCTGCTGATCCTGTTATTTTTGATCGTTGGACTGCTATAGTACGACGCAGCCGTGAAGAGAGTTGGTGGAAACCAGGAAAACGCAGTGTTATATGTTCCACTCATTTCAATGAGAGTGACTTGTACTTAACAAAAAGTGGTTTGAAAAGATTGTGTAAGGGAGCTGTACCACAACACGCGTTATTTTTGACATCAACACCATCGGACAACATTTCTTACAACAGAACGGTAACTGCAGAACCGAACACAACAATTCCTGTACTAAATTTTAATAACAGTGATGATCCAAGCACATCGTTTTCAGTTGTCGAAGAAGCCATTATAGCTACTGATGATGAAACTCCACCATTAAATGATTTCCCCGAGATTGATTGTATTTTTGATACACCGAGAAAAATAAAGCTTAAAAAGGAAATTCACAAGAAAACTGTTTTACAAATAAAACATGCGAGAATAATTAAAACCTTGCGTGAAAAGACTCGTCGACTAAAAAAAGCTAATTGTAGCTTAAAAAATGTTATCAAATCTTTAAAACAAGAACGTTTCATTGATAATGACATATATAATATTCTCAGTAAAAATGTTGTCGCAGCAGACTTATTCAATAATATATACAAGAAGCATAAAAATGAAAAGAAAGTCTTGCCAAAATATACAAACGAACTCAAGAAATTCTGTTTAACTTTAAACTTTTATTCTCCATCTGCATATAATTACGTGAGGAGTAAATTTAACACATGTTTGCCACATGTCAAAACTTTAGGCAAATGGTATAGTAAAATAGATGGTGGTCCAGGCTTTACTGAGGAAGCGTTCACATTACTAAAACTAAAAGGCAATAATAATACAAGCAATGTTATTTGCTCGCTGGTAGCCGATGAAATGGCTATACGCCAACAAAGTATGTGGGACCGAAATCAAAATAACGGTTATGTTGATATGGGCACTGGTGTAAACGACACTTCTGTATTAGCATCAGATGCATATGTGTTTTTATTGGTATGCTTAACTGAGCACTGGAAACTGCCTGTAGGGTACTTTTTAGTGCATGGCCTAACAGGATCTCAAAAAGCGAATTTAATATCGTTATGTTTAAGTAAATGCCATGAAGTGGGGGTACGTGTCGTATCAATTACGTTTGATGGACATTCGTCGAATATATCTGCGATGGAAATATTAGGTTGTCAAATAAAAGATTACAGAAATTTGAAGACTACATTCAAACATCCGTCTTCAAATGATGATGTGGCGGTTTTCCTCGATCCTGTTCATATGTGCAAATTGATCAGAAATCATTTCGAAAGTAAAAAGATGTTTCTAGACGACGAAGAAAATGAAATTAATTGGAGTTTTCTAGAAAAACTAAACGAGTTACAAGAAAAAGAAGGCCTCCATTTGGCCAATAAAATAACGAAACGTCATTTAGAGTTTCACAATAATATAATGAAAGTAAAGCTTGCTTCTCAATTATTAAGTAGAAGCGTTGCAGTTGCGCTGAAGTTCTGTAGAGAAGATTTATATATACTGGAATTCAAAAATAGTGAAGCTACGGAAAAGTTCATATTATTATGGAATAATTTATTTGATATATTTAATACGAGAGATTTGAAGCAACATGGATTTAGCCATCCCATATATCATGGAAATAAAGATCATATTCTTAATTATTTGGAATATGCAAAACAATACATTACAGAGTTAAATATAAAAACCTCCAGAAAACGTTCTTTTAAAGAACACAGGCAACAAAAGAAAATTATTATTAAAAGTTTTAAGCCTGTTTTAAACACTCAAGCAAATACTGGATTTTTAGGAATGTTAGTGTGTATTGAAAGTCTCAAACACATAACTAATCTCTTAGACGAAGGTTTGATAAAATTCATTTCAACGTATAAATTGAATCAAGATCACATTGAATTATTATTCGGTGCAATTAGAATGCATGGCGGATTCAACGATAAACCCAATGCTAAACAATTCAAAGGCATATATAGAAAACTACTGTGTCACTTAGAGTTAAAAACTAGCGATACTGGGAATTGTATCCCTCTGGAAAACATTGCTGTTTTAAATTGCTCCTCAGCGCTTAAATGTATAAATACAACTACCATGAGTGAACGATTTGAAGAAGAAGATTCAGCCTGGTTGAGAGAGTTAGAAACTGTTAAAGATGAATTTGACGAAATTACAGAATTCTTGGATGTGCCATGTATGTCGAATTTTAAAAATCATGTTGTTGGCTATATAGCTGGTTTTGTTGTCAAGTTCTTGACTAAGAAATTAAAGTGTATTCATTGTATTGACAACTTAACTGCAAATATTCGTAGTTGGTTTCACAAATTTGTGACATTGAAAGATAAAGGTGGATTATCATATGCCTCTGAAGATGTATTTTTAATATGCATGGTTTCCGAATCCATAGTTCAGAACATAGAGAAAGTGTCAGACATAAAATCAAATTTAATGTATAAAAAAATTGTTATTGATGTCATGAAAAAATTTATTGGGACTGGTTCGAGACAATATTTTGACTTTGACGCAAACCATATAAATGGGGCTATTCATCAAATTAATTTGATTCGGCTAGTAATTGAGAAGTATTTACAAATTCGACTTCATTATATATCTAAAAAAGAAAATATGCAAAAATGTGCAACATCTAAAAGGCAAATGTATCGTAAACTTGTACAAGTCCACGGAGTGTAATTTTAATTAATAACAATAATATTTAATTTTATTTTTTCATTAACCTACACCTTTCATTAACCCTTATCTTTCAAACAATGTACGCTAAAACCTACATATAATTATAATTATTTTAATCATATTATTTAAATATTAGTTAAGAGATGTAATTAATAAAATAACTGTAAAAAATGAGGCCTTCAATTAATTAAAGTCTTATTTAATTTACGCCTTTTTTTACAGAAATAATCTGTAGGTATATCATGTAAACAAATATATTTATTAATTCACTAGATATTAATTGTTTCTTTTTAAATTATTTCTGAGCAACATTCTTACCCAGTAACTTAACTACCAGTCCATGGTATAGAATATTTTTACCCATTAATCGGGCAACAGTTAAGCAGCTGGCAATACAAATTTTCGATGAACTTGGGAGAATGCGGCCTTGAGTTGCCGCATTTACGGATCTATTGTTTTCAGGTAGCGCGGTATCTAGTCGGAGCGCGAGCGGAGACCCATCAATAATCTAAGGCAATGACCTCAAGCCTACTTCTATTCTATTCATGAATGACATTGAAAAGTTCGGATACGCACGAGTATTTTCCGTATTTTTTAACGAACCTCAGTAATGTTCCGCCTACGGGTTTGCCTGCATGATTATGTTATGTCACTCCCAGTAAACTTTATGATTTGCTTTGTGCTGATACATTTGTTGTAAGTGTACGTAATTGGTAGGTTTGCAGTTTTTGACAGCAAAGTTAACGCTACTACTAATTACGCTGTGTTTAAATTTTTATTGATTTATTTATTATTGCATCATGTACATACATAACAAACGAGTACATAGTACATACCCTGTTAGGGTGTAATTTTAATTATAATTTTAATTTTAATTGGTTTAACTTGATTTAATTTGTAAATCATCAAGACTGCGGTACTTGAGTAATTGTAACATTAAAACAATAAAAAAAACCGACATGCACAACTGAAAATTATGAAATGCAATTTGGTTTTTATTTACATGGATGACATAGGTATTTTTTCCATATATTTTGATACTTATAAGAAAAAAACAAACTGCTAAATCGGTTTATATAAGACGGAGTTTTTTTTTAAATGTTTTTTTAACCTAAAAATAGAACAGATATGCGCAGAATATTGTGATAAAAGGCTCTTTTGAACTGTCATGGTACCGACTTCAATAAGTTATTTCACTTTTTATGTAATCCAATGAATTAGTATCACCTCTATAAAGTGTATTGTTGATTATACCATACCTATATTATTATCACGTCCTTTATAGGAAGAGTTAGGCAGAGGTGACTTTAACCTTTGTTTTGTCTGTCAGATATGTAGCAGTTCCATCTAAAACATCAAAGTAGTACCTAGGTACATAGACAGTGGAATCACATGTTTAGGTCAAAGGTCTATGTCATGAGATCAAACATGAAAAATTTAACTTCAATTGACACTATAAACCAAAACTTTACTACAAACATGATTAGATTTAAATTTAGTATTGACAATAATTTCACAATATATTCTATTTTGACAATTTATATGTACTTCGATAATTTACCTGAAAATGAAGCTCGAAGCATAAATAAGTAGGTTCTGGAAATCATCAAGTTATAACCACCGACTTTAAGAAACACTAAAATAAAAATGATTGATTACTAAATATAGTATGAACGCTACCAAAACAAATAAAAACTAGTATTTAATATGTACAATTTTATAACGAATTCACACAAAAAATGTGTTGTACGCGTACCTACTTTTTGTATAGACAAACAAGAAATAGATGCCATGACGTGTGTACATGTTAACATACATGTTAAACTTCCAACATAATCTCACAGTAGCATACAACATGAGATTGTATTTATCTAACCAATCAGCTGATTCGTCATGCCGGCTTTGGATTAAAATAAAAAGAACTCACCTAACAAAACGCACGGATGAATGAACATGCTACATGCATGCGCTTACGCCGAGCGTAAATCCATTGACACAATCTCTACAATGAATGACGACCATAATAAAACCTTTTTTGTGTAACAAAACCTTTTTTATCACCACCTTTTTTTAATAACAACAAAATCACACTTGCACTTTTAAAAAAACTGGGTGACAGGAAATAACGCGGGAATTCCTGATTTTGACAAATAGTACACTCGCGGTCACAGGTGTTTCGTATTTTTTTTGTTTTTTGTCGTGGTTAGCACACGGTGTTCGCTCATGCGGCCAGCTACACTGACTAACGGCTCGGCTGTCCGTCGGTACGTCCCGAGCAAGCTTGCGTAACGTTAACGGGGCATAGAGTAAGTGATTTTTGTGTACAGAACGGTTGTCATGCATTGAATAGACTATAAGTAGTTTATCTGTTTGCTGAACGCGTGAGAGCGTGTGTCAAGTTTGACAAGTAAACATGATTTCATTTTTAAGGTTCCCGTATTAATTCTTGGTGCACAAATTAAGAATAATTTGTTAGTTCATCAATATGTATCTAGATAGTGTGGCTATAGGGCATAAATTGTATATTTTTTAGGTATTTGATTACTTCCCTAGTTTCATATTGCACATTTATAAATTTATGTAACACTTTTGTTACGAACTTTATAATTGTAAGAAGCCTAGGTACTACATCTAGTTTCTGATTATTTTGACACCTATCAAAAGTGCTTCGAAAATTTCATCTCTGACAAGTTACCACCGGTCACATTATCCAATAAAATGTCAAGTTAGTAAGTACTTTTGAAATAATACTATGATCTGTAAGTATTAACTATGTTTATATAACACTTTTAAAAGAAATTTTAAAAGAATAAGTAGCCCCTTAAGACTTGACCTTATTTTTTCTATACCCTAACATTTTTGCATTTACTTTTTTCTTAAGCTGGCAGCAGAATCTTTAAATAGTAACATTTTATAATTGACCTTTACTTTGAAGATCATAGACGCCAAAAAATATTTTAATTTTAAGTGTCTTCTTTTGTTTTATTACAATCTAAAATTACGTTTTGATTGAATTAAACAAAGCCTAACATTTAGAGTGTTCTTGTTAAGAGAGAGTGCCTAACATAAAAAAAAACAGTTTTATTTTAATATAAGTAACTGTAACGTCAAATAATTCCAATGCTAGCTTATCCATGTTAACTTTTTGAATATAAATAGCTGTTCTTTGCTTTCCAACTATGTATGCGCCCACACTAAACGTTCGACATGTCACATTCTACAACAATAGTCATATATATCACTTGGTTTACCGTCTATAAACGTTTCTATATCAAGGAGTTAGGGTTACTCTGTGGTGCCGACTGCCGACGGGTAGGCGGCTTTCAGATGCGCATACTTAAGTGAATAATTACGACGTGAGAACTTTTTCATTGTATTTATTAAGAGTTTTAATTATAATTGTATAGTATGATACGTCATGATTACTGCGTTATGATTAATAATGTAACAACTAAAATAGATCCAGAGCAGTCAAATTAAGAAAAATTAAGACTTTTAGGCTTTTACATACTGTATCAGCCGGATGGTCCACTGCTGAACACAGCCTCTCCCATTTAGGAGGGGTTTGCCAAAATCCCCACGTTTGGCAGGCGTCTTGGGGATCTAATTGGGAAGCTTTTGTACATACCCTACTTAATATTAATTGTAGCCAATAATAAGTACATGTCAATTCATATATATTCCAAATTGAAATTCCCATGGCGTATCTACAGTTTTTATGGACCCCATTCCATGATCATAACATTTTTATGTTTAGTATGGTATAAAAATGTGTCATCCATCTAATACTAACATGTGAAGTTTTGATAAAGTTGTTATATCTAAACATGTAAGAAAAACACACGATTCTATATTATCAAATGGAATTCAACATAGATAGCTACATATTGTAAAATCGTGTGATATGTAATTACAATTTGTTCTTTATTTGTAATACTAACCAAAGTAGTTATTAATGATGAGAATAATAGATCCATGCGATGGATTATTCAATAACAAAAATAATATCATTAGATAATGATCTTAAAGTTATATCAAGTATAGCAAGGCATCTGGCAAAAGAAAATCAAGAATCATCTGTCGTTTCCCACGATGAAGTCTGAGTATTTTGCTATCTTGATGAAAATCTAGAGTTCTTAGAAATGATTTATTCTGCTTCAACGTCGTTCATATATATAATATAAAAATTCTGATTTATTTATAGTGATATGTCTCTCTGTTACGAACATGTCACCTGTTCAGTGACGAAGGAGCGCCGGGAGTGGTTGTACTGGTGTGCTTCTTGTGTCTTTGTGTGGGTATTCAATCTAACGGTGCATGCAGTCAAACAATCCGTACTAACTACTTGAGGGTGGTAGCTAGCCAGGCTAAAATTCGCAAAATTCCCTTCGGTTAAGTTCAAGCCGGCGTTGGGAATCGAACCATGTACTTGCGGCATGGCAGTCCATAGCTATTAGTGCTAGAAATAAAAATTAAATACATTGCACTAAGAGCGCTAAAGATTCGTTAACTTCTTCCAAATTAAGAAATTATATGAAAATAGCTTCTATATAGATTCATAACTCCCTGTAATATTTCGTTATTTAATTCAATTTAAAATCAGTAATTTAAAGGAAGCCATACCTATTAGTGATATAATAAATTACCATAACATGATTTAGTATTTCAAGAGTACCTACGTCGCGTCAGCAGTAAAGCCTTGACTGGATTGTAAAGGTCACGGATTTGGCTAATGAGCATTAAGCCTGATTTGGCCTCGAATGTACTTGTAGGCCTAATGTGGCTTTGGATACTTGTAATGATATTAAATTACAGTGTTTAGACATTTGAACGTACAAACCTGGGTTTAGAAAATGATTTATCAGGTACGAAGATTTAGGTAGGTATGCCAGTGATAAAGCTTGTACCAAATTGACACTATAAAGTTTTATACAAACTTTGTCCCTATATTGGGTATATATATTAGGTATGGTCATTATCATGTTTTTTTTTCTAATTAATGAAAGTTATGGTATAACCACTACTTTTCAAATAATCTGGGACCAGACGTAGGCTTTGAAATAGTAAGGAATTGAGCGCCCAAGGTGCAGAAAATCCCTAAGGCGCTTTTTTCCCTTAGTTGCATTTAACGACATCTAGCGGAAGGGTTTGTAACAGTCCATATTCTTAAGATGAGAACTGTTCGTACAAGTCTAAGAACACCTAATCATGGAATTAAAGTTTATTTTTTGTATGGTATTGCGAGGGTACAGTCTGGTTTTTTAGGGTTCCGTACCCAAAGGGTAAAAACCGGACCCTATTACTGAGACTTCGCTGTCCATGCGTCCGTCTGTCACCAGGCTGTATCTCAAGAACGGTGATAGCTAGACAGTTCAAAATTTCACAGATGATGTATTTCTATTGCCAATATAACAACAAATACTAAAAATAAAATAAAATAAATATTTAAATTTCCCATACAACAAACTTGATTTTTTGACCGTTTCTTGCTCGATACTATATATTAACGGTGATAGGTAGACGCTTTAACTATTCACAGAATATTTAGTTTCATGTTCTCTTTAAATATAATAAATTAAAATAAAATAGTAAAATAGTAAAGAAATAATTAAGTAATAATTAAGGCTCCCATACAATAAAAGATGTTTTCGCCGTACCTACCCAGCTCAATCGGACACTGCGAAAAGTATCTGTAACTTGCAAGATTAGGTTACAGATAATATGGTACGGAACCCTTCGTGCGCGTGCCCCACTCGCATTTGGCCGGTTTTATTATAGACTGTACTGCGCCCATCATCTGGAGACTTATGGTCGTTATGTCTCATGTGCCAGTAATTTCACCGGCACATATACCCTTGAAACTGGAACACGCTATCATTAGGTACTGCTTAGCAGCAAAAATAGGTATGGTAACAATACTTCTCCGGACGAAATCGTCCGCAGAGAGTTCTACTGCTATTTAAATTAAGATATTATAAAAACCTATATAACGTAATATGCAACCATTTATAGGTACCTACATTTCTAAGTATTAATTTTAAACGCTCCAATTCTGTTTCAAAGGAAATACAAACGCCCGCACTGTTTTGTTTACTAACCATAATAATAATTAAACTTTATTACTCGTTCCTTAAGACCTATTTCCTACATAATGTTATTGCAAACTCAGACTAATGTACGTCGCTTGGTTTCCGTGTTGCCAATAATATAATATGCAACTCTATTTGAAACAGGAAATAGCCTATATTTCTCTTCTACCCTATATAGTTCAGTAGTTCACACGAAGACTTATATTTTGATACGAAATTTCGCGTTTTTACTTACTTTGAGACTAGTGTGAAATTGTTTCCAATGGATAAATGTATTGTATGTACCTGGAAAAAAGAAAAGAAATATTAGTCAAGTTATATTTTCTATGGACATAACGTAATATGTAGTGAGTTTTATTGTCTCTGAAACACAGTTTTCATTGGGTCGGAGCCTATGGGTTCAAAAATTAATTGTACACTTATTTTTATGACAAATAAAATGTATTATTATTTTCAGTTTATTTATACATTTCTCAGTTTTTATATAAAAACTGGTATAATCTGCAATTACGGACCATTGGCCAAGTAAATACGGTGCTTATGTTATTATTATTATAGTGTAGTTTGACAAATACTTCAAGACGGGGCTTCGAAAATCCCTGGCTTGCCTCCTAGGTAAATCAAATTTCAACATCATTACAACATTAAAAAATGTTTTTATTCAGATTTTTTCTTTTGTTGCGGGATTTTATGCACATTCTTGGGAACAACTTCTTACAAACACAATGAAGCAAATACGCACAGAAGGAAAATACGGATAATATAGTTGACGTCGCACCATAACCAAACTACATTCTAACATTAATGTTTTTTGCAATATGTCCACTGAGATAAATTGAGCTGAAAACATATATAAATTTTAGATTTCGTTAAAAAAAACATTCGATTTTTGTTGTTGTAATCCCGCTCAATTTACTTTAAATTGTCCCTTTAGTTATAACTTTGTAAACTAGCTACATTGTACCTACTTCTATTACAAACATTGTTATTAGAAATAGGCAACGAATAAATAACATTATTCGTAGGAAATAGGGCATGATGAAATGTGGTATTTGTACACTAGTTGAATAAAAATAAACCATTATTTATCTACGCCTTGTAAACTACGCCTTGTAAATAAAATGCTGCTAAAATTATAAATATAACATACATTCAGGAATCAGTGCTACAAAACATTTTGAAATATTATTTTTAACTATGAATTCGGAGGAGGGAGTATATATCTCCGTATATCTATCAGCCGAAGAGAGCCTGTGCTCATCAGTGGACAATAGCTGAACATAGCCTCCCTCATTATGGGGTGTTTGCCACAATCCCCACGCTTGATAGGCGTCTTGGGGATCGCAGTGTGAGATATCAGTTCCTCAGAAAGTGCTGCTGCCCACCTTTTGGTGTATTACCTTTAGTCGCTTCTTACGACATCCACGGGTAGAGATGATACTACTCTAACCGACCAAAAAGTATAAATTACTAAAAAATAAAAAAAAAACGCGACTGCAAACTATTTATATTCGTTAAGCGTTTTATCGTTCCATTGAAATTAAAACTGTATGTTACATGTATTTATAGATTGGTTACTTAAAGCCCTTCATTCTGATACTCACATGGGTTTGGGAGTAATTTTTTTCATAATATATAAAAACAAACTAAAGAAACTGGCGTCTAAAATCCAGTTAGCACATAATGACTATAAAATAAATCTACCTTTAAAAAGGAAATGGCGTAGTTATTGAACGACTACAGCAGAACTTACAAATAAACAATTATTCGAGACATAACTCCTAGAAGAACTCCGAAGAAGAAACAAATTCCAATCCTCCAAAATCGCAGGCAGCAAATCTCTATAAAACGACGACAATATGGCTTACCTCTCTCTGTTACTTATTTAGCTACCTTCTCACGATATCGTCGTGCCAATTGATTGCACTTGACACACCGTCGAGCCACACCCTACTAATCGACCTACAGCTTGTTAAACCTGAATCTGAAGAGAAGAGAGAAAGGAAATATCACGGTAAATGTAAACGTTTGTTTGCTTTTGAGAGTTTCGAGCGTCATTGTTGGTTCATCTCAATATCTCAGTACAGTATCGATGCAGTGTTGGATATTGGGGTCGTATGACCCAGGCTCCGACAGGCAATGGGATTTACTGGGATTTAATGGAACAACAGTTATTTGTTTATGCAAGGCTGCAGAGTTTTAATATGGCGCGAGTTACGTGTATGGAAAACAGAGATAGCAAAGGACTCTATCTCTGGATTAAACCACGAGCTAAGCGACTATTTAAAATATGGAATCCAGAGCGTAAAGTGTTCTAAAGGTGTACCGCAAAATAACTTTGCTGCCACTAAAGCGAGATAAATGCTAAGTGCAAGAAATATAATTCAAATAATAATAGTAAATTAGTGTTAATTTATATTACTAACAAATAGATGCAGTACTATAAGTGAAAAGTTAATTATTTAATGTAGAATTGATATAAATGTTCGAATTTAAGAACGCAAGCGGATAAAAAGCTCTTTTGCACGCCGATTTCCAATGATAAATGAATACTTTCCGAGTTTATGAGATGTTAATAAATTTGGAGTACCCGGACTATCTATATGGGATTTTTCACAGCAATATACGCCTGGCAAGACATATCTGGGAAAACGGGGGTTATTAAACATGTCTGCCTACTCTTTCAGGTATATACAGATGTGTTGATAGATATGTAAAATGTTGAGGTTGACATTTGTATCGTACAATGGGCTTACACTCGACCGTTCTTAAGGATGTATTATGTATTGGGTTATATAAGTATATATAACTATCCTACTGCTCCCTACAACTACCTGTCACAAAGTCTACACGAAGAGCAGTAGGATGATGTTGCTAACTGTACTAATGTAGGCGCTGAAGGTACATAGCGGCATTTGGGTATATAGAGTAATCTTTCCCAAATGTTGTCCTTTCATTGATATAATAGGTAAGAGCAATCCGCACTCCAACTTTTTTTAGAGGAACTTTTGATGCCTCCTTTGCGGTATTTTTAGCTTTACCAGACTTTGGACGAGGGTATCGCCTCAACAGCCCTGGCTTACTCTACCTAGCTCTACATCACCTATGTATCGCGGTCTCAGCGCTTTTCAGCTAAAGTAAATAAATGCGTATTTTTTCAATTCATCTAATATCTGTACAGGCGTAAGTGCCACAATTCTATGTATAGAGAGACTAAACTCCCACGAGTCCCACGGGCGCGGGAAGTGAGTCAATCGATCGCACTTGACACTATTGCCGTGAAAGCCGCATTGACTGTTTGTTTGTTGCTACATCGGAAAGCTTTCGACGAGCGACGGTCGGTTATAGGTAGCTATAGCGGAGTTCATGAATGTATCTGTGATTTAGGAGTATAAATTGTTATTCTTTATAAACTACGTGATTTTTTTGTGAAAAGCCACTGAATTTGTATGCTGCCTAAGTTAATAGAAAGATTACCTATATACGGAACTCCTTTAACTAAACCAAAATTAAAAAGATTAAGTTTATAACAGTGAACAATAGGCGGCCTAATTGCTCAAAGTTTATACTGTAGCGCAAATAATACTTTACACAACAAAATGATTACTTTTATTATACATATATATGCAAAAATATAACGAGCGACCTGGTTGACAATAAAAATGGAGTTGACGAGTATCTAGAATTACACATGACGCTTTTTTTTTGTGTAGACAAAGTTTTTATCAAAGTTCTCAGTAGTCTTCATATGTAGTCTGGGTCAATAGTATTACAGATCATGATGCGAATAACCCACTTGTTGCCATCGCAGCGAATACGGCTTACTACCATTCCACCAGCAATTTTCACTATTATACTATGCATAATCTATGCGCTAAAAATAAGTAATCACTAGTATAATAAGTCGGTACGGCTCTGATTCAAATTACTATGATCTCTCATTTTCATCGTCAGACTTGCACAAAATGATGGTACTTTCATTTTTAGTAGTTGGTTCCAATTTTTATCTAAATAACTCTAATTTCTTTTAGAGATACTTACTGCTTAGAATATGTATACCGGCAAAAAACACTCACGTTGAGGATCGAATACTTCGACCCGGTTTTCGAGCATATCAAATGCTTATTAATGTTTTCAATAACCGGCTGTACTCACGCGTATTGGTCGAGATTGTCGAGCTAGGTGTTCGGGCATGTCCGATGCCCTGCATCAGCTGAGTTCCCGCGGCGACGGTCGCGGCGACGACTCCGCGCAACTCAGAGTCGTCGCCGCAATTTAGACGCGTGAACTCAGCTGATGAAGGGCATCGGACATGCCCGAACACCTAGCTCGACAATCTCGATCAATACGCGTGAGTACAGCCGGTTATTGAAAACATTAATATGTCTCATACTCACGGGAATTTTCAAACAAAAATATCAAATGCTCATCATCAGGGGTTGGCGTGCCCGCCGGGAGCTCGCAGACGCAGTTGCGCACTCGCCCTGATGATGAGCATCTGATATGCTCGAAACCCACGAGGCGTATTCGATGCTCAACGTGAGTGTTTTTTGCTGGTTTAATTTATAATATTTAAATATGTGTGAAACTCACGAGAATTTCATCTCAAAAATAGGTAAACATTACTTTTTTTTACCAATCCTGCCTCCAATATAAATAAATATAGTGAAAGCAAACAAAAGTATACTTTCAATTTAAATTCGGAATAAGCGTGTTTTCTAACATGCCAACAAAATCGGTCGAAACATTTCGATACATAAAATTCCACCAGTGGGTGTAGATCGATTGATTGATGTTCACTTGTAGACGCGAGTGTACCAGTCAGTGACAGGTTGAAGGACGGATTTGGGTCTAGTAGTTGTTTTAGGTGTTCTTCTTTGCTATATCACTCCCTAACTTTGCAAAAAATAGCAATTAAGTAACACACGAAAACAAAACAATAATCCGAAAGACGTTGAGAGGGATATCAAGTCATAATTTGATCCCACAGGCCATTGTAAAGTGCACGTAGCGAAGCTTGCCTCAGGTTAAAAAAAACGTCCCCTGCTGTCATGACCTGGATGGGTGACCGTTAGTGGCATTACTACTGAGCGCTTCCGTGCTTCAGAGGGCACGTTAAGACGTCGGTCCCAGTTGTAGGATGGCAGTCGTTATAGTAAGCAAGGTAGTCTTGCAGTATGTGAATACCCGCCTGGCTAGCTACAACCTCCAAGAAGAAAATCTGCCACTAAGCGTCTAACAGGTTGTTTCGGCAGCTGTCCTTGAGACACAGTAATTCTAGGGAAGCCTGAACAATATCTTCGACAAAATTATCAGATACAATCAGGTGAGATAGTGGTCAAAGGCTGGCCCCTATGCCATATAAAAAAGATATATTTTTGAGTCCATGTCATAAGGAGCGACTTGCCTGGTGTGGTAGATAGCAATAGACTTGCCCGTGCGATTGCATATTTGGTTCTGATGTCGGAAAAAGGCCGACAACTGGCAGTTGTGACTACGCCCTCCATTCGCTATTGGGATATACAGGCGTTATAATAAAAAAAAAAACTGGGTTCAAGAAACTCATCGAATAGATTTGGAAAATTGGACCAAAATGTAAATGTAAGTTGCAGTCTAAGTAATGAGCAATGATCGAGTTCATCTAATGATGGACAGTCGTCATTTTGCACGCTTTCTAACGTGATGTCCGCCTCTCCGGTCACTTTGGTCATGGTCAATGGAGATTTATTGATCTAATTAGTTTTTTACTGCAATAACGGCATGTCTATTGTTTAAACAAAATTCCACTCCAATAGTAAGTACTATTATTTCGGATTTATAATAAGTATCTACTTAGGACTTTATATAAATAAGTTATATTCAGTTATAAAATGCAGTAAAATTGATTAATATTATAACTTATTGTAAAGAACAGCACAAAAAGCACCACAAAAAGAATTGTTGCGGACGCCGAAACGGACGTTTCATTCGGGGAAGATATCCACTACAGGTCCACCACGAGAATTAATCAAAGATAAAAATTGTATCGAGCTTCGTTTCCTACCAGAAGATATCATACGTAGATTATATTAGTATAAGTATAAACGTGAACACGGGCTTCGATTCTTGTCGAGGTGATGGTGTTGTTACAAAATATATTTTAAAATTATCACAATATTGTATAAGATATGTAAGTAGGGGACAGGCATTTTAGTTGTATAAATAATCACAAACTGTATAGTACGCGTTCTTTCATGCGCCACTTGAATTTCCCTTCTTTGAGCTTTAAGAAAACATATTTAGGAATATTATTAATTAATCGCACACAATTCGCAAACAAGGATTTTCCACAATTCTTTCTGTTACGTGGATAAAACCCAGGACCCCAGTTTGTTATAACAACGCTTCACGCCACTCGACCAAACGAATCAGTCAAATACCACTTTCATGCGTTCTCGTACATCCACCGCTCTGAATGAAATGTAACCACTAGCGCTTAGGCAACATTGTTAATCAGTACTTAGTAGTTGTTAAGTCCAGCACGTGGGCCGTCCAATTAAAGGCCCATCATCAGTAAGCCTCAACAAGGCCCGGGGCTCGGGGCCCGGTGGGCCGGTGTAGTAGCTGTGTGGGCCGCGGCTATTGAGCCACTATCTGGTTTGTAACGGTTGTATAGGGATCGCCCACACATGCGCTATAGAAGTTCAATATTGGCTTTGTATGGCCAGTATGGGATTAGGGAAGGAATATCATAGAGTTATGAGGAATTAATTATATTAAAAAAATATTTACGATATATCTAAATTATAACAAGCACTATCGCGTGCTAAGCTAAAATCAGATTTAGAGTATTTTAGATTAAATAGTTATTAGAGCATAAAATTGTTTACAATGCTTGGGAGAAATTTTCTAGCGGGAATCCCCTGCGTAACAGAGAACTACGCTCCTGTATCTCTATGATTTATCTGTATTCATTTTATATGACCTTAACCGCCACGCAAATATGTTCTTTCTGATATCTTTTTTACACTAGCCTCGCAGAATGCACGAGTTAGCCCGAATCCAACCCGCACTTGGCCAGTTTTTACTTCACTATCTAGTAAACTATAATCATACCAAGTTTGACAATAGTATCATAGTAGAAATAGTATGGATCGGCGTATTTACTTTAAAGCAAAAATTAAACATTACACGATTTATGCAATAATGCTCTTACTGTTTGTTTTATACCATATATTGCCATTCTAACCTGTTTTCAAAGACACTGGATAGCACAATCTTTGTTTACAAAATGTTCCACATAAATGACAGTTTTGTGCTTCAAAGTTAAGGTTCAAAATCGCGTGAGGATAACTTATTTAAAATCTGAGGTGATAGTAAACAAAATGTGTGAATGTACTGAATTTTTTATGAGCAAAGAAAACTGAAAATAAATAGTCGTAAAGTGCTCTTCTGGTGTTCTATGTAAGTGTTAAAGGAATTAATGTAATCCAAAACAGATTTACTAAAAGTACTTTTTTAATATTATGAATGCATATGACGATCGTATCGCCCGCCTGATGGTAAACATCACGCTTGAATATTACAGTTGCAATGTCGACGTTACGGTGACACTGCACTGCACTCTGAAGAGCGAGTGAACTTGGAGACTGTTTTAATTTGCTGCAGTGCCCTTCACACCTATGTACTGTAGTTTTTGCACAAGCACCGAGACAAAATATATTACACTACAGTGATACCCATCTAGACGAAATTTTGCTGCAGATACGAGTACAGGGTAAAACGGATATAGGCGACCTAGGTTTTGGGTAGATTCAATGTCCTTCATCAGGTAAGATTACTCATCAATTATGTTTCTACAGGTACTATTTCATGAGCAATATATGTACTATATTACATTGTTAAAGTCAAAGTCAAAGTCAAAGTCAAAATCATTTATTCAATTTAGGCGTCTACGACGCTCTTATGAAGGTCAATTACAAATTTTAGTATTGAAATATTCTACATTGTACTGCCACGTTCAGCAAATAAATTGTATAGAGCCACTGCGAGAAGAACGGGCAAGAAACTCGGGGCCATTCTTTTAAACATCTTTTAACAATGTGTTACATACATACTATATAATAGAGTTATTACAATATTTGTTTAAATTATGTAGGTGACAGGCAATAGCTTGGCGGAGGCGGAATTGTCCAGGCATTTTTGTCGTTTATGTAATCAGAAACTGTGTAGTAGGATTTTTTAATCAATATGTTTTTCACATGCAACTTGAATTTCCCTTCTGTGAGCGTTGTAATATGTTTGGGAACTTTATTATAAAACCGCACACAATTACCTAAGAAGGACCTTTTATTTGTCTTTGCTAATCTAAAACCTGGCACCACTATTTTATCTTTATTCCTAGTATTGTAATCGTGATTGTCACTGTTTAATTTAAATTTACTCAAATTTTTACGAACATACATAATATTTTCAAATATATACAGACTTGGTAAAGTTAAAATATCAATTTCTTTAAAAAGATCCCTCACAGATTCCCTAGGACCCATTTTATATATGGCTCGAATTGCACGCTTTTGTATGATAAAGATTGTCTCTATCTCAGCAGCAGTTCCCCACAGCAATACGCCATACGACATAATACTGTGGAAGTACGCGAAATAAACTAGCCGAGCAGTAGCTACGTCTGTTAACTGTCTTATCCTAAGAACTGCATATGCAGCAGAACTAAGTCTTCCGGAGAGATCATGTATATGTGGATCCCATTGTAAAGTGGAATCCATTTTGATTCCCAGGAAGACTGTCGCTTTGTCAATAGGGAGTTTATCTGGGCCAAGCTTTATGTTTGGTTCAACATAAGGAACATTTGGTAAAGAAAACTTTAAACATTTCGTCTTTTTTGAATTTAGGAGAAGATTATTAGCGGCAAACCATTTACAAATCTTAGATAATACATTATTTACATGCGTCAGTTCACTGTCTTTCCTATCTACTTTAAAAATCAGAGAGGTATCATCTGCGAATAAAACAATATCGCAGAAATCTTTGACCATGCAAGGCAGATCATTAATATATGTTAGAAACAGAAAAGGTCCCAAAATTGATCCCTGTGGTACTCCCATTTTTACCAATGACCCGGAAGAAGTATTGCCATTTATTCCAACCCTCTGTAGCCTGTCTGACAGATATGACTCTATAAGATTCAGAGCTTTCCCACGAATACCATAGTGGGAAAGTTTACGAATCAGAGTGCAGTGCTCTACACAGTCGAATGCCTTGGAAAGATCACAAAATACGCCAATAGCATCATGTGAACTCTCCCAGGCTTCCAGTATATGCGACATCAATTGAACACCTGCATCTGTTGTGGATTTGCTCTTGGTGAAACCAAACTGATTCTCATTTAATAAATTATGCTTGTTAAAATGGGATAGTAGTTGTTTGAGCATAATTTTTTCGAATACTTTACTCAGAACAGGTAAGATGGAAATAGGTCTATAATTGCAAGGGTCAGATGTAGACCCCGACTTTAAAATTGGAGTGATTTTACTTTGTTTCATTAAATCGGGGAAGTTTCCACTATCGACACAAAGATTGAATATTGTTTCTAAATATGGTGCAATAATGTAAATTATAGACTCTACCACTTTTACTGACATACCCCACAAGTCTTCAGTACTCTTTATGTTTAAACTTTGAAATGTTTTTATAATTTCAAATCTTGTGGTGTGTCTGAAAGAAAAGTCCGGTGATTTGCTTGGAAAATTATTTTTTAACATAGTTTCTGCTACATTGGGACAAGAATCCAATGACTTAGTGGCTTCTAGGGGCAAGGTAGAAAAAAAATTTTCAAATATATTCGCCACTTGTATTGAATCAGAGATTTGATTTTTATCAATAGTTAAGACATATGTTGAATCTCTAGGTTTATTTTTACCAGTTTCACTATTTATAGTCTTCCAAATGGTTTTTATTTTATTTTTAGACTTGCTAATTTTGTTTCTAATAAAAAGAGATTTAGCACACAAGCAAACAGATTTGAACATTTTTGAATACTTCCTAACATAATCATGAAACTGTTTGCAAGATGTTAAATTTTTCCTACGATACAGATCAAACAAATAATCTCTACTTTTTCGAATACCTGTTGTTGCCCAATCACCGAACTTCAACTTTCCATCTATTTGTTTTTTTATTTTTGGACATACTTTTTGAAACTCAGTGTTTACTAAAGAAAATAAGCTATTATAAATGTCATTTGGGTCACTATGAGAAAAATTTGTAATGCCAAGCTTAGCTTCTATGTTGGTACTGAGTATTTCCAGCCTACTAGTTGTTAATGGTCTATGTTCAATTTCATACCTCTCTGTTTTTCTGATTCCATCAAATTTTATCGCTAGGCCCTCATGATCAGATCTAATACCCTTCATTATTGACTTTTCTTTAGTCTTACAGTTTGAGTATATATTGTCTATACAGGTAGCTGAAGTGTCTGATATCCTAGTGGGCTCACAGAATAGAAATTTCAAATTAAATGACTTAAACAATGAAATAAGATCAGTCTTATTTTTAGTATTCAATAAAATATCTATATTAAAATCACCACATACAAATATGGGTTTTTTGCATTTTGAAATTTTCTGTAGTATATTTTCCAAAGTGGATAAAAATTCTGTAAAATTTTGAGCACGACCTTCATCTGTTGGTGGTCGATATACGCACAACACGAGATGCCTGTCCACCTCCACACAAGCAACCTCACAGACACGTTCGACAGAACATCTGACCAAGTCACGGCGTTCTTTAAATTTTAAATTATTTTTTACAAGTATAATACACCCTCCTCCTTCTGCAGATGATCTGTTAAACGCACTACCCACACTAAAATTCTTAACATTAAATAACATTTTATCTGCTCTAAGCCAAGTTTCAGTGAAACATAATATGTCAAATGGATATTTATCTAAGAATATTTCAATTTCAAGCATTTTGCCAGGGAAGCGATTTATATTTTGGTAGTATAGTGCTATGTCATAACACTTCCCTGTTGTCTCTCTTAAAAGTTTAAACTGTTTGACTGAACATTAGTACATGTACTAAAATCTGTAGCGTCAAAACTAGACTTAGTTATATTTCCTATAACCGACTCAATATTATAAGCTACCAAAGTAGCAATTAAATTTTTATATTTCTTAGGTAGGTACATCCTATCCTGAGTCAACATAAAGTGAGTAATAAATTTATTACAGTCAAAAAATAAAAGTTTGTCTCCATGACGACATGTCATATTATATAAAATTGTATTTAATGAGTGAATATGCTCATTCTGGCTTTGAGTCAGTGCATCTGAATAGGGAAATGCACATAACATGATTTGATACGCATCAAGATTTAACAATGAAGTTATACTTGCTATTAACTGTTTCCTGTCAATACCCAAACTTTGGCCTAAGTACACAATAACTATGGTATTTTTATCAATTTCAGAAGCCATAATTTTCTCCTCAATCTGTGCATAAGAAGCACCAGGCATGCAGTAATTTCTAACAGAGCAGTTTAATGAATTACCAAGTAATGAGCCAAAAATTTTGCCTATTGCGTCTGAAAAAACCAAAACTTTAGTTACCATATCCTGGTTAGTGGTGATACCCTGACTCTCCCCCCGGACTGCTTCAGTGCATGTTTTGTTTAATGGCTGAGCTATTGTTGGTATTGAATGGGGCTCTCTGGTTGCTTGCGGCTGACTATGAGACCTTGAGCATGCACACTCAATATTTCTCACACTCTCCACATTGGTGGTCACAAGATCCATTAAACTTATAGCTTCCTTGTAGTGATCACTAAGATGGTTTTGAGCTGATAAGTAGCTAGAGAAAATATTTTGCAATAATTTCTCTTTTTCTAGCAGCTCGGAGCGAAGACTCAGAGTATCATCATCATACAGTTGCTTAGTAATTTCTAATTCATCTAAACAATTTTGAAGATTTTCCTGTAATAGTAACTTATCTTTCACCAAATTCACATTTCTCTTGAAATAGTTCCTGTTTTTAAGTTGTTTTTTGCACTTCCACATCACTTTTTTAAGCTTAAAATACTTTTTAATTTTCTTATGGCTCTGAAAGACTGGAAATTGACTGCATGTAGTGTTCTCATCAGTCAAGTCAATAGTTACAATAGGCTGCAGGGAGCTTGCTGATTCCATGCCACTACCGACCAGCTCATTATATAAATTTAAGGTGTCAGCGGCCTGTTCATTGAACTTTGTCGAATTTAACAACATGATTTCATGTTGAGCCTTACTTAATTCAAATTCAAGTTCTGATATACGGCTCAAGGCCTGTTCATGCGTCTCACTACATTCTTTAAATGACAGTACAATGTTCTGTAGCTGTTCATTTCGTTGGAGCACTTCTGAGTAATCCGTGTACAGACTGGCAAGTTCACTCTTGTTGTTATAATATATATCACACATAATACAGTATAGTTTATAAAACAAGGTAGTAAGGACATGTTTCTAAACCAATATAGCTAAAATAAAATATTCTTAAGAGCCTGTCCTTAGCTTTTTAAGATGTGGTGCAGTCAGTCAGGATTAAAATAAAATGTAGATACCTACAGACAGAAAGGAAATTGGTTTCCGCAAAAAACCTCTACTGAGCTTTTTTTAAAAAATCATTGTTCTATCAAGAGTAGAGAGATTAGGATAATTATGTAGGTACCTACTAAAAATAACATATGAGAAATAATTTAAAACTTTTGCTCAGACATTAAGTCGGTAAATATCACCCCAAAAGTTAATCAATAGTTAGTACCAGTGTGAATAGACCATATGTAAAATCATTTTGTATAAGTTGACTATAAAAAATTATATAGTGGCATTATCGCAGTTTTTTGTGCATACGACTTGTAGCGAAAATATATGTATCTACGGTACATCTAACTAAATGACAGACAGACGTAACTGTTTGCATCAACTGACAGACACACGCAGATCGACTGACGTATTAATAGACACAGACAGACAGATGGGCAAACGAGTGGTGAATTTATATACTAAAAGAAGTAATCTTACGATTTGATTGATCGGGATTAAAAGTTGTAGGTTATAGATAAAAAATAATGGAGAAAAAACCTCTATAATAAATACTCGTATTTGTAATGTGATGAATGATATTATTTAGGTATCCACGATACGGGCCTAGAGCCTAGTGTGGAGCCGTTGTTTCTTAAGTTATTGTAAATTGTTTAATTGTAGTTCTAACTAGTAATAGAATTTCTTAAGTATCTTTTGTACATTCTGTTTTGGCTAGTAAATATATTATTATTATTAATGTAATCCGCTGAGAATCGTAATATTATAATATTACAAATAAACGACAGGAAAAATTTAAGTCATATCATTGTGAAAGATTTACAAACATTAAACACTCATATCTAAGTCATTCATTCACAAACTTTCGCATATAATATTAGTGTGATGTCCTCCTATAGGCAATAAAACTAAATTAAAGCTATCAAGGTCAAGGGCTCCCACCATTTAATTTAAATTAAAACATCATTAAAACTTAACGGGCAAAATAAATGAAAACATAATTTATTATAACGGCGCCGATCTCCCACGCGTGCATTCTTCAATCCATGAATGAAAACCAAGGGGTCTACTATTGGGTACAACTTTTTTTTTCATTTTTTATTTAAGACTATGTGTTCGAGTTGCCACTTGCATTAATATATTATTTTATGGTAGTTTACTCGTCTACTATAAATCAAATGAGTACATTCAGGAATAAGAACAAGTATACCTTATAAGTGTTTATAGTAATAAAAGTTAGATCCTCGAAATCGATATTGGACAGTAATTGAGTTTTCTGTCAAATACAACTTTCATTAGAAGTCCAGAGTCTGGGAATTGGCCGGGTATATATATGGCTGTAGGCTCGCACCCTTTAGGACGAATACCTAAAACCTACATGGACATATCTAAAGGACATATCTTACACTAGTGTGGTCTGATACTACAGAGGTGAATAGCTGTTCTACCTATTCTTAAGTGTAGCAACAATCCAAGGTAATTAAGATTCAATAATGTCTCATGGTCATATTATTATCACTTATAAAAAAAACAATTTAGAAGTCAAAAGGCTCTACACATATCAAAATTTAATTTGTGTGCAAAACTAACAATGAGAGTTGTCCTTCGTATGAGGAAGATGCTCAAGTGAGATATAATAAACATATATATATAATGTTTTATGTATGACCACTCGTATCTTATCTCAATGTTTTTTTTGATTGGTAGTGTATACCATCATCTCCATGTTGGTCACTTTAATTATTTAGATTTCATCAACATCAGTTCAGTATTTTTTAAGTTGTACTCAAATAACTGAACAAATATTCATGGATATGCTTTACCAATATTGTGGGTAAGTGGAAATCGGTCTTGTAAGAAGTACAAAGAAAATAAAAGACATAACAAAAATACGGAACTGACTTCTAAGAAAATGATATAACACATTTTTCACCATTAAGAGATTTTTATACAAAATGCTATTGTCGGTATTGGTTCCTTTTAGATGTGACAAGTAGTACCCTCTTATTTCCTTATCACCCGATATATCGGTCATTCAAACACACTTTCGTAACTTAACGTGTAATAAGCATAGAGATTCGCTCGTGGGTGTTAATAGTTTTATATTTATGTACATTCAAACACATTAAAACGTTAGAACCTTGTCGAAATACTTGAAAATCAGAATTACTCTCATTGCCTACAGAAAACTTAGTCCAATCTTATTGATACATAGTTCTTCATTTGCGCATGATATATTTAAAGTTTAAATTAACTATGTATCTTGTCATGTTAATACTGAATAATGAATGGCTATATTATTACTTACTAATAAACGGCACCGTGGGGTGCTGGGCTAGAATTGCACTCCCCCTATATGTTCCTGCGGGAGTCATAAGAGGCACATAGGGAACAATACCAGAAACAGCGTCTTCTACTATCATCTTACACTGCGACCTCAGGTTGCCTAACAAGCATGGGCGTTATGGTAAACAAACCCCCCAATGGGGGAGGATTTGTGCAACGGTGGATATTTCAACTGTTGGCGTTCAAAGTGTACAAGGTTTATTTTAGAGGAGACGATGGTAAATTTACACTATCTTGAAGGTACTTGCTATCAAAGGCAGCAGTTGAAACATACCGTTAGGTGCTTGGTAACATATAATCCATTTAAATGCTTGGCTACCAAGCTAGCCAGTCGAGCGTTCGTAAAATGCCCTACCAACATTGGTGAACCTCAAGCCCGCCGGCTCTTTTATATATTGTTTATTGTCTATAGGCTAGCCTTTGTCCACAAACGATCTAACCCGTTGTAACTGATGGAGTGCTGATATAGTCAAGTTACGATCCTCTACAGACGTACCATAACCTCTCATATAGATGCTTATGGTAATACACTTTCTACTTGAGGTTGGTAGCTAGCCAGACAAGCATTCGCAAATGCCCTAACTAACGGTGTAGCTCAAGCCTTTGACTGAGGTCGAACTAAGGACCCGTTGGGGCATCACTGCTTCAAGATAGGTATACATTTTGAAATTGAGCTTGAAGGTTTATATGCGTAAGCGGATGGTGCTAGGTGGTTCTAGTTGTAGAGTGAGGAACCTACTTGATTTGTGACGTGTCAAGGAGTACTGCTCTCTCTCTCTCTCTGTATCTGATCCTTGATCCAACTGTCTAGTAAGATGATAAGCTCTCGAGATTCTTCGCTATAAAGACGACTATCGGTACAATGAGCAATTATTGATATAATTTTTTTTTTCCGGCGGTATGCCTGTATTAACCAAATACTGCAAACTATATACAACACTACAGCTACTACAATGAAAGCAATTGAACTCATAGGCAGTCCAAATGCTCTAGCCCACTATCAGTTGGCAGCGTGCCCAGCATGCTGTCAGCATTGCGCCGTTGAATTGCAAATAATTGATATAATTATATTACTATATTTGATGTCGGGATATGGCATTGTAAGAACAGCGGAATGTGACGTAAATCAGCTAGGTATCAATCATTTATAAACAATATATTGTGTAATAACTTGTAGATGTTGTGTTGGCTTAACAGAAAGGTTAGGCGAAATTGTCACTAGATAATTTTCATATTTTTTGTAAGTGTTTTTAAATAATTCATGTATGAACGCCTGCATGTACTAACTATCCTAAGCATTACACTTTTCCTGATCATGGTCTTGACATCCAAAAGCTTTAACACTTTTCAGAATATGAAATCGTTTATGTTTAAAGCATGTAGGACAGATTCGACGATCAGATTCACCAACAGTGATGTTCAACGTCAGGAATAAGTTACTACTATCATCCCTCCTTAGTTGTTACGGTCGTTTGGTGCATTTACGACATCAAGGGAAAAAATAAGCGAATACTTATTTAAGTTAAATGATTATAACTGATAAAAAACACTATCTGGCATAAATAGTAATCAAAATCGGATAATCCCGTAAACATTTACGCTTCGACTTGGAAATCTTCCTTCTTTTACCAAAGGTCAGTTAAAAAAAAAAAATATATTGTCTTTTCACCGAATTATTTATTTAACTTATTTCATTGAGTTTAAGATTTTTAAAATTCATATAAATAAAACCAATTCAATATATAAAACCCGCTACACATACCTGTACCAATGCTGCCTACTTTCTATCGCTAACTGTTGCAATCAACTGTCATATAAGAATTTATAGAGACAGCTTATATGATTGATAAGACATGTTGAATTATGAATTCAATTCAATTTGAGAAGCAACATGTCTTTGTGGTTCTACAGATACTTTCCAAGAAAAATTGAGATATAAATAATAAACTAAATTTACTTACCGAATTGTACCTATGGAACGAAATAATTATCAACATCGGATGATTTAGCATTAAGTTAGACTTGTGAATTTTCCTACTTTTTTAGGATTCCTTTCGGAATATTCAGTAGTTCCTACAATACCGTGCGGTTCCCGCATCGCACGGATTCATCGCTACACGATAGTCAAGTGGCGAACCTGCATAATGGTGGCATGAGGTTAGGTAACTGTACGAACACCATGTATTGTATTTTTCTGATATAAAGTCATTTTAAAAGTAGAAAAAAATATACCACCCCCCCAGCTTTTTGGCAATACATTTGGTCCCATATAATAGAAAACGAGCCTATTGCCAACACCGAGTACAAATCCAGACCCCAGAAAGTTTTTGAAAATTGCATTCCACAAAAATCCTTTGCGATCGGGAGATTGACTGCACACTACAAAAAAGATTTATAAGTGACACTATACAACAATCTACCATCTAGCTAGTCTCTGTCTATGTCTGTGCCACGTAATAGGTACCTGGCACAGACATATTACATAGGGACCAAGATAACTAAACTAAACATTGCTGCTCATTGGCATCATCGATAATGAAAACAATAGAATTTCATTCCTAAATAGACTCAAGTGGTCCTGATGATAGCAACGGGTTAAGACATCTCTCTCGGTAGACAGAGATGTCTTAACCCGTTGAGTCTTAACCCCTAAAGGGGTACCTTTAGGGATATAATATAATCGTCATAAATTTATATGTTTTAAAACCACACTGGTATTTGTAATTATACAATTTACAAGTATAAGGTCACTTTTGATACACATCTATAATTTGTCCAATAGTTTGTAACTATATGAAGAGTTTTGTATTTTCATATGATTTGAAGCTTCCCGGTGCATACTCCCGACAAAGATGAAAATGTAATGTTCTATAAAACGTTCAGGCTTCCGCATTGCGACTGCCCGTTAAAGAAGATAGGTTTGTTGGGTTTGATCACATCTTCATAACTACTTTATTAATTGAGTAGTATTGAATTTGAGTATACTTAATGGGTCTCCATATTGCCCTTTGGGTTCATAAACCTAATAATATTGCCAGCTAAACAAACCATATTTCAAACATAGACAATTCAATAACACATTGTAATGTATCACACATATTCTCTTTATCCACTTGAAATTCTCAAACCTTGTCACCCTACTCCTATGGAGTACAGGCATCCGGAAGAGCACTCAACAATTCACGGCATATCCGCTAATACACGGTAGTGTGGTGTCTCTACTCCTCTATTTCTCGCTAAAAGCTTGGATTTACTAAACGAGGTGTGAAATTAACCTTAACCACTTTTAGAAAGTCTGCGTTAGTTGCCTTTGCTGAAATTTCAGAACGAAACGTTTAGGTATTCATAATTTATCATCATTTATGAAATAGAAGAAAACATATCGATATCAATAGCTTTTTGGTGGTAAAAAGCCAATTTATCAGAAGTAAAAAATAAACTGTAGAACGATACAAATTATTTCAAACTCAGCGCTTTCTAAATATAGATTTTCTAAACAAGCGACAAACAGAACCAAAACAATAAATCTTAAAATTATTGTTGTACGTAAAATAGGCGTCTTATTGCTAAAAGCAATCTCTTTCAGACAACTTTTGGATGGATAGAAATTGAGATAAACATTAGATGGTGGTGTATAACAACATTACCTATATACGTTCTGTAAGTTATAATTATATATATTAAATACTTAAAATAAATTCATAAATAATAAACAAGTATTGGTATACATATAAAAATAAACTAAATGTATATAGCTAACTAGATATAAATACTAGCATTAACCAAATTAATATTATGATACTAGTTTGAAAGATATCGTTGAACATAAAAGTACAAACAAATATATTTGTTAATTCAGTATTATTATCTCAAGAAATAAACAATCCAAAGGGGGCAACGCTGCTATTTGGACTACTACTGGAGTATTTAGAATAATTGTAGGCCTGTAATGGACTTTAGGTTGCCTGAATGCTTTCAGTGTAGTAGGTAGCTGTAGTGTTGTATATAGTTTGTAAGTGGTTGTAACGCCTCCAAAAGAAGTATTAGCAAACGTACAGAGCATTTTGCTCTTAACACGCTTTATGTCTTTTTTTATCATTATTTCTAGTCACTATGCAACTGACGTCTGGCCTTTTTTTATCACATTAAACAAGGCTAAACATCGGAGGGCACAAAGCAAAACTTAAAATTGACGGCAATGGATGCATATACATGACATGACCTACAATTGCATGTTTTTTTATTACCGGCGGTATGCCTTTGTTAACAAAATACTACGAACTATATACAACAATACAGCTACTACAATAAAAGCATTGGACTCATAGGCAGTCCAAATGCTCTATCAATTGCATTGATTATGTTACTCGTAGCTCATACAAAAATTCACAAAGTTTGAACACTTAGTATCAAAAATATTAAAAAACTACGTTTGTATGGAAAGTGCCACAAGAACTAGCCTTAACCGATCAACTAAGTTGAGCAACGTCCGCTCCTAAGTCTTATTGTTTCAGAAATACTTCACGTGGTAGCCTGTTCCACATAATAGCAGTGCGAGCCAGAAAATGCCGTGAGAATGGTACAGCAGGATCATGACAATTACATCTTTTAAGTTGGGAACAGTACGGTTGCCTCCTGGAATGTAGATCAATACAGTAGGTATTACATAAACACAAATACCATAAATACAAATATAATTTTGTATGAAGTATTCTTGATCGAGGAATATAATTGACAGAAACAAATAATACCTTCTCGTACCTTCTCCCGATACGGTCAACAATCAAACGCTATATTTACCGTCCACAAACCTTCAGGCCTACATTTTACTTCTACCCCCGATATGACCGATATTCAATAGCCATTCACGATACAATGCCTCCCAGATATGATATCTGCCGGCGAGGCCTCTTGACAGAGGGTATTGTTTGTGAAAATAATATTTTTTTCCACTTCCCTTGCGTTCGATGTAGATATTCGCAGTATTACCAGTGAAGAATGTCACGTTTAAAGTGTATTTTTAATAACATGTCTTATTGCTGGGGGCTTGATTTTTCAAAGATTAACAGTACTACTTCGTAACAAATTTCGAGTGCGTGTCACCTCTTTCTGATAAACTATAAACACCACCTACTCTGCTTAGCAAATAAGGTATTTGAAACACATTAGATTGTATATCAAACAAGGCACTTAAGTCAAAGTCAAAATCATTTATTCAATTTAGGCGTCTACAACGCTCTTATGAAGGTCAATCACAAATTTTAGTATTGAAATATTCTACATTGTACTGCCACGTTCAGCAAATAAATTACGCAAAGAACGCGATACTCAGAAAACATTGGTATGCAAAGTTTCTAGAGGCAACTACTAACTACCGATCGATCCTGTCGTGACGCTAAAATAATGATTATATAAAAAAAATATTAATATATAAATAAATTAAAAAAAGACACATTTAATAAATATTTTGACGCGATATCGGAGGACGCGGGTTCAATTCCCGCCTTGGGCAAAAAAATTTGTACTCCAATAATTTGTTAAATATATTTCGCTTAGCACGCGATAGTGCTTGTAATTATAGAAATATTTAATAAATATTGCTGGATTATGTCGATGGCGGATCTCAACGACATTTTATTTACTTTTCCGTAAATATAAAAGCGCACTAGTTTGTCTACTGGAAGCTGCGTGTGCTGTGTCACCTCCGCCCTCAGTTTACGCAGGTCCAGCGATTATATTGATGACGTAACGACGAAGGGAAACGTCACCGCTGCTGTCACGATATGTGATTATTTTACTGTTATTTTTTGACGCTGTAGTTTACTCACTCTAATATGAACAAATCTTCAGTTAGAAACGCGTCAAAATATTCAAAGGCTGACTGTACCAATTGCCTTTTTGTTCACTAGGCGTCGTTTTAAAATCTTGAGGGTCTGGGTTCGAACGCTGGATCAGATCATCCGAACTCCGATGCGCAGCACGTAGCGTTCTCTTTATGCTTTTTAAAACAAATTTGTAATAATAAGTTTAATATCTAACTAATTTCAAAAAAATTCTTAATTGTACAAAGATACAATATTATTATTATTATTTATAATAAAGTTATATTAGAAAGCTAGTTTTATTTTAATATTTTTATGTAATATTCATCGTTTTAATTGCAAGTGTCTCCTTATTACGGTTCCAAAGATACATGAATATAGCAGATGGACGAACAGGGCGAGCGCTTGCGGTTTAGGTTCAGGCATAGACAAATGAATAATATTTCTCAATGGTCCAGGTGACAATCTTTCCTCCCCATTTTCACTAATTTCTAATCAACCGTAACAAAAAACATCATTGTGGCATGTTTTTTTTAAAAGTCTATCTAGATACCATTTTTCATCATTATCACTTCAAAAACAATGACCTTTCCATACAAAGTTTCATCCCGAATTTCAAGACATTAAATGGATTGTTTTGACATGAACAATATTTTAACTTGCCATTTTTTAAATATTGTTAGGTTTGCAATAACGCCTGCTATGCGGATTACATTACAAAATCACAAATATACGATAGGAAAAATCATCCATCCATCCCAATACGATGGTTAAAGAACGATAGGAAAGATTTGAGTTATGACGTCATGTCATGTTAGCTCAATTGGTTAGAGCATACCCCGGCTTAAGGGGTGGATGGACGCGGGTTCAAATCCCGCACATGACTTAAATTTTTCCTATCGTATATTTGTGATTTTGTAATACCATTTTTTATTTTGAATGATCTATACAAATACTAATGATCAGAACCATAAGTTAAAAAACAAAGGACTCTCATACTAATGTGTTCACCCATTTTTACCCCCTTAAGGGTACAATTTCAAAAAATCCTTTCTAAGTGCACCCCTACGCATACAGAGAAATACACCGTCCAAATTTCAAGTCTCTGCGACCAGCGATTTAGGCTGCGCGTTGTCTGTCAGTCAGTGAGTCAGAACTTTGATCCTTATATATAGATAGATGGGACAACATATCACCTCTCATAAGGGTTGACTACTTTTTGGATGACCTTATGTGGTTGCAAAAGTAGATAGATATATAACTCGTATATATTGTTTTATTTCCCTACAAAAACTGGGTACAGAGCGATCTTTCCCACATAGAATATAGTCTTACATAATATTTGTTTTTCACATTAGTACGAATTGAAAACCTTATAATTTCTTACCAATTCTAAATTGCCGTACGTGTGTAACGGGTCTCTAGCTCGTAAACGGAAGGAGTTACAACAAGCCTGAAATTATGATGTTTTGTGTAGAAACTAATTATCTATATATATTAAATTTCGTTAGCATATCGTCAATTTTAGACCATTTTTATTAAAAACTGAACTAGTTAGAAATCGGAATATCTATTATATTTTTTAAATAAAAAAAATATACTGATAAACCTATTAACATTATTAATAGGTGTTTCAGTAGGTTTTTTTTTCCTATAGTTCCGAAGTCGCCGTCAATCAATATTGTTTTCTTTCATGGGATGTTTTACATGCGCAACCGTAGTAAAGCCGCAACTATATTGAAGACAAACGGCTCACACATGGCCGATATTTTAAACTTCCGATTAAAATACATATATATTTTTCTAACTTATAATGATAACTGCACCGAAATTAATTACCACAATACAGAATTATATTCCCTATTCGATATTTGAACCAAATTCAAGATTTGGCAAAATTGCACTTTAAAAATGCTACAAGACCACCAATTCATAAATATCACGTATCAAAAACTGCGACAGAGTCCAAATGACTCAGTTCATTAGCCACCACAGTTTAACAAAATTGAATCGAGACTCGCAAAAAGTACAAAATATATTTTGGTAAAGTATTCTATCATAATTAGTTTTGTCGAGAATACGATTTGGAATCCTGCAAATCCTTTAAAATAGAATCCACTTTCCTGATTACCTTCCCCCAAGCTACCCCCTACCCCATTGATAGATACCTCTATTCACCCCTATTTGGTTATTTATTGGCTTGAAGACCTTTAAACAGGGTTTGCGCGTGTTTTATTGCGGTTTTATCCGGTATTACCATAAAACCGGTTATTTTAGGCCAGTAAGCATGAAACCCCTATGTATAGGTAGACTATTAAATAACCACATTAACGGATTCGCTGAAATTACGAATTATTTTATGTTATATATACCTAATGAGCAAAATACGCCTTTATTCCCCATTAGGGGTAGAAAGAGGTATTTAATCCATTAACGCAAGTGCAAGCAAGGGGCGAGACTGTTAAAAACTAAAGTACCAAATTGTACTTTACAATACGGCCTGAATCTATGATCTTTCTTTATCTACAAAAAGATAAGTTTTTGTTTCTAAATCCTAAACGTGTCTTTTCACGCACGAATAAACATCAAAATAATTATATTTTGACTAACCTCGACGTTTCGATCAAGTTGCATTAACCGTGGTCACGAGTAGACTCGGTAAAAATAGATAAGTTTTGACTGTAGAGGTTCAAAATATTTTGCCCCAACACAACGTAGACACATTTTTTCGGGATACAATGTAAATAACCTATATTAAGTAATGATATTTATATCGAATTTCAATAATAAATGAAAAGGTTACTGAAAGCTTTTGTCTAAAAAATACTACGCACATTCAGGCGCAGAGATCATACCAGCGCAAGAAACCTGATATTTTACGCCACTGGAGCACCGATGCTCGACGTATAGATTTTACTGTCATAAAAATTATAACAATGTACAAAATGGCAGACATTAGGTTCGTTATTTCTCAAATGTAATCAAATAAACAAAGTTCAAATGGAAATCCTTTTCCGCACAAACTGTGAGAGGTGGAAACTTCATAACTACCGCAGCTGTGGTAGCGCTTGTCTTCGCAGGTGCTCCCGAGTTCATTCTCTACTAGTTTGAAAACTCTACCGTTTGCTTTGCTTTGTTGCTATCGGTATATGTATTAAAATACATGAATACATGATATTTCGTAAAAAGTCATAACAAAGTATGGTCAAGCCAAGCTAGAAGCGGAAAATGCTCCACCATCATGACCACCCAAGCACTCGGTGGTATTCGAACAATAGACTTCCTGCGTGACAGTCCACAGCTACTGCCACTGGGTCATCACTGCTTCAAATTTGAGGCAAGGCGAGGCGTCTTAAACTAAGCTTTTGAAGCAGTGATGGCTCAGTGGCATTGGCTATGGACTGCCGTGCAGCAGGTCCATGGTTCGATTCCCGCCCAGAGCTTGAGCTTCACCGTATGGTGGAAGGGCATTTTGTGAATGCCCGCCTGGCTAGCGACCACCCTCAAGTAGAAAATCTGTCGCCAAGCACCTAACAGTGTGTTCCGGCAGCAGTCCTTGAGAGCCAGAAAAATTACAGGCTAATGAGACCTAACAACTGGATGTCTCAGTGTGACGGGCACAGTGTAATTCGTCGCTGACGAAATGCGTCTGTTATAGACGGCAGAGGTTAGTCCACTTAACATCAGGTGGCCCTCGGGCTTGTTCCGTCACAATAAAAAAAAAATAAAAAAAAATATCATAACTAATGCAGTTTATTCTTCATATAAAAATTTTCCTAAACTGGGCTTATTCTACATTTCTAAACATTCGTTTGGAAAAAATATTTCCAAGAATTGGTTCGATGCGGTTCTCTAACTGACTGGTTTAATGCTTATTATTAGTTTTTTGGTAATTACAAAATTTTATAAACGTTTTGACGAATTCTGTTTTTTAAGCTATTCTATATTTATACCAATATAAATATGGATTGTACTTTAATTTTGGTATGTAGCCGATAAGTAACTATTGAGTTTCAAAATGCGAAAAACTTTAAATAGTGCTAGGCTATCAATATCTTACACCGCATACATTTCGGGGCAACTAATAACAAATTTAAATAAGAAAGTTTGTAACATTTCACCATCCGGTACAGTTTCCAAGACGATAGAGAACGAACTCGGGTCGCACCTGCTATGACAAGCTCTGCCACAGCTGCGCTACCTAGAATTTGGTAGAGAAAGGATTTCCCTTTGAACTTTCTGAGTTGGATTAATCAACGCATATTTTCATAAAATCATAATACAGCTATTTTAGAAAGTTTGACATAACTTTTTGTATCCTAGAGACTTTCAGAAACTTTCAGAAGAAGTGCCAAGCCACCTTATTAGAGCTCGCTGAAAGTTGCCGCGACTTGTCGGAACTCGCCGGAAGTCCTACTAATTGTTGCGGATTCGTCCGGTTTATTCACAGTTCGCAATTAATAGTTTTGTGTTAGTTCTACGAAGAAAAACTTGGTCTATGATATTCTTTTTAATTACAATCTCAGTAGGTAAGTATAGATGGTACTTAATAGTTAAGTAAGATAGTTATTATTTTGCTAATTAAGAAACTTATATACTGAATACAAATTATATTTTCCATTTTAGAGTTCCGTACCGAAAGGGCAAAACGTCGAACTATTGCTGTCACTCATTATGCCCTACTTTATCACGGGTATCTAGCTCATACATGAAGTATAAACTTGCGTTACAGAGCCGGAATCTGTAATATTTTGTCTGTCAGTTTGTATATTTTGAATAATGCCTCAAAATAACGATTTTATTTTATCTTATTTATATATTAATGGTAGCATCCAAGACCGATCCGTCTCTTGTGGATGCTATACCAGTTAAGCTATCGTGGTTATAATATCGATTAAGTTAAATCGTGATGTGAATTTTCCAACAAAAGTTTTATGTTTAATTTGAATTTAATTTTTTTTACAACACCGCTATTCTATAATTTTAATATTATAATATTTTATCCTCTCCACCAGTTAAGCGAATAAACTTATAATCAACGTAAATATAACTTTGAATCACGAGCCGAATAATTCTAATGTGACCAAAAAGTAACACAACATCCAAACTTCACACCCGAAAATCCCTGAATCCAAAACTCAAAACACATCCCTTCCGGTCCGTTTTTGCAAATTAATGGGTAGAGACCCTTCCGTGCCGGAAACGCCCTAATGAGGGCTCGCACCTTATCTACCTTTCGTGTTAGCAGCCGATTGAAAAATGCAGGAGATCCTTGATAAGATGGAAGTGAGATTATGCGGGGCTCTTTGATCGGTAACGTATTGATCTTTCGTTTTTTTAACTGATGGGCTCAGGTTAATGGAAAATTAAGGATCAAGTGGCTGCTAGGATCCCCTTGCTATAAACTGTAGGATTTACTGCTCCCGAATAACTTTAAGTAAGAGTTCTCATAACACTAACCTAGCTAATAATTAAGATTTATAAGAAGTTTTAACTTTCTTATAAATCTTAATTTTATATTCTGTGTACGCAGTTGATGGCAACGGGCTCATCCCCTATTTCAAAGGATCAAAAGAATCTGGCGAAATATGTGCGTTTTTTTAGTGCTTACAGCTAACCTGTGACAGTATAATAACATCAAGTGAGGTAGTCCTTGTAATCCACTTGATGTTATTATACTGTCGAAGATTTTGTTCAGGCTAAACTAGAATTACTGGGTCTCAAGGACCGTTGTCGGAACACACCGTTAGCTGATTGGCGACAGATATTCTTCTTGGGGATGCTAGCTAGCCAGGCGGCTGCGAACCTATTAGACAACAACCGCGACCTACGGCTTAAAAGTGCGGTAAGCTCAGTAGTAATACCACTAGCGGTCACCCACCCAAGTCATGACCACAGCAGACATTGCATAACATAGTTGGGAATGACTAAGCAAGCTACGTCACGCGTCCAAATGTCGCCTAAAATATTTGAAATCAGAAAAACAACAAGGACAAACGTCGCCAATATCACAGATACCGAAAAAACTTTCCAAAACGTTGACAAAAATCCAAAACTTTGCAAATGAAGAAGCGACCTTCCAGACCGGATGTTTGCGTAATGAGGGTCGCCCCTTATCTGCGCCTATCAGATCGTACCTTTGAATGTTAACCTTCGATTGGATATTATAGGTATATATAGAGGAACGTGACAGGATTTCTGTCCTATCATAAGGTTTCACGGGAAACACGTTTAATATGAAAAATATTTAGAGGCTGAAAAATTTAGAAATAAAACCAGATTCATCATATATTCCATTTTTACCGACTTTAAAAATAGGAGGAGGTAATCAATCCGACTGATTTTTTATGTTTGTTACCTCAGAACAGGGTAAACCGATTATGATAATTCTTTTTTATTTGAATGCTGATGCTTGCCGTGTGGTGCCATTTAAATTTCATCAAAATTGGTCAAGACGTTTATGAGTTACACTCCAATAACTGAAAAGTATTTTCCTAACTTGATGATATACCTAGTCATTGACAGTGAATGCCAATCGATCCCATAAGTAGCAACTCACGAAAAAGAGAAAAAAATACTTTTATCGAAAATGGAACACAATATTGTGCGTATGGTACCAACTTCAACAAGTATTTCACACATTTGAGTAAAATCGGTTCCATTTTTGGTAAAAATAATTTTTTACTAACATTAACATTTACACCCACACTAAGAGGTAAGGAACAAAAAACACGTACCCGTGCAAACACGCATCAATAAGTGAAGGGCGCGACTTCGTTAGAGAACAGCTCCGTACATAGGTATTTAATAAAAAAATCTTGTCTGAAAATCTATTTTATCCAAAACATACTTGCCGTTATGTGAGCATAAGTTTAAGGCAAACATTTTACTTGTCGCAAGTTAAGCAAGCCACTTTAAAGATCGATGCAAAACCGAACTAAAACCAGCATACATGCAACTTAAAAAGTTTTCTAACTACTTACCCACAACTTAATTCAACTTGGGAATCACTTATATAGTCACAAACTTGAAACTAAAACTTCAAACTTGGCTCGTCGGAAAATGTAGCTTAATCCAAGATGGCCGCCTGACGTCATATGTTCCAAGCGACAAAGTATCAAATGACTCGTAAAAGGCTCCCCAGAATCAGGATATCTCGTTTACTGGGCGTTTTAAAAATACACTCGAGTTATGAACTCCAACTGTCACGAACTACAAGTTTTATTTGAACAGAAATAATCTACACTACACTAATATTATAAAGAGGAAGGTTTGTATTTTTGTATGTAAAGAATAAACTTAAAAACTAAAAAGTTCAATTTGAAAAAACACATTCCATTATCCCTGATGGTGATAGGATATATATAGGTTATTTTTATTGAAAATAGAGTTTTATGTTAAATACCCGTGCGAAGCCGGCGCGGCCCGCTAGTAGTTTTCGAAGCGCTCGTAGCGAAGCTTACTTAGCTGTTCTTAACCGATCAGCAAAGTTACGCAACGTCGCGCGCGGTCATGAGTTGGATGGGTGACCGCTAGTGACATTACTACTGAGCGCTTCCGTGCTTCGGAGGGCACGTTAAGCCGTCGGCCCCGGTTGTTGTCTTAGGATGGCAGTCGTTACAGCATGGTGGTAGGGCATTTTGCGAATGCCCGCCTGGCTAGCTATCACCCTCAAGTAGAAAATCTGTCGCCAAGCACCTAACGGTGTGTTCCGGCAGCTGTCCTTGAGAGCCAGTACTTCTAGGTTAGCCTGTATAACATCTTCGACCACATCATCACTTACCATCAGGTGAGATAGTGGTCAAAGGCTAAACTATCAGGCATAAAAAAAAAAGAAAAAAAAAGTTATTAATAAAAGAAAATCGTTTATAAATATATATGGAGGTCCATAGATATTAGTAAACACATCTATATACCCTAAACAGACGTTTATGCAAAAAATACGCAAACATTGCACTACCCAGTCAGTAAAATAGTAAATAATAAGAATATTAAAAAAAAAACTAATTTGATGATAACTTGTGTTTAAGTCTGATTGCTAGGTTAGGATATAGGTATAGGATAGGTTAGGCTAGGATTTGCAAAAAACCGTATATTTATGGATTTTGATAGGTTTGGTGCCCGATGGTATGGCATGCCCGGCTGGGTACCATTCTCAAGAAGAAAATCTGCCACCAAGCACCTAACGATGTGTTTCGAGTTGGTTTAGAGAGCTCATTCATATTTGTTTTGCTGGTGATTCAGCTTTTTCTTCTTGTTTTCATTTAATAAACCACCCACACCATTTTTACCCACAGGTAGAAATGGGGGGATGAAATTCTATCCCGGCACCACACGAGGTACAATCGTACAAATACGCATGGGTAAATTAATTGTGGAGCGGTACGCCTTCGTCAGTGAACAGATCTGTATACTGGATGAGCTTCCTTACCAAACATTCCATTTCTCTGCAATATCCTTAAGAAAGTGGTTGCTATATGCGAAATATGGTCGGGCCTGAAACAGTATTTTTGCGCCACATGGCGTCAATAATAGGCGCAAATTAATATCTAACTAGGTATGCGAGCCGCTGCAAAATTGCAGATGATAGGACACAATATTGTATTGGACCACCAGAGCACTGCTTTTTAAGTCAGTGTTTATTTCAGTTATATCGATTAATATAGTTTGGGAAACCAGCTTGAAACAAGTGTAAAGGAAAAGAAATATTGCTTCAGCTAAAATGTAATAAACTATAATATAATGTACAATATAATGAAGCATGAACTTTTTTCTTGTTCAGATTGTTTTTCTCTTATCTCCATCCAATGTCCAACTTTGCACATAGGTTTAGAAAAAATCGATCTAACTAAAAAAAACTTTAGCTATAAACCAGTGTTTCATACACTGCTTAGTAATAGCTTGAATCTGAGCTTATTTTGGGAGAACTTTTAGTGCATGTACGCTGTACGGGTAGAATACCAAACTGCAACTAAAGTTAATTTGAACTCAAGTTTTATAAAGTGGCATTAAAAAGTGGTAGAGTTTTATTTTAATGTTTTATTTTAGCTTGAGTATAAATTTGAAGCGTTTTAAAGCAAATCCCTGTCTGAATGGAACTTCTTTATTTATTTATTTTTGTGCTCATGTTTTTTGAAGTTACACTGATTAATAATTAATAAATAGTATAATTAATAATGAATTTGCCCTAAAATGACAATTTGCAAACTGTTTATTTGGCCAATATTACGAGGTTTTTTTTGCAACTGTATTCTATAAGCATCTGCCAACTGGTAGTGGGCTGGAGCATATGGATTGGCTGGGGGCCTGCATGGCTTTTAGGTTGCCTGAATGCTTTCGTTGTAGTAGTGTTGTATTTATTTTGCAATGTTATGTAAATTTATTTAAATTCTCTTAGATCTTTCTCGCTGTAATACAAATTCCGCAGACCACTAGGTACGTAAACGCCAAGTTTTGAAGTAATGCCCCAATGGGGCACGTGTGCACGTGTCAAATCAAATCTACATGTGCAATTTAAACTTTGCCGCCCAGCGGTCAACTTCGTACGCTGAGACATGATTCAGGTTTGCTTGTACAGAGATCGTGGGAGTTGGAAGGTAAAAATTGGAAGTTCATTTAAAAGAATGATAAAAAAAAACGAGAAACTCATCTGAGGTTAAGGTATTGTCCATTTGGAATACCTTTCGAATTCGAATAACAGTTAATTTTTTTAAAAACAGCTCTGTTGTTGGAATGGCACGAGCCTTGGAATGGAAACGTTCTCTTTTTTTTTAAATGTGTTGCTTTTTAATTATTAGTCATTATAACACTCATTTGGATGATATTATGGGTACTATGATACAACATTAAAATGTTGGCAATAAGCTAGCTGTTTCAGATATTTTTAGAAAAGGTGTAGAAAAAATCTTTACCTTATTTATACTAAAATAAAATCATTGTTTGAATAACGTTAACAACCAAACATGTTAGGAGCGCGTGACTTTAAATCACGAATGACAATAATACTCTCTAAACATGCGGGATAATCAAAAATATATATTTTATAATCGTCTTCCGATAAAAAGCTTTCGCCCACAGGTTGAACAGATCTATTCTCGCCCTGAAACTTGAGACCCCATTGTAAACTCCATATATTTACTTTCCAATTTATGAAAATCTAAATGACTATATTTTTATGCTTTTTAAAAACATATTTTGTGTGTTTTTTTTTAATTACAAATATTTAAAAATGTATTTGATAGGTTCGAATAAAAAAATAGTATAAATCAAATATATATAAGTATAAATAATATAACCGAATAAGAATTGCAATTCAACGCAACAATGCTGCCAGCATGCTGGGCACGCTGCCACCTGGTAGTGGGCTGGAGCATTTGGACTGCCTGTAAGTCTGCAATGACTTATAGGTTGCCTAAAGGCTTGGTAGTATCCGCGAGGACGGTATCACCCATTTATGAATGAAATTATATTGTTGTCATTATCTAGGATGCAAATGTATCAAGCCGAAAACAGCCTAATATAATATGCATAAATAGAATGAAATATTTCCCACTTTTCCATCAATTAAACATCAATCGTACACAAGTGGCAGCAACAAAACTTTGCGTTAGTACCGTTTCCCGTACGTTCTCCAACGTGCTTAGTAAAATGGAATTTATAACAAAGTTTAAATTGCAGCAGATCGAATGACGGCATTCTCGACACCTGCACGCACTTCCCGTGCTACAAACTTCTGTACATCTACATGGACTTTTGAACTGGCTTTCAACTTATCAATGTGCTTTGAGAACTGTTTATACATGCGTTTTGTAAAAGCTTTACCTAGCGATTCACCGTTCGTATTTCAAAACGCAGTTATAAACTCCGAGGACAAGAAGGAGGTAGGTTTTGAAGTCGATCATAATTTGATCATATTTTGTTTTGCTGTTATTGGTGAAATGTTACATACGTATGGATATGCGATTGGCTGCAATTTGTTGAGGATAGTGAAGTTGAGCTACCCAGTTCGTATATTGGGCGTTTAGAATTTTTGCTAAACCGACGTAACGTCAGAAGCGCCACGCAGCGCAGGCGGAAAAGTTTTAACACGAATCATCTTCTGTAGGTCTTTGACTCTTCAAGAAGAAAACACTATCGGTTTTTTTTAAATTAATTAAATGATAACTAATATTTTAAGAAAACATTAAATTAATGTTATACAAAACCCTTCAAAAATATGTAAATATATCTAGTGACCATCCCGCCTAATTTTCCTGCTAAGCCGACGCGTTCGCTTCGTCTTGACTCTTCGAGTGCACGATCGAGATCTCGATTCTCTTTGTTACTATCGATATGTTTTTATTATTTAATATGGATTTCCGCAGCGTAAATAATTAATTATAAATCTATTAACTATTTTTAGGCACGTTAAGCCGTACGTCCCAGTTGTTGTTTTAGTATGGAAGTCGTTGTAGCTTGGTAGTAGGACATTTTGCGAATGCCCGTCTGGTTAGCTACCAGTCCTAAGTAGAAAATCTTTTGCCAAGCACCCAACGCTGTGTTCCGGCTGTCCTCTAGAGCTAGTAATTGTACGCCATCCTTAAAATCTTCGACCAAATAATCACTTACCATCAGCTAGAGTTACGGCTATAAGAAATGTAAAAGTTCTACAGATTTAGAGATAGTTTTGAGCTTTTACAATACCTAAGAGCGCCTTCGAAGCAATTCGTGTAGTGGAACTGTTATTTACCTGCAACAATAGAAAAACAAAATATTATAGCAAAATTATGTTTGCAGATAATTTCACATAACGCTACTATTTTGTTAAAATCAGAATTAAAATAAATACTGAGCAAGTTGTTTCTATGTCCATATTCTTTATTGTGAAAGTTATCTCAGCTTATATTTTAAATCAATAATGTCTCAGTGGCATTGGCTATGGACTGCCGCGCAGCAGGTCCATAGTTCGAATCACGGGCGAGCTTACCCGCATGGTGGAAGGGCATTTTGCGAATACCCGCCTGGCTAGCGACCACCCTGAAGTAGAAAATCTGTCGCCAAGCAACTAACAGTGTGTTCCAGCAGCAGTCCTTGAGAGCCAGTTAAATTACAGGCACATGTGACTTAACAAATATGTCTCAAGGTGACGGGTGCAGTGCATTTCGTGACTTGTAATGAAATGCATCTGTTATAGGCAGAGGTTAAATCCGCTTAGTATCAGATGGGCTTTGAGCTTGTTCCATCACAACAACATAAAAAAAAGAATAATTTTGTTATAAGCACCCTGCAGTTTGAAGAGTTTGGTTATAACTTATGTTTGTGCAGTTTAAATAAACAATTGATGATATCTTTCTCAGATCTATAAGACGTAAGTTAAATTGATTACGACCATAACGACCATTACGACCAATACCTTAAGTCGACTGATAAACTCACAAACCATAAATATACCGACCTACTTTTATTATAATAAATAAATAAATTAAATCGGTCAACAAATTTCAGAGTAATTACAATTGCTTGTCAAAATGTGTATCAATTAGAATAATATATAATTTTACAGTAATGTTGGTGATCCACAACCTAAACATTTTAAACAAGCGAATTTCAAAAAATTTAGTAAACAAACTTTATTATTACTTTATAGATTCATTTTTACTTATTTGAATACAACATTTTCATTTATCTGACATTTAAGCCCAATTTTTACCACTCCCGGGGTTTGAATTTCCATATTTTTATTGGGTCACACTGTACTGGACATACCTAAATTCACTACCTAAAACCGAATCAACCAAATCATATAAGTATCTCAGATATCAGATATATATAATATATATATCTAAAAATACTTATATACTAGTCAAATAAAGAGCCCCCTCCTTTTTTGTAAACCAGTTGTTCATTAAAAATATTCCTTTATTGAATATAAAAACGTCGTCCTTAACGAATCTTTATTTTTTATTGCTAATAGGTTAGCCTTTGACCGCAATCTCACCTGATGGTAAGTGATGATGTGGTCGAAGATGTCAACAAGCTTAACCTAGAATTACTGGCTCTCAATGACAGCTGCCGGAACACACCGTTAGGTGCTTGGCGACAGATTTTCTACTTGAGGTCGATAGCCAGGCGGGCATTCGCAAAATGCCCTTGCACCATTCGGTGAAGCTCAGCCCGTGGACCATGGACTGCTGCGCGGCAGTCCATGGCCAATGCCACTGAGTCATCATTGCTTTTGTATATATTAAAAGCTATTAGGCTACAAGATTCTATAGTTAAGTATTAAAAGCTCCTTCCAGTTACTTTATTGATGTAGTCGTATCCCATATATTATCATAAGCTGGTAGAGTCACGTCAGCAGTTCCAATGGACTAGCACAATATGAGTAAGGGAAAACGAACAAATATTTATGTTTTGCGAACCAGCATCTTCGGGTCCACTCAAGGATTAGATTTAGTAATGTTTATTTTGGTGACCAAAATAGAGTATATTTTTTTTTTTTTTTCTTAAATGTTATTATTTTAAATCGTCTTATCATCATTTACTATTGGTCTGTTAATGTTTCTGGATCTACACCTTAACTTGTGCCTGTGACTATGTCAAACTTGAATACCATCAATATGAGTTGTTACATTTTGAGGTTTGGTTAAGAAGAAGAAAATAATTATAACATCACAAATATACGATAGGAAAAATTTAAGTCGTGTGCGGGATTCGAACCCACGTCCATCCACCCCTTGAGCCGGGGTATGCTCTAACCAATTGAGCTAACATGACATGACGTCATAACTCAAATCTTTCCTATCGTTCTTTAACCATCGTGTTGGGATGGTAATGTAATCCGCATAGCAGGCGTTATTGCAAACCTAGCAATATTAAAAATTAGAAGAAAATAATGTTTGTTTGGTCATTTTTATTTTGTAAATAAAAATCTTTCTGAAAATGAAAGCCTAAATCAGAGAGATTAAAAACTTAAGAGTCGCTATATAGTGAATACGCTCTATAAAAGAATCAAGCTGAAAAAAAATACCGTCCATAATCTTTTCCTGTTGCCATCGTCTTGAGTACTGAGAAGTGCACGCTGGGTAACATCGTCTAGGCTGAGAGCAAAGTCCAATATTAATTTAATTACTTTGCATTTTCTTTTTGTATTTTTTTTAATTAGATAATGCACTTCTGGTGTTATACCAGTAGTAACGCACAAATTACGTAGGTGTTGCATACAATTTAAAAATAATAATTTTAGAATGTAAAGAAATTGCTTTAGTGGTGTAGGGGATGATAATACATATGAGGAAGGTATTAATATATCAACAGTACTGCGGGGTGCAGTGTGCAATTGATGATTGTATTCCATTCATGTTTAATTTTCATTATATAATTGTATTTCATTCAAAATCTTCGATCACTAGTATTGCTGATCGAAGATTTTCATATACATAAAATCAAACTTATTATTATTAATACCTATTGTCGCATTGCCTTTGAGCATGTAAGCGACAACAACGGTTTACTCCACTCACAGACGTTCGAACGCTACGCGAAGTCAACAAAACGCTATCACTATGATAAAACAGCTGTTTCGCGTACCTATTCAGAAGCGGTACGGCGCGGTGGTGACTGTACTTACATCAAAAAGAAAACATCATTAGATACTTCGATATCTAACGGCTATGTAGGTATACATTTATGAACGCTAATTTAGTTATTACATATTTCATACAATGATACTAAAATAACATTAGTAAGTATTTTTTCTAAAACTTCGTCTCCTACACTATTTCAAGCACGAAGGCAGAGGAGCGCATTATCTGTCTTACGCAGACCCGGCATTAATATTTTATACCTATCTAAGGGAACATGGACTATTATACAAACTGGGCCTTATATCTACAGCTTATGACGTCATCTTAGACGTCACAGCGTATTACGCTAACCCTAATTAGGTTGGCGGGAAGCTTAAGAAGGGTTTTGCAGAAGTGACGTCGCAGATTATACGTATGTTATATGATCTGCTGAGAATTTACTGAGTTTTATGCATTTTTGAAAAGTGTAACTTAAGTTAAAATATATATGATTATCATAATTTCTATCATAATACTTACATATGAAATTATCACATACAAAATTATTATCATAATATTACTTGTCGTAGTGTTTTGATATGTTCATTACACAACGAAAATAGATGAAAGGGAATTTAATGAATAGATTCAGGCGTTACTTTGTGGAAATCCATATTTAATAATAACAAATATTTTAAAAGTATTTTAAGAAAACATGAAATTAATTATTTACGAGACATCTCGATCGTGCGCTCGTAGAGTCAAGACCTCCTGAGGATGCTTCGTTTAGAAGCGAAACGCGTCGAATACTCTTCCGGTTTGGCTGCGTGTCGTTTGTGACATCACGTCGGCTTAGCATTAAATTAGGCGGAATTGTCACTAGATATATATAATTTTTATAAAGATTTTTTAATTGTTTTATTAACTGATTAATTTGATGGTTTCTTAAAATACTTTAAAAATATTTGTTATTATTGAAAGGGAATTTATTACTTAGCGGGATATTTATCGTGTATTAGATTGTTTTTGAGCTCGCTATATATCTGAATTGTTGCAGTTCTTTAAATTATTGTATAATAACACTTAAATATGTTGTTACATTTTACAGTGGCTCGCTCTTGGCCATTTTTTTAGGTTATAGAAGCTCTCCATGACATTTCTCTCATTGACATTTGACATGTGTCATTAAGATTGATGAGTCAAATTCCTGTGTCCCCGTTTATGAGTTGGGGTGAAGTTACACGGTTTTCATTTCACCACTTGAAATTATTAGGGTAGAAAGGACGCGGTATTTGCTGTATTTGGGTAACGTGTTAGTTATATATATGAAAATTGGTTATGACAGTTCCTGTGACGAGCTCTTTCGTAAAGTAAATATGAACTATACTTATCATGACGGTAAATACTTTTTTTTATAGATAAGCTGTTAGTTTATGTTTTGGCACCCGGTGCGAAATCGGGGGGAAAGGGTTCGATTCCCGCCAGGTACAAAATAAATCTGCGTCTAATAATTTGTATATAAGTTAGGCTATTCTTTTACTTTGTTATGTAATTAATATACGTATAACAATCCGTGGGCTGCCGGGCAAGAATTTCACCATTTACATATTTTTTTTGATATCGCAACACTTCCATCGCACACATGTATAACAACAAGATGGCTTTAAAGCCATGTAAAAATAAAAAATAAATAAAGAAAAAAACACGTATTTATAAATGTGACTTCAGTATGATGTTTTACCGGGCTCTGCCTTACCTTCTTAGTTTGTCAGAGACCAGAAAAGTCAGTAAAATTCCGTGGTTTTTATCTATATATCACTGAGAAAATGGGTAACGCTATATATGTCCAAATTAATCGTTTCACAAACAAACAAGCCACATGTGCAGCGGTTTCCGTCGGGTATAGCAACTATTAGATAAACTCGTGTCGGGTTCACTAAAGATTTCCCACAAGATGAAGGAGAGATTAAACCTTCACTAAGAACTGAAGTAATTTGATAATTAATCAAAGACATGTGTTGGCTCACCCGCGGCGGCACACGGGGCGTGTTCAAAAAGGAATTATGTTTGTATCATAACTTTAATGAACTCTATGAATCGATCTATTTATATTATACCTAGAAATTTTTAGAGCACAAAATTGTTCATCTCATGCGGGAATCGAACCCACGTCCTTTGCACCGGTTGCCTTACCCACTAGGTTATCAAGACTGGCTCGATTGAGCAATACATGTTTCATGTTTAAGCCAAAAATAACAAAAGCTCTAATCGAATCTCACCTGATGGTAAGTGGTGATGTGGTCGAAGGTATTAACAGGCTTTACCTAGAATTACTGGCTCTCAAAGAACACACCATAAGGTGCATGGCGACAAATTTTCTACCTGAGGGTGGTCGCTAGCCAGGCGGGCATTCGCAAAATACCCTTCCACCATGCGGTAAAGCTCAAGCCTGCGGCGGGATTCGAACCATGGACCTGCTGCGAAGCAACCCATAGCCAATGCCACTGATCCATCAGTGCTTCAAAGCTTCAAAGATGTTTGGAACAGCGTTTAAACTTAGCGCGTGTTATGCTAAGCCAAGTAATGGAAATATGCTACTTTAGCTTGTTAAAACAGGAGTGGCGCTGCCAAGCATAGTTTTTACATTGTAATTTTACTCGTACGTTTATATTTTCAATATATTTAAAATCAAACAAAGCGAATTAAAACAGCTATTGCATTACGAAATTTACAATTACTATCAATGGAAAGCGTTGAAAAAATTTCTTGTCTTATTTGCGATCACAATATTGTCCGTCGCGGTCATGAGTTGGATGGGTGACCGCTGGTGACATTACTACTAAGCGCGTCCGTGTTTCGTAGGGCACGTTTAGCTGTCGGTCCCAGTTGACGTCTTAGGATGGCAGTCGTTATAGCATGGTGGCAGGACATTTTGCGAATGCCCGCCTGGCTAACTACCGCCCTCAAGTAGAAAATATGTCGCCAAGCACCTAATGGTGTGTTTCGGCAGCTGTCCTTGAGAGCCAGTAATTCTAGGTTAGCCAGAACAACATCTTCGACCACATCATCACTTACCATCAGGTGAGATAGTGGTCAAAAACTAACCTATGAAGCATAAAAAAAAGATATATATTAGATATTTTGTTTCAATCACTCTAAAGATATTTTATATATTACTGTTCTTGTCGTTTTCAGTTGCACAGATAAAACAAAAACCAGTAAATATTCCACTTGTAAAAAAATTACTATAGATGTGGTACAATTTTTAGGGAGCGATCTTAGGTAGAACCCAGGTAAGAAGGACTAAGGCTCCCTGAATAAGAAATTTAAAGATCGACTTAGTAGACGCTTGGCAAAGATTGACCAGTAAACTCTTATTTAAATATATCTGAATCTTAGCCTTAAAGCCTTAAATATTTGTCAAAATGTGAGTAAATCTCTGCAAACGTAGCTTATGCTTTTATAGAACCCTTTAAAATCACGTACAAATATTCAAACAAAACAACAAAACTGTGAAACATTTTTACTCCCCATCACGTGAGGTTGAAAAGAATGAAAATCAAAACGAAAACCGAAACGTTCACATAGATGGCACCACTGAACGTCATTAGTGGATCGCACATCCGGTTCCGGCAGGTACCGCGCTTCCGGTAGGGAGGAAGGGAGGGGAAGGGGTGAGCTGCTGACTACCTACTCCTGGGATGGATGGTTGTGGGGCACGCTTGTTGTTTACTTGTTTTGTTAACTGACTATAGGAAGTTACTTCGTCGGACATGTATTTTAAGTCTTTGTTATATATGAATTAGAACTCTTTATGCCTGTTTGTTGTGTCTGGATTTAGACACCAATAAACAGATTAATGTATGATCTTGTTCCAGTTCAAAACAAATTGGCAAATGTAGATAAATGTTTCTAGTGTATTTGTAGTTAATTTGATTGTTTATATTTCTGTATTTGGGTAAATAACTTGTCTAGCTAAAATGTACCAAATCATGGAGAAGAATGAATGCTAGGGATTCACATATTAATTACTTCCGTCAATGGGAAATACATTCGAAGTCCAAGATCATTTCTAAATTTGTGACTTTAGCACGAAGCATTTTTGATAAAAAACATTCAAAAAGTTTTTTTTCTAAAATATCAAAATATGTATGCTTTTATTTTATGTATAATTATATTAAGGGATATCAAACATAAAAAACAATACTTCAAAATTCAATCACCTCCATGGCTCGTTTAAAACATATAAAATATTATTAGATTATATTTTAATAAGTGAATTGATTTTATACGGCTGTTAAGGCGTTTACCGTTTTCGTTTATATAGGGAAAGATATGCAGCAATCAGCATCTTCTGTGAGGAGGCCAGCTCTTGGAAGCAAGAGCTAAAATGATGAAGATCCTCTGGCTCATCGGGCTTCTTGTGGTGGGTGCTTGGGCACGACCTGAAGGTGAGTTATTACATTTTGATTTTTTTAAACTCCATTTTTGAGAGGATTATTTTATTCAGAGTTTTACACATTTGAATTTAATTTTTTGCTCTTTTGACATTAAAGTCATTCATCCATTTCACAATACAGGATCACATTGATTACATATCCCTTTTCTGATCAATATCCATGACTCTTTCCTAATGCATTGTACTTTGTTTTAATCTCGATATAAAACGTTATTTGTAATATTTAAATATATATCATCACGCCTGTATATCCCAGAAGAGGACGGCAGAGGTTTTTCAACACACACGTTTTGCTAGAGATGCTTATGCCCCATCAAATCCAATATTCCGAGCGTGGTGCCAAATATCAACCTGCTATTAAAATATTCTTTGTCAGATAACCCAACATCTGTTTGATCCAGGCTACAAACCCAAGATGTCAATATTTTAAATCAACACTTAAAGCCACTCTACCAACGAGAGAATCTATATTTGTATTCCACATTTTTTACATTCGAAAAGAACGCTGTTGTCACTTTTCACATTTCTTACTTAATTGCTCAACATTTTCGCGGCGTTGATAAAGGAAACACTATTTTACTTCGTCTGGTTTTTTAAGCGGACAGCTGCGATGTTTCTGTTATCGAAACACAAAGACGCTTCCTTTCGCCTGCACCTTCGAAGACGGTGGAACATATCAGCTTAGACGATACGTTTTCACTTTGTACTTAAACAATCTTAGCCTTCAAAGGGATTTGAATATTGCATTGTTTATGTTATTAGTTATTAACTATAGAAAAACTGTTTCCAGCCAACCCTTCTGGTGAAGTCGGTACAGATGGCGAAGAAGACTCTCGCTCTTTCATCCCGAATGATTGGATAAATATCGACGGAATTGGTAAGAAATTTTATCTGTTTACAGCTCTCATGATAATACAAAATCCATTTCCAAATAATTAAATAGAAAACGTTCAGTTATTAGGCTTAATCTTGCTAAACTTGCCTAAAATATTATATATTTTCAGGCCTAACTTAAGATTTGAATTAGTACAATTAGTTGAATTATACAAATTCGCGGTCTGGATCTCGAACACAGAGTTCTGGGTTCATATCAACCAAAGCAAAAAAAAAAATTATCTAACACATCCAACGCAAAATGTTTTGTATTATATAATAAGCTACTGGCTAACATTTTATCACTGATGATATTTGTACTAGTCATGTCCCATTGTTGAATTTTTGGTGTGTGAATAAAACTTGAACGCGTCTATTTAAAAATGGAAATGTGCTCACATAAAGTGTATTTATTTATTTTCTTTAATTTTAGGCGTATCACGATGCACGCAAGTGGGAGATATGTACATGGCTCGTTCTTGGGGCGAATGTTACATCTGCAGTTGCTTCCCATCCCACTATTCTGGCGGAATTTTCGCTAAATGCGCTCCTTGCCGCGGTTGCAATGGTAACTATTCATTTTCATCATTACCTATTTTAAGTTTCACCTTGCCTATGTGTCACAATACTCTTTCTAAAACTTTTTCTATTCGTATACTGATAACATTCGTAACGTGCCTTAATCAACTGCTTTTACAAAATTAATAAACGTGTAGATTTGTGTAACTTGTGATATCAGTGTTATTTTCTAATTATACAAGTGCCCCGTTATATTTGCTGTTGGCATTATAGTTTTGACTGAGGTAAATATCGCGGTGATTGTTTGGTTTCAGCACCGATCCCGGCTCCAATACCGGCCCCGGTATCGATACCAACACCGGAACCATTTTTCCCTCCGGCACCTTGGCCTGCACCGATACCGCCACCAATACCGGCACCCTGGCCAGTACAGAAACCAATTAATCCAATTTGTAAGTACTTTTTCTGATTCAGTTATTAAGTTTGATATTTTTTATCCATATTTGTATTCAGTTCATATTTAGGCATAATTCAATTACTTACGCCCTTATGCTATCTTCTTGTCTTTACCTAGACTAATTTCTGTTTCGACTTCAGTAGATTCTCCTATCAGAGGAAGAAATTCTTTTTGATACGTTTCCAAATCTTCCCTTTACCTACCCTCCAAGTCGTTTACTTCGTCCTATATATACAACAATAATTATGTAGTTACAAAAAACTTATACTGATCTTGTTTCAGGCCCACCGCCTGTAATTATACCGGGACCACCACGCCCCTACCCAGTACCCGTGCCAGTACCTGGCAGAAATATCTTAGTACCTGTCCCGGTCCCGATACGATCTGAACCAGAGAAAATCTTCGTTCAAGGACCTTCTGTACCGGTACCGGTACCAGTTGAGACTCGCGTACCGTTCCCAGTAGCGGTCAACCGGCCTTACCCGGTACCGTCACCGCCTAGAATAATCCCAATCCCTGTTCCCGAGCCGGTGCCGGGTCCTGAAGTCGAAGTACCTGTACCGGTACTTGTGCCATCAAAGCCCATCAGGGTTCCATACCCTGTCAACAGATACATCACAGTACCTGGTCCCGAGAAACTAGTACCAGTACCAGTACCGGTACCAGTCGAAAGTAAGTTACATTTTACTATTGTTTGATTACTGAAATGCAATATGAGACCGCAGCATCGATATAAATAATAAATTTACGTTTTATTTTCAGACCCAAAATACTATCCCGTTCCAGTAGTCTACTACGTTTGTGAGTACCATTATTATTATAGTAACATCTATTTTTAGTATCTATTTTACTATTCAGATAGATATTATATCGAAGGGTGTTCTAATATATTTATCTTAGTTTTTATTCGATATAATAAGGATTTCTTCCTGTTTTCCACAGCACCAATCTGTAGAAACCACTCACCGTTGGAACCATTCAGCATCCCTGGAGATCCGTGCCATATTTACGTCTGCAAGGTTCAATATCACTACGTCTACGTGGAAACCAGCACTGTTCCCTACTGTAAGATATACATGAACCATTTCATTTTGGCACTTATTTGGCTCTACGAATTAAGCATTGCGGGGGCAATGCTGCCAGCAGAGCATTTGGACTGCCTGTGGCACTGCAATAGCAAGATTGCCCAAATTATTTTGTTGTAGTACCTGACCTGTTATATATATTTCGTAGTATTTTGTTTTATTTTTATTAAAGCATACCGTCGCGTCGGTTAAAAAAATGTATTTCGCAAAACAATATAAATACATTTGGTGATCATAAAGCTTAGTAGGAAATTTATTAAAATACTTTGGTTTTGCATATTAATTACAACAGTTGACTACTTTCAGCTCCAATTATGTAGCGAATCTAAATAGATGATGACGTAGGCACCTCTGGCGTCTCTCCTTACAACTTTTATTACTATAGTACTACTTATATTAGTATTTTGATGTGAGTTTGTTTCTTTTCAGGTGAATCTCCTCTGATCAGTCCTCGTAAGTGTAATATATTCCTAAGTAAAAGTAATTAAAAACGATAAATACATATATAAAAAACAAATAAAGGAAACTAAACTTATTTAGAAGAAAGGTTAATTAATTAATTGCGCGTACGTGATTAAGAAAAATCGTGCTAAATATGGTATGATAAATTGGTTATAATTAATATTCATATTTCTCTTAAGGTGGACTTCTGTTAGTCCAATTTTTTTTATAGTTATTTATTTTATTTTCGTTTTTTTTTTATGTTTGTGCGGAATAAGCACCTGAAGTTAAAATTCTTTTGTGTCTGTAATATATTATTTCATATTTTTGATTACTTTGCTTGATGTAAAAATTCAAAAAGGGGCCACGACGCGGTTCAGTGTCTCCACGGTGAGTAGTCTTGGCTCGGAGAAGGCATTGTCTTTTATTACGAGACTCTAAACCTAGAACAATAAGTTTTTCTAATACTGTCAATTGATGACAATTTAAAGTTCTGTGTCTCGTAGTAAAACACAATGCCTACTCCAAGACAAAAGCGCCGGCCGCGGCACCACTGGACCACGCCGCGCTCCCTTTGAATAGAGTTTTGAATGTTTACATCGGATAAAGTCATAAAAAAATATGATATAATAAATAACAGACACAAGGGACTTTAAACATCAGGTGTTTTCGTGCTTATTCCGTGACAAATACAAAAAAAAACATTCATCTAAAAATGTTTGTTAGTACTAACAGAAGTCAACTCTAAGAGGTTGTTAGCATTTTTCCAATAACTCTGTAGAACAATTTAACACATGCTCCTGACCTAGTAGTAATCACGTAAAGATTGTTAGTTTTAAAATAAATTGTTGTTTGCTTCAACAGATGGAGGTGCATCAGCAAACGCTCATGCAAATGCATTCAATGGAGGATACGGTGGCTATGGAGGTGCTGAAGCTAATGCTTTAGCTAACGCCATTAGTCTTGGAGGTGGAAATGCTATTTCTAACGCTAATGCAAATGCTCTCTCGGGTGGATATGGAGGTCTTGGTGGTCTTGGAGGCTACAGAGGCCTTGGCGGATATGGAGGAGCTGAAGCCAACGCCTTGGCTAACGCCATCAGCATGGGTGGTGGAAACGCTTATTCTAATGCCGAAGCTAATGCACTTGCCGGTGGCTATGGAGGACTCGGCGGATATGGTGGAGCTGAAGCCAATGCCTTGGCTAACGCCATCAGCATGGGTGGTGGAAACGCTTATTCTAACGCTGATGCTAATGCACTTGCCGGTGGCTATGGAGGACTCGGCGGATATGGTGGTTATGGAGGAGCTGAAGCCAACGCCTTAGCTAACGCCATCAGCATGGGTGGTGGAAACGCTTATTCTAACGCTGATGCTAATGCACTTGCCGGTGGCTATGGAGGGCTCGGCGGATATGGTGGTTATGGAGGAGCTGAAGCCAACGCCTTAGCTAACGCCATCAGCATGGGTGGTGGAAACGCTTATTCTAACGCTGATGCTAATGCACTTGCCGGTGGCTATAGAGGACTCGGCGGATATGGTGGTTATGGAGGAGCTGAAGCCAATGCCTTGGCTAACGCCATCAGCATGGGTGGTGGAAACGCTTATTCTAACGCTGATGCTAATGCACTTGCCGGTGGCTATGGAGGACTCGGCGGATATGGTGGTTATGGAGGAGCTGAAGCCAATGCTTTGGCTAACGCCATCAGCATGGGTGGTGGAAACGCTTATTCCAATGCCGAAGCTAATGCACTTGCCGGTGGCTATGGAGGACTCGGCGGATATGGTGGTTATGGAGGAGCTGAAGCCAATGCCTTGGCTAACGCCATCAGCGTGGGTGGTGGAAACGCTTATTCTAACGCTGATGCTAATGCACTTGCCGGTGGCTATGGAGGACTCGGCGGATATGGTGGTTATGGAGGAGCTGAAGCCAACGCCTTAGCTAACTCCATCAGCATGGGTGGTGGAAACGCTTATTCTAACGCTGATGCTAATGCACTTGCCGGTGGCTATGGAGGACTTAGTGGGTATCCAGGATACGGAGGTCATCCAACCTACGGAGGAGCTGAAGCTAATGCTCTTGCAAACGCCGTCAGTCTAGGTGGTGGAAACGCATATTCAAACGCTGATGCAAACGCACTTTCCGGAGGTTGGGGAGGCCTCGGTGGATATGGTGGAGCTGAAACGAATGCTCTAGCCAATGCAGTCAGTCTAGGTGGAGGAAACGCGTATTCTAACGCTGATGCAAATGCTTATTCAGGAGGCTGGGGAGGATTTGGTGGATATGGAGGAGCTGACGCTAATGCACTAGCTAATTCAGTCAGTCTTGGAGGTGGAAACGCGTATTCCAACGCTGATGCGAATGCACTTTCCGGTGGTTACGGAGGACTCGGTGGACTCGGCGGGCTCGGTGGATATGGAGGAGCTGAAGCCAATGCTTTGGCTAATGCAGTTAGCTTGGGTGGCGGAAACGCGATTTCTAATGCAGGAGCAAACGCTTTATCCGGTGGATTTGGAGGATTTGGTGGTTTCGGCGGTCATCGATCAGGAGGTTTGTTGAACGCATTAGATAGCGCCTCGGCACATGCTTCAGCAGATGCGAGCTCTTTAGACTATAGATCTGGCGCGGATGAACAAGAAGATAATTCAAAAAGAAAAAGACTTCATCGTAGAGGTATTTCAAGTGCCGACGCTTTTGCAAATGCTCAATCTTTAGGGTATGGAAGTGGACTTGGAAGTGCTGGCGCTGACGCTTCCGCAAATGCTCAAGCTCTTGGATTTAGACATGGCACAACAAATAATAATGCAATCAGTTTGGCTTCTCTTGGGTTAGGAGGTCTAGCTAATGAGGCTTTAGCACAAAGTCAAAGTGTAGGCCCAGAGGGTATATCGAATGTCAATGCACTTTCTGCTGAACAGCTTAGCTATTTTAGAGACGCTTCTGAAAAAATCTTGAAACATGCAAAAATTTCCAGCGCTGATGCTCAGGCACTTGCTAAAAGTCTAAGACAAGCTGGTTATTCGGGAACAGATGCTGATATTATTGTACAAAATGAATTAGGAAAAAGTTCAGCAAGCGCTATGGCTCAGGCGCAAGCAATTGCCAGTGGCTGGGAAAAATATTTATCGAGCCGTAATGCCAATGCTGATTCAAATGCCCAAGCAGATGCAAACTCTAGATATTATGGTGGATTAGGTATTTTGGGTGGTGGGCATACTAGCGCCAATGCTCTGGCTAATGCGTTTGCAGGGGGCAATGGAGGATGGTTACATGGACGTAAAGAAGCCAATACTGCAACCTCAGCAGATGCTGAGCTGGCACTAGCCAGAGAATCGGAAAAGAATGATCCTGAGTTAGATGCTAGTGGAAGATATTTTGGAGGCTATGGGGGATCTGCAAGTGCTAATGCATTAGCTAATGCATTAGCAGGAGGTTATGGTGGCTTAGGTAACTTTGCCAATGCTAATGCCTTAGCTAATGCAAATGCTGTAGGTATGTCTCCTTACAGACTTTATAGGACAGGAGACGATGCACATAACCTAAGGAAGACGAAAAGAGCATTGAGTGACGATGTAGCTCTATAATTAAACTACAAATGGATGTTTCACTGTGCGTAAGTACGTAATAATTTCGGTAGTGAGCTTCTTGCACGCTTACCTTCGGAACTGGTTACTTCTGCCTACTTCTTCAATGGTAATTCATATTATTATTTTATTCTATCTTTTTCTAGCATATTACGTTTTTTTTTGTTGTCTACATACAAACTCGTCAAAAAGAACTCTAAATCTTAGCTTCTGTGGGAATGGCCATAAATATTGAATGGATTGTAGATCGCAAAAAACATTTTATTTGTTATTTACTTCTAAATTTACTTTGACAATAATTTACACCAGCAATCTTAACAAAAACTTTACTGACTCTTCATTATTACTTTGAACTACTTCCAATCTTTGAATAGCATTGATGCACCAAAAATATAAAAAGTGTTTATGTACTCACGTTATTTGAAACTAATATGTAAAATGTTTTGTGTTACAGAATAAACAGCTAAGCTTCAGTGATCTCTCAACTACGACGACGTGAATATGGATTCAGTGACATAGTATTAAGTTTATGCATCAGAAAATGACAGAACACACTACACTTGTATATATTTTTGTAATAAAAGCATTTAGTGGGAAAGTTTTTTTTTAATTCTTCAATCACTTGTACGTTTTTATTAAACAATGATTCCTAATAGCATAATAGATAACAATACCACAGAATAAAACAATAAATGATTTACACGCGGACACGCGTACGCAGATTTAAAAACACTGACATTGTATACAGAATAGGATTTTTATAAAACCTTACCCAATAGTTGTTTACCTACTGAAGTAGAACTTTAGAAGATTTAATTATAAACCTTCTTAATCAGATTATTATTGCTATCAAAAAGATCAAGAAAATATTTTCGTATTCGTTCCTCGAAAGTGTGTTGAAAAACGTCGTATGAAACTCGTGCGCGTTGTTTATTACAATCTCTATCATTTAGGCCTGCGATCTTCGATCTCAGGTTTCTTTCGATCTAAAAACCTGTCTCGGTTGTAATAAATAACTTCGCGCACTTGTTGCATAATGTACTATTCCGGTGTGACTAGATTTAATAAACTGTAAATTACATAATTATGACGTTCGTCCATGTTGCTGTGTTTGCCAGGGCTTAATTCAGCTACGCATATACCGGTCTCTAGAACTTAAAATGAGCACGCTGAAAATAAGGATTTTAAAAGTTACTCCTTTTAGAAAAGTAAGAAAACGTAAAACTTTACATTTTTACTGCATTACGAAGAAGAATCAATCGATTACGAGTGGAGTCAGTTTCGTGATAGAACTCAAGCCAAATATACCACTAATACTAAACTTCAGTAGTGAAACAGATAAGTTTTTTTTAATACTGATAGGTAAGCCTTTGACCAAGATATCACCTGATGGTAAGTGATGATGTGGTCGAAGGTGTTAACATAGAAGAATAGAATTTACTGGCTCTCAAGGACAGCTGCCGGAACACACTGTTAGGTGATTGGCGACAGATTTTCTACTTGAGCGTGGTCGCTATCCAGACGGGCATTCGCAAAATGTCCTTTCTCCATACGGTGAAGCTCAAGCCCGCGGCGGGATTCGAACCATGGACCTGCTGAGCGGCAGTCCATAGCCAACGCCACTGAGCCATCACTGCTTCAAATCTAACAATCATCTCCACAGTTCCAGAAAATCGTTATTATTGTTGCTCTTCAAGTGCTACTGTGGAAACTGGAACTGCGTTTGACCCTCCGCCCGCCCATTATGGGGTAAACATCGTAATGAAAATGTAAATATGTATTAATTATATACAGAATTGTCGACAATTGTTTTCACTGTGTATTTGTTTAATTAACATTGAAAAGTTTATTACAAAGTTAATTTAAAATCTGTAACGTTTAAAACACAATAATAATAATTATATTTCAAGTCGTAATTGACAGCTGTTGCTAATCCGGAGAGGTTGAACCAATTAAAAAGTTATGCCTTAGCTTTAATACATCAAGATATGCCATTAACTTCAAACTGCTTTCATGGTTGTTACGAGTTTTGTATAAAATGTTACTTTTATGGATTTTTCGTCCATTCAAGTATTTTATTAAAATCTGGTACTATAGTAAGTGAGTGTGGTGTCAAAAAGGAGGATATCATGCCGGTAGGCCAGGGATGGAGGGCTTTCCTCGTCGCCTATCTGCTTATCGTAATCTTAGGACAAGCCGAATGTTCTAGCGATCTCAGAGGTGGTAATTATATATTTCAGTTTTAGTACATACAGATTTACCCCGTGGGGTGCCTGCAAGAATGTAACTGTATCACTTCCCATTGCTACAAAACCAAAAGGAAAATTAACCGCTAGGCTCACCGATATATTTTTAGGACAAAAGAAATACACTAAGGGTAAATAAGTTCATTACCCGATATCAGGCTAAATAAATACGCGGATAATTTTGTACTCTAAACCATTTAAATGTGGTATTACTATTAAGAAAGTGAAACCTAGAAAGTATAGCAGAATTTAAATTTGTTTGATTCCTGTTGTGGAAGACGGAAACTGCTGGGTTTGACTTTAGGACATGTGACATCAGCTGGAAATAGTATGTATTATCAGATGTAGCAAAGTGGGCAAAATTTGTTTTTTGTTTATGGAGCTAAACCGCCAAATGAGACGGTATATTTTTTAAAAACTAGATTACATTTTGTCCTTTGCTACAGCCCTCGGTCTGATGTAAAATTATTAAATCAATATCATGTCAAATTTAAAATGCTGTAATACCATGGTAACAAAGGTTTATCATATTTTGTTGGTTACAGAGATTAAAGTTCAATATTAGTTAAACCCCAGTTTGGTGAAATTGGCCCTAAAAGTGACAAAACAAAATTTACCTCAACTCAAGCTTGTATATTATTATTATCGTTGCTCGAATTACATAAATAAATAGTAATAGTATATCAGAAGTTTATTTTACTTTCGCAGCAAGTATGTATACATTGTATTTTATCTATACATAAAAGTAACAAAAATATATTTTCAAATTTGAAACAACCCTAGGTTATGCAGACTCAAGAACCGGTGATATCGAAGATATCGAAAACGAAAGCGAAGGTAAATAATCTTATTAGATAATTTAAATATTTTTTAATCCAATAAAATTAATTATAAAACTTATTAACACACTATTTTAGAATCCAAAGCGAACGAAGATGCTTTAGAAGAATTAGGCTCTGATAATAGAATACAAGTTAATGAAGAATACCAGCCTAGTGATCGCAATGATCATTCTTTAAAAGACCAAGAATACTTAGGGCCTTGGCTATTGCCCGGACCCTCACCCCCTGGCTTGCAAGATGATCCGAATGTCGTGATCGATAATAAAGATAAATCAACACTACGAGACCTACCAGGTAATATATTTCTTACACAATACAATTTTTCAATTTGCCTCATTTTAGCTAATAATTTGGAAAATCTGTACGATGTGGAATCACAAATTTCTGGCCCACCTCTTAAAAAATATTATATACGTGAGACCAAGGTAATTTTTTCTTTATCCAAATTTATTTTCTTTATGTGTGAATCAAACGTTTGCCAGATCCGGCCTTAAAAATGTATCAAGGAGTACATCCCAACGTATTCCAGTATACCGGTGGTCCAGTTATTCATGACAATGTGGTTTTCCCAAACGACCATGAACAGGAAAATGAATATCCATTGAGTGCAGTGAATGAAGCTGATCAACAACCATCACAATCGATAAGGCATGGTAAGTACACATAAGTCTCCAAAGATAAAAGATATAAGTTTTAAACCTGTTAACTTTGTGTTGAGGTTTTCGCGATTATTACTCATAGTAATTAAACAATTGGTCACGGGGTGACTCACACGATCACTCCAAAGTGTTTGAAACGTCGGAACAAAAATAATGATAAATATACGCGATTTAAACCGTTTAAAGTTGTTTAATTACTATCAGTTAACTTTTTCTTTGAGTGCCATTCTATTTCGTGAAATAGTAGTTTCCAAAGGGCCGAGAACCAATTTCCTACTTCTTCCTTGGACCCCTAATATAAATATTTTTAATAATAACAAATACTTTTAAAATATTTTAAGAAAACATCAAATTAATATTTTAATAAAATACTTAAAAAATATAAAAATATATCTAGTGACAATTCCGCTTAATTTTCCTGCTAAGCCGACGTGACGTCACAAACGCCACGCAGCCACACCGGAAGAATTTTCGACGCGTTTCGCTTCTACACGAAGCATCCTCAGGAGGTCTTGACTCTTCGAGCGCACGATCGAGAATCTTTCTTTTGATTCAAACGCCACGCAGCCAAACCGGAAGAATTTTCGACGCGTTTCGCTTCTACACGATCGAGGATCTTTCTCGATCGTGCGCTCGAAGAGTCAAGACCTCCTGAGGGTGCTTCGTGTAGAAGCGAAACGCGTCGAAAATTCTTCCGGTTTGGCTGCGTGGCGTTTGTGACGTCACGTCGGCTTAGCAGGAAAATTAAGCGGAATTGTCACTAGATATATTTTTTAAGTATTTTATTAAAATATTAATTTGATGTTTTCTTAAAATATTTTAAAAGTATTTGTTATTATTAAAAATGGATTTCCGCAAAGTAACGCCTGAATCTATTAATTAAATATTTTTAATTGTTAAAAATATTTCGATAAACCGATTGTTGATCGTTTAACTCATAATGGAGTGCTATAATTTCTTTATATTCATTTAAACATTATATGTACATGAAATTTAAAACTCTTTCAGGGTTATTCTCAAAACTGATTCCAATAGAGCGCCATATTTTGTTAACGAAAATACCCGGTAAGTAGAACTACAACTCATCGACTATCGACATCAGTATTTCTGGATGTACGAGTATTAGTTGAATTTATTTGAACTTTCAGGAGCACAAAATGTAATACAATGTTCGAAAGAAGGAGAGCTCCACAATTTCTGGGCGCCTAGCTTTCAATGCATGGTGTGTGTATGCCTCAGCTCTTACGGCAGACTGAGGCCTGTGTGTGTGAGTTGCAACACATGCTTGTCACCCCCTGGACCGACGCCTTCTCCAGGACCTTCTACACCCTCGTACATAACAGTTGCGCCTCCCCAACCACCCACACCAGTACCTTTACCAGAAGAAGGTAAGCATTCTAAATATGTTATATACTCGTAAATATTTAGTATTTACGACTATATATTATGTAAGCTTAGCGTATTAGCTTACATAATAACAACGAGAAAAGTAACCATGAGCGGGTTCGAACCCGTGACCAACCACACTCATAGTTTACATATTGACCTATAAGTACAAATATTAGAACAGGTATAATAACCCATAGAGACATTCGCATACGAATATGGTTTAATAATAGGGGTTAAAGTATGAAATTGCCGTTTTATTGTAATAGGTACTCCGAATTGACATAGAACCATCATGGTTTAAGATTTTTGAATGTAACTTTAACACCTATGAGGTACATATAGGAGGGTACCTATGAGGCTCTTCTTTTAAAAAGTGCGCAGCATTCGATTATCGACTTTCGGTAGTTTCTTTTTTATTCAGCTTAGACAAGAAAGATGGATATATCGAAGAGAGAAATTCAAGTGATTTTTGAATACTAGTTCCGACGCGGATTTAACGCGGCAGAAACGGCTCGCTGTATCAATGTTGCGTTTGGGGAGGGGACTGCTAAGGAACGCACTGTGTGATTTTGGTTTAAAAGCTTTCGTGATGGAAACTTTGATTTGAAGAAGGAACGCGTGGAAGATCGCCCACACAGGTGAATAACAATAAATTGAAAGAGATAGCGGAAACCGATCCATCCAAACTACCCAGAAATTAGCAGCATGGTTTAACGTTACCTTACCAACAATATTGACGCATTTGCGTCAAACCAATAACAAAAAAAAATGGGTGCATCATGATTAGACTGACACAGTTTCCTAAAGCAAAGCTTACCAATAAAAAGTTAATGGTAACTGTTTGCTGGTCTCAGCATGGCGTTAGTCACTATAGCGTTCTCTGATCTGGTAGGAAACAGCCCCGACTCATGAATCGTTCTTCATCACTATTGCTCCATGATAACGCGAGAACTCATACAGCACGAGAAACCATTTTAACTCTACAGGAACTGCAATTAGAAACCATTCGTAACCCTCCGTATTAGCCAGACCTTGCTCCAACGGACTACCATTTTTTCGTGATTTGGACAATTTTCTACGTGATTAAAATTTTTCTTCCCAGGAGGCAGAACAAAATGCTTTTACACAGTTTGTCGAATCTAGATCACCAGAGTTATATCGCAAAGGCATAAATGACCTTCCTATTAGATGGCAGCAATGTTTAGATAACAATGGTAGTTATTTTTTTTAAATAAATATGTGAAATTAAAAGCAAAAAATGAATTTTAATTTTTCAGTACAAATCGGTAATATCATCATTTAACCACTAATTATTAGAACAAAAGAATATGTCTCACACCGACACCGCTACATTTCCAATCTGAACTACTTGTAAATGTAGCCGGTTCATATTTATCTTAGCCGCTCATGTTTAAACTTTTTTGTTGCAATGTGATTTTTAGCACCGTTTCATAAATAGTAGAAAAAGACATAGGCATCACGAATATCTTGCAAAGAAGGAAAAATTATTCAAAGCACTAATGTGATACTACGAGTAAACGCACAAGAAAATTTCTAATTAAAACCATTTGTCGGACGGAAATAATATTATCTCGAGCTAGTTTTCTGACTCTAATTGTTCCTCAGTTAGAGTGGCTTCGTAGCATTATAAATTGGTAAAGGAATCAAACAAGAGGGATACGAAAGAAATATTTTGTTTCAAAAATATTATGCCAACAAAATACTTGATAAGTCAATCTAATGCTAATTTATATTAAAAAAGCAATATAACCAGACTTCAAACTCATAGTACTGTAAAATCGACTGTAAAAGTTTTCGAATATATTTATTTTGACTAGTGTCGTGCAAGCCGCTGCCGATCAATGAGCCGTTTCAGAGTCCACTCGATCCGTGCAAGATGTGCATTTGCACGGAAACTGTCAACGAATGGGGCCAGTTAAATGCACAAATCAACTGCCATCACAACCCTCAATGCGGTGAGTATAGCAATTTTGACTTCACCTCAAAATAACATTCGCTTTTCCTTAATTAAAAAATAATTATCACGATATGGTCAAACATATATATATGTGAAAGTATATGTGTACATATAATATTATATATATTTACATCCTTATCCTATTAACTATCGAGTTTATAGGATAAGTCATAGATTATAGCATTCCTGGTAGAGAAGACACCTAGTTGGATCTACCGTGTTGTGTTTTATTTGTGCTGCTAGGCAACTTAATTTTGATTGCTACATTTCGGACTGAAGGAGAGCGCTGACAGTTTAATAAAAGAAATAGGTATGGATAAAAATATATCATTATGTCTGAATCTATAAGACAGTATTAATATACTGTCTAATCATAATCACAGAAATGGACTGCCGGCCTAGAAATGCCGCCCGTGCCTTTCCCGCCATATATTACTGTGGGAGTTGTGAAATATAAACAAAGGAAAAATAGCCGCTCCTTCTGAAGAACTTTCAACTTACACTGTGATCCCCACATGCCGCCCCGTGGGGATGCTTTTTTTTGCTTTTGCTTTAGCAAACCCCCCTTAATAAGACAAGCTGTGTTCAGCAATGGACAATCCGGCTGATATAGTAACAGTACAGTATAATAATTACGGATTTATCTCAATAAGATTCAAGTAATACTACGGTGAGATTTAAGATTACTAATATTTCAAAGAGTTTTCAAATCTTCTACATCTCAGTTAAGTTATAACCGCATTCTCTGTAAGAACGACCGCTGTAAGAGAACCGTATAACGCGTCGCTGATGTTAAATTTGTCGTGAAAGTTGTTTTAAACAATATCAATTCTAATCAGAGTTTTAATCGAAATTGTAAAATAAATAGTGATTTATACAAAACTACTCAACCTGCTTGGGCCCAGTGTCAAATCTAGCAATCTTTAACAGTAACCCTGCAACAATGTAAACACCGTATAATCCAAGCGCTGCCTTAAAGCATATTGGACCAAAAAATTTTTTCGAAGAGTGTATGAATATATTGACACAACCAATCAAACCACAGGCTAGGTGCGCACTGGTTTAATTACGACAACACGGCGCGGGCGCAGCCGCAGAACTTGACATGAACACCTAGCTCCTAGCTATATACTTAAGTCTACATACATCACAGTTATAAAACTACGTAACAATAAAGCTTCAAAGGCGTATTATTCTGCAGCAGTGTGCCTACTTAGAAAATACCTGATCCTTGTTTAAAGATTCAAATATCTCAACAAACTTTTCTCGTTCTCCCTTGTTATGCGAGGAGTTACCACACTTTTCACACAAGAGTACCTATATACAATGTTATTCCTTATCCTGAAATGATGATTAAAGTAAAGTATTTTATTTCAGTTTTGCCCTCATATTCTACTCGTAAGTATTTGAATAATCATGATTTTGTGAGAACTACCATTGATAATTAATGTAATAGAAGATAAGATTTATTTGATTTTTATTGTTTTGATTCGTTTTATAAGTAGTTTTTATTTTAGGCAGGAGTAAAACTTCGTAGCATTGATCATTATTTTCGCGGCTGAGTACATTTTGCAAGCATTAACTGACTCTTAAGATGTAATATACAATAATTTGGCTGATATACTATTCTTGGACCACTGTCTCACCTGATGTTGTTCAGACTAACCTAGAATTACTGGCAACAGGCCTACTGAACAATATCTTCAAGTACATCATTACTTACCATCAGATGAGACATTATTTCCCAGTTGAGGGTGGAAGCAAGATCGGTGGTCACATTATCATAACGAATGAAATCCTAATACAGCCACCTAGATCGACGGCTTAACGTGGCCTCCAAACACGTGCACGCTCAGTCGTTATTCCGCTAGCGGTCACCCATTCAAGTCATGACCGCAGCGGACATTGCCTTACTTAGTTGATTGGTTAAGACGACTAAGCAAGCTGCGCTACGAGCGCTTCAAAAACATTCATCATGGCGGTGCTAACTTAGTCATTACTCATGCCTATAATCAAATATTGCATTAGTGCTATTAAATAATTAATCTTAATGTAATTATGATTTCAGCTCGACCACCAAACCCAACTCCGATACCGGGTTAGTATGTTTATATGAAATGTTAGTGCCTTGTTTATTCTTAGTTATTACATTTCATATCATGAAGCCTTGATGTATTATTTATCCCTAAAGGATAAGGCATAGGTATTTAAACACGTTTTGCCTTTGTACCATAACAAAACAATTCGAGTCTAACTGAGGGTAGTTCCCGACTTCTACAGAAAAGTCTGTTTTTCATCTTTCATACTTGTAAAGTAACCTTGAAGTGAACTATAGAACTTTACATCTCAGGGAAATGATTTTCCGTGCTTTATATTTTTTTAAACTATCAAAGCCACATCCCAAGTATATAAGATATATTATATATATATATATATATATATATTTCTGAGTTGGCGCCACTGCTCACTTTTTGGTATATTATCTTTAGTCGTCTTGTACGACATTCACGGGAAGAGCTGGGAGGTTACATTCTAGCCCGGCAACCCACGAGCATAACAATCTACTACAGTTTAATTTATTGAATTGGAAAAAACAGAATGCTTTAGATAAACGCAGCGTTACTGATTTGTTAAAGGCATCATAGAAATTTAATTCTTATAAATACCATTGACCTTTTCAATTTATGCGTCGAGCTTTACTATATTATTTTTAATTGTTTTTTCCAGCGCCAGTGTGCAACGAGTTCCCACAGAACGTCCCGTTTCCCCACCCAGACGACTCATGCATGCTTTGCAAGTGCGTTGTCAGAACGACGCACTATGGAGTTGTTGAACAGCACATTGACTGTTTTGTCAATCCTGAATGCCGTAAGTCATAAAATGATTTTGCGTGGTTCTTGATCAAGGAATTTTTCAGAGTGTTAAGGCGTATATTGGCAGGCAATTTCAAGCGTAAACGTCGTCGTCACTGTCCCCCATGTGACACCAGAACAGATGACTGTTATATATGTCATATCTGTTAAAATAATTCGAACAATTTAATGGAATCCCGTGGACCTCCTGTCTAGCCTTTCGAGAAACAAGCGTGACGTATTGATGTCGTAAAATGTAATTTTTATATAAATAAAATAGTTAATTACTTATAATTAGATTGATATTCGGTGTTTTCCGGCAGCTGACATACAGTAATTCTAGATTAGCCTAAACAACATCTTCGACCACATCATCACTTACCATCAGGTGAGATAGTGGATTGAAAGGCTAGCCTATCAGCTATGTATATATAAATAAAATATTCGAAATCAATGGTTATTTTTTTTGAGGACTGAGCAATGATCCTGATCCTGTATGGTCTGGCTTGGATTCGCACCAAAACACCGGATGGTAACAAGCACATAGTGGTAACAATGTTGTTAATATTAGTAAAGTAAGTACTACTATTGACAACATTACTATTGAAAACTACTATCACATAAAATGAACACACTACCTTTTGTGTTGCAGAACCAACTGTACAACCAGAAACAGAGTTCCCAGAACCTATCACGGAGATTCCAGGTCCACCACCTGACCCAGGTAGCTAATAAAAATTATACGTAGATAACATTTTTAAGGTTTTTTTTTCCTATAATACGTATAAAGCAGTGGGGTGCCGGGCAGGAAAGAGTACAAATCCAGAAGAAAAAAGCGAGTTACAAACCGAGGAACTTTTATCTTACACTGCGATCCCAAAGACGCCTGGCAAGCGTGAGGATTATGGCAAACCCTCTTGATGGAAGAGGCTTTCATTAGCAGTGGACAATCCGGCTGATACCGTAAATGTATACAGCTGGATTACCATTTACCATACACTGATTCATTGACTGGCTGGCTCACTGACATAATTTATCTTCGAGAAGGACGTGAGGGGTGAAAGTGATGAATGACAAAAGTGTATATTGAGAAGGTATTTGGACGAGTATGGGAAAAATAGGAAAAACATGAATATGTCTTTGCCAAGAAAAATTAAAGTGTCAATGAATCGAGAGAGTAGTCGAATGACATGGTCAAACACCCAAATAGCCGATTCAAAATGGTTCATACAAAATCCTTCGAACCCCCTGAAGCTCAATATAAATTAAATTCAGAAAACTTTCATAAATAAATTAAATTCACTTCAAAAGTGTAGAAGTTGCATCACTTGAACTTTTTCAGAGATTTGCAGCCGCTACCCTGATAATATGATCTTCCCTCACCCTCTGGACTCATGCCAGTTGTGCAAGTGCAACGTCCACCCGAGTCTCTTCTCTGACAAGAAGAAGATCACATGCTATGTGAGACCTAATTGCAGTAAGTGCTGTTCGTACTCTAGTGATAACGTCGGCTTAACTCGACCAAAGTGACAGCGGGCGGCAGTTTTACTGTCGTACCATTTCCGACTTTATTTCTATCATGGGATAAGAAACTTGACGGTGATGGGCCGCGCGATTTACGCAAGTCTTTCAACCGATATTATGCATTGTATTGAAAGATACAAAGTCGAGAATAGTATGACAGTAAAACTCCCGCTTAGGTGTAAATTGAGCTTTAGGGTATGTTTTAAATTATTAGTAAGAAGGTGATGTTTCTGCTTTGTCATTATTTCAAAACAGTTTGGAACCTCAGTAAAAATAGATTGTAGAACTGCGACAAAAGAAAGATAAATTTCGGTTCAACATTCAGAGCAAGAACTGCTGCCACGGAAAGCGAAAAATTAAATTGACCGATTTTAAAGAGAAATCTCGGTCAATTCGTTAGTAAGGGTTTTTATACAATAATCTGGAGACGACGCGACGAATTTGAACTGAATTTATTATTTGAAGCTTTGCATTCAGAAACAATGTTTTCTGACACTTTTTGGGGACCCTTTTTGTACGGTAATGTGAAGGAACACACATGAGGCCCACCTGATGTGAAGCGGTAACCTCTGCCATGTGACAGAGTGTTTATACGTATACTAATAAAAACAAAAACTTTTATAAGGGGGTCCCCAAAGTGGAAAAGAAATTTTATTTTTCTTTTTGCACTATCCGTATAACGGTTAGGTATAAATATACAAGCGACAAACTTAGTATATAATCTAAGATCGAAAGTATAAATATAAGTGCGGATCAGACTTCCGCTAAGGATTTCGAAATTGAATCGAATATGAAAAACAAATATTTTTGGTACTCTCTGTGTTAGTACAGATGACCTCCCACGGTGTTCCTCGGCCCAACTTACACATAGCAAGTTTTTATTTTGAGTTATACGATAACCTCTGCCTATAACAGATGCAGTTTGTTACAAGTGGCAAATTGCACTACGCCCATCATCGTGAAACAAAGTTACTAAGTCTCATGTGCCTATAATTTCACTTGCACTCATACCCTGCAAACCGGAACACAGTAATGTCAACATTAGTGCTTGGCGGTAGAAATAGCTTTGGTGGCAGTACTTCCCCGGGGGAACTCACACAAAGAGTTCCTTAGGACTAACCTCTGCCTATAACAGAAGCATTTCGTCATAAGTCACGAATTGCACTGCGCCCGTCACCTTTATACATAGTTGTTAAGTCTCATGTGCCTGTAATTTCACTGGCTCTCAAGGACTGCTGCCGGAACACACCGTTAGGTGCTTGGCGACAGATTTTCTACTTGAGCGTGGTCGCTAGCCAGGCGGGCAATCGCAAAATGCCCTTCCACCGTGCGGTGAAGCTCAAGCCCGCGGCGGGATTCGAACCATGGACCTGCGGCACGGCAGTCCATAGCCAATGCCACTGAGCCATCACTGCTTCTATTATATCACAGACTACTTATCTTATATATATTACATCATAGACTACTTATTCAATATAATTAAGACAGATGATACTTATTTGATAGATTTGCTATTACTTATATAAAGAAAATTCATAGCAAGAGTTTTTTTTCAGGACCTACACAACGACCAATCACAGTAGAGCCTATCACTGAAATTATAATAGGACCAGAACCAGGTAATTACATTTTTAGTGAAGTGTGAATGTGAACAGACGTAGGGATAAAGAAATGCGAGGAAGTAAGAAATTCGTGAGGAAGGATATGAAAGATATAAGCGGTGTGATGAGAAGCAACAGAACAGAACATGGAGGTAAAGACACCAACTTCAATTAAATACCTCACGAGGTAGGGGCAAGGAGAGGACTTATAAAGAGAGATATATCAGACTGCCCATCGGATCTAGTCAATTTACCTATTCCAGGTACTTTTATAATTATTTATTTGGTGTCAATAAAGAGTTTTGCAATCGTTTCGTATGTTTTCAGATTGTGAAGGATACCCCGAAAACTTGATGTTTCCTCATCCCTCGGACCCGTGTAAGATCTGCAAGTGCGTTCCGGAGACCAACTTCTTCAACCGGGATAAAAGGCTCATGTGCTATCTGAAGCCTGACTGCAGTGAGTAATAATAACAATTTTAATTCTACAAGAAACGTAGTCTTGATGAGTGAAACCGCTTATATTTACGATTAATAAATACAGCATTGTCTTAGCATGATCTGGCAGTTTGTTGCTTCTATTTTTGGCGGCAAGCCTTTGACAATCTCACCTGATGAGTGATGAGTGATGATGAGTGATGCGTGCGAAGATGTTGTTCAGGCTAACCTAGAGTTACTGGCACTGAAAGACATCTGCTGGAACATACCGTTCGGTGCTTACCGACAGATTTTCAACTTGAGGATGGTAGCTAGCTAGGCAGGCATTCGCAAAACGCCTTACCAACATGATGTAACGGCTGCCATCCTAAGAAAACAACTAGTATCGACGTACGGCTTAAGATGCCCTCCGTAGCATGCTCAGTGTAGTAAATGGCACTAGGGGTCTCTCATCCAAGTAATCACTGCAGCGGACATTGCTTAACTTAGTTGATCGTTTAACAAGGCCAGATACGATACCAGAGCCACAAATATCAAAATTTATCAGATTCTTCAAGAGAAAAGATAGCTGGTAACGATATTATCGCTATAAATGCTTATAAAAATCCCGAAAATTATTCGGGACGATTTTAGGTAGGGAAAACGTCTGAATGGGTATTTAATTTAGATGACAAACGGCAATTTTTAAATTTGAACACGTAATTGGTTGGTCAACAATAGTTCTAAAATAAGGTCTAGCTGTAAAGTACAGCTGCCAAAATAGACCGTTAAGGCTTGGCGACAGATTTATATTTACAAGTGGTGTTACCAGATGAGCATTCGCAAAATTGTCTACTTACTGTAAAGATCATGCAAGCTCGATATATTAATCAGACTGCAGCCTGACACTAAATCCTCATTACTTCTGTTTATTTATTAATTTACTTTTATAATCTGCAGTACCAAATCCTAGACCACGACCAAGTACAACTGAGTATCCATGGCCTGCTCCAATTTCAACACCAGTGCCGTTACCGCCACAACCAGATAACGGTGAGTTTATCCTATTTCTTAGATTGGTTCGAATATTAACAAACTTCTTGTCATTAAGTAGTGATGACGTGTGAATTTTCACGCGTCTTTTCTAGTCCTTGAGTTTGATGAACACCTCAAGGTCTAGAAAGACGCGCGAACAATCAGTCGGCCAGACGTCCATTTATAGTTAAAATTTATTCAGTGTCAAGCTAAGAGTGGTAATATTTCAGATGTATAAACTCTTTATAGAAATTTATCAGGTACTTCAGGTTTTTTACGACCAGTTAAAACGGCTCGTAGAAAGATAGTTACCTAATTGGTTTATATTTTGTGTCAACATTGCCGAAAATGTACAATTAAATATATTGGGCTCGTACACCAGAGGTTTCGTACCAAGATGTCATGACAAAAGGTACAAAAAACGAGGTCATTTGCGAGAGTCTGAATCGCACTTTGCCAGATTTTAGATTTGATGTATTTAATTTTAGAAATAATGTATTATTTTGTTATTTGTAGTGAGATGTGCCCCGTTGCCGACGGGTATACCATTCCCGAACCCGATGAACCCGTGCCAGGTGTGCCTGTGCACGGAACGTGCGGACGTGTTCGGGCGGCTGGACGTCAATATCGAGTGCCAGGAAAACCATCAATGCGGTAAATTTGTGTCATTTTAATAATTTGGGTACATACAGCCTGACTATAATAAAAATAAATAATTTAATTAATTACTTTAATTATCATATATTCAATAATTATAATACCTATACTAGGCAATTTAATTTTGAAAAACAATTGTTTTTACGATACGATAACTCTTTATTGACACCAAAGAACAGGAAAATACACACAACAATAACAATAGTTACAAGGTACATAGGGCGGTCTTTTCGCTAAAAGCGATCTCTTCCAGACAACCTTTGGATGGACAGAGATAATTTTTCGAGCAGGGTGGTGCTAGTCTCAAATACATAAACAAGTACGTAATATACTCGTATATGTTTATACCTAATTTAAAAAAACATACGCAATAAAGGCTATTAGATTTCAAGATTTCATTCGATTACTTTGTTTAATGGGATGGTTTGCTAATTTGCCATTTGTTAAGTTAGAGACACAAGTTCTGTCTAAGACATGTTGTACATAACTTAAACTTCATAGACAGTTTCTGCGAGATCACGAAAAATAATATTTCTTGCTGATGTACTGTTTTCTCTCTCTCGTGAACGACTACAAATATTAAATAATTCATCATCATCATCGTCACAGGGATGTTTGCCATTATCCCCTAGCTTGGCAGGCGTCTAAGGGTTCACAGTGATGGTTAATGACCCACAAATATACCCAGTAGAAAACATGAATTTTGGAATCCTCATTCAATAATAAATTATGTGACATTTTTGATTTCATGATTTCGCATGGCAAGGGGCGTACAACGTTGATTGAAATCTTAAGGTTCTAGGTTTGAATCCCGAGTCAGATAGTGCTGAAATTTCTGAAAAGAGTATTTCAATAAATTTCCGAAGTCTGGCACTGCAGCTGGTGATAATAAAGCCCTTACATGGGACTATAACTGGTAAAACGTGGTTTTACCCCTTGGACAATAAGCAGCCATATTATTTTTATAATTATATCGGTACCACGATTAAAATAGCTGATCTGAGTTCCACTACAAAGGTACGAATCATCCTGCATACTCACAAGTACAAAACTTTTCATCGACATTTTGTATAAAAGGTATTTTATTGTGTAGACATATATCTCTATGTACGTAAATCGTAAGGTATTCAGATAAAAGAGAATGTATAACTGTTTTCACAGTTTAATTTTATAATACAAAGTAAGAAAACCATCTGTTCACATATTTACTAATAAATATATTTAAGCAGGTAATAATTGACCACATTAATTATTAACGAGTTATGTGAATTATTTTTCATTTCAGTTCTACCTGACAATAGAACAATTTTACGTAAGTAGCTTTATTAAAATTTTTGGGGATATACAAGCATTTGACTGCAGATACACCTGATGGTAAGTGACGATGCGGTCGACGGTGGAGCATGCTTGCGTAGAAGATACTAATTCACTCTAAACTTGAAGACATCCAGATTGTACCTCTCGGGTAACAAAGACGCTGGGAGGGTGTTCCATTCCTTCGCGGTCCGTATTATAAAGGTGGACGCAAATCGCTTTGTGCGGACGGGAGGAATATCAACCATATACGGATGCCGTGTTTCCGTACGTCTTGTAGTCCGGTATTATTTTGACTATGTTTACTTGTAAAATGTAATAGTATAGAGTAAATACAAATCTACGTATTTAAAATATTGTTACAGCTCCGGAAATTATCACTCCAATACCACGTAAGTATTTCGTTTATAACTTAAACAAAAAAGTAAAGTTTAACAAATATTCTGCCTAAAAATCACAAGATCTAAGATAACAGGTTTAATATCCGCACTGGCGTGGTGTGCCCAGCTTCCATGATGCTCAACATTTTATTTTTCACACTCTCAGATAGATGGAGCTCTAACCAATTCTACCACACATTTGACAGGCAAATGATGATGATATGATTATCTTAGTAGAAAATTTCCCTGGTACAATCTCTATGCCTCTTTTAATTTTGACCATTAAGTAACTTTGTATGATTTTGTCTTATTGGGCATAAGTAAATAAACTTACTGAATTTTTTAGGATACATTGACAATATCACGTGTAATCGTTATTTTCAGTATATACAAAGTTACTTTATGGTGTAAATCTGACGTTGTTTTTCTCTGTACAGTGCCAATTTGTAAGAAGTTTCCGGAACACGTATATTTCCCCCACCCGACGGACGCGTGCAAGGTGTGCAAGTGTTCAGTTATGAACACGCCGTATGGCGTCCCTCAACAGCACATCTACTGCACCATTAGACCTGAATGCGGTAACTAAACTTTAATTTTATTACTACTTTTAAGTTTATGATTAAATTACACTTTTGGGTCTATTTGCGCACAAATTTAGGTCCAAATATATTATGGCTAATCTCGACGACAAGTTACATCGATCGTTATCACGAATACACAGCATTTTTACTGGATTTTGAACATGAATTTAGTTCGCAAGTAATTGATTCTGAGGGATTAATGAATCTATAGATGTTATACGCAGTTGGATCACAATATCTAACTGTGGATGTATCTCTAGAATTTTAACGATTGAAAGTATATTCAAACTATGCACTTACGTGACTATAATGACACAATCTATATATCATTAATGTAATATTACATATATTGTATATATTGTTATAGCAATAGTTTCTATATATGACTATGTTCATATTTTTTTTTATTTTTTTTTATGTTATTGTGACGGAACAAGCCCGAGGCCCACCTGATGTTAAGTGGACTAACCTCTGCCTATAACAGACGCATTTCGTCAGCGACGAATTGCACTGTGCCCGTCACACTGAGACGTCCAGTTGTTAGGTCTCATTAGCCTGTATTTTTTTTTATATATGGTTTATTTTGAAATCTGTCCCACGTGTTATTTATAAATACACCCTACTTTGCTTATGTACAAGTATAAAGTACAGTACCTCCATGTGAAAATGATTTTGTACAGTAAATTAATGTAATTTAAAATAAATGAACAGATACTTTTATTTCTGAAAAAAATAAACTAATTTTACTTAACTTTTAGCGTATAAAATCTAAATATTCATTATTAAAATCTAAATATTATTTATTAATATTCAACCGGCAAAACACTCACGTTAGTGTTCGAATACGTCTCACGGGTTACAAGCATATCAGATGCTCATCACCTCATCAGGGAAACCCGGGTTGACGAGCACTAACGTGAGTGTTTTGGCGGTTAATTTATAATTTTAAGATCTTATTGAGGTATAATATTTCAATAGGTGTGAAATTACGAAAATTTCGTAGAAGATCTAGTTACAATTTTAATTGTTATTATTATCTATATATAATATATAAGAATTCTGATCGTTTAATCCTCAGTGCCAACTGAATCGCCGACACCAGCGCCGCCAGTGACAATTATTACGCAGCAACCAGAACCAGGCAAGTTGCACTACATGTGAATATTGTATTTGAAGTACATTTTTCATCTGGACGAATCGTGAAAGATAACTTTTGAAATTTCAAGTATCTTTTTTTAAATTACGAGTAATGACTGCCTAGGTATTAAAATATTCCATATTTACATTCCATATTACATTCCGTTCCATATTCACAAAAAAAATTGTACGTTATGTCTTCAATTATTTTATAATTAATCATTTGTTGCAGATTATCTTTGCGACAGATACCCGCTGGACGTTATATTCCCCCACCCTAGCGACAGTTGTCAAGTGTGCACATGTTACCAGAATCAATATCAGAAAACAATACATCTGAGTTGTATTTTAAAGCCCGAATGCAGTAAGTAAATAGTATGTTTTAGTACTTTTTTCTTTAACTACCTCGTTGGTGTACATATTGAGGTCCTGAGTTTGATCCCCTGGTTGGACAAGTCATTGGATTTTATATACCTAGCAAATAATTTTGCAGTAACAGGCCAGAGGCTGAAACTTTCAACGTAGATGGCTATCAGTTCGTGTCCTATAACGTAGGCCCAAAACATGTTTGACGAAAAGTGGGAGGAAAAGTAATGACACTTATGTCACGGAGTAGGAGAATACAGGAATGTTATGTTATATATATATGTTTTTTTTTCATTTATTCATGCAACTCCTGCAACATAATAATAATTCTATAGAATGTTAAGTTAATCATCTTCAACAATTTTTATTTTGTAGTATAAATAATAATGATCCAAATGATTTTGTAGTATATTATATTTCAAATTATTTCCAGAGCCGACTCCATCGCCACCTAGTCCAGAATTTGATGATGGTAAGCTTATTGAAGTATATAAAATAATTCCTAAAAGGCAACTTGGAACATTATTACAAAAACAAAAGCTTGATATTTAGTGTTCGTTCAAGTACATAGTATGCTATATACAGATACATTTTGAACCAACAACCATATGTCCCTATTAAACTTGGATGAAACTGTGAAAACCTAAATCATTACTGTTCGAGTTTATTAAAACATCAATTTAGGGCAGTCACGTGTTTTACTTCTAATATATTTTTGATAAGCATTATATATTATGCGTTGCATTTTATATTATAGCTAGACTGTATTTAGGAAATTGTACAAAATATCTATAAAATGTATGGCTGAGGAAGATAACTTACACAAATTTCCTTAAGCACGTCTGAAACGCTTCTATTGATACAACAATGACAGCGATGTCATCAAAATTATTGAATCCATTTCTGGTAAATCAAGTAGTTATAGAAAAAATACAATAACATTAATAGAATTAGGATACTTCAATTGTATACCCCTGTGACCAAAATGCAAAACCAAGCTGGCAAAAAGTATTGATATATCACTCCGATCAGATCCGTAACAGAATGTGGTCCGACTCGCAATTCGCCGGTTTTCTCTTAGCTTATAATAGATTGTTAAAAGAATGTATTATAGATTCACATTTATTAGCAGATCTGATAAGTCCAAAATACGGGCACGAGCGCTGTATGCTGAAACACGGGTGATCAACCTAGTTCAGCAGCAGATACTAAAAAAAAGATCATATTTACTAGCTAATTTTTAAGAACGATTCCATGTACACTTTTTTATAAATAAAGCTTATTATTATTATTATTCCCTTGTCCGATATTCCGAAATAGATCTTTTAGGTACTTATGAAATTTAAATGAGTGTGAGTGTGTACAGGTGTTTTAATTTAATATCTCGTCTCGTAAACTGTGAATGTTACCTCTCTGAAATATTGACTATCAAGGTGAGCATGACTAAATGTACATACAGTAATGAAACAGTTATTTAATTAAAATGTGGTTTACCTGACGTGTGTAACTTTACCTACAAGTCAAATAAATCGAACAGCTCCTTTTAGTACTTAAGATGCGAGCTCGAAGAGAGACGGTACTATGACTCCGAACGATCACCTACAGGTTCTGTTTACTATTGTGTTTTACACAGTGTCCTGCAAGCCCTTGCCCAGTGGGATGCCATTTCAGAACCCTCTGAACCCTTGTCAGATCTGCGTGTGCACGGAACGCGCTGACTTGTTCGGACGACCCGAAGCAACTATCGAGTGTCAGGAAAATCCTGAATGTGGTAATTATTCAATTAGCTAATTTATGGTTTGATACACATTGTGAAGTTATGTGAGAAACAAGCATACAATCATATTTTACTATTTGTTTACAGTTTTACCCCCGAATCACTCAACTTTATGTGAGTATATTTTTAACTTGAAATATTTATCCTTTTATTTCCTGACTAAAAAAAAGGGGTTGGTTATTTCATATCAAGATTTAGACCGTCCACGTTTGGATAAATGCCTTTCCCATTACGGAATGCAAAGGGTTTGCTTGGCATCTGGGATCGCAGTGTAAGTTAGCAATTCTTCATAATGCGCTGCTGTCCACCTTCTGGTGTTTTCCGCTTTGTCACCTCTAACGTCTGTGTAACGTGAAGAAATGGAGGGGTTGCAACTAACGTGGGGTGGTTCCCACTGGTTACAATATTTATTATTTTATTATAAGCTTATAATATTACAGTGATAACTGATATCTCTACTATATTATGTAAAAGTATTCAAATGTCTAATTTACCTTTTTCGCTTTTAGCTCCGGACATAATACGGCCTATACCATGTAAGTTGTTATGCATCATACTTCGTTAGGTTCAATAAAAACGCAGGATTTTGTTAACTTTACCTGATGTACCTATGATTAACTTATAACTGTAGAATTTTATATTGTATTACCAGCGATTTTAGAAAGAATACACCTCCAAGGTGTATTCTTTCTAAAATCGCTGGTCTCATTTGAATTTCATCAAGATCGGAGTTTTACTTACAGCTTATACTCAATTAATTTACTGAGACAATCTACGAATAAATGTATATTCGCAGGAGACAGTGGTGTCTTTAAATATTTCATATAACTTTTATGAATATGACATAATGGTGGCGACTGTTATAAGTTACAATCATTATAATGTAGCTAATATTCAAAAGGCAAAAAATATTTTAAGAAAACATTAAATTAATAATATTTTAGAAACACACATAAAATCAAGTGACAATTCCGGAAAATTTTCCGTCAAAGCCGACGTGACGTTGTAAACGCCACTTAGGCAAAGGGACACAATTTCGAGAATTAGTTTTTCGCTTTCGTAAGCTCGAATAGTCAAGACCTCCTGACGATGCTTCATGTAGTTAGAAGCGAAATGCTTTAAAATTGTTCTGGTTTAGCTACGTGGAAATTATGAAGTCACGTCGGCTTAAAAGGAAAATTAGGCAGAATCGTCAATATATATTTTTCTATAATTAAGTTTTTTCTAAAATATTAATTTCATGTCTAGAAATATATTTTTCATACATATGTTATTATTAAATATGGATTTCCGCATAATAATGCTTGCATCATTTAATTAAAATAAGATTTATTCCACAAATTGTTGAAAACGAGCGCACGATCGAGAATGATCCATATTTAAAAATAACAATTTATTTTATCGAGAATACGATCGTGCGCTCGTAGAGTCAAGACCTCCTGAGCATGCTTCGTGTAGAATCGAAACGCGTCGAAAATTCTTACGGTTTGGCTGCGTGGCGTTTGTGACGTCACGTCGGCTTAACAGGGAAATTAGGCGGAATTGTCACTAGATATATTTTTGTATTTTTCAAGTGTTTTATTAAAATATATATTTGATGTTTTCATAAAATGTTTTAAAAATATTTGTTATTATTACTGTTTTTAGTTGATTCATAATTTTTAATTATGTCCCCAGTGCCGGCATGCAAGGAATTCCCCGTGAACGTGTTGTTCCCTCACCCACAAGACTCGTGTCAACTTTGCAAATGTACCGTCGAGAGAGACCCAATATACGGTCAGCCTAAAGAAATCATCAGCTGCATCGTCAGACCGGAATGCTGTAAGTATTCAATTATTTACATACGAGACCATGGTTTTACTGAGCCTGTTCCTGAAGAAGTACTTTGCTTTTTCGTAGAAACGTGCCTGTCTAAAAGATACCTATTCACTCTGTAGTTTAAGATTCCTGGTTTATATCTATCGGGAAATAGAAATGTTGGTTAGTGTTCCATATATCAGCTGTACGCAAGATTAAGCTGAAATGAAAGCGCTTCTTGCGTATTTTGGAATGGCGACCGTGTACCGATGCCACGTTCGTATGCGTCTTGTTGTCTGATGAATGAAAGGATATGGAGGAATATATATGTATATTATATAATGTAGATCTACCGTATATATCCGAAGCAAAGTCTCTGGAATCAGAACTTTCGTTGTAATAAGTAAGCTCTCAGGTTAAAACCAGGGATTGTTTCATATACACCTGAATATATTTTGGGGGAAATTATTACGCCACATGATTGGCGCTACTGCCGCCAAAATACTGTAAGGTTCTGTAGTGCATACGGCACACAACACGTTAGCATATTTTGTTAAAACCACAGTAAAGTAGAAACATTGCTACTTGGCAGGTTTATAGTAAATGTTCTAAGCATCTTCATGAATCTTTATCAGTTTTCGTGTGTCATCTATATTGTAAAATATATGGTAAAATTATTTTTTAATAGTGCCAACACCAGAACCCGAGCCGTATACACCGGAAATTCCAACAGAAAAACCAATAATTGGTAAGTCTGTAATATATTATTGTACTAAATAAATTTACTACGTGTTATTTCCCTAGCCAGAAGTTGATGGATTTCGTGCCTATGCAATGCGTTATTACGAGGTTTTGACTCTGTGCGCTCTGAGTAAGACGGCGTTTGCGATGTCATCTCCTCATGAGATAGTTCTCACATATAACATAAAATGAAAAAAAAACAGATCAGAGCGGTCAAGGTCTCGGTTTTTACACTATGACACTAAAAATCACAAAATCCTACTTTATAAAAATTATAAAAGAGAAAGATTGTGAGTGTGTGTGTATGTTTGTTACTTATTCACGTTCATACGGCTTGACGTGGTGCTTAATTAACACATAAGATACTTTACATTATCAACTATCACCACACTGGTAAAACCACGGGGCGTAACTAGTATAAATTAAATAGAGTAATAAGAGTTTTAAATTCTTCCAGTTTAGCTGCATGGCGTTTGTGACGTCACGTCGGCGTAACAGGAAAATTAGGCAGAATTGTCTCTAGATGTATTTTATATATTTTTGAAGTGTTTCATTAAAATATTAATTTAATCTTTTCTTAAAATATTTGTTATTTCTATATGTTTAAATAAGAATTCCCATACTGAACGATTTATACGAACAATTTTGTTAATTCATATATTTACGTATGTATTAATGGCACTGCAACGACTAACCTCAACTTATGTGTTTTAGAGTTAGACATACATGTGGAAGCGTTTATAAGCTGTAGCTTTGTTTTATTGTAACTAAACTTTATCGGTAATTATCTCTTCGTTGTTACCAAACTTGGGCCTTAACTACATTTATGTTTTATTTTTTAATAATAATGTATAATTATGTTTTCAGTACCATCTCCGAGACCAACACCTACGCCCAGCCCAGAGACAGGTACAACATAAAGATTACCACTGATATTTTTTAGTGATAACAATACTAATAACAATAATTACACTAAAAATATAAGTCATTGCTAATTCAAATTATGATAATGATGATTATGTTTTGTCCAATGATTTTAGAAAAAAGAGGTAGATAGGTTACATGCGCATCGCACGTGGCACATCAAAACCTTGCTAATTGCCTAACCTGAGCTCAGTCATCGCGTCATCGACGAAGAGGTTGCACGTGTTTTGAGTTTTTTTGGACCCTAACTGTGGATATACCATCCATCTCCCACATTTACTTTTCTTTGAATGACCTTATGGTAACTGCAATCTTTTTCTTCTAAAATCATTGGGTTTATCGGATAGTTTCGCCACTTTTAGAGTTCACTCTTAGAAATCACGAAATACGCCGCCTTTCTTTCAATACTTTTGAAGCAATGATGGTCGTGCGGTAATAGCTATAGACTGCCGTGCTGCAGGTCCCTGGTTCGATCCCCACAATCCTTGAAAGCCAGTGTAATTCAGGCATATGAGACTTTGTTTGAAGGTGACCGGGCGCAGTGCAATTCGCGACTTGCGATAAAATGCATGTGTTTATCAGCAGGTGGGCCTCGAGTTTGTTACGTCACAATAACATAAAAAAATATATAAAAAAATTAATAAATCAAAGTAACTAATAAGTGTTTCACCATTACGGAAGTTTTAATCAAATGGTTAATGATTTGACCCCAACCTGTGATCGACTGTACGTAAAGTAGCTCTGGTATTATGTTTCATTTATTAACTACAATTGCAACACGAGAACTATTTCAACTTTTTTCTTAAACTTATATCCTTATTATCCTTTTAATTTCCAGTATCGTGTGCACCATTCCCCTCCGGGTCGCCGTTCCAGAACCCTCTGAACCCTTGTCAGATCTGCATCTGCACAGAACGAGCCGACTTGTTCGGAAGGCATGACGTCACTATCGAGTGTGAAGAAAATCCTGACTGTGGTAAATATGCCAAAAACAAGACGACTTATGAAACGATACCACAGCAATATAAAACATTCTGTTATAATTTTGTTTACTAGAGCATGGTCAAAACTAACATTATTTCAAACGTAATGACTTCTGGGCAAGTTTCAGGATTTAATATAAAGGTCCATTTACTACACATTGGTATCCACTGATCCGATGAATGACAAGTCAGATCATGTCCAAATAAGATGTTTTGTTCATAGTAACATGTTTGAAAAGGATTATTACTAATTTTGTGTGATATTATTTTCAGTTCTGCCCCCGAATGTTTCAACTTTACGTAAGTTTCTTACTATTTGTTGTTGAATTTTGTGACAGTATTAATTATGCTAAGATGGTTTGAAATCATCACATTCTATATATTTTTTTATCGTACTCCTTAAGCTATATTCTGATGTTTGGTTTCCAGCTCCAATCGTCTCGACTCCCATGCCATGTAAGTAATAGTTGATCGTATACTTATATTTTCGTGGAAAGGGTACGTCTCCATATAAGAGTAGCAAGTCAAAAATACGCAATTCAACTTCCAGTGCCTAGTGCCTTCAGCATATTCGCCGTCAGTCCGATAGTGATACTTCCTTACATATTATTACATAATACCAGTCAATATAAAACATATACAGATAAATACATATACTTTAAATTAATATATTTAAAAAAAAATTATACCAACAGCTAAAGATTTCCATTTTTACATGATCTATTGCATGATGGTTTGCTTTGAAAACAACCAAAACCATTGAACGTATTTACTTATAAATAAATAAAAAAACATTGTTAACAGTGCCAGCATGCAAGGAATTCCCCGAGAACGTACTGTTCCCCCACCCACAGGACGCGTGCCAGGAGTGCAAGTGTACTGTTGAGTTGAAGGCTCCTTACGGACACCCTGAAGAAGTCATCAGCTGTACCATGCGACCAGAATGTTGTGAGTAATATTTAAGTAGCATAATTACATAACTTTGTAGCAAACTGTCACTTGTAGATATCACCAAAATTAGTAAACGATTACCAAAATTAAACTTGCTATAATTCTTGTTGTATCAAAGCATTTTATGGTGGTCATTATATTTAATCTCATTCATTAGCAATCAAGGTATGTTTATAACGAAAACTACAAGAACGTGGTTATAGAATCTGAAAACTATATAGTTTTATCTATATCGAGGACAAGTTGATTGTTACAAAGTTACATAATCGAAGAGCTGAATGAGCTCTTTCGATTAGTCACAGTTCTTGGCAGTGTTTCCTGTTAAATATTTTTTTTATTGCAACGTATATTCTGTGAAAGTTTGTTTATCGGTTTATTGTATAACGAAATGACCTTATGTTACGTTTCTTACATTTGTACATGAATAGTCAAAAGGACAAAGTGACAAATGATACTTTATATCCCGTCTTTAACAATAATTCTTCAATATTGATAAGATAAGGAATAATAAAATTTAACGCAGGCAAAGCCTCAGACAGTAATAAGTATTTTTATCACGCGACGGAAAAAGTTAAACCATGAACCTCCCGCTTCAATGTTTTAACAATTGTTATTTAGACAACATATCTTATACAGACAACAGCGATGCAATTTTAAATTTAAATATATATTTTCTTTCAGTACCAACTCCAGTACCAATAACAGAATATCCTGAACCCTGGTCAACTCCGGGACCTGAACCCCCAAGTAAGTACTAAACATTTTGAAATTATACACCGATTACCGCAGTGTTTAATATTATCACAGAAAAGTGTCTGTAGTCAATCGTCTATTCCTTTGGCCCATTGTTTTTTTTATCTCCGAATATTATTCTTATGTTTGATAGTTATGCTACGTACGTTTGAACGTGTGAACACTACCTAAGGAAACATAAAATACTTTATTATCAAGTTATTAAATAATGTATCGGTATGAATTAGCAATCTCTGTCAGTAACGGAATAAATGGATGTGATGATTCCGCCAAAATTTCCAATAGAATAGGTACGTGATGTATAATTTTTACGTAAGTCGTGAATAAATGAATTAATTAGTGAGAAATATAGTACATTTACTTTTTTACAGTCGAATTTTGCGTTTTTTACCCCGAGAAAACTCCGTTCGACGATCCCACCGACCCTTGCAGAGTTTGCACGTGTGTCAACAACTCGCCAGGATCGACCCTCTCCATTGTAGCACAAGGGACGCAAATACACTGCGTCCTGAAACCGGAATGCTGTAAGTCAACTTATATATGGAACGTTTTCTCCCATTATCTACTTCCACGATAATTCATGTAAAAATTTTGTAGAGCTCCATACGAAAATATATACTAACTAAACTATTTCTGAAAAGAAAGTTTACTTACGTGTACTAGGGGGACAGTAAGAAAGTGACAAAGAGAAATCACATGGCTTTCTGTATAACCATGTAACGAAAACCTTTGTGAAAACGTTACATGGTCGATGTTGATAAAATAACCACGTAGTAAATGATAAGCTCACAGATATTTCTAGACCCGTCTAGCCTACAGTAAACATTAATAGTTGGTCACAATATATGTGAAAAAGTAAAAGCATTGCGTAAAGTAAAAACGAGGGTGAGACAACAGTACGTTAATTCTGATTTGACGCATGCAATAACTGTATATGCATGCAGCATATACAGTTACGCCGTAGCTCTAAATTGAATTATTATTAAAATGGAAAATTTACATGAGTTGTGTTAAAGTCATTTTAAGTTACTATTATGTAAGTATATCACAACAGTTTATATAATTATGCTCAAACCATCCCAAATTAAATCGTCGATTGTAAATTAAAATCTTACCTCTACAGAGACAGCTGGTGAATAAACGATAAGAAACTCACGCTTATAATTATTTGATCTGGTAATGCTACCGTATTTTTAGCGTCTCGGTTACTCAGGTAAAACTTATAATCTGTTTTTTACAGTACCACCTCCACAACCAACGACTGAAGAGTCGGGACCATGTGAGTATAGTTTTAAACCATTGTTATTACTATTAATGCAATTGTGATTATGATGATGATGATGCAGTCCTGACCGATTTCGGCCACAGCGACTGTTAATTCTGGACAGGCATGCTTAATTTACGCATTTAGGACTAGGTTCTGCTGTTCAACCCTTTGGTGCGCTCTCTGGTGGCTTGAGTACCCAATTGTGATTATATTCAATTACTAAAGAAGAAAAAATCTTCAGTCTAGTTAATTCTGGTCGAACCATTTAAATTCTCCGTAAGCTTGGATTTTAGGAAAAATTATCACTAATTATATATTTTCTTGTCGTGACTGCATAACTTAAACATAGTTTTTATTTGATAAATAGAATTTGCTTATTCTGCAATAAACCATTGCCAGGCATTTCAATAAAATATCTCCAAAACGCCAGCAACTGAAACAAGGATACCTAATATGCTGGTATTTACGAATTTAGTCTCGTATTACTTTGCTCTCAATTGTTTTGAAAGTAAAATGATCAAGAACAATACCTATGTCTTACAGTCTGATATATTTTCTGAAGTAACAATATTTTTCTAGATGGTTTATGTGAATTCCGTCCAATGAACGTGCCGTTCACCCACCCGAACGATCCGTGCCAGACGTGCGTGTGCTTCCTGCAGAACCAATACTCCGACCCAATCGGACACTCTCTAGCTCCTCAGCATCCAGTACTGAAGGCTTACCATCACTGCACTTTGAAACCTGAGTGTGGTAAGTGTTATTTGTTAGAGCCAATCTGACTCATTTTATTTTGAAATATACAATTTTTTAACCAAAAAGTTACAATGTATATTTTGGCGATATTTTTATTTTATTGTAAAGAAAGACTTTGTATATTTCTTTGCTGTTCTCATGAGAAAAGAGGATGTAAATTGAGAAAAGATCTGATGGTGATTTCAATATTTTTTTATCTTCTCAGTGCGAAAACGGCAGTTTGTGTGTGGTCGTTTTAAATCAGTTAAATGGATACAAAACTTATCTGGCGAAGCGAGGTTATAGACCTTTGCCCACCCTTGCGGGGATTGTGTGATAGAAAATAATGAGCTGACTAGACCTATACAGGTCCTAGGCCAGCTTCCGAATCAACTTGTTGTAGTACGTGCTTAGTAACATTTTTCTATTTAGTAGTTCGAATATCTATTCAAAATGTCATACAGCTATGCAAGCTTACATTTTTATTTCGATGATACTATGATGAAATTAATTGAAAGTTAAAATATCTTCAAGGGCGATACTACTGGTAAGAAATGGTATTGCATACTATTGCTTTTTTCAGATATGATGCGTTCACTCATTTAGAAGTTTTATTTTATTTTTTCAGCCCCACCACCACCAGAACCAATAGTTACAACGACGCTGCCACCGACACCTGTACCAAATGACGGTAAGAACAAACAAACTAAGTTTCAAACTTCTCATGAGCTGACCTTCCTCCAGAAAATTTTATTTGTTGGTTAGAATTCAAATGTCCGTTATTTCACCAGTCTAAATCCTAAATTATATTTTGCCCAAAGACAAATAAAATCTCGAAGGAATAAAATGAGAATATGTTTTCATCCGTATGCCATTATTTGCAAAAAAACTACAAACTATATACAACACTACAGCTACTATATACATTGAAAGCATTTAGACAACCCAACTGCTATTACAAGCCTACAAATATCAAACGCTCCTGCCCACTACCGGTTGGCAGCGTAACCAGCATGAATGATGCTGGAATGATTGTTGCATTGTAATGCTAATTCTTTGAACCAAATAAGTGCCAGCATTTTGATCACATCTGACATAGTGGCCCAAGCATCAGCTTTATAAAGAAGTAAATTAAATCTATTGATTGTTTCCAGTGTCATGCAAGCCCCTGCCCTCCGGGAAGCCTTTCCAGAACCCTCTGAACCCGTGCCAGATCTGTGTCTGCAAGGAAACCCTTGACGTCTTCGGCAGACCAGACGTCAACATTAAGTGTCAAGAGAATCCACACTGTGGTATGTGCTTATTAGTTTTCGCAAGTGAAGTTCAGTCAATAAAGTCTATCACTCAAGGTAAAATTGAAGAGCGGCAAATGAAGAGCGACGCCCGCGCCTTGGCACGATATTGATAGTATTCTAATTGGTTTTCTGCTTTAAGCAAACTGTTTATGAAATAGATGATGATTGCTTTAGTTTGTATTTAATTATCGAATACAAATTCTGATTTGGAATTTGGAAAGATTTTCTATGTATAGTTACATAGTTTGCTTTCTCGTCAAAATGCCGCAAGTAATTTTACTTCCTACTACATAAAAGTTTATAATTTCAGTTATTCCGCCGGATGCGACAACTATTCGTAAGTTGTTATCAATATTGCTATTTTAATATTTAAATTAATATTATACACATCATATCATAAAAATAAAGTATATGATAAAATCTAATTACAATCATCTGTGATCGATAAATAAGGATGAAGCCTCTGAAGGCATCATGGCATCTGCAGTTTTCCATCGTTTGGAAAATGTGTGCTAGCGACAATATGTTCTTCAGGATCCTTTTACTTTGGATGACCATTGTTCATAAATCGGGCGTCAATCCGTCTAATCCTAGGGCCTTCTTTGGATTAAGTGCGCCTAAAACTACTTAAATAACGTGCACTATTGTTCAAAAACTATTTAAAATACGAGTTAGATGGGCAATATTATTTTAAACTCGCGAATACTAAGATTATGTATAATGGCATTTAAACCTGTTAAGTTGATGAAACTGTTAAAATGTTTGTATTTGCCACACACGTGATATTCCACCTTAATAAAAAAGTGTTTCTATTTTGAAATATTTGGTGTATGAAACGATAAGTTATATTTAGTAACATTTTTTTTATTTTCAGCACCTACACCTATCACCCCGGTTCCTCGTAAGTAACTTTGAAATTAATTAGAAATGATATTATTACATACTAATATTATATCTCCGAAGAAGTAGGCAGCCACAAAGAAACACTCACGTTTATGCAGATATGTTTAAATTCTCTGTTACATGAGCCAAGCCTATTAGCCATCAGCGACTAAACTGATCGCTCCGTCAATCTAAATCAATTCAGTCTATTTTAAAATACCCATACCAACGAAATTACTCTTTTATTTCAACAAAAGTATGTAGAAGAGCTGGCCAGTCTAAACTGTCTCAGTAAACAAGAAATATATTTTTGGCTTGAAGCTGACCCATATCTACGATTACATCAACAATTACTGGATTTAAAGGATAGCTGTCTGACAGAACACACCATTAAGTGCTTGGACGCAGCTTTCTATTTGAGGATGGTAGCTAGCCAGACGGGCATTGCAAAATGTTCAACCTGCATTTATCAGTAACAGCTGAACGAGTGTCTGATTGAAGTGAGCAATTAACAGTTCACACATGCAAGTTTAGTGTAATGGGATGTAGGAACATATGTTGCCAGGATATATACCTACCAATGACGTCTACGTCTTACAACGTCGAAGCTTATTTATGGTATTATATCTATGACGCTTCTTTGATTCCACGGCAGTCTTTATAAACAATAAGTAATTAGGTAGTAATCATATAAATTGTATTCGCAGTGCCAGCTTGTGCAAAGTTCCCTACAAACGTTGTGTTCCCTCACCCGCGGGATGCGTGCCAACTCTGCAAGTGCACTGTAGCCATCACTGCTTGGGGAGTGCCGGAGCAACATATCAGTTGCATCAACAATCCTGATTGTCGTAAGTACATATCCTCAAATAACTAGTATGCCAATTACGTTAACAGATTTCTTTTTGGTTTTCTCAGCTTATTCTGAAAATTTTCTGTGTTATTATAACTCTTTGATTCGAAAATTAAACCCAAAACATCTAGATACGAGAATAAGACGCCTAAACCCACTAGACCAACGAGTTAGGCGGCATTATTATCCATGATAACTTTTAAAAGCTTTAGTTTGACGCGTTAACCATTATTAACATTTTAACGCCAGTATTTGTTATTTGTAGAACCATCACCACCAACTCCTACAACACCGATACCGCCAGAACCTTGTAAGTTGGCTTTTATTATCATCAAAACAAGAAACATATACACTAGTATGTCTTTAATTCAATTATTTCTCTTCCATAAATCTTTTAATCCTCTACAATTACACGTTTTGAAGTTAAAATATCAAACCAGGGCCAATTTAATTAATCTAGAGTTTTACTGTACGCGAATAACTTTAAACTTATAACATTAACATTTGAAAGATGTTTAATATCATTTGTTAGTGTTCTGTCGCGGAAAAAAGAAAAGTCATTCGTTTGATTTTTATGACATGTGACAGCTATAGGCATAGAAATATGCTGGATTAACGCCGGTATAATTTTCTTATCCTGGATTAGATTTCTTCCTAAGGTACAGCTGTCTCCCTGATGTCAGATTACATTAGTCAATATCATTATTAATATAAAATAACACACCGTAAATGGAGATCCCTGGTGAATAAACTTATTCTCGTGTAGTTACACCCTAGATAAGTGGAAGTCAGTACTGCAGACTACAATTAATATTAGGGTCATTCGCACATCAGTCAGGGCTCAGAACAGTCTTGTCGACGTTGAGAGATCTGATTTGTAGTATGCGAAGACTGAGACGCGACGGCCCTGACGTCGACTGATGTTTGAGCCAGACGTCTTCCAACTTCTATTATACATAACTATATTTTTTAAAGTACTAATTGGCGACGTGACATAGCTTTGACTGACGTATAGTGGAGTGGAGGAGGAGTGCATACTGATGGTGTCACGATACATAAATTGTTTTATTTAATTTCCAGCTGTATGTGATCGCTATCCCCCAAACGCACTCTTCCCGCTCCCACAAGATCCATGCAGGTTGTGCAGATGCACTATTGAAACGACGCCGTTTGGCGTTACTAAGCAACAGCTCAATTGTTTTACCAACCCTGCCTGCTGTAAGTATATTATTTGTATAAATAGCCTAGAAATGTTTAGCTTTAAAAAAATCTCTTACATTTCTGTCACTGATAAGGTAGTACTTAATCGCTATCTCACTTCTTGGCATAATGTGGAGGAGATAGCGGTACGCTGCAGCGTGTTGGAGTTTTTCAATAGGCTAGATATTGTCTGAATCTCACCTGAAGACATGATGCATTGGGGAGATTTTGTTCGAACCAAGTAAAAGAATAGGTACTATAAATAAGGTACTTACCAAATAAAAGTACACATGATTTTTTCACCCTGTTTAAATTTCGTGGTTTATTTCTTTGGTAACTACTAAACGATAGATATTTTACACGAGGAAAATAATAATATTTTTTAAAGAAACCATTACTCATGATATTCGATCAAAATATACACAAGAATGTTATGCTGGTATATTAGTTTATTAACCTTAAGTCTAATAATTTTTATTAACAACTTTGTGTTATTATTTGCTTGTAATATTAAGTATCGAAATATATTGATTAAGTGGTTAAAAACACTATTTATTTTTAGCGGCCACACCGGCACCGATAACTCCAGGTGATAATATCTTTAATATTTTCTGAAATAAAAAACAGTGGCCTAATAATCTAGGGCCTAGGCAATAGTTTGTATAGGCCATAAGGATTGGCGGTGTCTAAACATGTTTACATATCAAGATACATGTAGATATTTCCATTTTTACATAATTGTCTTTTTTTTTTGTTTTTTACTTTTTTTTTTACTTTTGACTTTTGTCATACCTGCGTGTACGCATATAGTCCTCTTCATGAAGGATTTGCATGCTTACCTGAAACAACAAATAATACATTATATAGGATAAAAAATTACATTGTTATTTAATAAAAATCACACAGAAGATACTGTTGGACCATTTAAGTTACTTAAATCACATTATACGAGAAGTGGAACGCTGCGATAGCACTGCACAACTCGCACGCGCGTACATAATACGCATAGATAGATTATGACGTCACACAAGGCAGAGTAAATGTGGGAGAAGGATGGTGTACTTATAATCTTAGTTAGATTGGACGACAGTTTCTAGACAAAACATAATATAGTGCTGTAGAAGTATAATTTCTTCAATCCATATTCGCATATGCAACACGTCCGAGCCTCATACTCCTTAAAACCTATTTCATACTCGGCAGGCATACTGAAAATACCACTACTTACAGAATTAACCTTTTTTTTTCCACTAATTTTAATTAGTATTGCTCCAACACAGCAAGAAACTTTTTTAATTAGCCTCGCTGTTCTGTCTGTGTGAAAAGTATTTAGTGAGAACATTAGTTATGACAGTCCAGTTACAAATGTATTGACATTTTGGCTTACAGCGCCGAGACCACCTGGTCCCCCAGGCCCGCTGCCCGGTCCCGCTCCCCGTAAGTTATACACTTTACTGTAACCCTACTCTCTGTTCTTTTAAACTTTGGTAAGTATTACTCTTCGTAGAAAATAGCTTTTTATCCTGGATTAACAAAGTAGTTCATCGGAGTAGGTAAGACTCGACCAGTTTCTCGACTCTCAGAGTAGTTAACTAATTGTAGGTTAGCCAGAACAACATCTTCGACCACACCATGACTTCCCATCAAGTGAGGTAGTGGTCAAAGGCTAACCTATCAGCAATACAAAAAAAAAGTTTTTTCACGTACATATAGTACTTGCGTACGTAAATCAGATCTGCGCGTACGAGAGCCCACGTCATCCTTTCATGGTTGACATTCCTTCAGTTTTCTCGAAGCGTTTCGCTTCCACATTTATCATCCGCACAGCGAAGGAGTGGAACTCATTACCCGCGTGTTTGTTTCCCGAACAGTATAATTTGGGAGTCTTCAAGTCTAGAGTGAATAGGCATCTTCTAGGCAAGCATGCTACATCTTCGGCCGCATCATCGCTTTCCATCAGGTGAGATAGGGGCCAAATGTTTGCCTATAATGCATAAAAAAAAAAAAAAAAAAAAAAAAAAAAAAGGAACTATGGAAATATTAGATAATAGGTTTCTCTTCATACTTATCATCAAATTACATTGCTAAATGAAGAATTGGTTGGTATTTTACGAAAAATACAAAAAAACATTTGTTTACGATAGGGTTTGACAAAGTCCTGACGTCACAAGTATCGATAAAGTCGATAGTTTATGTCTGACCTGTAGCTTCGACGTGAATGCTCGGGTACATATTCGAACCTCAAAAATAACCGGTAATTAGTTTAATCATAAATTTGTTTAAAAATAATATAATTACATAATAATTAGCGAGAAGTTGACAGATCAGTTTATAGCTTATTGAGTATTTACGAATAAGGGAGTAAATATTATCACAAGATATATTATTCAAAATTAAATATGATTTTTTCTGTGAAAAGTTCCCCTAACTCTCAATAAATAATTGGAAATATCTCTTACTTCTATCATTATACACATATATTCATCTTCAAAAAATTATTGCTATTACTATTTCTTTAGTTAAAGGATGATAAATGTGACTATAGGTAAATTTGACCTTTTGTCAGAAGGCGGATTGACAGCTTGCGGGTTGCAGTGTTTTGTTTTTTACAACCATATTTATAAATCAGAAGTCTAAATCCAATAAAAAACTATGCCTAAGCTATTTTCGTTTATGCGGAAATTTGGTATCCTTTTAAGTTCTACCACTACTGTAACACTTATTGATGTCTTACAAAAAATAATGATTTTCCTTATCTATCAAACTATTCACTTTATATTTGACAGTGGCAGGTGTTCTATCTATAAACTAATTATACCGGCTAGCACTCACGGTGTTCTGTCGTAATATCTGAAACTGATATACTTTTCTGTCCATATAATGTTAGCCGGTATATTTAGTTTAATGATGACAATTAACGTTTGTTTTTCGTGTATTCCATATTCCACATCTATTTTCCCAGATGAATCCTGCTCCCCTTACATCCCAAACAAGCCATTCGAGCATCCATGGGACGAATGCCAAGTCTGCGTATGTAAAGAGGCCATCACCACAGAACGCATCACTGTTGAAATCAACTGCTACACCAAACCATCCTGCTGTAAGTATAAAGTAAACACTTTTTCTAATGGACTTTGATAATTATTTCACTCGTCGGAATGTGATGATGCGGTGAAGGTTTTAGTAGGCTATTATAACTAAAGCTAAAGAACAGCTGCCGAAACACGTTGAGTTCTTTGTGGTAGATTGTCTTGATGGTAGCTGGCTAGTCGTGGCGTATTTTGATCCTCACTGGTTTAGTCTTGGTGTAAAGTTTAAATGCATGCAAGGATTTGAACCTACGACTGCCGCTTTAACATTTTCCCTTCTCTACCACCGATGGCAAAATGGATCAGCTCAGTTTTGGCTCATCACGGGAACAATGAAGCACTAAAACTATTATTTGAGCTTTTTTATTTTTTTGCAGGCATAGAACTTCCATTTGATATACCTGGAGTTCCAGGACATCATGGATATCCAGTTACCCCTGGATCACAAGGTACAGAATACGCATATAACAATGTATTAAAAAAAAGATTATTAAGGACTTTCTAGTTACCTCAAACCTAGTTACTGTAAAATAAAACTTATTAATACGTCGTCGTAAACTGTTACAATGCAATGGGTGGAACACGTAGAAAGTTCACAAATTTTACGCCTGTGGTATCAGGCACCTAGCTGCAGCTCACATAGTTCTAAAGCGCACGTGCTGGAGCTTGCCTAGTCGTTCTTAAATTACCTGGTTTAAGCAATGTCGTTTGCGGTCATTACTTGGATAGGGTGACCACTCACTTCCGTGATTCTGTCGGTCTTAAATTATCAACCTGGTTAAGCAATATTGCTTGCGGTTATAACTTGGATGGGTGACCGCTCACTTCCTCCACTTCCTGCTTCTGAGCACATATTATGCCAAGGTCGACTACGGTTCTTGTTTTATGATGGTGATCGTTATTGCAAGGCATTTTGAGAATGGCCGCCTAGATAGTAACTGCCAAGTAGAAAATCATCACCAGTCCCCAATCTATGTTAAGCCTGTTCAACACCTCTGGCCGCATCACGAATTACCATACGATGAGATGTAGTCAAACGCAAACCTATAAGCACTACAAAATTTAATCAAACATTCACTTCTTACGAATTAAACAACAAGCTTTCCAAACACGATGGAGTTTCTTACGGAAAATTTACATATTTTCACGGCCTAGCTCTATAAGTGGAGCCAGTAGATTAACATTCAGAGAGACAAAGCAATGTGTTCACCACGTTTTAAACAAAAAACTGATGAGCTCATGACAAGTTTTGTGCGAAGTCCATACCCGCGTTCCCGAAGGCTACCGTACGGCCCCATCTGCAAACGATCACCTAAACCTGAATGTCAGCAATAAACACCCTCCACTCGCACCTTCAGCCCTGCGAGCCATATAAAAACCTCCCGTTAAAAACAACAAAACGAATAAAGTAAAAATTTACGAGCCAGCGACACGGCCGTCAGAAATGACAAATGTAAAGCCCCAGGTGGCTCTAAATGTAACCCTTGGCAAATCCAATATCTGGGGCAATAAGGGTTGGCAATCAATTTCTAGCAATCAATGGGGTATGGGCCATCGGACGAGAAACTAACAGCCAATTATTAAGCAACTTACATGATCACAACTGCTATTCGATTACCTTACGAGTACCTTACAATGTGCCAATTTTATATTCACCGCACCAAACGCAACTGGGCACAAAGTAGTGCTTATTCCAAAACAATAAAACACAATTTAGAACAGTCCAGAGGTTTAGGTACGGTCAAAATGATTTTCTCTGATTCTATCTTAACTTGTTCTTTTGTGCCGTAATTCTTTATGAGTGTTCCTTTAGCTTTATCGGTTGTTGTACCGTAATTCGCAGGGTATCAGTTCAGGTGTTCAAAATTTTATGTTGTCATGAATTTGATTGCTGTTTTATTTGTTGACGAATGAACTGTTTTACGACAGTTGCGGTCGAGTTTATTTATTTTCATTTGCGTTTATTATTAAGGGCTGTTTTGATGTTCGGGTAGTATTTGTATTAACAATATTGTACTTTTATTATTTTAGGATGAAAAAGTTTGAGTAATAAAGGTGAATAAATATAAACGTACTGTTAAATAGCCTGCTTTCAAAATGTAAACTTTGACTGTTAGATACAGAAAAGATCGATGTTGCCTTTGACCCCAAAACTCCACTTGTTCGAATGTGTAGAAAGTTTAGGTTACCTTGAATTACTTGCTTGTTTAGATTGCAACACATTGTTGGTAGCTAGCCAGGCGATCTTTCTCAAAGTGCCCTACTGAAACTGAAACCCACGCGCCGTGGCAGAATTCGATAGGAAACTATGGACTCTTATAGCCATTGCTACTTAACTAGGCTACCTATACATATACCATTGTTTCAAAAACTGAACATTAATCATGTAAACTGTATATTAAACTAAGGTTTGACACATATAGCATCTGTTCCTACGTTTCAAATTATAACTAGGATATTAAGACTTAAGATAATAAAACCAGGTTAGTTTTCTGGAAATATTCGGCAGATTGACAGAATATTTAACAAAAATTTATAACACATTGTGTTCTTTGCTTGCAGGCGGTTCAGAATCTTACGTTAATGGAGCTGGTTCATATAAAATTGAAGAATCAGTCAACAGTATTTTAAATCCGGAGTTCCCTGGACATGTTAACGTTATTGACCCTTCGGGGGGAAATTTAAATGAATTTGCCAGTGAAGCCATGATTGACACTTCAAGTGGGAACTTCCAATCAGGTGGTCTGATAAGACCTAATCTAATATCAGGTGAACAGTGGCTTGGATCTGCTGGAGGATATGTGACCGGACCATCGCATAGAAACTTATTAGGTCCAGTAAGCGTTGGTCCTTTATACGGATCATCATCGGGTGAAAACTGGATTGCAAATTCGGCTGGGAATGTATATGGATCTGGTACGAATTGGATGGGTAATACAATTGGACCTTCGGGTAGTTTCATCAGACCTAGTGGAAAATTTATAGGACCTTACACGAGGCCTGGTGGACACCTTTACGTACCCAATTCAGGAAACATGATTTTTAATAAATTACCGATAGGATCTCCTGGATCCGGTCTTTGGAGGCATAACCAAGATATGGTTACTGGAAAAATAATAGCAAGTCAGACACAGCAGCAAAGGTACTTGCCAGCTAATCTTGGACATCCACTGTTAGGCTCTGGAGGTGGACTTGGACTTCAGTTGGGATTGAGAGAAGGAGGGGAGCAGGTTCAAACAGATGCTAACGCAGATGGAGAAGTGCAAGGTAAGCTAAAGTCATAAAATATATATTATGAAGCGCTCATTAGTAATGTCACTAGCAGTCACCCATCCAACTTATGACCGCGGCAAACGTTGCTTTACTTTGCTCATCGGCTAAGACCGGCTAAGCAAACTGCCCTACGAACACTTCAAATTCAGATCTAATAAAAACCACGTGATGGGGAGCTATGAATATAACTATGGCCAAATTTGGAGATGTCAGCATAAAACCTACGGGGTAGGCATATGTTACTAGCAGTGAAATTTCCGCCCGATTCAGTACCGTCAGCAGTACATCAATTATTGCACTGCAAATGTCACAAGTTTTAAATTGCAGTCTAAGCTGGAACGGAGCTGCTATAGTACTAATATAAGACGTGACACTATACGTTATGCACACGACCACACGACGTCCTCCTCCATCACTTATGAGTTGGATATTCTTTTTCAGATACTTTTGCTAGCTATCAAGCTGCACCATCATCAGCACGACGCAAGAGCAGTTCGGTTATGCGAACTAAATCCGGTGAGTTTTTTGACATTTGGGCAAGATTAGTAATGGATTCAATAATTCTGATCAATAGATACATTGGACTAGATTTCTTTTTATATGCGATGGTAAAGCGAATTGTTAAAAATGGGTTGTATGGCTTAGGGTTGGTGTTTAGAAAAAGTATTTTAATAAAGGGCATTAACTGATATATAGGAATATGTCAGTTAGAAATATAATAATACACATAATATACCTTCCTGTGGGAGCGTTAGAGGAGTTGAAGATAAAACTACCAGAAGCTGGGTAGTATCGCTTTCTGAAAAAATTTCATCCTACACTTACGTACCTGCATACCTGCATAGTGTGAGGATCATGGTAACCCCCCCCCCCCCCCTACTGGAGAAGGTTTCGTGGACGTTACGGCCGTTGTTAATGAATATGATAGAATGATATGTAGTATTTACGATCAGGTTTGAAGTGGCGATAAAAATTACCAACTAAACTACTACGGACGAGCAGAAAATTACCTATTATTTGACCTTCGATTGTAATGGTAGACATATTTTTATAGGAACTGGCAGCAAAATTAAAAACTAAAAAAGAGGAGGCATGCGAGACACTGCCGTATCTTGGCATCTTCAGAAACAGAACACATTGTGACAGCCGCGACAAAGCCCCCTAATTTTGTTTTGGCTTCGCGCAAAATCCGGACAAGCAAATCTGCAAAACCTCGACAACTTTAAGGATATAAATTAAAAATAAAATACGGTACCATCTGGCCTCGGCTCATGCAAATCCATTTTAATCAAACTTCAGTAGATCTAAAGCTTGCTTCCGCTTATTGGATTTTTTCCTTAACTTAGTCCGAAACCCTTAGGTTAGTTCCTACTAGTTCACTTTGATATTCGCACTGAGATTTGAAGAAACTTTTTTGGAAGTTGTCATGATGTTGAGCCCTAATTTTATTGTGTAGTAATAGAAGTAGGCTACACAAAAAGGGTACTGTTACATGGATCTCGGTCACGTTGTTGTTGCGCGCTTTGTCATTGTTTTTTTTACTCTTATGCAGAACAATAAAGAACTAAATAAGTTTCATCCAACGTGGACTGGCTGTGTGTACACAAACGGGTGTCACCCATATTCTCTTGACATATATTACGAGTATCATCTTTGCTATTTATCTATCTCAAAACTGGCTAATCCCAAAATAAGTTGTACATAATATTCTCGATTATGTAAGGTCTATCAAATTTATTCTCTTTAAGATTTAACAAAATAGTATATTGAGACTTTAGCAAAATTAGTCCCAACTGCATCTTGAAAGTGAAAAATCATATCACTGTTAAAGATTTTGTACTCAACAGGCTCACTTGCTAACATTTGGAAGATTAGATTTTCTGCTTCAATATTTTCAAAAAATGTAAATTATATGTGTAAGAAATGCTTATCGGAGGTTTTTGTAGTTTCTGGAGCATCTATAATCGGAAGTTTTGTGGCCCGCTCATTTGATAGTTTTTTTTTATTGCAGCGAGACCACGTGACTCTGACTCAGCAGCGGATTATGATTGAAGATATAATTTATTTAAAATAGTAATGTGAGTATTGTGAAGATTTATTTAGGTACACTTTATAAGAAAAATTATTTAAAATCCAATGTAGGATCACTCTTACCACATTCTTCATACGTTTATTTAATATGTATTCTTTTTATATTTCTAAATATAATTACAAGGATAATTGCGTGCTATCCGATAATCACATCAACAAATTAAATTACTACATTTTTTTCCCGGTCGGGTAATCTTTTTAGCGTCCTCCAATTACGCGACGGATGCCATTTCCACTGAGCAAAAACATATTGTGCTCCAATAATTTACAAATGATTTTTTTTAGTTAGTAGGTCATTCACTAGTTGGACTGACTACGTCGTTAAAGCCGCGGGTAGCCAACAAGCGGCTTATAGCCGTTCTTTGTGGTTTTCTATGGCGGAGGCGTTTGTTCAACAGTTTACGTCTTCCAGCTGACGATGTTGAAGTATTATTTTCTGTGGCCTTTTTAAATTGACCATTACGTTATGTTTTCCCTTTCATTTTCCAGTAACATTTAAGGTGATTTGAAAACAGACGACAAAGCTCGGAGATCGGACTGATGGCGCTTCCCAAATACATAAATAATGAGTGACTTCAAAGCAAGAGGCGTTTCTAGTGCTTTAATAAACTATGGAATGCCGTACAGCTTGTTTCATTTTTAATTCCTTTCAATATTCATTAATGACAGGTATAATATGTGTAATGGAAGGAATGAACATAATAATAATAAATTCGTTTATTTTCCTTGCAAATAGGTTTACAATTCATAATAAATAGATAGATATATTGGATTTGGTTTAAGATAAGGAATTCTTGTATATTTTTTTCATTCCTAACCAATAATAGAATATGCAATAACATGTAAAACTATGTTCATTATGGAAATTTATAATCAATATTGATAAATTCATTAAAAATATGTTTTGAAAATATTAAAATATTATATTAGAAAAACGTTTGAAAATATTAAAATAATATATTAGAAAAACGTTTGAAAATATAACAGGATATATCTAGTAATAATTACGTCTGGTTTCCCTGCCAAATCAACATGATTTTGAGTCTCGAACATGCGCTCAAAGAATTCTAGCTTCGTGTACAAGCGAAATGTGTCCGAAATTCTTTCGGTTAGGCTACGTGGTGTTTATGACGTCACATTATCGGCGACATAGTTAGGAAATTAGGCGCAATTGTCACTATACATACGCAGTTCTATATTTTTGAAATGTTAATTGAAAATATTGATTAAATTATAATTTTAATAAACTATAATAAATTGTTATCATTATTTAAAACCTATACTTCCTCGTACGGTATTAAAAGTATATAATATCAGAGTCAGATATTCTACCTCAAAGGAAACATTACTGTCAAGGTATGAAGGGTACTAGTGAAATTGTTTTGTTTTTGGAAAATTGTACTGATCCCAAATGAGTAATATAAGGGTACGGAAATGCGCTGATACACTAGCATAAAATATATAGCTCAATGTACATGTAGGTACATTTTACAATAATTATATTTAAGGGTACCTAATGTATTGAAAACTTTTCGAATGAACAATACATAAACACGCACAATCGTAAAAATTAAACTCCCGGGACACACCGTTAGGTGCTTGGCGACAGATTTTCTACTTGAGCGTGGTAGCTAGCCAGGCGGGCATTTGCAAAATGCCCTTCAACCATGCGGTGAAGCTCGCGGTGGGAATCGAACCACGGGCATGCAGCACGGCAGTCCCTTACTGTTACAGCTCGGTCATCATTGATTCAATATCAGGTTACTTACTCGACACTTGTAACTCAGCGACATATGGACGAACAGACAAGGAGCAGACTGTCTTTAATATAGGTCTTTTACTTTTTTTTTTATGCCTGATAGGTTACCCTTTGACCACTATCTCACCTGATGATAAGTGATGATGTGGTCGAAGATGTGATTCAGGCTAACCTAGAAGTACTGGCTCTCAAGGACAGCTGCCGGAACACACCGTTAGGTGCTTGGCGACAGATTTTCTACTTGAGGGTGGTAGCTAGCCATGCGGGCATTCACAAAATGCCCTACCACCATGCTATAACAACTGCTATCCTAAGACAACAACCGGGACCGACGGCTTAACGTGCCCTCCGAAGCACGGAAACGCTCAGTAGTAATGTCACTAGCGGTCACCCATCCAACTCTTGACCGCGGCGGACGTTGCTTAACTTTGCTGATCGGTTGAGAACAGCTAAGTAAACTTCGCTACGCGAGCTTCAAAATCGGCCCTTATCGTACGGAAACCTGAAAAGTTATTGTAGAACTACGATATTTTACAGCATGTAACAAAGCACTTCAGACGTTATTATTTAAGCTCTCATTGTCTCTCTAACGCTAGTGAATTTTCAGAGCACATTCATATCTCTCCAGTAAGTAATTGTATGCGCATAATCTGAATTATGTATGTATATAATAAAATGTATGTTCATTCCTAAACGAAGAACGAATTTGTAATTAAAAGGGGTTAATTCACGGCATGGTAAGTGGTTAGGAATTGGCGAAATGAGAGTACCTTCTATTAGGCATTATGGAAATAAGAGTATTTGTATCTATTGCCAGCTTAGAATTACTCTCCCCATCTCTTTTTGTGGAAGTCGTAAGCGGCGATCTAGAGAAAAAGGACAGCAGCGCCTTTTGAAGAACTTTCATCATGCACAGTGACGCCTGTCAAGCGTAGGGATTATGGTAAAACTCACCAATGCCGGAGATCTTTGTTCAATGCATACAGTTGATATGGTGATGATGATAGGTTAGAATATATGTAACTGTTAATAATTTTGCCGAGGACCTTATAAGTACTGATTGATAGATTATAAAATATTTTTAGTATATGTAGCGACAACACCGCTCAGCCTGTTGAAATCGAAATCGTGTTTGTTTCCCGAGTTGTGTTATTCAGTTTTTATATATGGCTCACCCCTTTTTATGTATAAATACCGAAAATGGAAGCAGCCAATTGTGGATGTTGAAACATAAGAAGTATGATAAACAATTGTCTTTTTTAAAGTTTGGCACAAAAATATGATATATTTGGTGAAGGTTTGAATTTCAGTTTTTTACGTGATAATTAATATCGAGACAATTAAATATTGACGAGTGACTTCAACCCAAAAGCAATATAACACGTTGTATTGTTAACATTTTGTCTTGTCAGGGCATCATGTCAGTAAGGTGGCAAGTTTTCTTTCTGGTAGGATTACTACGGTTTTGCCAAAGTACCCAAATGCCATAAAATAATGAAAACAAGCCCTTAATAAGTCAATCTCAACTTATTTAAAGGTGCACAAATCGATGCTGAGATCCTCTATACAATCCAGTCCATTACGCAAATCATGCCATTCCCGCATTTGTTCCCATAAGCCGTATAAAACTTTCCCGTGTTCCTTTTTATCATCTCGGAACATATCGAAACTTGGAGTAAGAACAAGACAACTTTTATATCTCATTTAATATGTACAAATTACTTTGAGAATAAATATGTTTATGCACGTTTGCAATACAGACTTTGTTTATATTGTCTGGTGGAATAAATGTGTAGTGTGGTGTGTTTGCAACAAACATTTGATAGATTATATTGACCGAGGAAAGCGATGGGGTCAATGGCAAGTTTTGTTTGTTTATTCGCCGATAACTTTTGAATAGTTGATCTGATGTTTATGAAATTTGACAGGGAGGTTGTGGGGACGGTATGATAATTTACCTCGTTAGTACGTGATTTAATGTTAATTTTAAAGAAACATTCCTCTATCCTTTTCCCTCGCGTTAACACTAAAGAAATTCTACTTCTATCGGCTGTGAGTCAATATTTGACTGAGCAAATAAACTGTTTTTATATTTTCAGTTTTATTTTTTTTATTTTCAGTGTTTGTGAAGATTTACGACCACCGTTGCAAGAACGAAACATATCATGGCAGGCCCTGGTTCTACGTTTACAGAACATAATTACTTTGCATCTCAGTAAATGACATTACCAACATGTATTCACATTTTAAATTTCATGTGTATCAATAAATTCACCTGACAGTAGTATAAGAATTAAATTAATGTTTGGGCGTATTATTTCATAAATATGTAAGTATAGTGATTAATCTAAATAAGTATAATATATAATACTACCTGCGAATAAATAATATTCCTAGACTACCACTTAAATAACGTATATATATTTATTATCTAGGTGTTAATATATCTGAAATACCAAATTATAATGAATTAAAACCTTAGTTATTAAGACTTATTGTATCACTCAAATACCTGTTGAAGTATCTTTTGCCGATGTCTTGATTATTGGTGTATTCCGGTAGCTGTCCTAGAGAGCCAGTGATTACAGGCACATGAGACCTAACAACTGTATGTCTCAGTGACGAAATGCATATGTTACAGGCAGAGGTTACCGCTTAACATTAGGTGAGCCTCGTGCGAGCTCCGGCACAATCCCATAAAAATAAAATACATGTATATATAACGTATATACATATATCACATACACACTCAAGTTCCCGGAGGGATAGATAAAGACTAAAGAGTTCCATTTGGTACAGGGTTGGCATATGTCCCATGATTCCTTCACAATAACCTTATCCTTCATAGACGCCCGTCCGTTAAAAGAACGTAATTATCTCTTGATAATACTTGTTAACCATTGCAATGCATGTTTTTTTGTAATTTTTCAGTAATGTTTCATGTGATTTGAAAACAGACGATAAAGCTCGGAGATCAGACTGATGGCGCTTCCCAAATAAATAAGTAATGAGTGACTTCAAATGGAGAAGCGTTTCTAGAAATAAACTATATAATCCCGTACTGCTTGTTTTATTTTTAAATCCTTGCAATACAAGTTTTTCAAAGAATATAATAATTTGTAATATAAAGGCTTTTTTAGCAAGATACAATCTTGTGGAGTACTATCGCAGTATCAGATTGCTGCTCGAAGCAAACATTACTTTGTATAAGCGGGCATGAAGGATAGTGTACCTAGTAAAATTTTAGGGCGAGGTGTAAGAACTGATATCTCGGAGTGACTAGTTCAATATAATGTCACTTAGAACTGTGGTAACTGTGATGTGTGTCCATAATCTGGACAACATATCCGTATCTACTAAATTTTTGAAATGATTTACAGTTTTTTAACTTTTTAATTTTTTGTTTGTTTTGGACGGAGCTATTAACTTTACCGCCATGTTTAGCACGCGCTGATATATGAACCGTGTTTTAATGGCCTGGTGATTCCCCGATTTTGATCAATTTGAAGGTGAACTTCTCTTCTGCAGATCTGTATTTGGATTCAGAAAAAAAATAAGAAATTTAAATTTACGAGAGAATTTATAATAGCAATATGATAGTCATTTGCGGGATTCAAACCCGCGTCATCCACCGCTATAGCCGGGTATACTCTGACCGACTGAGCTAACATGAAAATGACTCGTAACACTAATTTTTCCTTTCGTTCATTAACCATCGTATGAGGATGGATGGTCATGCGCGGGTCCAAATCCCACACATGACTATAATTTATCCTCTCGTAAATTTGTAACGTTAACCGCTTAGCACGCGTTATTGAAAAATAAAAATACAAAAAAAAATGTTTGCCAACATTTTGTCGAAGGTTTTACATAATTGCTACAATAACAGTTGAAACAAAATTCGGAAAACCAGCTGTTTTTAAATTAATCCTTGGAACTCCTCCTCAACCATACTGAACATTCATATCTAACTTTCATTAAAATTGTACCAATTAATTATATCCTAAATAAATACGTATCAAAAAAATTGAATCGCTTTACCACATCCGTGTGAAAAGAATTATTTTCTCTAATTTTAGTGCATTTAAGACATCGTCGGTCGTAGCCGCCCCATGCCTTGAGATTAATCTTTATCATGTTTTGTTCTATTTTCCGAGTCAAGATTCTAATTGATCTTAATCGCCTCCTTAATAAATCGCTAGCTTATAAATCAAAATTGTTCCATTGATGAAAGCCCTAGACAGGCAAGCATCAGGCCAAAAAATCAAAACCGTGATAATATATGTTGTATACATTTTCTACTGAATCTAAATGAATGCGATAATTGAATGGAGTGCTAACACACAAGCACCAAAAGAAGATGTTAAGGCGATACTATGATGATCCCATAAAGAGTAGTGTATTGAACATTATTCCAACACAAAATAATATGTGATCGTTATCAATCATAACACAAAACAAAATAACAGATAATATGTTTTTTTATACTAAATCGTGTCCTACCTATACAACGATCGCTCCACAAAAACACAAAAGAGTTTTTGTAAAGCAATTCTCTAAAATTTCTTTGTTTTATAAAATATTTCTCGTATATTCCATACATAATAAACATATTGCAGTTACAATAACTACCATAAAATGTAGCATTTCACCATAAATAAATGATTCATGCAACGATACGATATTTTATGAGCGGTGAAAATTATGTTTTCTTTTAGTAAGATTTACGAAGATGATCATTTTGTGGATTGCTGTGTTAATAAAAGGTGTATCGAACGAAGGTAAGAATTACTTTCGTAACATGGCGGTAGGATATTTTGTGAATGCTTATCTAGTTAGGCCTGAAGTATAAAAATCTATCGCCAAACTCCTTACGGTGTGTTCTTGTTAATTTAGCCTTTGACCATTATCTCACATGATGGTAAGTGATGATGTGGTTGAAGATTTTGTTCAGGCTAACCTAGAAGTACTGGCTCTCAAGGACAGCTGCCGGAACACACCGTTAGGTGTTTGCCGACAGATTTTCTACTTGAGGGTGGTAGCTAGCCAGGCGGACATTCGCAAAATGCCCTTCCACCATGCTGTAACGACTGTCATCCTAAGACAACAACCGGGACCGACGGCTTAACGTGCCCTCCGAAGCACGTAAGCGCTCAGTAGTTATGCCACTAACGGTCACCCATCAAACTCATGACCGCGGGCGACGTTGCTTAACTTTGCTAATCGATTAAGAACAGCTAAGTAAACTTCGCTACGAGCGCTTCAAAAATGTTGTTTGACAAAGATTGACAACTTCAAGGCCTTATTTATTTACAATACGGATTTTACTGTACTCAACGAGCTCTAGACGAGGATACCTCATGAATGGACACTTTGCTCCGTTTTTATGTACAATCCACAAGTTTCAGGTGGCATTCTATACAAAATATATAAATTTCAGGATTGCAGCACATTCCGTTTAGAACACCCGTGACAAACGGATAAACAGACGAACAACAGAGTGTCATTTATAGGTCTATGTTTTTCCCACAGAGTAGAAAACCTTCAAAAGTAGTTAAAACTAGTTCGTGCCTAAGTAACCTCCTATTTGGGATTTAATTAACAAATACGAAAGCACGACGTTACTTTATACTAGACACTTAAACACTTACTCATGGTAAAGTCTCTCTAACGCTATTGAATTTCCAGAGCACATTCATATCTCTCCAATAATTGTATGCGCATAATCTGAATTATGTATGAATATAATGAATTTAGTATTAATTCCTGTGCGAAGAATGAATGTGTAATTAAAAGGGATTAAATTATGAAATGTTAGGGGGTTAGGAAATGGCTAAAAGAGAGGATATATATTAGGTATTATTAAACTATTTTTGTCTTCTATGTAAACCCAAATTTAATGGGGGAGTATGGATTTTATAATGAAGGGTTTTGAAATTGTACTGTGATGAGACAAAGAAACAATAACCTGCCAAGTGCGAGTTGGTCTCTCATATTTAGGTTCCTGCCACAAAGATACGACAACACATTTATATGCCACAAATCAAAGGTATTTTCTGTGATCACAAGATAATAGAAAATACCTTTTTAGTATTTAGTATTTTTCCCTTGACTAATCTTGTTTTATAAGATAATGCTTCTAGCCTCATTTCATAATTTTATGTCAAAGCGAAGAGGGTACTTGCATATGTTGATGAATGTGAGTTAATTGTCCGTTTCTTTTGTTTGCATTGAAGCTCGATTTTTTTATACCTCCAAAAATGCTGAGATACTATATGATTATTCATGCAACTTGATAACTCACCCTGTTTTCTACGATAAAATACAATTGAATGTAACGTTTGTTTAACAACATTAATTACACTGTTTTGGGTATAGTGGATGTCAAGAGTCTAGACTACCTAACACTTATCCTTATCAGAAATCATCTGTCATAGAACCAAATAAAAACTCCAAATATTATATGTTATATTACCAGAGAACAACTTTATGCGATTAAATGACCAAATTAAAAATATTTTGGTCCATATTCTTGAATTCAACGCGACAGGGTTCAAACCCACGTTTATATTTACACACCGGCACATTAATATTTCCCCCGTGGGGAACTCGACAGGGTTCAAACCCACGTTTATATTTACACACCGGCACATTAATATTTCCCCCGTGGGGAACTCGACAGGGTTCAAACCCACGTTTATATTTACACACCGGCACATTAATATTTCCCCCGTGGGGAACTCGACAGGGTTCAAACCCACGTTTATATTTACACACCGGCACATTAATATTTCCCCCGTGGGGTGCCGGGTTAGAATCGCACCTCCCCATATCATCCCGTGGGTGTCGTAAGAGGCGACTAAGGGAAAAATACTGGAAGGTGGGCAGCAGCGCCTTTTAAAGAACTGCCATCTAACACTGCGATCCCCAAGCCGCTGGCCAAGTGTTGGGATTATGGCAAATACCCCCTTAATAGACGACACTGTGTTCAGCAGTGGACGATCCGGCTGATACAGTACAGTATAGTACATTAATATTAGGTAAACTAAATCAAAGTAGTAGTCATTTACATTCAGAACTAAATGTTTCAAACTAATTCGGCCGACAACATACACCACGTCTGCGTAATCACGCCTAGTGAATAATTTATCGGTAGCTTTAGGTAATTATGTCTGTGTGTACATAATTATGAATATAGTTAGAGGTGGGAGCTTCTGCTTCGGTGGTTTGTGATATTGGACATGGAATTAATATTAGACATGCTAACCTACAAATAGGTAAACGATATAGACGCTCCGAACTAGTGCAACAATATGATAGAAACAGTCGCAAGTAGAAGTTTTGCGCTCGTAGCGAAGTTTTCTTAGCTGTCCTTAACTGATTACCAAATTTAAGTAACGTCCGCCGCGGTCATGAGTTGGGTGACCGCTAGTGACATTACTACTGAGTGTTTCCCTGCTTCGGAGGGCACGTTAACCCGTCGTTCCCGATTGTTGTCTCAGGGTGGCAGTCGTTAAAGCATGGTGGTAGAACATTTTGCGAATGCCCACCTGGTTAGCTACCACCTTCAAGTAGAAAAATCTGTCGCCAAGCACGTAATGGTGCGTTCCGGTAGCTATCCTTGAGAGCCAGTAATTCTAGGTTAGCCTGAACAATATCTTCGACCACATCATCACTTACCATCAGGTGAGATAGTGGTCAAAGGCTAAGCTATCAAGCATAAACAAAAAATAAAGAAAAAGAAAACAGTATGATTCGGGCCTCGCTCTTTTAGGATCATCACAACAGCCCGTAAGAATATAATGTTTGTTTGTTTTTATCACAGTTTTAAACAACATTGTATATTCTTATTTTTAGTATATGTTAGTTTATTAATGGATATGTAATATTACATTCAAATTTTAGTTCCCTGACTTAGTTTAGCTACGAGATAGGCTCCGTAAAAAAATATAGTTTTAAATTGCTAATTTTGTCTGCACCTCTTTCCTCTACTTTTGTATGATTCAAATTTATAAAAATAAAATTGTCAAGGTGGAAAGTGGTTTTCATTGATATGGATAGGCAGAGAGCGGAGTTTCATTAATATATAGGTCCCCGATAAGTGTTTAGAGTATAGAACCCTAAAAATCTCAAAGCAGCAGAATACAACTTTCTATTTATCATACTGTTAAATAACATAATATGATAACTGGTTGATTGATTAAAAAACACATTTTAGCACACGTGGCGACAACACCGCTCTTACAGCACATCGACAACGTACCAAATTTGGGATTATTGGGCGACGGGCAACACAGAGGTCCTAGATGGTACGAAGCGGTCAGCGAATCCGGAGAAGACAGCCAGGTCAGCACCTCTTCCGATGAAGTAAGGTATGTTTATAATTCCGTACTTAAACAAGGATTGGAGGCTGGAGTGTACCTTACATACTATCATTCACTTATCATGTTTCTACTCTTATATTACTTACATTGAGAGGATACTATAAATCTGACAACACAAAAGCATATAAAAATAGGTAATATTATAAAATACACAGGTCAATCAAGGACATAATTGGGTAATGATTCATCTTTGGCTTTATGGTTGACTTGTCCACCGAAAAGCATTCTAGGAACGAACTTGTTGGTAGTAAACCTGTTTCTCTCTCTCAGATAATTAGAGGGTTAACATTGTAAGAAGTCCTGTTGAGCACTCAATGTGAAGCAGCACCCAATCACAACGACGTGAGTTGTGGCATGCTGTTCAATGAAAGAATTTATTCCTTCATCGCTTACGACTCTTAAAAGAAGCTATAGAGGGATGCGAGTACAAACCTGGCATAAAATGGTTTTACTGTTAATTCATGTGCTCCATCCCGCGCTCGCCGCTGTGCACAATCGTGACTCCCAGACGAAGAACTTCAAATAAGTTCGAAACTGGTCGGAGCAATATCCGGTAAATATTACGCGAGTCTTAGCCAGTTACTAAATAATAATTATTTATTCTAAATTCAAAAAAGTAGCTTTACAATAGTAAAAAGTCGTTCAACAGTTAATATGCACGTACATCACGCAACGGTTGCTGTCAACCTAATCATTGTCTGTTCAACATCGTGTATGGGGCCCAAATACTGGCCTAGGTTAGTTTGGGGCCCACGGTTAATGAAGTTATTAATATACGTTTTAATTATAATTAAACGCGGATAATTTTATACTATAAACCGTTAAAATATAATATTCTTTATCACCACAGATGTCCAATGATGTTGCAGCATTTCAAATTTGTCCTGGTATTGAATTTAACGAAATATGACGTAAGGCAGATAACAGCTGTTGAAAAGGAAAACATCGAATCCAAGATTTAAATGTACACCATTGAACTTGGCGGTATAGGTAGCTCCGTAAACTAAAAACAAACATGGCCACTACAGCTGATAATACATACAAATTCTATGCCACAGCTGCTGTCATATGTCGTTACAGTCGAACAAGGGAATTTTCTTTTTCCACTACAGGAATCCAACAAATTAAGTTTTCATGTTCTAAGATAAGAATACCTATAACATATAAATAGTTTACGAAATAAAATTATACGCGTAATAATGAAACCCGAGTTTGGTAAAATCGGGCCTTAGTCACATACAGAATACTATTGCGCTTGTATAATTTCAATTTAACATTATTTCAGAATTAATGACTGGTTTGATGATCTTCATCTACATTAACGTGACTGCCCCACGGTTTGACGTTATTGGAGATGGAGCATTTCATTATCAGTGTTCTGGGACAGCAATGCATTAGTTTCGTCTGCCACACAGGATAGATATAGGATTTATACTATTAGTTGTGCGGATATACCACAACATATTATGTATCTTGGCATGAAATAGAAGAACAAATCTGAATAATGGCTCACACTCTCCAATTTTTTGTAATCAGTTCAATATAAATAAAATATCAAAAGATTAAATAGTTTTTCCATAGTAATTAAACAACTTTACTGAGTTTGAAACAGTGATCACGATGTCTGCAAAGTGTTGCAAAGTTTAATTACTATGTGTAATAATCGCGAAAACCAAAGACAACATAAAATAGTTTTCTGTTCAAGCAGATGATAAAATTGTGTGTATATAAGAATTCACAGTGTTATTTTCATGTACATTGCTGCTTTTGCTGATGTATCAGTTCAATTATATATCTTTATTTGTTGTGTTATAAACGGTGTTTTTTTTATGACACAGTGACTCAGATAACTCTGGATCTCTTTCTGCGGGCACAGATGACTCCACCGGTGCGTCTTCATTTGAGACAAAGGAGAGAAAGTTGGGGTGAGTTCCCTCATTCATATAAAATTTGATGCGCTCGTAGCGTAGCTTTTTTGGTCATTCTACGCAGCGTATTATATCTTATATATCTTAGCAACGTATTCGCTGCGGTCATAACTTGGATGGGTTACCGCTAGCGGCATTACTACGGAGCTTCGGAGGGCACGTTGAGCGGTTGGTAGTTTTAGGTTAGAAGTCGTTAGGAGATGAAAGTCGCTATGGCATGGAAGTAGAGCATTTTACGAATGCCCGCCTGCATTAGCTACCTCTCTCAAGCAGAAAATCTGTCCCCAATTATCTAAAGGAGTGCTTCATCAGGTGAGATCGTGGTCAAAGGCTAGCCTATAAGCTATAAAAAAAGTTATAACATAGTGTTCATGTTCTATTCATTCGTCTATTTTATTTGTTGTATGTAACTTGAAGTTTTGAAGTAATTTAAGCGAACTGCCACATGACATATTGTAGTAATTTAAAGTTGGCTGTCTAACACCTGTATGTTCATATTCTTACTTTAAATTATTAAAATCTTCTACCGTATTATCATTTCCGGCAAGTGAGATACTAGTCAGGCCATCAGAGGTAAACAACACAGATCTTTACTTGTAAAGATCCTGGTATGTCAAATAAAAAAAAATATAGAAACTTGTTGCTTTTAGTTTATATAACTATTCATTTTATCCGAATATACGCCCTCTGCTGAATAGGTGACTTACGACCTGGGATAATGTACAAAATGTATCACATAACGGTGGTATTTAAGAAGACTACTTGATTTGGTTGAAGTTATTCTTGACTTTGTTTTCGTTGTATGTATTTGAATTACAGTACAAGAGTATATCGAGTGTGCCACCCGTGTCCTCATGATATGATGAAGAAGTACGGGAATGTGGGTATTAAGTGGATCTGTGCTGGGTACCAGAGAGCTCGAAGGACCTTTAAGAGCGAGTGCATGATGCGGTACAGGAACTGTGAGGATGGGACCAGTAAGGACTTCATATATTTAGAGTAAAAACTGAGAGTGTCTCATTCTTCGAGTGGCGTTTGCGTCACGTTCTCAAGATTGTGTGTTCGATTCCCAGATGAATTATGTTACTCTGTTTTGTATATGTAAACATATATAATTATATATATATATATATATATATACATATATAAAGTTATCTCCATGACTTCCTATTTTGTCGTGAATGCCAAATTTTCATTTTGGTCGGGTAAATCTATACTATAATAATAATATTACTATAATAAAAATGTACTTATATTTATTTCCATAACAGTCATACATATAAATGTCTATGAAAACACTATGCATTTCGGTAAATCACATATAAACAATAAAATATCTAAACAAGACCGTCATAAGTCAATCCAAACTTATCTAAAGTTACACAAAATGATACAAAACTACACCGCGATCCTCAAAACAATCTAGTCCATTACCCAAACCCTGCCATCCCCACATTTGTTCCCATAAGCCGCATAAAACTTCCCCCCGTTCCATTCTTTCGTCTCGAAACATATCAAACTTGGAGTAAGAACAAGACAACTTTTATATCTCATTAAATGTGTATAAATCGCTTTGAGGATAAATATGTTTTTGCACGTCTACAATGTTATAATAAGAAATACTTAAATATCGCACATGTTGTTTCCATTGTATGTGGTAATAAATGGGTAGTGTAATAAACAATTGATTGGTTAGATTGACCAAAGTAAGCGAAGAGGTTCAAATTTGTTTGTTTATTCGCATATAACCTTTTTGTTTATTAGCAGATCTGATCTTTATGAAATTTTATAGAGGGGTAGACATGAAGGTGTGATAATTTGGCTCATTAGGACTTGGTTGAATCTAGAATTTTTGAAACGGTTTTCTTTTATACATATGCGTTTAGTAGTTAAAAACTTGTAGTACCTGTATGTTTATGTTTTACTAAGTTTTTGTTGTTATATTTCAGTGTTTGTGAAGATCTACGACCACCGTTGCAAGAACGACACGTACCATGGCAGGCACTGGTTCTATGTTTACAGGACATAATTATTTTGTATCTCAGTAAATGATATTACCAACACCATTCATGTATTTAATTTAAAAGTTACATTCACATGACTGTGTTAGAATTAAATGAATAATCGAGCACATCATTTGTAGATATGAAAGTATGGTAATCTATCAAAATGGCTTACCACTTAGATTAACATCAATCAAAAAACCTTTGTTATTTTGATTCATTGTATTATTAAAGCTACTACTCCCCCTGATATATGAAATCTTGAAGCAATATCATAACTTTAAAAATCTCCTTACTGTTGGTGTGTTCCGGTAGCTGTCCTTGATAGCTATCTATCCTCCTTCGTTGACAAGCCTTACCTGCTTTTTTTCGACATCATTATTCACTGGATTTAACCTTCTAATTAAATAATATATAAAAAATATATTTCCAAATACGGTTGGTATAAATTCGAAACCAAACAAATATTTAACGATTACGTCCTCATGTTATTTTCTGTTGTATTAACGCAAACTAACTTAAAAGTATTATTTCTATTGTGTTGTTAGAAAAGTCATATAGTACCGACAGGCGTGGGTTAGGGGTATTAATGTAATGCTATAACTTTACCAGCGAAGATAGAAATCTAAATTTGAATATTGGAAACTCTATAGACTGTAACTATTTGTATCTTAAACGAGAATACATTTAGCACTGAAAAGGTAGAGCAGCAGCTAAAATTAGTGCACGGTCTCAGTTTGCATCGCGACATTATGCGAAATAATCTACATACCTCCACAACAATATAAATAAAACATTGAATATGTACTCCGCTAGTAATAATAAATATAAAATATTCGTAATGCATTCATTAGTACTAACACTAAAACCACTAAGCTATGAAAAAGTAGAAAACCTCCTGGAATTTATTTTAAGTTTATTTTATCCGAAAACATTACCTTCATACACTCATCAAGCTACTCTCACACAGATAATATTATGTATACACTCACCCACACCTACCTGGGTACTGCTGATATAAGTATGCTCATACCAGATGGATGATCAGACCCAGACCTGTAGAGTGTGGCTGCTCACACTCTACAGTTCTACACACAATCAATCACAAAAAACTTATTAAGACATTAAAAAATATATAACTTAACCAACATTAAGTAAATTTACTAGTAATATCTTATTTTACTGTAGTTAGATTCTTTAAGTTTTATGGTTTTAGTTAAAATATTCTAAAATACATATGTATTCTTTTTATGTATGATAGGTTAGCCTTTGACCACTATCTCACCTGATGGTAAGTGATGATATGGTCGAAGATGTTGTTCAGGCTAACCTAGAATTACTGGCTCTCAAGGATAGCTGCCGGAACGCACCATTAGGTGCTTGGCGACAGATTTTCTACTTGAGGGTGGTAACTTGTAAGGCGGGCATTCTAAGACTGCCATCCTAAGACAACAACCGGGATCGACGGCTTAACATGCCCTCCGAAGCACGGAAACGCTCAGTAGTAATGTCACTAGCGGTCAATCATCCAAATCATGACCACGGCGGACGTTGCTTAACTTTGCTGATCGGTCGCTAAGCAAACTTCGCTTCGAGCGCTTCAAAAATAACGTGTTTGTACTTATTTAATTGAAATGACGTTCTACGGCAGAGCGAAACCCTCTAACGCCTGCTTAAAAGAGGGACCTATGAAATATACTTTATATTAAGTTTACCGAAATAATAAATGTTTGTATTGCATATTTGTACTGTTTTTGACCGATTTAAAAAAAAAACTAGTAGATACTCAATTCGACTATATTGTTTTATGTTTGATACCTCATAGCTTTTGACTGGGTGAATCTATTTTGATAATTTCATCAAAATCGATCCAGCCGTTTTTGAGTTACAGAAAACAACTGGAAGGTGTTTTCCTATCTTGACAATATAGTCATAAACAGTGAATGACAATCAGTCCCGTAAGTAGTAAGGGTCACTAAAAATGGTGAAATATTTATTTTTACCTAAAAATGGAACCGATTTCAACACTCAAAAGTGTGAAATAACTTGTCAAAGTCGATACCATGTGCACAATACTGTGAAAATAGGTACTTTAAAACTATCATGGTACCGACTTCAACAAGATATTTCACACTTTTTAGTGATGAAATCGGTTCCATTTTTAGGTAAAACATTTTTTGTTTATAATGTAACCTAAAGGGCTAAATTACAAATCGATGTCTTCAGAAATATGTTGTTGAAATAGAGCAACAACAATGTACATACAATTTAGAAATTCCAGATTTAAATGGGTCGATGGACACATTAATACGACTCTGTTTTGCCCTTACGACACGGAACCATAAAAAGAAAATACTCGTATGTCTGTTTTTTTAACACCCATGTAGAGAAATTCGATCGTTCCAACCACATCAATATCAACCATATCCGGTTGTGAAGTCAGATGTCGAGGCATAACGTAAGCACAAACTTCCACTACTACTACAAAACTACAACTAAAGGAAAAACTCGCTTTTGAACTTTCCTTGTAAAATACAATCCGTTATCGTGCAAACTATAGTTGGAACAATTCAACTTCTGTACCAGAGAAGATACCCGTTTCATTCCTTTTTGGGTATCATTGCTATGCGTTTTCTTTATACCATTTGAAAATTCCCGATGTACAATCAAATATTTTTCTGAAATAATAACAAATATTTTTAAATATTTTAAGACAACATCAAATTAATATTTTAATAAAACACATAACAAATATAAAAATGTATCTAGTGACGATTCCGCCTAATTTTTCTGCTAAGCCGACGCGACGTCACAAACGCCACGAAGCCAAACCGGAAGAATTTTCGACGCGTTTTGCTTCTACACGAAGTATCCTCAGGACGTCTTGACTCTACGAGCGCACGATCGAGTAAAAACTTTCTCGGTTGCGTGGCGTTTGTGATGTCGCGTCGGCTTAGCAGGAAAATTAGGCGGAATAGTCACTAGATATATTTTTAAGAGTAATTAATGTTAATTTGATGTTTTCTTAAAATATTTTTAAAATATTTGTTATTATTTAATATTAACTACTTACTATTATAATATATGGCATAAAAAAAAAAAAAAAAAAAAAAAAAAAAATGGATTTCCGCAAAGTAACGCTTGACTCTATTCATTATATTTCTGAAACCCGAAATCCAACTAAAACAATAAACAGTTGATATGTTTGATGTCGTAAAACGCGAAATAGCTCTACCATAAATCATATTCGAACTGCATATAACTCTTGTAGGTATGCATGTATAGGCTACAAATGAAATGTAATCTGAGCGGCGTAAAAAATCGAGTTAGAAATGGTTAACTTGGAGATAAGTTTTATTGTGTTGCTTATTTTAGGTAAGTTCATTTAGTTGCAATATCTTCATCAAATAATGGCACCCTCGACCTAAATAGGATATTACATTATAACTCTAGATATAGGATTCCTACTGTAGAAGAAGACAGCTAGACCACCGCCTTGTTTACTAATTTAACCACCAAACTATTAGGAGTTTCAATTCCGCTCATAGTCTTTGTGGGCGCTTTAAGGTTCTGTTTAGTTGGGAAGGGTGGTAAGTAAAACGAACGTGTGTCGGTAGTGACCGTGTACTCGCAACTAACTTCAATAGACATAGTGGACTGTATTATATTATGGGTTGCATGACATAGGTACAGAGATATAGGTAGGTAGGTATATTATGCTAGGTAGATAGCTAAATAGTAATGATTATGAATTATGATTAAAGTAGCAAAATTAAGATAAGAAGATGCTGAGTAGATATCGGACGGCTCCCCATAACTACTGGAAATACCTAACAGTTTTAATGTGTCCTTTGTTATAAATTGTGTAAAAAGACTTTTAGCTGAAGTCCATTCAAAATGTACCCTGTAGGTATTTTTGGATAGGGTCCTCGGAATCAATTTTATGATTATTACAAAGAAGACTATTTGTAGTTCAATTAACATTGAGTACAGGTATCTCTCCGTATCTACATTTCCAAAGCGACTTAAATTTCTTGTGGCGAACGCATTATAAGCTCTTGATCTCTTGATGAAATTGAAAGTATGTACTGTGTACTTTGTATGATGTGACATAATACAAATTACACAGTACATACAAAGTACAAGTACCTACAACATTCTTGTGAATTAATGATTTGAATTTGTCCTGAATGGTCTGTACTTGTTAAGTATGGACAGCACAGACAGACAATGGGCGTTTCATATAAAATATATAACGTACATCACCCGTTAATTTTGGCTGTATATCCACGAAAACGGTACATAGGTGTCTAACGGCTTCACCTTTTACTAAATGTTTTGATTCTATGTAAGGGCGAGCCTGTTGCCGTCTACCGCGCACAGCTGAAAATTGTAGGCTGCTATTGAAATCTTCTCATATAAGTGAACAGTATTTAATTCATAACATTAGAACTCTGAATGTTAGGATGTCCCATAACCGACGCCATTTTTTTTGTAAGATAGTAGACCTACCACTTGAGCTATATTTACTCATTCATTCGATCGAAGCACATGTTTAGTTCCATGAGGACTTTATAGGATTTTATTTAAAATATACGTAACTTCTAGATCAGATTTATTCAAAATATTTATTTCAGTTGACGCAAGCTACACGGCATCTACGAGTAGCAGCAGGGAAAATAAGAATGGCATGAATACAGCCACCAAGAAGACTAAAAAGGGCGCAGACGCTAGGTCTACTTCTTCCTCTTCAGGAGCCAGTAAGTAATTGGACCACACATGTATAAGACTTAAGGTTTAAGTTATTTATTTGAATAAGTTTCAGGAGTCTGAATAAAAAACATTATTTAAAAAATCAGGCCAAGTGCGTGTCGGGTCTTGCTTTTGTTAGTGGCGCATTGCAACAGGCCGTAAAAGAAAACAAATTTTGTGATAGACCCAATAGTAAAAATGGTTTTGATATTTTCCATCCCCATACGATGGTTAAGAACGAGAAGACAAATTAGTCTTGTGTCATCTGTCATGTTGGCTTAATGAAGCATACCCTGCTATAGGGATGGATGGCGCGGGTTCGAATCCCGCACATGACTAGAGGTTTTCCCCTTGTTGTAATGATTAGATTAGATTGTCAAATTTTGCGGACCTAGATTAGTAAGAAAAATATAAAATTATGTATATTTCTTCACTTCTGAATAAACTCTATGTGATTAAATCCCACTAACTACAGTCCAAACAGTACTTTTGGGCCATCATTTATTGGAGCCTTCCCCCCCTGAAAAGCATTTTAATTGAATTTCTAGGTCAACGTATACATCTTTTTATATTTAGGATGCCTCGGCACAGACTTGCCGTACATCTTCTATAAAACTTCTAATAAACCAATAACCGGAGAGGAATGCGCAGAGTCAAATCAGCCGCGGAGATAAAGAGATGCGATTCGATTCTGCGCTGTAGTAGCTGGCAGCCATAACAAACCTTACGAGTACAACCTCCGTGCCAGAGAATAACAATGACTTTAAACGATCCTCCGAACTAATAACGAAATTGGACATTGTTTTTTTAAGAGCCCGAGGCCCGATTAAGGTTCTTTGTTTCAACGACTAAAAGGTTAAAGTTCTGTTTATGCATAAAAGCGTTTTGTAGTAATTAAAGCGGTTAAATGCAATGGCGCATTGAGGTTAAATAATAGGTAGTACCTACTTGTCTAGTTGTCTTTTTATACGTCATTTAATGAAATTAAATATTCTAGTACGTACTTTAAGATCTAGTAACTAATAAAAGTTATAATTACGACAATGGTACAACTTTTATTTATGCTCTATGATAAGCAATAACTTTTTAAGACCATTAAAATATATGAAGATGGGATAACAGGGGATGTTAGAGCATAAATATTAGTAACTTACTATGCTTTGATATCACTGCCGCAATGTGAAATGAGACGCGACCGCGACGAACGTACTATACTCAATCCTGATGAATGTTCACTAGGACATCCTGTCCTGGTGAAGGCTTCCAATAGAAGCCGAAACATTGACGATCGTGATTTACTCACTCCTACTAATTTATCGTCGCTGTGTAATACCCGTGATATTTAGTGTCAAAATATAAACATGAGCGTTAGTTTTTATAATATTAAAATATCTGTTGCATAGTATGCATCTTGTTTTGGGCAAGGAAAGAGACGGATGCAAAGAGAATGCATGATGAATCTGATGCGAATGTGATGATAGATGGTCTCGTATTATTAGAATGGACGATGAGTCAATCAATGGAATCAAGAAAGAAGCATCCGTGACAGAAAAAACAAGATTTATACATTAACGTTACCTGGACATAATAATTTCATGATGAGAGATTAAAAACCATTGAGTGTTGAATGTGACTGTGGACGGCCATATGCCATGGTGATAATGGCGTTCAATACGTCATTGGTGGCTGGAAAAAACTGAATATGGTGTGGATGGATGCAGTGTGCACAAGAATCATAGATAATATATAATTTGATTTGGAAATAATGAAGAAGACCCTGATAAGAAGCACAATATCAAGGACATCTCATTTCTATTTTCCCGCGCAAATGCGAACAGGCGCCTCAAAATAATTGTTCACAGGGAGCGGCGATAGCAGCGGCGCAGACAACTCCTTGTCCTTGACTATGTCTTCCGGTACAGAAGATTCAAAGGGGAAAGACAGAAGCTATATGCCGAAGTCGAGTGAAGAAAGACATGGCTGGTAAGAAATATTATAGCAACAATAAACTAGAAAATCTGAAATCAAATACTTTATTTCTGTGTTCCAGTAAGTACCTGTGTTTTCCTGTATTTACCATTGCACATCATTACTTCCAAATAGGTGAGATAGTGAACAAGGACTAAATTATCAACTGAAAAAAAAGTAACGAGACGGTAAAACTAGGTAAACGAGATTAAATACTATCAACATTCTATGGAATCACCTTTTTATAGCAATACGGGTACATCGTATTGGAAAGGAACAAGATTATACAATGCCTACCTTTAACCCAAGAGTAAAAAGCTCCTGCTCGTGATTTCACCAGACCTTGTTTTTAAAGAAAAATATAATAAAACAATGCTTTGCGACTGTATTTTTAGACATAAACAGTTGTTAATTCTGTTATTAAACTAGCTCTCAAGAATCTCTGGCGGAACTAACTGTTAGGTCCCGCCTTGGGCATAAAATTTTGTACTCCAATAATTTGTTTAATAACTGTTAGGTGCTTGGCGACAGACTTTCTACTTAACGGTGGTAGCTAGTTAGGTGAGCATTCGCTAAATGCCCTACCACACGGGTGAAGCTCAAACCAGCGGGGGGAACCGAACCATATACCTGCGCACGGCAGCCCATAGCTATCACCGCTTGGCTTTCACTGTTCCATAAATTGGAAATGGTAACATGAATCCTAAACTTATACAAATCGTTTGAGGGGTCAATTTCTTTACATAAATGTAGAGTAAATTTAATGGTATTCAAAGAAGGTCCGTTGAAATCTATACAGCGGGATGTTTTATCTCTTCACAATTCAATAATTCTTCTATATTTGTTCAGGAGAAAATGGCACCGCAAATGTCCCAGGTGTTTCGACGACGAGAGGAAAAAATGGAAAGACCCCTCCATCAAGTGGATCTGTGGAGCTTATCAGCGAGCCAGGAGAAGTTTCAAGAGTACGTGCTCCATGCACTACAGGAACTGTCAAGATGGAACAAGTATGTAGTAATTAGCAAGTTACCGTAAGTGAGGCTAAAACCAACATATGCACTTTTATTGTGTCCCCTACCTCAGGAACTGATAATGATAATATTAATTTCAAATCGATGAAGGCTCCCAAATAGAAAGTAACAGGCAGTCATAAATCCAAATCATGCAGCTAGCTTGAATTTCACATCGTTGCAGTTATTTTTTGAATGGATGACTGTGTAGTAACGCAGTGATGCTTTATGATTAGAATAGCGTCGGGCTTAAGTTTCACCACATGGTAGTAGGATATTTTGAAATTCCGTCTGGAATGGTAGCACGTTTGCGTAAAAAATGTATCACCAAGCACCAATTGGAGTATTCCGGTAGCTGTTCTTAAGACTCTCTTTATAACTGACCATCATGCGAGATTGTAGTCAAAGGTTAGGCTTACCACCATTAAGTAGAAACTATGTTAGACAATTCTCGTTTTAGGCATTGTGGATAAGATTTTACGTTGACCAATAAAAAAATGCGTGTCAACAGATTTTTTACTAATATGTGAGAACTCAAAATGAACGACTACATAGAATCAAATACATTTTTTGTCATAATACATTTCTAAAGTGATTTTAAAAATAACTTTTTTTTCCTAAAGCATTTAGTAATATCCCCGTGGGGTCGCGCGCTAGAATTGCATCCTCCATATCTTCCTGTGGGAGTCTTAAGAGGGGACTGAAGAAAAATACCAGAAGGTGCCCACCTTCAAGAAGCAGCCCCTCTTCAAGAACTACCAACTGCCCACCCAGCGTGGGGAATATTGCAAAGCCTCCTACCGCCTAATTGGGGAGTTCAGTATTATGTTCAGCAGTGGATGATCCGGATTATACAGTACAGGTAATAAGTGGATGTTTTTAGTGTTTGTGAAGATAAAGAACCACAGATGCCTTAACGACACTGGAAAGGAGGAGTTCCCTCACGGAGACCACTTCTTTTACGAGTACAACGTGAAGATGTCGGACGAGACCACCGGTTCTGAAGGTTCCACTAACTCTGACGAGGAAACCACGAAAGAAGATTCTGTTTCATATTAAAATATTTAAATAACTTATTTGGTTTTGTTTTAGCGGGTTTTTACTTATTTCTTACTAACTTTCGCGACCAAAATGCCTGTTTAAATATTTTAACGGACAGGCCTTCCAATTTGTTCTTTTTTCTAATGGGCTTTTATAACAGTCAAGTATTGGTTTGTTTTCTTGAATCTATACCTTTTCTTAACTAAATTTCTCGTCACATTTATTATTTTCTTCCAACCGATGAGCAAATTATAAACAGTACTGTAACTTTAGAACCTGCTTTTACGGAGTAATTCTAACATCAAATAACATTATTCGTGTGTGTGATAATGCTTACATAGGGACAGACAGACAATGGAAAGCGACTTTGTTTTATACTGTGTAGTGATGACAGTATACAATAGGGTATATTGCCATCTACCGGGTAGTACCAGTAGTTCTAGATTCCATTCTCTTATCCTAAAAAATAATTTGTCACAAAAATCCATACCGTTAGTATATCGATATTGCAAAGCGACACGCCAATCGACCATTTAAGCAGACATTTAATTAAGTACTATTGTAACATAATAGTTTGAGTAATATATATTTCCTGAACAAGAAACATGACACATCACAAGGTGTTAATACCCCAAATCTGATACAAGTAAGCTCGTAACAAATAACCGGTTCGAGGTCCTCGACACCTCGGAACTGTGCCGGAACATATATCAAGAGCTATTATCTTCCAGATATCATAAATCCACATAACGTCACGCGTCCATTAATCGCTTTGCTACGTAATTTGTCATACAGACAGACAAGAGCACGGGGGATGAAAACGTTAGTGGAGAAGGATGTTGGCACACTGCAGTGGGTAAGGTCGAACGTTTTCTGTATGCCTGAGCTACGTAGTTGGAAGACATACTGAGGTATCTGTAACTTTTTATCGAAAAGAGAAAAACAAAATAGCTTGAGGTTCCATTAAGAAAAGTTACTGATTCATGGAATTTTATTCTATTTTAATAATTTTATCGATGTCGTCTTTGTTAGATATTTGTACGAATCCTATTACTAAGCCATCGGTCTCTGTTGAACAGAAATAGGTTGTCGGTTGAAACTTTCAAATTTTTTTTTATTATGACTGAAATCCTAATAAAAAAGTAAAAAAAAACTAAGAGATGTCTCCTTACAGGAAAAAACATGTATGGCTTTAGCTTTAAAACCGTAATAAATTTAAAAAAAAAGGTCAATGCCAATATGATTACATATAGAAGAAACAATATAATAAAATTTTAAATTAAAAACCTACGAACCTTATGTGGACCCCTCGTAGGTTTTTTTTACTGTACGGAACCCTAAAAACGTTGTTTTATTTACAACAACGTTTTAGGGCTCCATACGAAAAGAGGAAAATAAGTGATACTAACATACTAAAGGGACTCCGCTGTCTGTATGTACGTTCGTCTGTCCGTAATTCACGGGTATCTTGCTTGTAAAACTAATGAACTACGAACCTATTATGATTTTGTCATTTTGATTTTGACAATCAAAGATTAGGGTATAAAATAAGTTTAATTATTGTTCAGACAAGCCCCAATACATGCGAAGGTTGCTGAAGATGAACAAAAATTACAAAATTAAGAGGGGAAATATTATAGCCATTTGCAGGACTCGAACCCGCGCCATCCACCCCTATAGCCAGGGTACATGACTATAATTAGCCCCCTCGTAGTTTTGTAATGTAATACGATAATTAGCCCCCTCGTAGTTTTGTAATGTAATACGCGAAGCGTGCGCATCAAATAAAAATATTAAAATTAAAAACATTTTTGTATACTAGCGTGTAGGGATTCATCGTCTTTAGATTAGAAATTTTAAATTTCAGTAAATGCCATATAACTCTTAATAGAAAACAAGTTTCTTGTTAATGCTCCTTAAGGTTTTAACTTGTTGTTATTGTTATTGTTTTTGAGACAAATCACTATAAAAACTTTGTGAAAATTAATACCGGTTACATATGACAGTTATCAAGTTACATTAAATATCGCACAGATGAATGAAAAGTGTGTTTCCGTGTTCTATTACGGAGCCCTAGAAATTATTATTTTTTTATGAAAATTAAAGATAAATAACAGGATTTTGGTGTATATATTTTGTATCAAGACATATAACTCTTTTCTACCGCGCCGTGAGACGTGACACCGTAAGTGCACGTCTGGGTGTTGTCATGAAACAATTTTATACTCTATTACTTTGAAATCAGCTTCTATTTTTCAATGGCGGTACTATCTGATATATTGTGTTACCTCTACCCCCAATTTGAACTTTCTCGCGTAGAAAACAAGATAAATTTTAGATGGTTTCGTAAAATGGCGGAAAAAGTGCAAATGCATTTGGAACGGAATGGCGTGAAGTGTCAAAAAGAATGCAAAGGTATTTGTGTCTGTTTTAACTTCGGATGGATCTATTGAAAAAGTTTTATTTTAGATGGTTCAGTACAATCTCGGAGATAGCAACATTGAGCTTTTTTGCATCAATTGACAATGCCAAAATAACTATTTACTTAGTTATGTGCTGTGGAGACCGCTATAAATAATTGTTTCACTTAATATACAAGTACGAGTAGTTATTTTTATATATCCGCTGTTGTATGATATTTGAAAACTAGGGTATTTCGATACACTTAATCGAAGTCCAATCGTGTTGCGAAAAGTGATGTCGATTTATCAACTCAGGTTGACGTCGCGTGTGAGGGTCAAAATGTGCTTGTACGAGCAGGTGCTGGTCGATTTAATTATCATAAACCTTATGGTTATAGATTTAAATAACAGTTTTCCATCAATGATTTAAATAACCGTGGACAACATGAGATGGCAATTTAAATATTTTTTTTAACAAAATATGTAGTTATATTCGTAAAGTTTAATGATAAAATAGACAAAATAAAACGTAGACAGAAAATCAACTCAGAAACAGTATTTTAGTAATATTAGTCAATGTTTAATAACGTTATTGCGATAGAAAGAAAAATTGTGGACTTATAACAATCTCAAAGGATTTTAAGCTTTATTAGTTAATATGACGCAAACAAATCACAAATTTTGTGATAAAAAATCTCGTAGCATTGCATTGAGTTTTTTATTTAGCTTGCCTATCAATCAGTTATCTATAAGAACGAATTTATTAGGAACAAGAAGTGCAGAAAAAAATGTAAAGACATAAAGCCCCCTTTTCAGAAAAAACTTAAAGATATAAAGTATTTTGCACAGATCTAGACAGTATTATTTGCCTAAGAGTTTCGCAAACATTATATTCATAAATATCTATGTAAGTTTAAATCGTTGGTATACGTTTGGATAAAACAAAAAATAATTTCATAGCCAATCTATATTCTTTATTAAACTCACTACTTTCAAACCTTTCCTATCCGTCCAAAAATATTGTTACGAAATTCAGTGAATACAGAGCCCGCTAGTGTTTCGTTATTCCAATCAACGTCCGATATACTGACGTGTATATCAACAAAGATGGACGTAGTGCATGAGCAGGAAAATGAGTTTAGATAGGGATATGGGTTAAAAAAAACATGGAATATGTTTTCATTGAAAATAAAGACTAAACATATTAGTTCATATGCTAATACATAGCTAGTAAGGTTATATTTAACCACATCGTTTTACCAAAAAGATTGTCAAAATTTATAATAGTAGTAAAAATTGGACTTAATGTCACCTAACAGTTACATACGGTTATTTATAAGTCTACACTTCAGAAGCTATGAATTTCTAAAAAGCCCTACACTTGTGTGACTCGAGAACTGCATCCGAGACTTTGCAATGTACTTATAACAGATACATATGAATACACAGTTAATTAAATTGTCTGCCATTGATTTACACTCAGTGGTCGATGTTAATTTTCTTTTTATTAATATTTACATTGAAACACAAAACCAACAATCACAATACAAAAACCAATTTCTCAGTTTTCAAAATTTTTTTTCGCTAAAACTAATAAACTCAATGAATTCCCCCAAAATTGATTACCTTTTACATCATACAAGTCACATATTGTTTGAGTGTTTGCTCACTTTGACGGTCGGTAATTGGACGGTGTACTCCCATGGGACTGACCGCCGATTGGCCCGCGTTACGGGGTCTGCGAGACCCCTGGGTGGTGCGGGGCCATACCGTGGGTACCCTAGACCCCACTCGGGAGCGGAAGGGTTGATTACTACTAGATCAAACCGACCTACCGTGGTTTAGGTGTTTAACTAATCAAGTGATTAAATCATACGTGTTTATTTAATGAAGTGTTTACATTATTTGTGTGTTCACAGCGGTCATTTTACTTCCCCCGCTATATCAATTATTGGGTTAAGATATTTGCAGTAGTTATCCGAAGTATGATATTGTGGCAAGTAGATGGTAATAGGCTTGTCCCATATTACAAATATATTTTACCAAATGTGGGCCCACCCCGCCGAGAACATATACGCATAAGATGATAATAATAATATATTATCACACAGACAAAAGCTACATTCCAAAAAAGTTTAACTAAACATAATTATGTATAACTTAGGTATTCTATGCTAGCCTCTTTATGTTAGATATATAAACGACCACGTAATAGATTATTTTTATGACAGTCATATCACAGTACAAAATATACAGGATATCTCTTTACTACGAATTTCATACCAAAACAAACCTTAAATCAATCTCATAGAGTTTCAAATAAAAGTACGGTAACAAATTTTAGAATACCCACAAATGAGAAGTTTCACACAAAAACAACCTTCACGCTGTGAAAATAAAATCTTAAATAAATAATGTTGAAATATTTTTCAAAGTGCCCGCAAAATGAGACGTGTCGCATCTGATAACCGCAAGGAATAAATACGTGGATTCTGGGAAAAAGTAAAGCTTTTTTACTGAACTAATGGGACAAGGGAAGGTAATTGTGTGAAATAGGATCGGATAGCTTCGGGTTGGATCGTGTATTTTCGGATTTGCGTGATGAAGATTTAACATGCTGAACTTGGAGCATGACATATCAGATGGCATTGAAAAATTGTATGAACACGTAAAAATATTTCTTATGGATTTAATTATCAAAATATCAGATTTTCTTCCTCGAAGCAGTCTTGTGACATAATAAAACTAGACGATAATAAAGATAATTTGAATCAATGATGGCCAAGCGCTAATAACTAAGGAGTATATAACTATGGACCGCCGTGACGCAGCTCCATGGTTCGATCCCCAGTGCCTGCTGTAGCTTAACCGCCTCGCCTGGCTAGCGACCACCCTCAAGTAGAAAATCTGTCGCCAAGCACCTAACACTGTGTTCCGGCAGCTGTCCTAGAGAGCCAGTAAAATCACAGGTGTGCCTGGGACTTTCCAACTTTATGTCTCAGGGTAACAGGCGCTGTGCAATTCGTCACTTATGTCAAAATGCATCTGTTATAGGCAGAGGTTAGTCCACTTAACATCAGGTCGCCCTCTTGTGCTTATCCTTACACTTATACATTTAACAAAAAAGAAAAAACTAGTCTCTATTGCTACTATACCGATAAAAAAATATAGATAAGGTAGGCAGAGGTGTATAATTAAGCAAACCCTTTCAGACAGACGTGTTATGTTGGCATTTCACAGGGTGGCGAACCTATTACCATCTACGATACTGTTTAATCCATCAGACTGTTACGGAGAATTTCTTCGACACTAACCTCAACATTCCAAATGGCATTTATGATATAAAATTGAAAGTAGGTATACTCAGCAAATATTCTTAAAACTCTAAAAACTTTACATGTACCTAGGTTATGTCCTTGTATTATCTAGCTACGTAGAAATGTCCTTCGGAGCCACGAAAATAGATTTCAAGATCTGTAAGTCGCAGTAAGCCGTTGGCTATTACATGGAGAGCCTGAAAATCCTTGAGGGACATAAATGCCTTAACGTCACACTTATTCCTGGATTCCTTCAGAACATGGCGAGTTCACGACTTTTGTTACGTCATATTTGTAGACAAATACATAGTTTGGTAAGTTTTTATATGCATGTAAGTGGTCTGTGTTCTATTACGAATCTTTCCTGTTTATTTTCTCCTTTGATTTTTATAACAAAGCCTTTGAGATTCGACCACCTGTAAATAATTCAATTTTCTTTTACCGTTGAGTTTTAATATACATTAGCTAATGTGTCTGTTGTCCTAGTCGGCAGACAGAAAAATCATTTCAATTAAATTATTAAAATATATAATATGAATAACAATATTTTTTTAAATTCTAACGCTCTGCAGCTCTATGGACCCGGCACCCGCACGGTGAATCCATGGAATGCTAAGTAAATTCGTCTCGTCACAATTTTTTTTATCATTAGAATCAGTTAAATTATTTATATTTAAAGTCAATACGTTTAAATACAGATTTATTATTTTTGGAGAATTCTTTTCATACAAGACTAAATTTTATGTTTGTTTTGGTGGTCTATATATATAGGGTTATTAGTAAAATGCTAACATAGGGTTGACTTCTGCTAATCCTAACAAAAATTTTGTGATGTTCCAACAATTTTTTTTGTGTGTTTTTGACGGAATAAGCACGAAGACCACCTGATGTTAAAAGTCTCTTGAGCTTGTATTTTATTATTTCAAATTTTTTATTACTTTGTTCGATGTAAACATTCAAAACTCTACTCAAAGGGAGCGCGGTGCGGTCCAGTGTTGCCGCGGCGCGGGCGGTCTTTGCTCGGAAGTAATAAAAAATATGAAATGATAAATTACAGGCACAAGAGACTTTTAAGATCAGGTGGTACTCGTGCTTATTTTGTCTAATACACATAAACAAACAAAACAAAACTTTTATTTCAAAATGTTTGTAAGGACTAGCAGAAGTCCACCCGAAGAGGTTGTTAGCATTTTACCCTTATCCGACTTATCTTATACGATGCATACATAATGGTCAATAACCAAATGTGACAGAAATGTTTTTAATTCTACTGACGCGTTATGCAAAACATGTATATGGAACCCTTGCGAGGAGAACGGGCAAGAGACTTCGTTTTTGCTAATTACGAAACAAATTTATTTGTGAATTCTCATTCAATTAGGTGAATTTTCGCCTAGTTGGTGAATATCTGCCGCGAGTTCCTTGAGAGCCAACTCCTATCCTGTAAAGCTTGACCAATATCTACAGCAACATCATCTTTATCATTAGTTTAGATAATAGTCAAAGTTTCTATCTATCAAGTGAATTAAACAGAGTATTTATATTAATATTATAATTCAAACCTGATATCCAGATAGACAATAACCAAAAAATCTTTATTTACTTACGATGTTTGGATATCTCCTCATACACCACGTGATTTAAAACTTACCTGAAAGAAAAAAGAAAAACATGTAAACAATAATATAGGAATCATTTAATTAACTAACCAGGCGGGGTAATTTTCATTTACAGGTATTTTTCACGTACAGTCCAATTACTAACGGAACTAAGACAAAGTACTCACAATAATACCGATTTCAATATGCACGCTCACGGCCGTTTGCTTTACTAAAACGTTTGGTGTCCTTCGTACAATTCGGACCATCTGTGAGCGCGCTATTGGTACAAAAAGCATAATGTTATTTATTATTGTGAATACTGTAAGTACTACTTGCTATTATGAATTTGTCTTTTTCTGTTTTCGACATATTTTTATGAGTAGTTAATATTTATTTTATATGAATTTACTTTTGACGGATTGTTATTATATTCAACATTTATCATTATAATATTTTCAAATTATAGAATGAATTTGATAATGTTTGAGACGCAGATTATACAGTCTTATGTTCTACATTAGTGTGTAATATTTCTTTCCTTTTTACACATACAATTTTTTTATTGTTAAAGTGCAATGTTTTAAAAAAAAAAGAATTCAATACTGTGATATTACACTGTACTGCGCTCGTCAGTACAAAAAAGGAGTTATTTTATATCATATTATACTCAATGATTTCACTTGTTACAAAGCCCATCACGTACTGTTCATAAAAAATTTGCTATCACATCCTCATTATAATTATTAAAATACTCAATAAATTTAAATAGTATTAAATTCAAACCGAAACCGCTTCCAGCTTACCGCGCACCCAAAAAAAAAACAAGTTTTAAGGTTTATTATATTAATGGTATTTCCGCAAGCTGGCACCGGACATAACCGTAGTAGATACACGACATTGTAAAATACAATGTTTTCAATCGGCCGCATCCGACACCAGCACGACATTAACGGCGAACTTAAGCTTGAGAAGGATGGATGAAAAACTAATTCAGTAACCAAAACCAAAAGTAATGCTAAAAATGATGACTGCTTTCAATAAAATAATTGAAATAGAAAATAAGACACATATTGCTAAACAGATTTTTTTACATAGGTGTGCGAATCATTTCAGGAGATGTTGACTATTGTTGTGTGATTTTGATCTGAGATTTTTACACTATAACTCGTATATAATAAGTAGACGAAAAGCGAGTTCTTGGGTTCGATGCCCATTTCAGCCAAATATACATGAAACTTATTATCAGTACGTTTTTAAATACTTCTTCAGGGGTATCAGCCGTAAAGATGTCTTTTATATGTTATTAATTCGCTATTTTGTTTTATATTTATTTTAGTGATTATATGAAAGGTAGATTTATTTTATTGATTACTAGCTGACCCGGCAAACGTTGTTTTGCCATATAAATAATTTAAAAAATAAGGGTTGATCGTAGAAGGGTGAAAATTGAGGATTGTATGTATTTTAGTATGTTGTATCATAAAAAAAAAAAATTAAAAATTTTGTCTAAAAAATAAAAATAAAATTTAGGGGTGGACTACCCCTAACATTTAGGGGGATGAAAAATAGATGTTGGCCGATTCTCATAGATACCGGATAAGCACAAAAAATTTCATCAAAATCGGTCAAACCGTTTCGGAGGAGTATGGCAACGAAAACTGTGACACGAGAATTATATATATTATAATAGAAAAGTAGGTATATGAAAGATGCTCTATTTATTCCTGACAAATAAACCTTTGTTCACAATCACACCTGGTGGTAAGCGATGACGTGATCGAAGATGTTAACAGGCTTGCCAAGCAGAAGGTCTAACAGACTATTAGCTGTTGCCACTGGGCCATTACTGCTTTAAAAACTACTGATATGAAAGTTGACAGAATAAAGTAGAAGAGTGCCTTTAAACACGGGTCAGGAACAAGAAGAAGTAGAAGACGAGGTATAAAAATAAGAATAAAGAAGAAAGGTAAACTCAAATAAGATAATATCGAAAGACGAATCTAATCTCGAATTTCATCAGAAAACTGATTATTCTAGACAAAATAATTTACAAAATCTCATTCTTATTGTAGCATACCCCATGGGATTAATAAGTTATTTGCTCAACACAAATCTTATTAGTTTTCTTAATGGATCATTAATAACAGATATTATTTTAATACGCTTTTATTAACGGTGCATATTTCTAATGCCCAATAATCCCCAGCCACTTGGCAGGCGTCTTAAGGATAACATTGTAAGATGACATTTTTCAGAAAGCGGTGCTTACCATTTTTTGGTATATTTCACTTCGTCGTCTCTTACGACTAACACACGTGAAACACGTGTTGAAATACGTGAGGACACTCAACACATACAAAAACACTGAATTAACAGAAGAAGATTGATTTTCAAATATGCTAAAACCTGGATGACATGATAATCGCCACTCTTAACAATATGCAAGTGACCAGTATTGTGGATGAGTTAATTTTGCTTTGTAATTAATTTTGTAAGCCGTGTAAAGGAATACTTGAATTTTTTTTTTTAAAAACCATTCCGACTTCCAACACTGGAAAGAATGACATCATTTGTTGAAGTCAACCTAAAAACTACATGACCGATATTGATGAAATTTAACTGGGGCCGACTTGGAGGTATACAGTTTCAAACATAAAAAAAAAAAAAAAAACAATAAATAATTGTCGGAGTAATCGCGTAACAAACACAAAAAAACATGGTAAAAGTCAAGTCAAAATCATTTATTCAATTTAGGCGTCTACGACGCTCGTATAAAGGTCAATTCCAAATTTTTTATATTGAAATATTCTACATGCACTGCCACGCACAGCAAAAAAAAAGTTGAGAGCCATTGCGAGAAGAACGGGCAAGAAACTCGGGGCCATTCTTTTAAACGTCTTTTAACAATGTGTAACATACTATATAATAACATAAAATTATTACAATATTTGTTTAAATTACGCAGGTGACAGGTGAAAGCTTGGCAGAGGCAGAATTGTCCAAGCATTTTTGCCGTTTAAGCTTTGTGATACGTTTGGGAACTTTGTTATAAAACCGCACACAGTTACCTAAGAAGGTCCTTTTATTTGTCTTTGCTAATCTAAAACCTGGCACCGCATTTTATCTTTATTCCTAGTGTTGTAATCGTGATTGTCATTATTACTACTAATCAATTTAAATTTACTGATTATTTTACGAACACAAAATATATGGTTCGGTAAAGTTGAAAAATCAATTTCTTTAAAATGCCTCAGAGATTCCCTACGATCCATTTCATATATGGCTCGAATTGCACGCTTTTGTAAGATAAAAATTGTCTCTATCTCAGCAGCAGCTCTACACAGCAATACACCATACGATATAATACTGTGGAAATACTCGGAATAAACTAGCCGAGTAGCAGCTACGTCTGTTAACTGTGTTGTCTTACGAACTGTATATGCAGCAAACCTTAAGGAGAGATCATGTGGATCCCACAGTAAAGTTGAATCCATTTTGATTCCCAGGAAGGCTGTCGCATTTTCAAAAGAGTTTATCTGGGCCAAGCAAGCCAAGTAAGTTTTTTTCACATCCACTTTCACATAACTGAATTAGCTGTGGCAGACCGCGGGAATGGAAGCTTAGAGTGTTTCAAAATAGCACAAAGCTATTTAGTTATTTTATACTTTTTAGTATAAAGAGTCAGTTCCGTTTTCTTAAATATACTTTTCATAACATCCTATGGTAAGATCCAACTGTAACATACGGTAAGCAGGTCCTTTTGAAATAATAAATGCGCACATGTCACAGGCTTTCAAAATAAATGTCACCGCGCACCTAAAATTACCTTCAATATAGGCGCGCGACTGCGAAACAATAATTTCGCTCGTCGTGTTGTCGCCGCATACAGAATAATAAATTAGCGGTTGACGCGACAATATGAATGCGGGAGTTCAAACGAGCGACAGAAAAGTTTAGTGTTTTATTACAGGTTTAGAATGTTAGGGGATTGTATATTGTACCTTTTCAGTATTAAACTCATACCATAAAAGGACGACTGGTCACAGCGTAATTCAGTCACAATTTCGACCAGCTGGATGCTATTCATAAAATACACAATGGCGATGTTAGTTATAGAAAGCTAATGGTACGCTACGCTATCAAGCTGTTCAGCAACCCATACCTAACGAAAATTAATAGTTTTTACGTGAAAATCTGTTGATCACAATCTATTAATCAATGTTATACAATATCAGGAGGCTTGAGCAATATAAACGCTATTTTTTTAAACGTATACATGCTAAAAATTTACATATTTTCTTCCCTTTTACAAGATTTCCGTCCAGGCACGTCTATGTAGCGTCGTTAAGTCGTGAGTGGCATCGCGCGTCCCGGTAATGGTATAGATGCAATTTTTTTTCTAAATTCGTACTTTGTCTACTGTTACAGATAATAACACCTTACTACAAGACTACGCACTCTAAACTACAGTAATAACGGTATTTAAAAAAGTTCTGTCTATCGGAACAAAAAAAACATTTTGAGATTCCTATAGACAGGTCATCTGGGATATTAGTGTGTGATGTGTTAGATAATTGGTCATAATAAAAGCAAATTACACTTTAAACATGACTTTTGCAAGTGTTTAATGACACCTAGTTCATATCTTGCAACGACATTCCTGCATATACATGGAGGGAGGTTATTGTACTTTTGTTACGTTTCGGTGTAACGGACGGCCGCGAGCCATTACGACTAATGGTATGGCCGCGGCTCGTGTCTTGTTTTACTGAACTTTGCGTTTTTATTTTTTAATTTTGTGTCCACCTCATCCCTAAAGCAACGCAGTGGTAAATACTGTGTCGCAAACCCTTCTGATAGTAAATGTACTGTATAAAATTAAAATGTATTTTTTTTAATGTTTTTGTATCAGTATAACCACGAGGCCCATCTGATGTAAAGCTGTAATCTCTGCCTATAGTAGATGCATTTCGTCACAAGTGACGAACTGCAATGCGCCAAGCACCCTGAGACGTACAGTTGTTAAGTATCATCTGCCTGCATGTAATTCATAGGCTATCAAGGACCGCTGTCGCCACGCGTTGTTAGGACTTGGCGACAGATTTTATATTAGAGGCTGATGCCAGCCAGGCGAGCGTTTGCAAAATGCCCTTTCACCATGCGGTGAAGCTCAAGCCGACACATTGAAGCATGGACCTACGACACGGCAGTCCATAGATATTACCGCTCGGCATTCGTTGCTTATTTTTAACCGTGAACAATACAAATCTTATAGACGGAACCGACTTCCAAGCGTTATTGAGTAAGAAATAACTAATAAAAGTCGGATCATGTACATAAATGTGAGCTTAATGTGTTTTGAATGAGAATAGTACCGACTTCCGCGAGTTATTTCATACATTTCAGAGTAGTTCCGTTTATTTTTAAGTCAATTTACTAAATACTCTAAGGCAGTCGTGATTCGAGATATTTAAAAAAATAATACTAGTTCCGCACACCAGTTTTTGTATGTTAGTCTTTTGCAGATTTTTCAGAATTTCAGGTGTGACATTTTAGTGCACTCGATAAAAAATATAAAAAAACATCAATGCAGCTAACTAATAGAATATAGTATTAACGTAACCGTAAAACATTCCTTAACACACCTCATGTAGACAATACTAAATAAGACCAGCAAATATCCTATAGATATCGTACATACACCAGACATATAAAACGGCACATTACATACATACCAAAAGTGTATGTTACTTATATTCGTTTGACCTTCTCCCAACTCACCTGAACTGTCGGCTCCTAATTCTTAGCATACAAAACTCAATTCTTACAACTTTTCTGTACATACCTAATTCTGTAAAGAATTTGAAATGAAGTAGCGAAGGTAAACAATTGTTACCGAACTCGGGCGTGGCCTTGATTCCGGACAGAGTATGCCCGGAACAAGATCCTTACTTCGATTCGAGTTTAATCCGGACAGTTTAGTTCTCAAAAGAACAAGTCTTGAGAAAGTGTGTAGTGAACTTTTATATCCGTGATTGTGTAAAATAATGCACGAATATGAAAAAATCATTTTGTATTACCGATGAAGAAAAGGAAGTATGAGTTTTGTGCAGGGAATTAGGAGTCTTACATCTGCATCTTTACTCGAAAGATTATTGAAATTTTACTAATACTGATTAATTGACAAATTCCGCGGATGCTAAATATTCTTTTACACTTGATTTTTTTAGATTTTTTACATACTTATTGCAAACCTAAGTTCAACGCCACTTAACTCAGCCAGAACAATTCTCAACGCGTTTCGATTCTACATGAAACATCTTCAGGTCTCCGAGCGCTCGGAGATATGAGTAGCATTTCTGACGTCACATTGTTGTGCCTCAGTTAGAAGTTCTGTCGAAATTGAATACTGAATGTATTTATTGTAAGTATTAATTTCAGTAACGCGTATTGCCTAAAATTAGTTAATATATTTTTATTTTCTCAGTTATCTGGTTAAATTTCAGAGGCGACAAAGTGTGCCGTTTATCCGATACATTGTTTTTACGACGTTTGTTATCTTTATCAAAAAACTATCAACCCCTGGAGGAGATGATATAAAAATGTTTACGGTTCCGTACATCGCCCTCGTAAACAATATTATTGTTTATTTTGTGACGGTAAACATTTATGAATGTGTTAAACATTTTCACTACAGCGGATTTAATAAAAAAAAGTAAAAGCTGTCTACTCTCTGAATTGCGGCATTTTGACATGACTGTCCTAAAAAAGGAGTGCTATGTTTTTAAGGTTCATGGATCTTGGTGAGTTTCTTTATTCCACCATAACTTCTAAGCGACTTAACCGATTTTAATGTATAATATATCATTAGATTCCTCATAATTGGTGAAGGGTGACACTAGGTACCTACATAAAAAAGAAAAACATAAAACAAACTGGCGGATTTTAGACGCCTTATTGTGAGAAAAAGAACTTTTTTTCTTCCAAACCCATCGAGTATCAAAATCTTCATTTTGATACTTTATGAATCAATTACGTAAATACCTATATATAACTTCCAGTTTTATTATCAATGCAACGATAAAACGCGTAAAGAAAATAAATACGTTGCAGTCAGGTTTTTTTATTTTTAATTACGTAATTTACACTTGTTTGTACTAGTATTTTAAATTTTGGCCTGAATTCCGGTGAAATCCGTATCAAATATAATGCATAATGCATTATATTTTTCCCGCATTATTACGTACTCGTGGGGTACCGGGGTACAATTCCTGTGGTAGTTGGAAGAGGAGGCGAAGCTAAAAATACCAGAAGATGGGCAGAAGGCGCTAGCCTTCTGAAGACCAACCATCTTATCACAGCGATCCCCAAGATGCCCGACAAAAGTAGAGAAGGCCAAGCCACTCCCTGTTTGAGGCGTTTGTTCAACGGTGGACGTCTGGTGATGATGTTGTATTGCCTATGATGAATTACCATGCCACCGTAAATACGGTAACTAAAAGTAGTCAGGCAAACGTATGAATTAGTAGATGGGGCCAAAAAATTTACGAATGCTTTTCTTTACATCATAATGTTGCCTTTACTGAAATCAAGACAAATATAATAAACCGCCAAAGGCATTATTCTAAAGTCTTGGGCCCATACAAATGATTGTACTATCATTCAAATCAATGCTATAAATCTATGGTTTTGGGATTATAAATATTAGCTTAAGAGAAATAATTCTACAAATATTTTAAAGTCATTATTAGAATACATGTATCCTCAGCAGTCCAAATTAAAAAAAAACTGAATGAAATAGAAATAAAAATAATAATATGGTAAAAATATTATATTAACTTATTAGGAACCAGCTAAGACCCGCGTTATATATTCCGACCAGTTTCGGACTGTTTTGAAGTCCTTCGTCTGGGAGTCACGATTACGCGAAGCGACGAGCACGGGCTTCAGCGCGTAACTGATATAACGCGGGTTCTAGCCGTTTCCTAATAAGCTAATATGGATAAAACTCGATAGCGATAGTTTCCAAAGTGAAAAAATATTATAAAATATCATAAAAATTGGATGTTTATAAATTTGAAAATGTACGTGGTCAAAATGTGGGGTCCAAAATATTGAGCGAAAAAGCGTCCCCTACGCTTAGGTCCATTAAGCCTCTCGATGTATAATATCACATCACAAAACATTGCTATATTATCAACATCAAACATTTATAAATGAATTTTGACTACCTTGACTTTTGGTTTCTGTAACTTGATCAAAAACATTTTGATTTGATATAGGTAATTCTGTGCTCGAATGCCAACAATATTCTGTTCAAATTTTAGTTATATAATTTGCTCCTTTTACTATTTCCACGTAAAAATTCTATCAGAATGTCATTTCGGAGTGCCATCGGCTTACTTACGAGTAGATGAGCTCGATAGGTGGAAGGAAATCTAATGGAGGTGACTAGATTTACTCGGCACTTCTCTACTAAAAGGTATTCTTATGGAAGCGGTATGATATTGAAAGCGAGTATCAGGAAATACTTTTTTGTTCATTTTGTGTTTAGATATCTTTGTCTAAGCCGTTGGTACTCCAAGATGACATTCTGATAGTAAGAAATAAATGTTTTAAATTGCAGCAGCGTAAAGCATACTTACTAGTACAATATTATATATTGCTGGTATTTTACTATTATACGAGTATTATAGCTAACATAGTATTTTTCTACACGGTGGTATGGATTTTGTAAATGCTCCCCCAAATCTACCCTCGATAAACCTAGTAATAAATCTGTCGCCTAGCACATAACAGTGTGTTATATTATCTTTTCGTTCCTATTGTAGACTTAGTCTAAAAAATATATTACATACTTCACTACCACAGCCGTAGTATGTCCACGTTAAACGAAAGGCCCCATTGCAGGGGTCTACCACTATCCCCACGGTTGGCAGGCGTTTTGGAGATCTCAGTGTACTATGGCAGTTTTTACTGGTATTTTTCCTCGGTAATTATCATTAAAAATATACTGTCTAAAGCAAAAATATAAACTTCTATTTTATCCTTTATACACTGCCTGTGAAAAAAACGGGCTGGCTGATTAATTCCTATTTATTAGCTGATTATTCACTCGGTATGAAACTTTTTTTTTTCATTTCGTAAACACGGCTTATCCAATATGCGGCAGGAGAAAAGTGAAAGTATTTTAATACCAGATGGGTTTTGTATCAAAAATTCCGCAAAAAACGCGGCCGGTACTTCACATAATCTCTTTGACAGCCATGGTAACGCATAGCTCGGAGGTTTGGTTATTTGACATTGGTGCAAGTGATGTGAGATATACGTATACGGCAAACGTTTGACAGCTTTCCATTCCAATATGATCACAATTAATGACTGCCCACTGGGTAGAATGACACCTATTTCCCGAGGGTGTATCACTTATTTCCAGGAGTTATTCTAGTCGATTAGCAATTTTGGTGGCTGGCAAATCAACATGCATAACTAAAAGACGAGCAGCTACGTCTACTACAATTACCAATATTATATAAACACATACTAAATTGGATTACTAAGTAGTTTGGTCTGAATTATGACGTAGAATAGATTCTCATCAATACAAAACCAGCGACAACTTATTTTCTTCCTATGATTTTCGGGAGAATCGCTATCCATTCATTAGTATTTTTATTCGTACAGGAAGACGGAGCCCTATCATTAGGCGTCCTCTGTACGTCCGTCCAGGCCATATATTCCAAGGGCAGTATATTTGAAACCGCAATAGGTAGCGGATTGAAATTTTCAGACAATATGAGATCGTATTGTAGATTATTTAATAACTAGTAGCAATAACATAAAGTAAAAGAGACATTCGCCATACAAGAAACGAAAAGTATAAATAAAATCCAGCTTTTGATAAAACAAATAATAAAATCTGCCCAAGTGTGGGTCGAAATTGTAATATCGATATCTAAATGTATTTTAAACATACATTTATTCATTTAAAACATATACAACATCATAACTGTGTAAGACCCAGTCGATGTTTTACGTATTTACATATAAATGTAATTTAGATTACACTTAGTGTTGGGACACCGAGTTGGACTCGTACCCTGGGAACCCTGCGATTTTGTAACCAAGTATCAAGGATGATGCTCACAGAACACCCCTAAGAGGTAATCTGCGGTGAAGCTCTTCTGGGTTCAGTGACGTCATAAAAGAACAAAATCCTTCTAACAAATGTTATGAGTCTATAAAAAAATATATATTATTATGTTATGCTTGACATTGTTCTATAGAGGAAACTCAATGTCCATGTCCTAACTAGTTACGAAGTGATAAAAAATTAATTGTAAATACTCATTGAACTACATAACGCTTCCGGTCCTCATTTTTACCAAAAAATGTTTACTGTTGCGCTTAAGAGTAGAGTGCACGGCGCGCTTTCCATACAAACGTGGTTTCGTCATATTTTAAATACTAAATGTTCAAACTCGGTGAAATTTTGTACGCAAATTGCTAAGCCTAATATATTCTTCTGGTTTGCCAGATTTTCGATTTATTATTTATTTCATCCCTAAATGTCAAAATAACGATACCCATACATAACAATTATTCGAATTATTTATGAAAATACTTCATTTTACGGAAATTTGACAAACTAATAGCGTAGATATTAGGGTCAAGGACATACTTGCAAAGTTTCACCGAGTTTGAACACTTAGTATTTAAAATATGACGAAACGACCTTTGTATGGAAAGCGCCACGAGCAATCTAGCCTTTAAGTTGCAGTGTTATCAACTACTTGTAACAACATTTTCTTTGGATGTTAATTAATAATATGAAGCCTCAGTCTAGCCAAATACCTAAGTCTAGCCTAAGTCACCCTGAGACATGCCTGTAATTTTACTGGCTCTCAAGGACCTGCTGCCACAACACAGTGCTATGTGCTTGGCGACACTTTTTCTAATTGAGGGTAATAGCTAGCCAGGCTACCATTCGCAAAATGCCGTTCTACACTGCTTCGCAAATGTCAGCGCTCGTAATTGATACCCAATTATGAGCGCTGAAATTTCAGATTAATTAGAAAACCTAACAAAAAAATCACACCTTCATTTCTAACAAAATCTTCACAACATGGATGTTAGACACCAGGTCCAAATCATAACTATAAACTACTACAACATATCTAACTCGATAATAAAGGTAATCATACACCTTGTACAAGTATATGTTGCAGGTATTTCCCTCTAGTACAAACGTTATTGAAAATAAATTGGCCCGAACACTACCTAAAGAATGTTACTATGTTATTGGGAAAGAATGAGATCGCCCCTCTCCGATAGGGTTGGTGCAATATTTGTGCCATAAATAAGAAGGCACTAATATTCATTACAAATGTTTAAAGAAAAATCTAAGAAAACCTAAGCTTTTATATTGCACAGTATAAAGTATTTTTTCAATAAGTATAATAAATTGAAAATTATACGAATGGTGTAACATGTTGCAACAAAAATTTCCAAAAGTGTTATGGAAAAGTTTTTAACTTTACCTATCAATTTTTTCAAACTGCTTTTTCTATACACGTTTATTACAGTCAACTTGAACTTCAGTGATTTTTTTATCAGTTGTAGAACTACTACAAGTTTCTCATTGTTTTCTAATGAAATATGGGAAATAATGTAAAGATTGAAAATAATTGTCAGTATCATAGTCATCATCATTATCATATCCTTCTTAGTTAATAGAGGTGCCAAATAAAAAACTTCTTCCAACTGACATACCTTGTAGGCGATTTACTTAGTTGTACTTGGGTCAGAAAAAAATTAACAATTGTGATGTTTGGTATCCCCCTTTAGCTTTTAAACGTAGGTTATTATATTATACTAAGACTTTTCGTAACAGACAAGTTTTTTGATTTATTTTATTTTCACGTCAGACAACCCTAGTAACGCCTGATAGATAATCCTCGGGTATTCCCGTCTAACCCCGGGCATCTTCGGGAATTCTCTATGATAGGTGAAAATCTATGCTTCGGGGGTGTGAAATTTTCTATTATGTTTTCGATAGACCTAATACGTTTTGAAAGATTATTTTATGGAATATGATTTTAAGACTAGTGAGTGTTTTATAATTTTGTTTACAATGTGTAGCCATATAATGTTTATTAAATTTGTTATTTAAGGTTAAAAGAAATAAATAATAACTGTTTTCTGCAGATATTCTACTCATACTCTACATGGTTCGAATCCCGCCCAGAGCTTGAGCTTCACCGCATGGTGGAAGGGTATTTTGCGAATGCCCGCCTGGCTAGCGACCACCCTCAAGTAGAAAATCTGTCGCCAAGGACCTAACGGTGTGTTCCGGTAGCAGTCCTTGAGAGCCAGTGAAATAACAAGCAAAATGAGACTTAACAACTATGTCTCAAGGTGATGGGCGCAGTGCAGTTCGTCACTTGCGATGAAATGCATCTGTTATAGGCAGATGATACCGCTTAACATCAGGTGGGCCTCGCACTTGTTCCTTCACAATAACATAAAAAAAAAAAGTTCCACCCAGAACGTTAAATATCTATATTTTTGGCGTAATTAATCAACATGGCTAAAAGCACCTAATGCGACTGCCTAATGACATGTCGCAGACGTAAAGTGATCATAATCGATCTAATTAGTCCATGTTAGTGCCGTTAAAACTAATTAGACATTAGTAATCATCTGAGTTATGTGTTTTGCATACTTCGTTAACAAATCTGGTATTAGATATTATCATATTTATGGAGTGACATACCAAACATGCTGGCAATGTCCATTACATGATTGTATAGATAACTCAGGGAGAAAACGTAAATGTCATCCAAGGGAGATGTGACGGCCTAGTGACAATGAATATGGAATGCCTTGCAGAAAGTTTATGTTTTGAATCCCGCTGGGAAGAGCTAACAACAGGTAAAACACTAAAAACAACAGAAACATCAAAGGTTGATTGTCAATTATAAAACACATAACAATATATAATTATAATGATACAACTCGAAAAGACATTAAATTTATTCAAAAGCCATTAATAAAAGTCTTCAAGTGAACCAAACACCTCACAATAAAGAAACAACATTTAAATGAATTCCCAAAAACAAATTCAATCATTCAGTGACAGAAACACCGCCTAAACATGTCAAAATGTCACTCCGACGAGATATCAATTTAACTGTTACAATAAAATAAATTCAAAGCGAAATCTCAACTGGAAAGACGTCAAGCTATCCGAACGGTGGAAGACAAAACGCGACAAAATCTCCATGTCGCTAGATGTCGTGGTGAAAGGTGAAATTGTCGTGTCGTGAAGCGTGCTCTTTGTTTGAAACTCTTTGTGAAATTTTCGATTACATTTTTCGTGAAGTGATTGTAATTTTTTTTTTGGCAGTTCAAATATTTTTATATTCCGAACTTTGTGACTTGGATCGCGAACGATGCTGCATAAATTTGAAATTTCTGTCTGTATAATTCCGTATCCTTGCTTCTGTTGAGATTGAAACTTATTTCGTGTGGTTATTAATAAAAGCCGGCTATTTCGAGTTGGTCTACCTAATAATATTCGTTTTCTTCTTCAATTCGAGATCCACTAAGCGTGAGTCCAACTCAACTCGTACTTGGTTGGTTTTTATTACTTGTTTTACTTAAATAGTTCGGCGCTTGTATGAAGAACGGTTATTATATTACGTTTGGCCAAAACAAAATACAAAGTTCAAATACACGTTTCTTGTATGGGGTCTCTTTTTTTATTAACATTCCAACATGTAGTTTATGACAAACCCTCTACCATTAGAGGGTTTGTCATAAACTACATGTTTAAGAGTTCAATCGTGGACGTTATGGCTGTTAATGTGTGCGTGATTGTCATTAACCGGATACAACAGCTCTAGACTTGATAGTGTTACTGACAACTTTTATGTCAACCTGAAAATCCAATACCTGTTGATGACCATTGATTGACCTAGGGTCCGAATCCAGGACTTTTATATTCTAAAGCGACACTTTTGCCACTTCACTACATTTTCCGTAGGAAAACAGAAACAATATGAAACTGTTCAGCACTTCGAATTGACAACTGGACAAGTATCTGAAAAATACATTTACTAAACTACAAAGAAAGGATTTTTTTAATTAAATATGATGGTCGCTGGTTGGGATCCCAATCGTAGTTAAAATATTTTTTTCGTTGGAATTTGGTAAACTTATTTGCTTAATTTATATTGGTTTTCATGCAAAAATTTCCGTCATCGTACACAAGAACAAAGCTAATTGAAAAATTAGTCTTGTTTTTCAGATAATTAATAGATACAGGCGTTACTTTGCGGAAATCCATATTTAAAAATAACAAATATTTAAAAAAAAAGTTTTAAAATATTTTACGAAAACATCAAATTAATATTTTAATAAAACACTTAAAAATATAAAAATATATCTAGTGACAATTCCGCCCAATTTTCCTGCCAAGCCGACGTGACGTCACAAACGCCACGCAGCCAAACCGGAAGAACCTTCGACGCGTTTCGCTTCTACACGAAGCATCTTCAGGAGGTCTTGACTCTACGAGCGCACGATCGAGAAAAATATTAAAAATCATAAAAATATTTGTTATTATTATCTTGTTTTTCAGTTTGGTTGAAGATGTCGTATCGTCGTATGTCGTCGGTAAATTTGACCTATGACTCATTTACTACGACAGTTCAATTGGCAGCGCATGTATCGGCTATAGGAACGGATGTAATTTTGTAGGCTAATCCGTTTGCAAAAATTACAATGTTTGAAAAGTAAATTCCACCTTCAAACTAATTGCAATACTTCAGTTTACACTGTATTAAAAAATTAAAACCACGCATCTCTACCAAGTTTTCTCTTTTTAACGTTATTTTACTTTGTACAAAATATTAATCATACTTTACCTCTCTCTTCACCAGATTTTACAACAATAAGTTCGAATTCTCATTAAAACTTACTATGAAAGGATAACAAAGTAGCAAAGGTGCATTTTCAATATTAATAAACGAGATAAGATGATTATTATCAGGGAGTAGTGTGCAATATGACTTAGACAGACAAGTTGAGGAGTAAAGGACAGCTGCCGGTACGCACTGTTAGGTTCTTGGCGGCACAGTTTCTACTTAAGGCTCGTGTCTATCTAGGCGAGTATTGCTAATGCATTACAAAGGCAAATCTGTCGTCAAGCGACGGAGTGTTTCGGTATCTCTCATTGAGCGCCAGTATATGTATGATAGAAAAACAACTTCAACTGCATCATCACTTATCATCTGGTGAGCTATGGGTCAATCAAAAGCCTATCAGCTATTAAAAAAATTAAGCATATCAATGCTACGTTATATTTGTCTTAAAAACTGTTTTTATTTTTATTTTATATATATAAAAATATACAGTATGTCTGGTTAATTACTAGCGATATTTTAGGTACTTATATTTCGACATTTTTTATATCAAAAACACTATACAATCGGGTCCAACCCCCCTCATCTCAAAGTGGCAGCCATTTTGTTTTTTATGTAGAGATATTCTCTACGTGTTCACAAAAAAACATATCTCCAAAGTTTTGATCCCACTAAGATAAAAATAGGCTTATTCGTAAGGTTAAAATATTGCCTATTATTAAAACATACAAAATAATGTTTCACATTACCGGATTTAAAATAATAAAATGAAATATTTAAAAAATATAACAAAAAATTATGCAATGCGACAAATAATTGTAAATTACTGCATAAAAACCGTTATGACTATTGTTATTATTTTACTAGATCGATAGATATAGATTGTGCTAACCTACAATACAATATTCAATTTACGGCTCTATGTCTATTACTTTAAAAACTATTGTTTTTTAACATATATATATATATAAACGTATATATATAACATATATATATATATATATATAAACGTATATATAGAAATAACTTTTTAAATTGATATAATATTTATTAGTACCGTAGCAATTTTTTTTTTTATATATTTAAAAAGTCAGTCTGAAAGTCTCTAGTGGCTCTCAGCTCTAAAAGGAATGTACCTGAAAATAAGCTAAATCAGCAAAATAACTTTTCGATACGTTTTATTTACCGACCTCGTCTTAAACCGTATAAGGGTCAAGGGTATTCCCCATTTAAGAAGACCTTTGGATGAAGTGCCATTCAGGAAAACCACCTTACAAGTACCGCTGTCATGTCAACTGCCAAACGATTGTGACCTTTATATCTTCTAACGTAAGGTTTTAGTTGAATTTATTTATCCTTTTACGTTGGTCGTAGGAAAGACTTTTCATAAGAAACAGAGGTTGCCATGTTGAGTTCAAAAGGTCTAAAAGGTATTTCTTGGAAGTTAATACTCCTACTAAAAATTCTGCTGCGTCAATAGAGCCTTAAAAGCGTCAAAATGAAAATCTATGCACAATCAATATCAGTAAAATAAAAAGATTTTATAGGTCTTACCCTAGTTATAAACCTAGTTGTAAAATTAAAGATGGGATTAGTATTTTTGTACTATTTCAGCAGAATAGAAAATATCATTATTTCTATTTCCCTGGCCTTTTGCTCGGGCTGTTAAAGGTCTCGGCTAAAATGACTTGTTTTTTACAATCGTTGTACAATTTCCTATATAACACGTTTAAGATTTATATTTAATTTAGTTCACAGAGTTCATAACACTTTTGTGAACTTTTGGACCCAAGCTCCATCTGTTGGTGGTCTACGGCAGGCGTACAATCCAATAACTAACCGCATAACATTTCACAGACGCGTTCGACAGGATATTTTATCTAAAATTATTTTTACGACAATAATACATCCTCTTCTTCCTACAGATACATTTGTTAAACACGTTGTTACTTCTAGCAAAAGTTACTCACATTAAATAACATTGTACAATATATGAACCATGGTTAGTGAAACGTAATATATCAAAATGATATTTATCTAGGAACATTTCAATTTCAAGTGTTTTGGCAGGGAAGCGATTTATATATTTAGGTAGTACAATGTTATGTCAATACTCATCCCTCTTGTTTGACTTACTAGTTTGGCTGAACATTATTATTAGTATATGTTGCGAACAAAACATTTAGTTACATATAATATAACTGACAAAATAAGCTACCAGAATATTTCTTTGGTAGATGTTAAGACTAATATACAAAAAATAAAACTAACAAATTTACTACATGAAAAAAATCTATACTAGCAAAAAAATTCGGATTCGGTAATATACTTGAGTTTTTATTTTTATATGCACAAATATTTTTACCGCATCGGGAATCGAACCCGGAACTATGCGGTGTATGATCTGTAGCTGTCCTACCCAACTACTACAACATCTGGGTTGTTTGTTATTTGTCCAGACTGTATTTATGCATGAGTTGCACCTATAATGAGTAAGCCGTATTAAAACCCTAGGAAATCGTAAGCCTAACCTAAGTCGAATGCTACATCTGCAATAAATATCGTGATCCCGTTCACAATATTTACAGTACATTCATCGTAAATGCATTCGTTGCAAACAAATATGTGTTCTATACGCCCTTAAGATACGGATAAACGACTTAGGAGTCTTAGGACTAAGTGCCTTCTTAACATGTGATGTGAACCGCGATCCATCAATACCTACTATACTACAATAACTATGGATGGTGATCCAATGGAGATGTTTTGGAATTGTAGCATTGATGACGTGTAGCAACCTCCTCGCAAATGGTTTTCCGTGATAACTTTTTACAACCACCTTCTAGAAAAATTTCAATTCACAATTTATGTTTATATTTATTGATCTATCGATACGAACAAATTTCAATCATGAACGCGGCTTCTTTTTTCTAAACTGATGTAAAGAAGTTTGTCATTCTTCAAAAATAATTTGTAAATGTGATATTCGGTTAGAACGCGATAGTGCTTGTAGTCGTATTTAGAAATGTATTTACTGTGTATTTGATTATATTTCTCGATAGCCCTCGATATTTCGGTTAAATCAGTTTGCAACAGTGCCGAAATATCGAGAGCTCAAAAACTATCGTCTATAGTACTTCTAGGTTAGCCTGAACAACATCTTTGACCACATCGTCACTTACCATCAGGTGAGATAGTGGTCAAAGGCTAACCTATTAAGCATAAAAAAAAAAAACTATCAAATACATGATAAATATCCCGCTTCTTATAATAACTCGAAGCAGTGATGGCTCAGTGGCATTGGCTATGGACTGCCGCGCAGTAGGTCCATGGTTCAAATCCCGCCGTGGGCTTGAGCTTCACCGCATTTTGCGAGTGCCTGCCTGGCTAGCTACCACCCTCAAGTAGAAAATCTGTCGCCAAGCACCTAAAGGTGTAATGAATACATTCAGGCGTTACATTGCGGCAATCGATATATAACAATATTTTTTATATTAAAATATTTAAAAAATATTTGTTATTATTACCTAAAGGTGTGTTCCGGCAGCTGTCCTTGAGAGCCAGTAATTCTAGGTTAAGCCTGTTAACACCTTCAATACATCATCACTTACCGTCAGGTGAGATTGTGGTGCTTACCAATCAGCAAAAATAAACTATAGCTTATCGTTGGGTGCTCGGAGACAGATTTTTTTCACAAGATAGTGATGTTTCTCAGAGGATGAACACTATTATACTTATCTATTTTTATAAGGTTCCGTATAGGATAACGGTGTATATTTTATATCCGTCCGTCCGTACGTCTTTACCTTAAACTTTAAAAGGTTGTATCTTATATAAACTGTAACAAGTAGCTGAGTGAAATTATCACAGGCGTATGTGTAATTGTGCCAGTATACTGAAAAGTGATTGTATAAAATAAATGGGAGTTTTAACACAATAGGTCATTTTGTACAAAGTTTTTTTTTGCTCTACATACATACAACGGTTTTAAAAAATTTTAATGATGGTAATTCAGGAGTGCGAACGCATGGGTAGAGCATTATTATGATTTCTAATGGGCTAGCTTGGTGCTAGTATTACTCAAGCCTGCAGCCGGTTTAAAATTACAACCGCCCGATTGGCAGCGGAACCTCACAGCTGCTGTGCCATCATCACTTCAAGTAACTCGTGAGAATAGTATTATTATGATATGTTAATTCGGCATAATCGCCACAGCGCAAAGGCTCTTAAAAGAAGAAAATAACAATTTCGTCGGTTAAACAAATTCACATGATTACCTATATATTAAGAAAAATCAGTACTCAACGCTGAGTTCCACTATTTAGTAGTAAGTGAGATGAAAGTAGAAGAAAATATTTAATACTTACGGCATCAAACAAGGTACAATTCATCGGGATATTGCAGTGAACACATATATAGGTATATATATATATATAATTATTCATAAATGCAAACGATGAATAACTCGGTCCCGATTTCCCAGTCTCTGGAGAAACGAGACATCAATACTAAGCGAGCTGCTGTCCCAAAATATGTAAAATGGGAATATTTTCGTTGATGTATTTCTATACTGATAGAATATAACTTATCTCACTAGTCAGGACAGAGGAGACATTTGATTAAAACTTTCGTAAGTACAGTGCTTGCGCGGACGCGGTCGGGAGCGTACGTACTCCATGATGAAGCGACTCTGAAGGTCGCGAAACCGGTCGAGAGTGAACTACTCGGCTGTTCTAACGTAAGTGAAATCGGTTTCATAATTGTTTAAATAAGGACAGAGGAGCTTAATTTCTGAAATAGCCGAACCCACAGAAAACCTTCATAAGTAAAAATGTGCTATCTTCAGGCGAAAAAACTTTAAGTATCGCCTTACCAACCAATTAGAGTTGGTATAAATGTATGTAATAATACAAAAGAAAAAACAAGGAAATGTCCCGAACGCACTGGAGAGTAGACGAAGCAGTAATTGTAAAGAGTCTAAATTGTAAATTTAAATATATATGAAAGAGAAAAGATTAGAAAAATTACGGTGTTTATGCCAAAAAACTAAGTAAAGCACCATATAAAATTACAGTGTACATTTCCGTAACAAACAGAACCCAAAAAACCTCTTCACTGTCCAAAAAAATCCGAAAAACACGTAAAATGTAAATAGAGATAAATTCAAAGGTTCAAAAAAGTTGGAAAAGGGTTAAAACCCAACTTGGCCCATTACAAAGGGTGGATTAAATACGTTCCTTTAAATTGCTGTACGCTGTCCATGTTTAACATGTCGGATTAGCAACCCCAAATAAATATGGCGAGTTTAAATTTTACTTCGAAAATTCGTGAAACTTTGGACATTTGTGTAACTTTTAATATTCGCCTAACTTTTGAATTTTAACTAGACGGAATATTTTTTTGACTGTGGTCTAAATGTAATATTGTTCATCCATGAAGGTCAAAAACCACGGAGGGAGATAATAGACTGAAAGCAACAAACTCTCTTGTTGCTTTTTGTTGAAGGCCCGTGGAATTAATACTCGCAAGTTTCCGTACCAGCACACAATTATTTGTCGTATGTTTTTAAACGTATTTTTCGTTAAGTTCGCCATTCTTGTCATGAATCCGACTTACCCTTGACAGGTTTTCATTATATATTGTTTTTTATTAAATTACTTTTATATTCACACTCAGTTTGATGCTTATTAATAGTATTATATACGTATTACAGTTGCTACGATAAAGGAAAACCAAAATATCTTCAGAAATACATAATCTTTTTGTATCAAATTAACAGCCATAAAGTCCCCCTCTCCTATAGGGGGGGAAGAGGGTTGCCATAATGCACATCTTTATTGGCGGTCGCAGCGTAAGATAGCTGATTTTGACAAGGTGCTGCTGCCCACCTTATGTTTTTTTTGCCTTATACCGACCTTCTCCTCCTCTAATCTCCTAATCTAATCCTAAATCTTCTCAGTTTTTTTTAGCCTAAAACTTAATCTAGATAATACAATAACAATATTTTTTCAATCAATATGTTTTTATACATTTAGCGTAAACCAGTTTCCCCTCAGTCAAGTATATTAAATTAATTACATCGATTAAAAACTATGTATTAAGGGTACTGGAAACGTACATTATAACTATGTAATTAGCGGTAAATCCAACCCACCCACAGAAACACTTAGTAATATGATAAAACGCCTACAGCCTACTAAATTAAACATAGCTACTCCACTTTGCATAAAAGCAATATTGTTGTTAGTTGAAACTTCATATACTCCTACAAAAACATCATAGCAACACAAACCTCGGTGTCTATTCATTGCATTCGAAAAATGGTCAGTTGTTCTTCTTATTTTCTCTGTAACGGGTTCATTTGCATACAAATCCATAACTGAGCTCCAATCACAGTGTGGAGACAGTAATCCTGCTGAAGAGTGAGGGAAACCGCAAATCTGTACAAAGGCAGACTTTGTAATGCGATTTAGGCGTTTCTTTGTTCGCTTCTCAAAAGCTTGGACGGGAATTAAAACGTAGCTACCTAAAATTGTGTTTGGATATGGCAAGTACATAGTTCCAATGAGTTTTATTGTCTATTTCTACGTTGAGAACAGAAGAAAGTAGAACAGAAAATCGCAGACCATCGATCAATTTCGTAATTCAAATGTTAAAATGAAGTCAGATGTGACGACTAGTTCAGTAATCAAGCGGTAGCTTCCTGCAATTTCGCTTAAATTCTAAAATCTAGACAAACCTCAGACCGCAATGGCGGCGCTAATGCCAACAGTGTGTAGGCATTTTAATGAACCTCAATATGGGAGTCACATGCGTTCTGCTAGAGATGGGATGATATATCTATCCGAAAAAGCAGCTGTTGTTGGTTGCCCTAAACAGAATAAACAATGCGTGGCCGCATTGGTAGACCTCCTCATAAAAGGCACGGCCTTTTATGAGGATAAGAGTGTACTACGTGATAGCCGTTCAGATACTATATACGACTAAAAAGGAGTGAGTTTATATTTGTTGGAGTAGTTTTAGTAATTAAGAGGGCGATGCGGATAAATTAGGAGCTTGTAACAAAAATAAAACAAAATACAAAAGAAACAAAGTTTAATCTCAATTCTCGCTGTGCGTGGCGCCTACGTTTTATTTGTCCAAAATGAGCGAAAAATCAACACAACTCATGGATACAATGATCAGATTTCGAAATTTACAGCACGCATTTTGTGATAACATATTATTGGTTGTATTTTAGCGAAAGTTACATGTAAAACTTAATCGTCGTTGAGGAGAAGTTCCAAAAAAATATTTGAAAACAAAGTTAAAAAAAAAATGTTTGTCCTATTTGATGCTATTACGAAGAAAACAAAAGCCATCAGCATTGATTAGTTGACAAAATATCTGTACATAGTATATATTTTTCTGAATTCAAATAATTATAATCTGTAGAGGAATTTACCTTCAAAGTGACCACAATCAGAGGATTGTCCCCTAAATGTTTGAGTATTTATTCAAGATTGAATTATTCCTGAACTAAACGCTTGTAAATGTTATTATTTTTATATATCATAACCACACTCTAGCATATCAAGTATCATGTTAAAAATTAAAAAATATTAACACGTCAAAAAAAGCATATATATTTTAGGACAGTTCTATAACAGTTTTTAAAACTGTAAGGTGCTTGGCGATAGATTTTAAGCTTGCTCAAAATATAAGTGACATTCTCCTCAGCAAGAATACTATAATTTTACCGCATTGTAATTTTTCAACAGGCAATACATATCAGCGTCATTAAAATTGTGTTTTTTACCAGTAATTGTATGAACTCGCATTAATAATTAAAATGTGACAATTTTTTTTATACAAACATTATTTTAATCTATAAAACAAACAGATGAAAATTAAAAATAATATACAATTAAGTACTAAAATTATGTATAATGTATATAACATAAATTTAAATAGAACTTGGATTCGGGTAAACTTATATTGTGTGAGTTAACTTAATTTGGTGCTTTACGGAACATTGGGTCGAATTATCGAAATTACTAGTACAACACACTAACTTAAATATATAACAGACTGGACCTTTTAATAGTATTTTTTTTGGATTTTAAACGTATTTCATTAGTGCATATTAATATATATGAGTGTCTGTAAACAAACGAAACTAACAACCAGCTAAGGTGTTAGTTTGTGTGCTAAATGAGTTTTATATCATCCGTATATCCGTAAGTACGGAGAGGGCATCACATCACTAGCCAGTACGGCGATGCGAGGCTGTAATGAGTATGGAAGAATCCGCGGTTAGAGCGCCTCTGTGATTCAACTACCCCTGCAATACAGCAGAGGGATGCTATCTACATATACCTAACTGATATGACCTGCTTGTATCTTCTATATTGATCTGAGAGTAGCGGAGTTTGTTCTCAATCGATCAACTAGGATAAGAAATGTTCCCTGCGGTTATTACTAGGATGTGTGGTAACCCATCCTAGTATTTACTAACGCCACTAACGGTCGTTAGTAGCGTTTACCATTGGGGGCTTTTGTGCTTCTTAGGGCACGTGAAGCCGTCGATACCGGTTGTTGTCTTAGGATGGCACTGGTTATAGCATGACGTAGGGCAGTTTTTCCGAATAGTGCAGGTGCACACTCTGCCCGCGGAGTCCCCACATAACCACGCGCTTCTTCCCGGAACTGCGTGGTATGCGTAAAGCGTTTTCATAGCTACGCTAGAGTAAGTTCGGAAGTACAGAGTCCTCACCCTACCCAAACACTCCCCAGTCAATATCAACACAACTAACAATTAAAATAAACACTAAACACATTCGATGTGTCAGCGTGCCGCTTTGCGACAATTTTGTTTGGCTAGCTTAACACCAGCCAAGCGAATCTCAACTAAGACTTCCCGATCTTACGGTTCAAAATAGAATAGCTCAAGTTAAACTCTTCAGATAAGTCGAAAACCTACTAACTTGTCGAACTAATACGCTCTTCTTACCTCAAAATGGCAAAAGTTTTTTTCAGACTCCAAAGGGATTTACCGCCACGATTTTTTATCAAACAATTTTCTACCCTACCTGCTTGAAGTAAAGTAAAATTTTGCTCTGAGATAAAAAATATACAGGTTGATACTAAATAATGGAGTAAGTTTGCAAGTGGGTGTTTTTGAAGCAGCAGGACCTGTTGAGAGGTTAACTGAATTCATATTTAGGGTTTAAAACTAAAAGTAGTCGACAGATCCATTAAACAGATTGTGTATTATAGACGTTACAGGCAATAAGTTTTTTTTTATTTGTATAGTGTTGGAACAAGCTAGAGTGCAAGCTTTTCTGATATGAATAAATATAATATAATAGTCTAGACTCTAGAGAACATGACAAATACTTGACTTGATCCGAACACACGGTTCCATATGTTTCTCTTTATAGGATAAAATCATGAATATCGCTCTAAAATTTCGCCTAACAAAGATTTGCTCATAAGCACAATACTTAAAAAGAAATCAAATTTGTGTTGATATACTTAATGTATGTCGCAACCATGTGTTATAGTACTTGGAAGATTTTGTCCGTATTTAAAAAGCTCACGTTTATATGAATTTATTTATAAAAATCGCTTACTTTATTTAAATTTCATTTATAGGTTTCATGGAATTAGGTGTTCTTTATACAATTTATGTAATTTTGAATTGCGTTATATTTTGTATCATTACATTAACACGATAGGGCTATTGAACTCTCGTGGAGCGAGGCCGACTTGCACTTCGCCGGGTGCAAGGTTTTGTATAAAATGTTAAAGAGTTCCCGAAAGTTCTGAGAGTTGGTTAGGAATTTAGGGACTCGTTTTCCCGTCGTTAATCCGATGAGGCGGGATATCACAAAGTTAGCCGATAACGTCTTGCTGATTTACTCGACTGATTCAAAAGTATCTTTCTTAAAGATTTGTATGTCAGCAAAAAGAACATCGAGTATTATTATACTTCGAATAAAACGAAATATTTCGACACTTGTTTTTTTCATAATCTATCAAATGACATAGGTACGATTACCTATGTAATCATCAACAACATATTTATATACAGGGTTATTGGAAATATTATCACAACCAGTTACAGTTGACGTCTGTTAGTCCTAACAACTGGTGTTAGGACTAACTTGGCTCTAGGCTTGTGGGAGGCATTATTGCTACTTTTGTTTATTACGAGACACAGAACTTAATAAATGGTTCCCTGAAAGGTGTATGACATTTAATGTATAATTAGGTTTTTACAGTAAAATCTTAGAAAGTCCGATTTTCAAGCCGATTACAATTTTAATAATAAGGGTATGAAAAGAGTGAATTCCCTGGTTAAAACTGACAAAGAAGAATAGAAAAAACTTCAAGAAGTACAATTGCATAGTCTGTGGCACAATATCAAAATGAAAATCTGAAACCAATGCATCGAATTAAAATAACTCAAGAGCATTTAAAAAAACCTTTGGTGCTGACATCTTGTTAGGGGAGACCGAAGAGATAAGGAGCGTCTGAAAAATTACGAACTCGTTTTAAAAGCAGAATCGTTTTCTCTTAATGTAACATTCGAATTTTGTGAAGATCGATTTGTAAAATGAAGAGAACAAATTGTTAAATTTAAATAATAAAAATATCGTTGGTATTTGGAAAGAAAATATTTGTTGGGGAATTCTGGCCAAAATTTTTAAAGTGCTTGTATTTTTCTCACACACACATGTACATATATGTATATATACAATTTAGGGAAACTTGTTTTTATGGAAAACTAGTAGGTAAGAACTCACTCAATTGTGTTGATATGCTAGCAGACAAGATTGCGTTTATAAGGCGAAATAAACCACATGGAGTTGACTCGTTTACCGGAATTAAGAACTGTCTTGTTATGGGTTTTTAACAGCTTCGAGATTCTTAGTAGTAACATGATTGTCATCATCATCTGCTCTAAATATCTTCACAATATATCATACAAAATCTGGGATAAGATTATTGAGGTCCAATAGTAGATTGTACGGAAGTGTATAAAGTGTACCTCTTAGCATCTTCAGTGGACGATACCGTCGATTTTTTTTGTTATTTCTATTGTTATAATTATCAACGATGCGCATGGGTTAAAATGGGCGTGGGCACGAGACGCATAATCTAGTGTTCAAGCCGCTTGGGAACTAGGTAATCAAATCAAAACATTACCTACTTTCTTATCGAATATATTAAATAAAACGGCTAAGTGCGAGTTGACACACACTGTGTTGAAACACACAGTATTACGTGCAGAAATAGAATGTACCATAAAATCGTTACCTTTTAAGTATAGGTATTTCGAGATTCTTAGCGGGAGTCGGACCTGCACTTGGCCGGTATTTTTTGTTATTTGGTAGATAATGATTAATAAGTACTAAGTTTGACGCTTGTACGTATATAAAACAATAAACGACACAAAAATACGTTTTTTGTTATTGGACACCTGTTATTTTTAACTTTTAGTTGTTATTGTTACTTGTTAGGTAATTAATACACTAACACATATTCTGTGAATATTTCAGGCGGCTACCAATTAGCGTATTATAAAGAGAGATTTGTATTTTTGTATACAACAAATAAACTTAAATAGTACTGGACCGGTTTAGATGAAATATGGTAAGGAAATAGTTTGAGACCCGGGAAAGGACATAGGATAGTTTTCTAATTATACTTTAATAATAATTAATACTTATAACTTTACATTATAACTTTATATAATTGATAATTATAACTTTACATTATAACTTTATATAATTGATAATTATAACTTTCTGCTACAAATAAACTTTATTCTATTCTTTTCTAATTCAAACAAGTCTTTGAAATATGTCAGGCTGTCATAAGACGGAGAGATCTTGTTTGACATACGAGTAAGCAAAAAAAAATAAAGGATCTACGCAATATTGAAAAGGCGTGTGCGACATTTAAAATAATTCAAAGAAGAGTGAGGTTTTAATAACGCAAAGATCTTTCAGGTATTTTACTTGCTTTGGTTGCTACATAATAGTGAGAAATAAAAATTGTATTGATACTATATACTACACACAAACTTGATTAGCGAAATCTTAGAAGTGTATTCATGATTTTTTTCTATCGAGAGAAAAATATTGTATCGTGTTTTTGGATCAGGCATAGTAATTGTTATGATATGTAAAATGTTTTTTTCATATGTAAGGCGTATACTATCTCTAAAACACATGTAAAAAAAATGACTTTTTGACGCACTTCACCGTGGTATTTGCACACTACTGCGTCGAGGCAGAAATGGCAATGGACCTAAATGCACGAACTCTAGTTAAAGAGACCTGCAACCTGGTAAACTTATGACGTGGAAGTAAATGTGCAGAATAATTCACTAATGCCAGCCAGTGTATCTAATTTGTCCCCCTTAATTTACCCACAACACAAATATTTGTCCTGCGGTAAAAAAATCCCTAACAAGGCAGCCGTTACACAGCGTTTCGCAAACGATTAAGTTCCCAAACTGTCAGGTGGTAGAAGTAAACAAGTTTACTTTCAAACCATCTCCCTTGGCCGAGGAACGAACACCCTAAAATTTTATACTGGAATACATAGTAGTATGGCAATTAGCATTTTATGCTCACTTGTATTTATATATAATTGTAATGTAATTTAAAAAAAATACTATATGACTATGTTTAATAATTGTTTTTTAACACTTGCCTGTGGGGTGCTGAGTTACATTGTTAACCCCAATCTATTTCTTAGAACTTAAGCAGCAGTGCCTTCTGAGTAACTTCTATTTTTCACTGTGATCCCCAGCCTGGGAAGCGTGGGGATTATGGCAAGCCCCCTTGATGTGAGAGGCTGTGTTCATCAGTGGACAATTCTGCTCCTAATGTACAGTTCAGTACTTTAACGATTGCAGATCAGTTAAGGTTGGTTATCAGGTATTAGCTATATTTTTTATGCCTTTGTGTTATTCGAGACATCTCACTACAACTAGAATAAAAGGATACACACATGCAATCTTACATGATATCACGCCAATTCTCCTAGGGTAGGCCAAGGCCACATATGTCCATGTGTTAGCCCATTTCGCATAATTCTGCCACACTCATTACATTCTTCATACATGCCTGTTTGTAAAGGGTAGTCTAAATTTTTTTTAAGGAGTGGAGACATTTTCTGTCATGAATATTTTCGCTGAGGTTTTCTGAATTCCCTTTCCAACTGTTATATTCACACTGGCCTTGCACACTTGTTACCTCGATCAACATATTGATTTGATTCATTTCACAAGGCAACAACAAATACCGCTATACATAAAATATATTCCTTCCTTTCCGTTAAGGGATGATTCGCAAAAACAGCCAAATCAGTGACCCGTCCCTGGAAGGGACAGGGTAGAAAAATGTGCTAAATAAGTGGGGTAGCGTGGGTGTGTTGTTTGCAATTTAGAAGGTTTTTTAGATTGTTAGCGTGTGCATAAATTGGTCTTACTAGTGTGTACTTGATAAGATGTAGTCATTGCAATTAATATACATTCTATTACAAACTTGACTTTCGGATTTCAGATTTTAAAAATGAAGAAAAACATATTACCTACAAGAACAAGGAAAATAATCACAAGTACCAACAACAGAGTTTAAAGAAACCTATTTAATAACTTTTTGTATACTATAGACACAAAAACTGTAAACTAAAAAACTTTGTCAAATGTTAAACAAGGAACAAGCAATATTTTGTAAACTCGTTGACGACACAAGGATATCCCCCAGGAGCGAGCGACACGACATAATTTCCGGGATATTTACAAAGTGTTTCTAAAGAGTTTTAAAGTTACGTAATATTTTAAAGTGTTTAGCGTAGTTGGGTGTTTACAAAATGTTGAATGCTAGGTGAAGTACATATTATTAATGTGGGTGGACAACGAGATGAAAGCTACAAGGTACATGATGACATTACTTAAATATGAAAAATAATTGCGTAAAAAGATATAAAATAAAATTCTTTGATATTATTTTTTGCAAGTTAAAACGTTTCTTTTATACGTTTTCATCTATCGAGAGTAGCGCTTTCTGATCTCTTACATTTTCATACTATAAACGTATATACTTCATATTTATAAGACAGGAGCAAATGTGGGATGACTCAAAAAGAAACACATTTACCGATCTCACTTTTGTGGGATAAGGTTAAGGAGATGAATGACCTCTTAATATGACTGGTATAAATGACAATAAAAAATGGATGATCGTTTGATTTTCATTACCCTTTTGACAAAGATCCATTTTTATATTAATATAACGGAAAATGCGAAACATCATTTTCATTATGACTGCAAAACTCGGGCCGTTCTCTGAGCTTGTGACATAATTCTCCTCATATTATTCATTAAGTATTCTAGGAGGTAAGTTTCACATTAACTCGAGTATTTCTCGTGCTATGCAAAGCATTCATGATGAATTCGAAGCTTTCGTACAACTTTCTAACTACCATTTTATCTTATTTGTATATTATGTAAGAACCTTAATTTAGAGAGCTCAGTCACCTCAAGGAAAATACCACAATGAATTGATCAGACATCTGAGCCCGTGGCACCAAAATCCCAAAGACCTGGTAGCCCGACTAGTCAAAAAATGTTTAAGGCGTTTGTCCTCATATCATCTTTAAGTATGTATTCTCATTAGGTACACTAATTTTATCCCTGGTCAGGATTCAAATCTGGAATACAAGCTTCGGCGGCAGAACAACTTTTAACTTGGCAACATTGTCATTAAGATTTATATCTACTTCGGCAGATTTAGCAGATATCACAAATTTACTATCGCTGTGGTGTTTTGAGTCTGTTGTGGGCACGCAAAGGTTACAAGGTCAACATTATTATAAATGGAGTAATTGGTACAAAGCCAAGCCTGATCGAGTCAAAGTGCATTGAATTCAAAGCAAAAATCACGGCTTGGCTACATTAACTTTTGTGTCAAATTCATTAGAATGGAAAGCAATGCAATGGACAAGATAAATTCGAATTCTTTGTTCTGCGAATAAATTAAAACAAATGACGGACTCAATTTCATCGTGACAGTTGTTTACAAACTGTCAACCACATTTTTTTATGCTAACCATTTAACGAGTTCAACAATAGCCCAGCTGATATTACACGAAAAGAAATTTCGTACAATTGTTACAAAAGTGGCAAAAAATAAGGGAATCTCTAGAAATAATCGTCTACCCGCAATCCTACACGAATTGTTCGCGATGCGACACAAAGAGCCAAGCAATCACATATTTCTCGAGCCAAGCGCCATTTAATTCATTACATTTATTGTGAACATAATTTAGGGGCCACAAAAAGGACCCCAAACAGCTGAGCATTAGGACGGGGCTCCATTGTCTGGGGCTCATTGTCGGCTAATGCAAGGACAATATGCTTTGGGACAAAGATTTTAAGGGTATTCGATGTCACTTTTGTTGTCCACGTTGTCGTACGTGTATGTTTATCTGCATAGAAATAGAGGTACAATTAATTAAAACCCTAAAAAAATGTTTAACAAGAATAGAACCGACTTCAACACTCAAATGTGTGAAATAACTTGTTGAAGTCGGTACCATGACGTTTGAAAAGTAGTATTATCACAATATTGTGCGCATGGTACCGACTTCGACAAGTTGTTTCACGCATTTGAGTGTTGAAGTCGGTTCCATTTTTTAATATATAAAACGTATAAAAATAGAATCCAATAATTGTCTTGCTACAGAATGACATACATGTATATATTAATCCAATAATTGTCTTGCTACAGAATGACATACATGTATATATTATTATATATATATTATGTATTATATGTGTCACATTTTCCGCGAAATGAAACTAGGAATTCAAACATTATGACTGGGCAATCTGAACAGATCAATGGGCATCCGATGTGATTATACATAAACTGATGGCTGTAGCTGGTAAGGGACTCAGCCCTTTATAATAAAAATATCGGTTCATTATTATAATTAATATAAAGTCAAAAAGGGCTTATAAAACTAAGGTTTCATTTTAAATTACCCTCATATTTTGCGAAAGAAAACCTTGTTAAAGAAAATTTAAAATTACGAAATGATATTTATATATAGAAATAATAAACCTTTTGTAAGTAGTTATAGATTTAAAAAAAAGAATGTTAATGTCTTTTCTTTGTTGCAGATTCATATCATTCATGTTTTTTTTTATTATAAATGCATTTTAAATATGACCGGAAAAATGTATAGTTTAAAGAAGAAAGGTAGATACCACACTAGCCATTTCAGTCAACTACAACCATTTAAGCAGAACGTCTGCAATAGCGTAACCCCGATAAAGTTGCGTCAAAAAATCTCGCCTAGTTTCAGCTTACAACAGTATTTTTAAGAAAACGTTTTAAATTCATGAGCAGCGCTCAGGCACGTGTCATTACTTGAAATTGTACGTTTTTATTGAACCATAACAGTTCGCCGCGACGGCAACAGGTACCGTGTGGTTGTAAAATCTTACACCCCTTTCTGACCTAAACAACAAAGCGAAATAAACTTTAACGACCGGAGATAGGGTTAGAAATAGCGTACGCGGTGCAAGTTTATTATAAGGGGAAATTAAATCTGTTGTTCGTAATTTTGTGGGCTATTGAAGCGCTCGGGGTACAAGTGTTATCTTCGGAATGAGAGGTTCTAAATGCTGAACTTCCATTATGGTTAATGGTGTAAGCTGTTTTTCGTAGATATAAAGCTTATGAACTTTGGGTGTTTTCATTTAAACTCAGGCACCACACTATATTCGATACTTATTGTAAAATAATTTAAAGCAATACCAAACAAAATTGAATTTTTTACATAACATTGTAGTACTTTTAGATGATAAGTTTTCTAATACAATCTATAAAATTACCATTTTCAAATGTGATGCACAAAACTGCATTAAAGGATGTGCGCCTATTTCAGCAGAGCAACTCAAGCGGCGCAAGTAAGCTAATCTCGTGTTCTATATTTCAGCATCATGTTATCTATCATAGCTCATATTATTTTCCACTTATCAAGGCGCTTGGTCGATGCGAAGTGTGATCAAAAAGCTGGCACTTATTTGACCCAACGAATGCATGTTGTAGTCGGCTGGATCATTTGTATTACCTGTAGACCTATGAAATGCTTTCAGTGTAGTAGCTGTTGTATACAGATTGTAGTGTTATGTCAATAAAGGTAAAAATAGGTCTCATAGCTGTTACTTTTACAAGTTTTTAAAATGTCGCAATTATGTTAAATGTAGAAATTCACAGCGGTTACAAATATTGGAGTTTTACGCATTTGCGACTAGATTTGATGACCAATATAAATAATTATAGAATGGTCGGACAGAAAAATTATGAGTTACATTATTTAGTCAAGGTATATAACATTAAAGCAGTATATTTCATAAATCATGCAAAAACAAGTATTTCGAATATTATTAGAAAATATGAATATATTTTATGGAAGTCGCAAATCACATAGTTAATTATTTACCTACACAACCTAACGACAAATTAATAAAATATTAAGTTAGTATTTTCTGCCTAAATCGCCAACATTCACTTTAATACCCGTATTTCCTTGCATTTTCAATTAATACCCAATGGTTTGTTCTAATTATAGCACTGCAGTTATTTTTTATGTAATTAAAACATCAATGGTTACTAGGGACTAGATAAAAAATCAAATCAAACTCAGTGCTTAAGTAATGCAAGCTCTCCAAATTAAATCTCGCTCGATTCACTACTGCGCACATCAAACGTCAGTAGGTGAAAGAGTACGGGTCACATCACAGCGTTTGCGCCATAAACTTGACTCCCGTGACATAGTTCTATCCAACCGCAATTACAACATGGCCGCCTCTCTCCATTACCAGCGAGGCCCACTCCTGTATAATCTTTTAAAAAATTCACACGCGTTTCGGTTCGCTCGCTTCACGAGAAACGTTGAGCACCCCTGGCTAATTCAGACGCACACTAATTTGAACCCTAATCCTTTCACTGAAAGCTGGTTTTTGGTTGTGATATGTTTTTAATTTTAAGTTAAATGTTGTGCGAACCGCGATGAAAGTGGTATTGCTAATTAAAAATGTTTGCGTTTTTAATTTAATTTGAGGTTTATGTGGGTGGTAAGGAACAGGCTGGAATAATTATTTAAAACAGGTCAAAAGGTCAATTATTTATTATTTAGTTTGGAGCATAAAACGAACTGACATTTAAAAATGCTTTGAACAATTTGCATGTTAACAATATTAAAAATTAAGAATCTTGTCTTTGTGTTGTTTTTTTAAGCGTTATTGTCCTTGTGTTGATCGAACACTTATAATAAATTAAAAGTACTTTTACATAAATTAAGTGGATATATTTGGCAAAGATCGCGGAGTCGTAGCAACTACCGCGATGTTATAATCAGGCGAAGCATATTCTGTTATTATTAACAAATGGTTAACTTCTAGCTTTTTTCTTTGACTAAGGCAGGGGAGTGTCGCCATAATCGCCATAGACATTGGCAGACGTCTTGGTGTCGCAGTGGTGGTTTTCAGAAGGCACCATTATGCTCATCTTCGGGTAATTTTCACAAGGAAACCTATATAGGTGCATTTCAACAACAGCACTCCACGGGGGGCTTAAGCTGACTGTATAGGGCTTCTAAATACTCTTTGAACGCGTCAAGAATCTTTTATTCCACAATTAATCAAATTCAGTAGGGTACTTAAAGCACAAAACATAAAAGTGCCTTGAACCCAAAACCACAATTTAATCAAACAAAGAACTGCTACAACTTACTTCATATATAACTCAAACGGACAAAAATACTACATTATTATCTCAGCCGGATGAAATTGTCTGTTTCTTTTCAAAAGGATGAAACTACGCTTGTACAGTAATTGGAAATGCAGTTTGAACGTCTTCGTATTAACTGGTTATAGTTTTTTCTGAAGTATTATTTCATATACACATTACATTGAGCACATTTTCAAATTAAATTTAATACAATCTTAAATCACAAGTATTGTGTGTATTTTTGAAATATTTCTTAGAATATATTAGTATAGTATTGATCGTAAAGTATTGATTATATTTTTTATTGCTGAGAGGCTATGATCACTGTTTTACCTGATGTAACTAATAATGCGTCCGAAATGTTGCTCGGTATAACCTAGAACTTTATGGTCCCCAAGTACAGCTGCCGGTATACCACCGCTATGTGCTACTACTGGGGGGGGGAACTGCCCATGTGGGCATTCGCAAAATGTCCTACTATCATGCTATTAGGTTGACCATCCTAAGACTACAACTGGGGCTGGTGGCTTAACGTGCCCACCAAAGCACGGAAGTGGTAATAAATGCCACTAGAGGTCACCTATTTAAGTTATGACCGCAGGGAACGTTGTTTCAGCTAGTTGATCGGTCATGAACGACTAGGCAAGCTCCGCAACAACTAGTTAATAATTAGATTTAAAATGATAAATGTTTTCTTAATATTCAATAAAATATGGAACTCACCCAATGAAAGGATATCAATAAAAATTGAACGCTGCATGATCCATAAACGCTTACCTGAAAAGATAAAAGGAAATTAAAATAAATACTTAGGACTGGTCATTAATAAAATGATTGATATTGATTTCAGTACGATCTTCGGAGAATCGATTGAAATATTTTGATCGTGGACTTAAATCCAAGGGTTGTGAGACGCAACCTTATTAAATTTTTGAACGCTTAATATTTATATATATATTTTTTTTATGTCTGATAGGTTAGCCTTTGACCACTATCTCACCTGACGGTAAGTGATGATGTGGTCGAAGATGTTGTTCAGGCTAACCTAGAAGTACTGGCTCTCAAGGACAGCTGCCGGAACACACCGTTAGGTGCTTGGCGACAGATTTTCAACTTGAGGGTGGTAGCTAGCCAGGCGGGCATTCGCAAAATGCCCTACCACCATGCTATAACGATTGCCATCCTAAGACAACAACCGGGTCCGACGGCTTAACGTGCCCTCCGAAGGACGTGCACGCTCAGTAGTAATGTCACTAGCGGTCACCCATCCAACTCATGACCGCGCGCGACGTTGCTTAACTTTGCTGATCGGTTAAGAACAGCTAAGTAAACTTCGCTACGAGCGCTTCAAAATTGAAATTATTAAATCAATATTGTTACGATATGTCTGTTTACGTAATGCTAGTATGTGCCACGTTTATTCTATACTAGCTTTCCGGCCGCGGCACAGCCCGCGTTTATTTCGGTTATCGCGCAAAACCATTAACCTCTTTTTGGGCAGTTGAATAAAAAGTATCCTGTCCTTTCCCGAGTCTCAAACTATTTCCATACCAAATTTCATTTAAATCGGTCCAGTAGTTTTTACGTTTATTCGTGTCCAACAAAAATACAAATCTTTTCATCAAGTGATGGCGCAGTGATGGCTCAGTGGCATTGGCTATGGACTGCCGCATAGCAGCTCCATGGTTCGAATCCCGCCGCGGGCTTGAGCTTCACCGCATGGTGGAAGGGCATTTTGTGAATGCCCGCCTGGCTAGCGACCACCCTCAAGTAGAAATTCTGTCGCCAAGCACCTAACGGTGTGTTTCGGCAGCAGTCCTTCAGAGCCAGTGAAATTACAGGCAAAATGAGACTTAACAAGTATGTCTCAGGTGATGGGCCCAGTGCAGTTCGTCAATTGTGATGAAATGCATCTGTTATAGGCAGAGGATACCGCTTAACACCAGGCCACCACGTGATTGTTCCGTCACAAAAAAAAAAAACTAGTGTTTAAATCGTGGTTGTCACCGTTTAATAAAATTTACCAAAATCCTTTACAGCGTACAGTATATATTCAAGATTATAAGGACTTGAGAAAGATAATATGTTGATTTCTTTAATAAAATCTCAGGGATTTGCAGGGGTAGTCGTGTTTTATATTGAATGGATTCTAATCCCTTCAATATATATAACGTATTGCCCGCTGTTGGAAGGCAAATATTGTATGTATATAAGCTGCCGCTTCCCATAACAATAGACCATACGACAATATGCTATGAAAATAAGTAACATTCGTAAGATTTAGTAACCCGATTATTTATACTCGTTTCCAATTTGTGGAGCTGGGATCTGGTGTAATGGTGTATCTATTTCCCGGTTATCTTAAATAAATATTTCCACTAGGAGGTAATTTTTTTTAATGAAATAGCATTCTATAGCTCCTAGTGGGCCTCGAGCTTGTTCCGTCACTATTGTGACCACTTGATGTTAAGCGGACTAACCTCAGCCTATAACAGATGCATTTCGTCACAAGTAACGAATTGCACTTCGCCCGTCCCTTTGAGACAGATGTTAAGTCTCATGTGCCTGTAATTTCACTGGCTCTCAAGGACTGCTGCCGGAACACACCGTTAGGTGCTTGGCGACAGATTTTCTACTTGAGGGTGGACGCTAGCCATGCGGGCATTCGCAAAAAGCCCTTCCACCATGCGGTGAAGCTCAAGCCCGCGGCGGGATTCGAACCATGGACCTGCTGCGCGGCAGTCCATAGCCAATGCCACTAAGCCATCACTGCTTCAAAATGAGACAAAGACACAGATAAAAGTATAATTTTACGATAGCATTTACAACATTAGCATGGATTTGAAATATCCTAGAGTAGAATCGAATTTCTAAATTAAAATTGCACCATATCTCAATTCGTTTAAAATTTAATACAGAAATGTCAATAAGGGATTCGAATCGAGAATTTTTTACCTGCATAACCTCAAATACGACGCTAAATATGTTCAATCGAATTTTAGATCGCAAAATTTATAGCACAGAGTGGAACATTTTGCGCACTTTGACTACATGTATCTGATGTTTGCTGCAATCATATTTAGAAAGTTAGTCAAGCAAAAACAAAGCACTTAGCTACCGACTAACGATCCACAAACATTGAACCTTTGTAAATACTGTACTGTACTGTATCAGCCGGATTGTCCACTGCTGAACACAGCCTCCCCCATTTATGAGGGGATTGCCATAATCCCCACGCTTGGCAGGCGTCTTGGGGATCAAGATATCAGTTCCTGAGAAGGCGCTGCTGCCCACCATCCGGTATTTTACCTTTAGTTGCTCTTACGACACCCACAGGTAGAAATGAGGGGGTGACATTCTAACCCGGCACCCCACGGGGTAAAAAAATTTAAATACCGCAGATAGAATTTGATCAGATATTAACTATCAACGATGAGCACAGAAAGCGACATTAAACATAAATAGCATATTTGAACCATTACAAATCTAAGCTGTAAATTCACTAGAGCAATACAGCAACAGAGGCAGATGTGTTAATAAGAATGCGGCGGCGGGCGCAGACAGGTCGATACCGCACTAAAATTATAACCGTGCCAATGGCGCCAGTTGGTAACAACCGGCTGCAGTAGTCGAACTATCTTTTGGCAAGGACGAATCTGCCGGATATATTATGTTATATAATAATGTAAGGAGCAAATCCGGGTGAAGTAAACTTGTATGGGAAGAATACACTTTGGATAAAAAAAATTACAGCGCAAGTTCTGGAACAATTTAAAAAAGTCTACGTCATTGTTTTTGATCCGCTAACACTTAGAATTAAGTTCTATTATACTTTTTTTTTTATTAAAAATAGTTTTTGAAGTCATGTGCGGAATTCAAACCCGCGGCCATTCACCCCTATAGCCGGGGTAAATAAAAAAACTCGTAAATTTGTAATGTAATCCGCAGTGCAGGCGTTATTGCAAACATAACAATATTAAAACATTTTGGAGTAATTGTTCTTTCATGTTTAAGGTTCCGTACCCAAAGAGGTAAAACGAAGCCCTGTAATAAAACTTAATTGTCCGTCGGTCGGTCTCTCTGTCTGTCCGTCCATCCGTCCTTTTGTAAGGGATCTCTAGCTTGTTGAAAGAATGAGTATAAATTTCAATACATAAGAGGGTTGCCGAAAAAAAATGCCATGACGGGTGTCATCACCTAGAACTGTTTGAGTTGAGTTGAGTGTTTAATCTATAGAAATAGATAAATAGGGAACCGTTAAAGTTGTCAGCTTTACAATGCTTCTATTACGGGGTCTGTCTCATTCACTAAACTGAAAATTGTAAGTAGTAGTGAAATTTCTGTATGTTCTGTTATTTATTAAAGATATCCTTTTTCTATCGACTAGGTAAATACTGAATACTCATATACACAATGTAGTTGTGAAGCTGTGATTGTATATTTTGTCTATTTTTTACGGGCTGTAGCCACGCCGATCCCTATAAAAGAGAGAGACCCGTCTCGCACAAAATCCGGTGGAGCTTAACGACCCACAGCGGAAGCCAGCATCTACGTCCTCCTTAAAAAAAATTTAAAAAACGCACATGGTCACTTGCTATTTAACCGTTTTAAGGAAACGGCGCACTTTCTATAGACAATGCGCACCACAAATAAGATTCTTGCAATTAGTGTTTAGCTCGTTAACGATAACGCGAATAATAATTCTTTAATAGTTCTTATTGTATTAACGCCTGCAAAGCGAAGAAACGTACAAAACCAATCATGAAATTCAAGCATTAAAAATAATTCCATTCAATGTGATCTAATACGTTAGGAGAACTTGAATAAGTAAAGGGGGTGATGTGTAGTGTAGTACTTGTAGTCTATTATTGAACATTGGAGAACACGAGGAGCCTGTTCGAGTTTGAGTTTGAATTGTGATAATTTTCGGACGAAGTTCCGAGCGCGAACCAGCTGAATATAATGTGTGAACTATTTGGTCTAGTATTGTTTTATATTAGCATGAACAGTTATGTACATGATTTTGATATAAAAGCGTCAGTGTTGGTCAAAACTGATTAATAATTAATTAGTTTTGACCAACACTGACGCTTTGCGCTTCCTTAACACCCGAAAGAATAAATGGACAACATCAGTCATAAAATTAAAATAACTTTGTTTTTAGTGTAATCTAAAAGTCGGTAATGCTGTGTCCCGGGCTATCAGATCAGATTAATTAGTTAAATGGCAGGTGTACAAACAAATACAGCATGAGTATACATGATACCATAAACAATTGGGGTTTTCGGAGTCGTTTGTAATGTTTCAGCTTATTCGTTGGTTAGGATTTTTTTTTAGTTAGTAGAGTGGGCCAAATAAAGCAACGCAAAACAAAACCAGATAAATCAATGATATTATTGCTTTGTTGTTCTCCATAGAGCTGCTTTCGCGAAGATGTTACTTTTTTAACGACCTTTTTCTCTATGGTAAGCATCGCCATGAATATAAAAAAATGTTTACTACGTAAAGGTTTATGATGTGTTAATCTTAACCTTAAAAACTCCACACAGAACTATATAGAAGTTCTAAAGGATGAAACTAAATTCTATTGCTCTTTGAAAATGACCACAGAGTGGTAATTGCTCCAGTCAACTAGTGACCAGTGCTCGTTCCCTTACAAACGAAATCCCTTTAATAAGCACCACCGTGCTGCCAGACGAACTGTTTTTGTGAGGTTACTTAACCGACACATAGTGTATTAGCCGTAGGTCAAGTTGGAGCAACTAGATGGTGCTACGAAGAAAAAGGTGAAATGCACTGTGATGTTGTACAAATGGTGATACGACGAACCTGCTCGAAAATGGAGTAGCTTATCATAACCATATATACCTTGGTATTATTTTTGACAAACAAGTTTATATTCGAGCATTATCTCGATATTTTATTTTATTTTAAGCTACATTGTACAAGTGCTTAATATTAAATACTTTTTTCATACTACACAAAAACTATGAAATTCTAAATAATGCAATTGATTATCAATTCCTATCTAAACCGGACTTAAACGATTTGAAAAACAAGACTGCTAGGCTTAATAAAAAGTTGCAGCATACGTAAGACGAATGCACTTCAATCGCTGGGTTTGGGTCATTACGCCAAGAATTGGTAACTGACAACGGGAGGCATTATGGCCAGAAAACGATGGCTTCATCATCATGATGCCTCTCAGAATGAATGAGATCGCGGCTCATCAAGTCGTCTGGAAGTAATTGATAAAATACCATGTCCAGCTACTGGACACAACAGACTATGTGAAGACAAACCTTAACTTAACTAGGCTAAAAATCAATCTTGAAAGCACACTTCAGTTGGCTATAAATCAGTAATATTTTTCAGTTGTTTCAGAAAAGGTTAACTTACTGCTTTAGTTACACTATGTCGAGACGGTAGTTTTTGCGAGGATTGTTTACCAGACCACAATGTAGACCGTTCAGTGAAACGCGAAACTATTTTCGTAACACTTAACCCTTGCCTTTCAATGTGATGTTGTGTGTGTGCTTGTGTGTCTGTGTACAATGGGATTTTGATGTGTGTTTATGGAGGTCGTTAGTAAAGTGCACATATGAAGGTATTCCATAATAAGTACCTGGGTACCATATTATTGCTTTACCAAGTATTTATTTTTCGAAAAACATAATCTATGCTCGAAAGAACTTAAGAAATTTTTTTTTTAAGATTTGTAGCAATTATAGCTGAGCGGTTATAGGTATGGAATGCAGTGCCGCAGGTCTATGGTTCGATCCCCACCACCTCAACTTGATATTCACCGCATGGTGAGATGGCATTTTGCGAATGCTCGCCCGGCTATCTACCACCTTCAGGTAGAAAATCTGTCGCCAAGCATTTAACAGTGTGTTCCGGGCGCATTCCTCAAGAGCCAGTAAACTACAGGCACATGAGACACACAGCATAGCAAAGAGCCACATAGACATAGCATAGAGAAGAATTTCTTGTAAATAAGTCAATCTTATTTATTTATGAGAAATTCCCTGTAGAGTTCTACATATCCTGCCTCATAGAACAAATGAAGTTTCAATGTCTGTAGCAAAATCATTTATTCACCACCATTCGGTGAAGTTCAAGCCCTCGGCAGGATTCGAACTATGGACCTGCTGCGCGGCAGTTCTTAGCCAGTCCCACTGAGCACTGATCACTGCTTCAGATTTTGGCACATATGATGTTCTTATGAAGGTCAACTACAACATTTTACTATAAAAATATTCAAGATAAGAAATGGGGGCTATATATTCAGTTCTAAGTATATTTTCAATTCTTTACACCCGGAAAAGATACCACGCACATTACCCTAAGCTTAACCCCTCGCCCCCCGTGTGGGCCCACCAGACCCGTGGTTCCAGACCCGAAGTAATTAACCGCCAATTGCTCCATTACACCGCAAACCCTTTTAGGGGTCGTTATTATGTGTCGCCTGTCGATTACCATTGTAGTGATAATGTGGGGACTGACATATTCCTCCCCAGTATCGCGTTTATTGAAAATGGTTGGTCTTCACTGAGAGCCTATTCTGAATAGGAGTTTTGGCCATGCTTATAAAGGGACTTGAATTAATGCATTATTTGCTTATATTGCTTTCACGAAATTAATTAATAAAGTATTATTTAATGGCTAGATGTATATAAATCTAACCTGGGTCGCAATACTCCTGTGTAAAGATTGGTTCGACAATTCCATAACAAATCAAGAACTACCTACATCAGTCGGCGTATTCACCAATAATTTCCTTATCTTCAAAAAGTCTGTCACATCCTGATTTTCATATTTTTATTGCGTATTTTATTTTTATGAATGCTTATTTTAATTTTGTTAAATTTTTGTAATAATGAAAATTTACTATGTTGTATTAAAAATGCTTCGCTCAATTATATTCACAATATTTTATAACAGTATAATTTATTTAGAGTACAACTGTTGTGGTTATTATATTACATGCAATATTATCTCATGTGTTGAAACAATTAAAAACAAATGTGTACTAATTATATTAATGTCTGTTATGTGTATAAAGATTACTTACTGGTCTTATATATTGTTAGCTGTTATCACCTATAATTACTATAACACGTTGTTAAGTCTCATGAGCCTGCAATTTCACTGGCACTCAAGGACTATTGCCGGACCACACCGTCAGGTGCTTGGCGAAAGATTTTCTACTTGAGTACTTCTATAATGTTTGTTTATATTTAAACGTATTGGTGTAAACTGTGTTGGTGATGGTTTAAATGAATAAATAAAGTTGTATGGTTTCTAAAGTTGTATCTAGATGAAGTAAATCAGTTTACCCCGTGTGAATCACAGATAAGGACAACAATAGAAAGTCATTCGGTTAATGGGGTTGTTTAACACCCTAGATACACGCCATATTGTTATTATTAATCAAAGATTCTATTTGCTTTTCACTAACTTTAATTGATCCAATTAAACAGAGATTAACTTCTAAACGCCCGATTTACGATGTTTAGCTAAACGCGTCCAATGGCTTTTACTCTATCATCAACAAATTGCAGTCATTCGCATAGAAGACCTTTGACATTTTAAAAAGAACTTTGGTCTAGTTCAACCAGAGCTAGGTTGACTTTAACGCGTTTTGTATCACAAACGGTGAAATCGGAACTTAGACAACACGAGCAAATGAATAAAAAAATCATATTCCATATAAATAGACCTTTTCTTTCGAAGCGCTCGTAGCAAAGTTTACTAAGCTGCTCTTAACTGATCAGCAAAGTTAAGCAACGTCCGCCGCGGTCATGAGTTGGATGGATGATCGCTAGCGACATTACTCTAAACGTATCCGTGCTTTGGAGGGCACGTTAAGCCTTCGTCCCGATTGTTGTCTTAAGATGGTAGTCGTTATAGCATGGTGGTAGGGCATTTTACGAATGCCCGCCTGGCTAGCTACCACCCTTGAGTACAAAATCTAGTAACGGTGTGTTCCGGCAGCTGTCCTTGGGAGCCAGTACTTCTAGGTTAGCCTGAACAACGTCTTCGACCACTTACCATTAGGTGAGATAGTGGTCAAAGGCTAACCAATGAGGCATAAAAAAATAGACCTGTAGCCTTAAGTGCTATACAATAACACATCACACGTCACTCCATTCAGGAACGGGAAACCAACACAAATTCAACAATTGGCATACTGCCTTCTGAGAGTTAATAATTAAAAACTTCGAGCGCATAAAGCGGCGCAGATACACAGTTAAAATGAATTTAAATGTACCGCGGAGCGTTCTGGATGAATATAATCGGACGGTTATAATGCAACCAGTTTGTATGCGAGTCGCGCTTAGGGGTGCTTCAGCTTCAACTGGCGGTTTTTATTAGTAATGTTTTTTAAATAACGGTTACAGCCATTTTTTCGAATAACACGCGGTATACTCGGTATATTAGAAGCAGTGATGGCTCAGTGGCATAGGCTATGGACTGCCGCGCAGCAGCTCCATGGTTCGAATCCCGCCGCGGGCTTGAGCTTCACCGCATGGTGGAAGGGCATTTTGCGAATGCCCGCCTGGCTAGCGCCCACCCTCAAGAAGAAAATCTGTCGCCAAGCACCTAACGGTGTGTTCCGGCAGCTGTCCTTGAGAGCCAGTAATTCCAGGCAAAATGAGACTTAAGTATGTCTCAAGGTGATGGGCGCGATGCAGTTCGTCACATGTGATGAAATGCATCTGTTTTAGGCAGAGGATACCGCTTAACATCAGGTGGGCCTCGTGCTTGTTCCGTCACAATAAAACCATTATAAAAAAACTCGTCATACCTAATCACACTCATTGTGTTGGTGTTCTTACCTACAATATTTATAATTTAAAATACAAAAAAAAGCAATAAAAATATTAAAAACACATACATATAGACACATCTTTTTTTTGCACTCATAGGAACACACCACATTCAATCACTTGCACTCCAAATACACCAGTTATTTACGTTGCTTTTTCATTACTCATATATAAAAAATATCTGCTTGCCGAGTGCAGAACCACCATTTTAGAGGACGGTTAAAAATTTAAAAATTAACATGATAATTTGACATCCACACCTCAAAAGAACAAAATTTAAACCATCTCAGATAAAAACAGTTGATAATTAAAAGTATAATTAAAACTTCTCAAAGATCACATAAAACTCGGACAAGCTAAACACCCAATTCTCAGTCCCAAGCGAAATAAAACCGGGAATGAATAAAACTGGAATAAAATCAGTTGGGAGTCGGTGAATAATGAGTCTCTTTGTTTGTGGTTAATTAGGAGACCATGCGACGAGACGAGTCTACGAGCTCTGCGCTTTATTCAGTGAGATAAATAGAATAGGTCGCATATTATTATGTAAACAACGTACTATGATAGATATCGTATATATTGCCAGTCGTGTTTTTTATGAGGCGATTCAGACCAACCATCACCAATGTTGAGGAGGTATTCCCAAGAAAAGTAGTAGGTGCAGCTGGCACCTCAGATATCTTTTTCACCGATATTATGAACAAACTGGAAACGGATTTGTTGGCAAAACGTTCGCTTGCTTGCAAATCTCCCATATACTGTATCAGCCGGATTGTCCACTGCTGAACACAGCCTTCCCTATAATAGGGGGTTTTACACCCATTTTTTACATTTAATACCCATGCTTGGCAGGCGTCTTGGGGATCGCAATGTGAGATATCAGTTCCACAGAAAGCGCTGCTGCCCACCTGCGACTAAGGGTAAAACACCAGATGTTTAACCCTAAGTCGCCTTATACGATTTAATTTTACTCTCGAAAAAGCCTCCAATACTCATTTCATCAAACATAGGGGACTGCGTATCAAGCAGAACTTTGATGAAATTGGAGTGGAAATCCTGCCCGCATCTATTCTGTATTGGATATAATTTACCTACGGGTAAAGCTGGGACGGTGACATTCTAGCCCGGCACCCCACGGGGATATACATAATAAAAATAATCTAGCGGTGCCAGGTATTTTATCAGCACAGACTTTTAATTTAAAAAAGAAGATTTTTTAATTAAAAATCTTAGGTCATTGTGAGCAATTTTATAATAAAATTCTAAAGGTTCAAGGAAAGGAAAAGAAAAATTCAAGCTACATGTGAAAAATTAAAAAAAGCGTATTATATTTTTAATTATATAGAAGACAAAAATACTTGGTATATTCCACCTCAGCCAAACCACCGCCAATGACCTTTATTATAAATATTGTAATAACTTTATAATATTAGACTTTATATATACAAATTAAAAAGAGTAAAATAATAAAAATAATGTTCCCCAGGTTCTTGCCCGTTCTTCTTGATATGGCGCTATACCATTTTTGCTTAACGCGGCAGTAGAATATTCTAATAGTAAAATGGTGTAGTTGTTATTACAACATTTTATATATATAGCGCCAAAATTAAATAATTGATTTTGACTTTTAACCAACCGCAAAAGCATAACGTCTAAGCCGCGAGGTTAAAAATGCTTAAGTATTTACCCAGCTTAAAAGAATTACAAGAAATATTCTAGGCCTCCTTGTTGGCCACCACAAAGTGAGAGAAGGCAGATTGTACAAGGAAGGTAGCGGTTGTATTACTATCAGGAGCTTTCGCCAGGAGAATTGGATTCAGAAAAGTGGCCGACCATAAAATCGAAGGTCAAACATTCTATGCGGTCTGTTTTTGTATCGTGTTGGGGAATATACAGGGAGTTCCGTTCTAGCCCTGCACCCCAAGCGGTAACAAAACCTGATGGTTGCTTATTTCTACCAAATTTCAATTATGAATTACTTTCAATAACGAATCGAATTTAAAAGAAGAAAGACTGTTTTTACCCACATCTAAAAATAGACTATTCTAAAACATCGCAAAACGTATGATAAATATATGTCCAAATTAAACGATAAAGTGAACCCCCGTGAAAACCTCGGGTCTCGCAGACCGGATGGAGCGTTGCGGTGTCCGCGCGGAGGCAGAGCGCCGTGCGGCAGATTAGCGCACTAATTCCAGGTTTGTCAACGTGCGGTCTGTCTGTACCCAGCTTTACGATATACTCGACGTATACAGCTCAGCGAAACCGCAAAAGGTTCTCCTTCAGTTAGTACATTTAGCCTGCAATAAACTACAACACATTATTGAGAAGACTCTTTCAGCATCATAGATAATAAGAACCAATATGTCCTTCCGTGATGATGCTGACAGGAAATAATACGAAAGGTAAGATTCATTAGAAAACAACTTTTTTTAAAGCTGTCGTAGTGGAGCTAGTTTAGTCTTTTTTAGCCCATCGACATAGTTGGCTTATCAATGTTTTACAATCCATATTATAATACTGTGGTTATACAATGTTCGCTACGGTCATTACTTGGATAGGTGGCCGCTAAAGTCATTATACTACTGAGCGCTTCTGTGCTTCTTCAGTGGGCACGTTAAGCCGCCCCAGTCCAAATTAATGTTATAGCATGGTGGTAGGGCTTTTGCTTGAAAATCTATCGCCAAACATTATTATTATTAAACATTAAAGCCATTCACCTTCAATCGCAACATCATTAGATGATATTGTGATGAAAGGAATATATTATACTATTAATTATACTACACTATAATACTATTTTTTATTTTTTTAATGTTACTGTGACGGAACAAGCCCGAGGCCCACCTGATGTTAAGTGGATCAACCTATGCCTATAACAGATGTATTTCGTCAACGGCGAATTCCACTGTGCCCGTCACACTGAGATGTGCAGTTGTTAGGTCTCATGTGAATGTAATTTTACTGGCTCTCAAGGACTGCTGCCGGAACACACTGTTAGGTGCTTGGCGACAGATTTTCTACATCGCATTGTGCTTTCATTCCTACGCTTGGCAGGCGTCCTGGGGATCGCAGTGAGAGATATCAGTTCCTCAGAAAGCGCTGCTGCCCACCTTCTGCTGTGTCACCCTTAGTCCCTTCTGAAATGTGGGGTGACTTTCTAGCCCGGCATCCCACGGGCAGATACCAATAATCTGGACTTATCACAAGAAACTAAGAAAATTTAGACAAAGTTAAACCTTTTGGGAATCTATCAATATATTTTTTAGTATAACTGTTACAGCCAAAGTAATAAATCTGGATATTATATATACTGTCTAGCCATTATATATAATGTCTACTCAATTTAGATAAAGTGATAATTGACACAAAATTGTTTTGGTAAATGTGAATAAACGATCGAAATGTATTACTTTTATTAGTAATTATTAATAATTCACGACACATATTGGTAAAAGTTATAAAAAGGGGTTAAATATCATTTAGTCTAGGGCAAAGTCATATTTAGGTGCGACGACGAGCGAAGCGAGGAGGAGCGTTAGGTTACTTGTGACTACAACAACGACCACATAAATTACTACTATTCTTATATTTATTTTTAAGCTCTTTAACCATTCTGGTGCGCCCTCCGTGACCAATAGAAATATGAGTCTCATGAATAATATCGAAATTTTGTGTCAATTATCACTTTATCTAAATTAAGTAGACATTATATATAATGGCTAGACAGTATATATAATATCCAGATTTGTTACTTTAGCTGTAACATAACTACTATTGTATCCGCCGCTTTGGATATATTATCATAAAATGTAGGTTACAGTATATAAAGGGCAATCAATCATATATCCGACGCAGACGTTTATTGATTTCTTTATATATAAACGTAGTCGAGACAAGAGAGTCGCGGCAATATCGTCATATTAATAAATACCTGCCCAAAATCCCTGCTCTGGAGAATTTTCATTTTAATTTTAATCAAGAGTGTCATAACAAAAAATAGACCCGCGGAGTCGCAATATTAAAAAGAACAATATATTAAAATGAAATATGAAAGCAAAACTCTTGAGACAAAAATGGCAGAACAAAAAATATAAGGCCAAATGAGTTAGTAATTACTGAGTGAGCCAAGCCCTCGGCTGCTTCTACAGAGGAAATGATATAGCGTCAATCTCGCCGGATGCAGACCTACTTGAGGATTGATGGTCACAAATAGAATTATTGGTTCCACTTTGAAGGTGGTCGTAAGTTTATTATAACTAAGTTTTATTACCCATTTGGAGAGTTCTGACATGAGTATCACGTGTCGGGTGGTTATTAAGATATAAAATAAAAATCCTTTTTTTGACATAAGTAGGACGTGAAAGAATTATTAGGTTGTTTAGTTATGTTATGACATACTTTTATACGACCTTTATAATGTCTTTACCTACTATTAAATAATTATTAATTGTAGTATATATCTATATATATTATCTATACTAATTATAAAGTGGATAGATTTGTATGTAACGAATAAACATAAAACTATGGGACCGATTTGAAAATTTTTTTCACCATTAGAATTGTATATTATCCCTGATAAACATAGGCTATAGAATATTATCAAAAATATGTTTTGTTTTTGTTAAATAAGCTTGCGAAGCCGCGGCGATCTGCTAGTATATTATTTTTGCCAAAACTTATATACAATTAGAATCTAATAAGACGCTTCTAGGTGGCAAAAAATGGTTGAATTAATGTTTAGTAAAGAAGCTAAATTTATTATGATACTCTTTTATAGAGATATAAAGAGTGCGCAACTACTTAATTAATGAAAAAACTTTCCAAAACTTCTAAAATATTAACTGAAACATACATTTCATAAATAGTATGGTAAAAAATATAAAGTGCAATGAACTATGAATTAAACTGGAGAATGCTTTCGTTGTTCTGGCCGTGTTAAATCGTCTTTAGAGAAAAACTTTGTAGTATTTGATAAAGACAAACCAATAGTGTGGCGTGAAGACGGTTATACTATAGGAGCGAGAGGATATATTTGAGATATGACTCACTTACTACAATGCCATAGCTGACGGAGCATGTCCCGGCTTTAATGACGGATGGTTGTCGGTTCGAATCCCATCGTAGTTAAAATATTTCCTTTCGTTGTAATTCTGTATGCTTATTTCCTTAGCAAGCGTTAATGCAAAAAGTACATTGCTATAGTTAAAAAGCATTCCAGAAACATAACGGACTTATTCCAGAAAGAACAGAGATACATAATCTCTGTTCTCAAAAAGAGCACAATTACAATTTATTTTATATATAATTTTTTTTCTCATAATATGGCTTCTAAGTTTATTGTTTTTATTTTTAATCTAAGTTTATTGTTTTTATATATGTACCTAGTGTCACTTGCACTATCGTGTCACTTGAATCTAATAATATCTCATATTAAAATTGGTGAAGCCGTTTAGAAATTATGCTGGATTAAAGAAACACCCAAACATACTTACATAAGAACATACATGAACTGTGAAAACATACTGCTTTTTTGGGCAGTCGTATAATAAAACAGGAACGAGACCTATCTTAGCATAATAAGATGTTCAAGAATGATCTTGAGACTCGTTTTCTGTCGAAACCCGCAACCAATATGTCTATACTGTAAAATGTTTGCATGTAAACTTGTCAAGTTCAGATTTTAATAGTATTATTATCAAGTTACTTTGGCCGAGTATAGGCGCCGCCGCCTCCGGGGAGCACAGAGGAGCGAGTTTTCTTTGGTATCCGTCCAAAATAGTTGGGCAAAGTTCAACCAGCTTCAAATAGAAAGTCGGAACTACAATTTTTATATCGGAAGCTTCTATTCAATAGCATTTGCTGTTTATTTTGTTTACGTGCTCGTAAAGTTGGATGAAGCGAGTTTTGACTTTATGATTTCGACTTCGAACCACAAAGGATATATTTTACAAGTGAACTTTGTACATTCAATAGAAGCCATTTTTAGCTTGTTTAAGAATTACTAATGGCTAGAATTTTAAGAGTCTGTAATAATTATCTAGTAGATAAACTCCTCCGCGCCATCGGCTGATATTTATAAAATTACATTAACAAGAAACTGAAAAGTACGAAACGAAATTTAATTACTGTGATAAAATAGCTTTTTTTCCAGTTAATCTAATTTGATAGCCACTACTTAACTGATTAGTAAAATTTCTATGGTACTTATATGAAAGTATGTCCAAACAAAAAGTTTTATTTTATATCGGTTCATAAATGACGGAATTGTGAGATGAAATTGAGAACCACCTCCTTTTTTGTCGTTTAAAAACACCTGTCAGAACTGTAGCCAGTTATGTCATTTGTTACTAAATCAATTCCAATCAGATATTGTAGTAAACAAATTACATAATCAGGCCCCCAGCTGCTTGGAATATGCGTACCTGGGTTCGATTCTGTTACACCATTTGACCAGATAACGCTATTGAACGAAACTGACGAGCTAAAACTGCGACTATTGTCGGTCTGTGAAATGTATCATTTTTTCATTCAATTCCATTACTTTTAACAGTTCGATAATAAAACCTATACAAATCATAAAACAGCTTAAATTATCACACTAATATTATAAACGCAAAAGTTTGTATGTATGTTGTTACACCTACACGCTGCAACGGCTTAACCAATTTTGTTGAAATTTGGTATATAAATAGATTGGATGGATGTAACACGGTAGATTTTTCATTATAATCATCATCACTGTTCATCATTGTCTGCGCAGCTGAAACCACGGGGCAGCTTGTGCATCATATATTCCAACACACTTCCCATTAACCCTATACATATTAAAAAAACAATGTGTTTGTAAAAAAAATGCCATTTTTTTTACAAACAGCAGTATTAAAAAACACATCCCACTGTTGCGGATTGAAATACAAGGTACACAGCCAGTGAAATTCCAGGCAAATGAGCGGTGAGACTTAATTTTTGGGTGCCTACGAGATGCGGTACCACGTAGAGCTTTTTAACTCTGTTTATTGGCGACTGTAGTAGCATAATATTTTTTACACTCTACTTTTCATCCCACTAAAAGAAAAAAGAATATTAGTATTACTATTAATATTACTATTTAATAGTTGTCCTTTTGAATAACCATGAATATAACAAATAAATATTGTAAATATACAAAATATTCTTTATTATGGAATATATTAATAATAATAGGATGGTCGGTGAAGGAAAACGGTGGAAGGTGGTGGCCTCGTTATAGGCAGCCGAGGAGCTGAGGAGGGGGAGAGATCTTTTTTCTCTTCCACTTTACGTGCATACTTCCCACGTGTTCCGGGGCATCCCACGAGACAGTAAGGTGAACTCGGTGGATGTGCCTAATAAGCTGGCAGCGACCTCGGTGGGTGCTGCGTATGTGCTGCGACGCCGCGCCCCCTGTTACCAGTCGATAACGGCGGAATACCATGGGATTTTTAGTCAGTAAATGGTGTCCTAATTGACTCTGAGTCTAGTATAATCACTTGCTCCTCTAAGGGTATGTTAGCGAAAACGCATTTTTCACATATAAAATCGCCTATCCTTATCATTATCCACACTTACCTTAAGTGAATATAATGATAAGGATAGGCGGTGGTAAGGGTGAGCAAATGTTGAGGACAGTCTAGCGGCAAGGTAAGGGTAAGGTTAATTTAAATATTAATTAAAACAAAACCCAAGGGGACGCAAATATGTGCAATGGTGTGCTAAGCGAAAAGTTACGCACTTTGAAAAATACTGCCGGATGTGGCTGAAACTATAGCCGGATTTATCTGGCTTATCTACGTGAGTGATATCGTATTTTTCTTTAAAAATTATATGCAAATATGTAAGCCTACCCGAGTGAAGCCACGGGCTGTAATCTCGTTACTTACAATACCACTCAGGCAAGAAAATGTATCCGCTGTAATATTGTGGTTTTACAATATAATCATATATAATAAAACATACAGTTTAATTTGAAGTACAGCTCAGAGAGAAACAATATACCATGGTACCGTAAACAATGATCTGAGTTTAATGTTTGAACATCGTTAGCATGTACAAACTATAGTAATAACTATATACATGTATGTTTCAAAATTACCATCTACCGACTAGAAGCAAATATAAACATATTTGTCGCTACAAAACCACCACGCGTAAACTTGGTACTCTATATTGACTAGAAACTATTTTGAGGAGTATAATTAATAACGTAGTTTTTTTTTGAGTTGAGAAATATGTAATAGGGAATAAACATTGAAATTCGTCAAGCAACTTAACAATAATAATTAAAATTGCAGTTATAATATAGTTTAACTAAAGTTTTAATCATGTAGAAGTGTCAACAAGGCACAGGCGGGTTTACATTTAGTTAGGCCATAAGAGTTCTCGATTCTCGTATAAACTAGGCGAGAAGGGATAAGTTATATTCCTTAAAAGTTAACTGTATGCCTGAACTCGTATGCAAAGGATGATAATCGACCATACTTCATGCGAAAAACACGTCTATTTTGAATAAGAAATAAGAAAATATCAAAGTTGTCTTCAACTTCCGATTATCCCGCCAAAAACTCCACTACCGTCTCAAAACGTCTGGCCGACGCTACTTGTGACCAAAATGCTGGCATATACTTTGCACAGAGGATAAGCATTGCCATACAACGTGGCAATGCGGCCAGCATTTTGGGGACACTGCCTAATGGTAGCGGAACATTGGATTAGTTTCTTTTTCTTTTTTGGCTAATTTTAAGTTTTTTAAGTTAAATATGTTAATTTATACTACCGTAGTTATATACGTAAAGCTATTTAACTACTGCAAATAATAAAATTAATGCCATTGTTTCGTATCAATTAACTCCTTCGCTTAGGTCTATTGTATACACTCTCGCACAAAAAACTGGCCATGTGCGAGCCGGTCCTATACTAATTAGGGGCACGTTCCCTAAAAAAAATGTTGTTGCTTTTAATCACAGCATCAATATTTTTTATATTTTATGGGTAATAAGAGGTTATGGTACATAATACACCAAAATTTCAAATAACTAGATCAAGTTACAAAAATTATAAGTAGTTTACAATTTTGACGGTCCCAATTAATTATTTTTTTATAGTATTTTTTTATCATTTGCACTATACTAAATAATTACTAGACGTACTAGGAGAAGGGTGTAAAAAGTTATTATTTCGACTTCCTCCTCATGTATTGGATCAAGCCTTAGAATTATTGAATTTTTGTACAAGTAAATGCAAAACCTGAAACTGATATTTTGTGTGTTCTACACAAAATATCAGTTTAAGGTTTTGCATCAAATTCAAAATTTCATGTTTCAAACTCACCCTACGAGCTAGAAACCTGTGATATACCTGAACAGACAGACAGCAGATTATCATTAATAGTGCTATTGCCCTTTGCGTACGGAACCCTACCTTGATTAGAGACAAAGAGTTTCTCCATATCCTTAATCGAACTTTGGAAACACTTAAAATTTACCTTGTAATAAAACCCTTGGTCACTGTTTGAGGGCTACACCGCAATGCACTGGACTATTTGCAATAAAATTAGTCATTTTCAGCTAAAACCACGAACCATGACCACAATTAATTTCCAAATAGAGTGAAAATGAATGAATTAAAGTAAAACTGCCATAAATTCTAACAAAACACAGCCAGCGTTGAGAACGGAACAAATATTAAATTTATTTGTCGCGGTGGATGCACAAGTTGTGCTGGATGGCTTTTGTTGGAGAACTGATAAGTTTTTAGAGAAAAAAATCAAATGTGCATGGAACTATTTATTTAGCTATCTATCTAGTAAAATAATTAAAAGTTTGTACTAAGTGTTTAGGCGCGAATTGCATCCCCTATATCTTCCTATGGGAGCCGTAAGAGACAACGAAGCTAAAAATACCAGCAGGTGGGCAGCAGCGCCTTCTGAAGAATTACCATCTTACAGGGAGATCCCCAAAACGCCTGCCAAGCGTGGGGATCATTGCAAACCTCATTTAAGGAGGCAATTGGTCTACCGTGGACGGCTTTCTACTAATGATTGCGCTATATCGTGAACTAATACGAAGACGTCTATCACAGCCTATTTGCTCTGAATATAATAGACGAAAACGATAAAACTTGGGTATATATTTAAGAATCAGATAATCCACTAAAATTTGGGAACAAATCGGAAAATCTAATTGCATGTTTCTATAACAAAAAAAGAGTTACAAAATGCTTAAGTGTAGATAATAAAGAAAATAAGCGTACCTATGCCCACGTTTAAATATATAAAGCAGTCCTCATATTATGCAGGAAAGTTAAAAAGAACCAATATTACTTAGAGTAATTATGATTTAGCAACCGACTAGGAATAGCGTAATATTTACTGGATATTTCTCCGACCAGTTTCGAACTTATTTGAAGTTTGAAGAATTATGGACAAAACTCGCGTCAGTTTTTTGCTCACATTGATTTAGAGTATAGCTCATATAATAATTTCCAGACTTCAAGCCTCCTCCACGCGAGACTAACTGGCACATAACGACTCTTTTTTTAAAGTGACAAGAGATACAGGAATAGTATAATTCTTTATTCGATTGGTTAACAGCATTAGGGCGTCCGTCCGCTGCCGCAGCTAACTAGCGCCAACTGAGCCGGGACTTGATAATGACGTTACGGAATAACCCGTCTCGCCGCGTCACCGTGACACAGTGTTGCTTAGTTTAGACAATGTTGTGCTGGGGGGAAAACTTAGACGTGGTTCGAGTCCCACTTAACCAACTTTCTATTGACAAACAAGCGCCTACTGATGAACGTATCGTTAAATACGTTCATGTAGATTAACATCTTTGTTAATGTATACATTAATAATGCTTTTTTTTGTAATAACATACTATCACTCTTATTTTCAAAGTGTTAACACACACAATTTATGCCAGTTATAACCTAAAATGGAATAAAGCTGATGAAGCTTTTCATCCAGATTCGACTTTAAGCTAAAAGCAAAAAAATTGGACGTCGCTAAAAGCAGGACACTAAGCGCTCAGATCTTCTTTTTATGTTATGAAGTGATGAGTGAATGTCTAATTACTTTGTCACTTTTTAAGTATTTTACAGCGCTTGACCATTATTTCACCCGTTGGTAAGTGATGATGTGGTCGAAGACTAGGCCTAGAATTACTGGCTCAAGGACTGCTGCCGGAACGCACTGTGGGGCGCTTGCCGACAGATTTTCTACTTGAGGATGGAATAGTTAGCTAGACGAGCATTCGCAAAATACCGTACCCTTCTACAATGCGGTGAAGCTAGGATGAAGCTCCAACCGGCAGTGGGGATAGAACCATGGTGCTGCGGCTGTCCATAGCTGCTACCGCGCGGCTATCACTGTATCAAATTATACTCAAGGAGGAGATTCCAGGATTTTGGTCACTTTGAAAATGTTCTCCTCTTCAGAGGATCTTCGTTTGGGTTAAGAAAACGATATACATACTATGTTGTAACATTTTGATAACAAAGGCTTGATGAAATTTTTTTCACAACTACAAGATTAGTAGATAAAATAATAATTAAATGCAGCTGTTTTCAGGTCTATTTTGGAACTCCATATCAACATTCACGTATTTTCTTTCACACCTAACTCACGATAAAATATGACAAATTATATCGTTAACAAATCCATGCTGAACATTTGACACAACAGTTTTGAAAATAACCGCATCTTAGTGAAGATTCACTGTAATTTTCGCGCTTATTGGATAAACAAAAGGTAGTAGCCGCCACTCGCAGTGCGCATTGATATTGAACTTTGTTTTATTCAAATTTTGATTTATTTTCCCTTACAAGCTTCTAATTGATCTGCATCGCGTATAAGTTACAAATTGCAAAGATATTTAAAAATAATGACTTTTCCCGATTTTCTCGCATGGCTCTATATACGTTTTTGATGAAAGCGGCAGTAGTATGATGAATATTAAATTTTCAATTGACTTTCATAAGAACGTCTTAGACGCGTACATCGAATAAATGATTTTGACTTTGTATTCACCGTTTGTATGACGATGTACTGCGTTCTTAACCTTGAACTTGAAGTTGTCACTACAAATAAAGTAGAGTTGTCGTGAACCTTGAACGCCACCGCGGATGCAGCTGAATGCGTTGGTTTCTGTGTAGCGTTAGACGTCACCTCTTACGTCTCGTTAGCCTAGTTTTTTCACTTCGTACAGTGTCATTAAACACCTAAACATAGTAGTTCTTGCACACTACTGCTTCAATGCAGAATATCTGACACAAAGGTATCAAACGAGATGGACTCTTGCTAAAGAGACGTGGCACCAGCGATTTTTGCACCCTAGCATGAGCGTCATCGTCTACAACTCATAGGGATATAAATACATATACATATTACTTTACCTGGTAAAGATGCTCTAAGTGGAGCACCAACCACTCCCTTTCCTGAGAAAACGCGTCTTGATAGACGTTCGTCTATACGTATACTGACCAACGCACAACAAAATTGTCTGTGATGAAGCCTTATTTCCTTAAAAATATTGAAAGCATAGAACAAGTCAAACAATAATTTGTAACTTTGGAATTCAGGTATATTTGTGGCAAAATTTGCCACACTTTCATACATTAAGAATCTATTCTAACCCAACAATAAATACTAATAAAATGGCTATTTTCCTCAGAGGGTCGAGCGAAAGTAAATAATTGCCGGGTTCCGTAGCCCATTGACGTGTCAACATGACGAATGTGCGGAACCCTAATAGAGGTTTTGGGATTAAAAAGATTTTTCTTTTCGATACTTTCAATAGATATTAAGTTGCGTCGAAGATTTATTGGATGTTTGTGACAGGTGTTTATTGAAGTTAAGGAGGTTTCACTTTAAAGAGATGAAAATCTAACAATTTGTTCTCACTTGAACTAATGTAAGCAGTGAATAATAGTGTAATGTAAACCGTACAAGTTCCCGGCTTAAAATTGTACTTAATAATTTCCCGGAGAGATAAAATATATACTCGTGTTGGGTGTCGCAGAGGACAACTACGTTCAATAATATACAGAATGAGCAACATGCCACCACTACGTTTGATCTCAATAAGGTGTTGCTGCGCATCAGGCGAACTATAGATCTGTTTACCATTTTAACACTTTCATTATCCTAAACGATGATGATAAGAAAAAATACGTGATACTAATAATAAATGTTTTATATCATAGCATATATAAAACATTTATTATTAGTATCACATATCATATCATAACATATTCGATGATAAGATCAAAAGCAAGAGTTTTGCAAGATTTGCGATAACCAGATAACTTCTTGAGATGATTCAAGTTAAAACAGTTTCCCTAGCTTATTTTGATACAGTTGCGTCGACAATGCACTGCGTTTGTGCATACATTTAAACCTAAGTGGTTATATATATCGTCCAAGAGTGATGCATGTATCCATGTTGTGCCTAATAAAACGTAATATTCATATGTAAGGAAAGGAAGATACAAATATTGGTACAAATGTGACATAAAACTACAATGCAGAAATAAAGCGAGGAGTGTTTGAAATCCATCCAATATCGCACCCTATAAAACTGGTATAGATACCTCGTAATACTAGTACGGACCGGACACCTCCAGCTACCTGCCAAGCGCTTATTGCTTTTCACTCTTTATGAAATACGCGATACTATGTATTTGGACTACAATGTTCCGGAAAATATCACAGCGGAAATATGAAGTATTTCTGTGTGAATGAAAGTGTACAGTTTGGAACGATTCTGTATCACAGGCGATTGTTTTATAGCCTTTCTATTGCCTGGTTGAACAGTTTTGTTTTAAATTTATACCTTCTGCCTAAAGATTATCGAACTTGATTAATATTACCAAGTTGTGTACATATAATGTAAATAGGTTTTTTTTTTATTTATACCACTAAGGTGGCAAACAAGCATACGGCCCGCCTGACGGTAAACAGTTACCGTAGCCTATAGACGCCTGCAACACCAAGGGTATCACTCGCGCGTTGCCAACCCTGAAGAAATCTCTTCACGCCCTTTTTGAAGAACCCTATGCTGTACTCCATCGGGAAAACCACGGTTATATGTCTAGTTATTTTATCTCATTGTAGCTTCCATCCGTGGCTTCACAAAGGTGGACGTGGGTTATGTCGTATTTTCGCATCCCGCGGGAACTCTCAGTATATCGGGTGTACATACCTACTATTATACTATGTACTAATCCGACATGACCTATGAGGCAATTTCTATGAAAGCTTTTATAAGAGTAATATTAGGCTAACGTTTTTAGGTGAATATATTTATGTTACTATGAATATGAAAATACTATTCTTAAAAGACGTTCAAGAGAATGGCCCCGAGGTTCTTCCCATTTTTCTCGCAGCGGCTCTACATGTTCTTTTGTTGAACGTGGCAATATAGAAAAATTCTATATAACATTTTGAAATTGGCCTTTATAAAAGCGTCAAAGACGCCTAAATTGAATAAAAGATTTTGACTTTGACCAAGAATATTTTTTATTTTAAGTAATCAGACATAGCTACCTGTGTAACAACGGATACATGTACTAAACGGTTAAAATGTATTATAGCTTTTACTGTATTGTATCAGCCGGATAGAACACAGCCAGGGATTTGTCATAATCCCCACACTTGGCAGGTGGCTTGGAGATCGCAGTGTGAGATATCAGTTCCTCAGAAAGTGCTGCTGCCCACCTTTATGGCGTGTTACCCTTAGTCGCCTCTTACGAGAGATGGGGGGTAACATTCTAGCCCGGCTCCCCACAGGCTTTATACACATTATATATAATGCCTGGTATTTTAGCTTAAACAGCAGCAGTTGTGTACAAGTTTACTAAATTGAAAAGAAAAAAAATCTTACAGACTTCGTAAAACTTACTTATTAAATTCTTACCGTAGTTGGGAAAATCGGCAGACACATCTGTCCCTTCATTGTTCTCGTATGATTATTATGAAATACAAAAGAAAAGTCGCATAATTATGTCCTATTTGGCAACGGGCATGGACTATCGTGTGGAGGGTCCATAGTACAAATCCGCCTTCAGGATTGAACTTCATTGGATGCATTTTGTGCCAGTATGTTCCGTCACTTGCCCTTGAGAGCAAGTCATTCTGGATTAAACGTATTCATCATTCTCAACCACAAGTCACAATCAAAATAAAAACCTTATCTATTAAGCGGTACGGTACAAATGGCTGTCTTTGCACCGCTATTTTATCTGTTTGTAAGTAATTACGTGGCGGAGGATGTTAAAAAGGCAACCTAGTGTGAGAATGGCTTTCAAGGTCAGCTGTCGGCGGAACACACCGCGGAAGGTGCGCGGCGATTAAAATTCAAATAAAATTCTAATCTTTATTAAGTAATCAAATAGTTTCCGCAATGTTTGCTGCCGTGTCACTACTTAGGTGACGCGACGGCTAGAAGTATTACTATTGAGAACTTCCATGCTTCGGAGGGCACGTTCACCTGTTCGTTTTTGAAGCAGTGATGGCTCAGTGGCATTGGCTATGGACTGCCGTGTAGCAGGTCCATGGTTCGAATCCCGCCCAGAGCTTGAGCTTCACCGCATGGTGGAAGGGCATTTTGTGAATGCCCGCCTGGCTAGCGATCACCCCCAAGTAGAAAATCTGTCGCCAAGCACCTAACAGTGTGTTCCGGCAGCAGTCCTTGAGAGCCAGAAAAATTACAGGCTTATGAGACCTAACAACTGGACGTCTCAGTGTGACGGGCACAGTGCAATTCGTCGCTGACGAAATGCGTCTGTTATAGGCAGAGGTTAGTCCACTTAACATCAGGTGGGCCTCGGGCTTGATCCGTCAAAATAACATTAAAAAAAAAAAAAAACCTGGCTAGCTCTTAATTAGCAAGTTAATCAAATTTACAAGATTTTAACGGTGTTTTGCAACTATTCTTCAAATCCAGTTCCCAGTTTAGGTTTCGCCTATATACTGACTTCAACTTCATGATCACTTACCATCAGGTGAGGTTGTGAACAACATTAAAAAAGTATTTGTCATTCCTATTCCAAAGTTTCCATTATGGTGCAATCATGGTCCCGGATAGACTAAGTTTTATTTACCAGGCTTTCTTAGTAGATACGTTTATATCTCTCTTCTTTTCCTGTATTAAATATTCTGGAGAGCTTACGCAGATACATTTATACAGCTTAGGCGGTATACTCTCTAGAGCAAAGTTTCGGAGTAAAATGTAGAGTTTTAAAAATACAAAGTGTATTTAGCGACGCAGCGCAGGTGCGGACTCAGTAACGTGCGACGATTTGTCAACGTCGACTCTACGTCGGTGGAGATCTCTATTTACCGGGAAATTGACTGATTCAAAAAGAAAACTGTGGAAACGTGATTTTCGTTAACTTTGTGACGCTTGTAAAAGAATAAAATTGAAAGAAGTTTTTTATTTACTTATAAGGAATAGACTACTATCAGCAGGATGCATTAGGAATGCATCCTTTCTTTACTCGTGATGTCAGTCATGACATTATTCTAGTAATCCAGTGTTTCAGCATAACTTCCTTTAACAGCCGTTATACGTCTACCGTCCAATAGGGGATTTGCCATAATCGCCACTCTTGGCAGGTGTCTTTTGAATCGCAGTGTAGATGATAGCTCTTGGCGGATGAAGGCGCTGCCCCTCACTCCCACAGTAAGATTTTGGGGGGTACATTCTAGTCCAGCTATAGAATCAATTAATATGAAAATACGACAAATTTTTTACACATTGTAATTTTTTTTACCACACCTGTATACATAATAATAAGAAATCCCTTATCAATTTATATCAAAAAGCACAAAACCTCAAAAATCATTACATCAAAGCAAATTTTCCGCTAAATTTGTCGAAAAAACGATCGAACGCACACAGCTCTGCGTAATGATCCATTTTACAATTTCGTTAACTCATTCCATTCCACCAGTAAAACGTGGCCTTCCTTTCCCCTCTTTTTGTAAGCAAAATAAGCGTGGATGAGGGTGTAGTCGTAGTGGGGCTAGAGTCTGGTTGAAGTGGGCGGTGGGTTACAAATTGCTTGCTGTAAACAAGTTCTTGGGATGTCAGAGTAAGACTGATCTACTCTGAAGGATAAACGGATGCCGCCTTTTTAGATGGATATTTTCATTTTAAACTTAATTGAGAGTGAAATAAGTAATTGATTACCTTTTTACTAAAACCCCAAAATCAAAAATGTACTACCTACTTTGGCTTTACAAACATTTCAGTTTATATCAGAAACATCTGCTTTTATATTCGCCGAGATATTTTAATCGAAACGGCTAATCAGATTTTCATCGAACATGGCTCAAAGTCAAGTCAAAGTCAAAATCATTTATTCAATTTAGGCGTCTACAACGCTCTTATGAAGGTCAATTACAAATTTTAGTATTGAAATATTCTACATTGTACTGCCACGTTCAGCAAATAAATAGTATAGAGCCATTGCGAGGAGAACGGGCAAGAAACTCGGGCCATTCTTTTAAACGTCTTTTAACAATGTGTTACATACTCACTATATAATAAAGTTATTACAATATTTGTTTAAATTATGTAGGTGACAGGCAATAGCTTGGCGGAGGCGGAATTGTCCAGGCATTTTTGTCGTTTAAGTAATCAGAAACTGTGTAGTAGAATTTTTTAATCCATATGTTTTTCACGTGCAACTTGAATTTCCCTTCTGTGAGCATTGTAATATGTTTGGTAACTTTTTTTTTAGTTGCCTGATAGGTTAGCCTTTAACCACTATCTCACCTGATGGTAAATGATGACGTGGTCGAAGATGTTGTTCAGGCTAACCAAGAACTTTATTATACAACCGTACACAATTACCTAAGAAGGACCTTTTATTTGTCTTTGTTAATCTAAAACCTGGCACCGCTATTGTATCTTTATTTCTAGTATTGTAATCGTGATTGTCACTGTTTAATTTTAATATACTAAATTTTTTACGACCATACATAATATTTTCAAATATATACAGACTTAGTAAAATTAAAATATCAATTTCTTTAAAAAGACCCCTCAGAGATTCTCTAGGACCCATTTTATATATGGCTCGAATAGCACGTTTTTTTTTTATATGTCATTGTGACGGAACAAGCCCGAGGCCCACCTGATGTTAAGCGGACTTACCTATGCCTATAACAGACGCATTTCGTCTCTATCTCAGCAGCAGTTCCCCACAGCAATACACCATACGACATAATAATGTGGAAGTACGCGAAATAAACTAGGCGAGCAGTAGCTACGTCTGTTAACTGTCTTATCCTAAGCACTGCAAATGCAGCAGAACTAAGTCTTCCAGAGAGATCATGTATATGTGGATCCCACTGTAAAGTGGAATCCATTTTGATTCCCAGGAAGACTGTCGCATTGTCAATAGGGAGTTTATCTTGGCCAAGCTTTATGTTTGGTTCAACATAAGGAACACTTGGTAAAGAAAACTTTAAACATTTCGTCATTTTTTTAATTTAAGAGAAGATTATTAGCGGTAATATATTATTTACATGACTCAGTTCACTGTCTTTCCTATCTACTTTAAAAAAAATCAGAGAGGTATCATCTGCGAATAAAACAATAAGGTACACTGCAATTGATTGAAACATCGAAATGGGTTCAGCCGACGTTACTTACGTTCAGAGCTTAGGTCGGCACCAGAATGGCAACGATAACTGATTTTGACTTCGTACATTTGTCTGATATCACACTGCTACTGAGACATCACTGTTTATTCAGCTAAAATGTTGACGCTGACAAAAAATTCTCACAGTTCCGTAACTCAATGACAAATATCACTTAATTTAAACAAATAAGGAAAAACGACACCCGCAGCCCGCATGAGGCTTTCAATAGCTCTGTAATCAAAAGATACGAGAATATATCTTAATCCCAAGTGTCAAAAGAATTAAAACAGATACGACGAAAACGACACTAATTGGGAATCATTTTCGCAAACTGTACCATCTTTTACAACCTTACATTTACTGTTACACATTGTGCATCTAGTAAAGAACGGTCTTATTTCGAAAGCTATAAAGTTTATTCTTGAGTGGTGAAGGAGAAAGCTCGTTTTGAAGAGTGTTAGTATAAGTTGGTGAAGCGTATGAAATTCGCCTTTGATGCGAAAGTCTTTGAACAATCGAAAATATTCGTTTGAAAAACACATTGTTTGATCGCAGAGGTTTTATGTTGGATTATAAAAAGAGACGTTGAAAAGATTGTATGTTTATCAAAGCTATTTTAGTGTTTATAGTGCACGGGTCATGTCTATTCAAATGACGTATTGTGACTATTTCATGTTTATTTTCGTGTACATTTCTTATCGCCAATTTCGCTCACACGTCAAGGTTTTATTTTATAGCTTTGGTTATGCACATTGTGGCAACAATTGAGTGTATTTTCATATTATGAAGCACAAATTTGCTTGAACTTAAAGTTTTTTATAGGATTCATATTATATTCTGTTCAGTATGTGCCTCTCTCGAGCGCGCTCTGTAACTGTGATGTCTATTTTTTGTGGTAGTTTAGGAACCAATGCGTATTTTTTTTGTTTGATTATCAATAATTTATAATCAAACAAAAAAAACTTAAAGTGACCACGATATGATAATTATTATCATATCGTTGGTCACTTTAAGTTTACTTAAAGTCTAAGAATATATATTAGGAATAAAGATAGTTATACATACCCACTAATATATAAAATATTGTTCATTTAGATGGGATGTAACATAATTTTAAGTGTTAATATTATATGCTGTAACATAATTGTAGGTTTGAAATAAATTGAAATTTAGTTATTATAAATCATCGTATTTTATATATTTCGATCAATATTATCGTTGTATTTTATATATTTATATAGGTATTTTCTGGATAAACGCGCTCGATCATAGATCGCATTATTGAGATAGTAATCCAGGGCTACCCAGTTCAGTATTAAAAAAATTGTGTTGCTGAGATATAGTTTCATAGTAAATAGTAAAAAATTAGTTAATGTTTCATAGAAAAATTTTAAATGTATGTTTTAAAAAAGAAATAGTCGATGATAATATTGATGTACAGCAATAATTCGGTTTTGTTTAGATTGTTTACTTACATATTTTTTATATTATTCAGTAATGCCGCCATATTAAGAACTTGAAGGTATATATTTCCACTTGGTGTAATTACCCGATATACCTGTAAGTGCAGTTTCATATTGGTACTTACTAAAAACTCACAAAACAATAACAGTTTATACACTTATAATAAAATTTTATTTGATAAATATGTATAAAGATTGTATCGCGAAAAATATACCTACGCAGTGAAGTGCGTTCAAACTACGCTACAACAGGGTTCCGCGGTCAAATTGCTATTTGCACATTAAGTTACTAAGAAAAAGAGAAACACAAAAAACAAAACAAAATAGAGTCTGTTGGATCATTTTCTTGAAACCAAGTTCCTGTACCCAGAAGTAGAGTTTGGTATTTGTCATTCTGATAATTGGATTAGAGAGCATGCACAAAATACATTACAGACATAGACACAATATTTATTTTATAATGTTGCAATTATAAGCTCGCGTTTGAAAAAATATTTCAGTTCGGGTAGAACTAACGATTTTTACTTGATTACGGACGCAAGAAATTTTCCTCACGATGACCATGGCAAAAAATTAATGTGAATTGAGTTGTATTTTTTCGAAATTATATTCCCAAACAACATGTTGGTAGAAAATCATTAAGTACAAGCATTGTGTCCAAAATAATGAATTTATTCTATTTTTAATTAAAATAATATCATTACAAAATTACCAATATTCGATAGGAAAAATTTAAGTCATGTGCGGGATAAAAATGTTACTTAAATTTTTCCTATCGTATATTTGCAAATTTGTAATGTAATCCGCATAGCAGGCGTTACTGCAAACATAATAATATTAAAATAATATAACTTTATTTGTACGCGCATGATACGCCATTCTTGTCAACAAGAGGCAAAAAGCCTTTCAGTTAGGACAACTAACATATATTTTGTTTTCTTAGGTAAACTTGGCATAGGACCCCTACAGAGGTTACAAAGAACTTTTAAGTATACCTACAAACACGTAGAAAAGTGATATATTTTTACGACAGTTATTTCTCTTTAGGGAGATATTTAGATAACGCGTTATAGGCGTTATTGTATTTTATAACAATATAGCAGTAAAGAGACTTTACTGTTATAGATAAAATAAGTAATAGCTTTAAAGAGATCTTTTGCTTTTAGAAAGTGTGAGTAAAGGTAGAAGCTTGGAAAATAAAAGTAAGTTTCAATTAAAGGCCCTTGAGGTAGAGTAAAAATGAAATTCAACTAGTTAGTTGTTAGTTTCAAAATTGAAAGTAACATTAGTAATATATTTTTTGTTGCTGTACTTATAAACTAGTCTTGAGTAATATATTCATTCACCAAATTCTTTTATTTTATTTATTCATTAACATATATATTTTTTTTGCTGTATAACATGTTATACAATAAAGTATGGTCTACTATCATCTCAACGTAGTAAAGACTACAATATGACTTGTAACTGTGATTTACCGACACGATTTGTATTGTAACTGAGTAGAACATGTTTTACCGATAAAAACTGTAAGTACATCCAGTACGAGACCAATTGAAAACTAAATAAATTCTAAATATCCTTTACTTTGAGCGTTAAAAAATTAAGTGGATATTAGTTACCTAAATAATATTAACTGATGAATCTAGTTGATGAGCCTACAAACATCTGCCCTTGATTCAGTTATATTGTTGTATTAGTAATAATTAAAGTCATTCGCTTGTTACATTGGCGAGAAGCTTTGGTTGACTCCACAATGTTTGTTTCCTTATGTACACTCATCGCCAACAGTGGTCCGCGTGCCATTCCACACATAATGCTCCGAATGTCTTGCTCGTTCTTCTCGTAGTGGCTCTATATTTTGTTTTGCTGAACGGGGCAGTACAATATAGCATATTTAAATATTAAAATTTGTAATTGACCCTCATTAAAGCATCGTAGACGCCTAAATTGAATAAATTATTTTGACTTTGACTTACGGTGTTCGCGAACTGGAACTCGATCTCACTTACTCGTACATTGAATTAATATAAATTACTTATAAAAGTTACAGACATCAGTAGCGAAAACAATCAAAATGTGCTACCACGCTGTGAAAATTCACGTCGCCTCTATTCCACGTCAACTCTGCTGTTTGACTACCGTTTTGGAATCACGAGGTTCTGGGTTTGATTCCCGAGTCAGAGAATTTATTAAGTTTTTCTGACAAATACATTTTGAGTAGGAGTCTAGACCTGCCCAGTACATGGCGACAGACTCAATTTCTTAAACATGGGGCCAAAACATGCATGTTCTACCTTATTTATGCTTTCCTAGATACATATAATTTCATCTGAATCTGTTATATGTAAAAAAGTTAAAAACTAAATGCAGTTACAGTTGAATTGGCCCTGGGGTGCCAGGCTAGAATGTCACCCCCCTCCCCCTATGTCTTCCTGTAACTAAGGGTAAAATACCTGAAGGTGGGCGCCATCTGAGGAAAAGCTATCTTACGCTGCCATCCCCGAGGCGCGTGCTAAGCATGGGGATTATTGTAAATCCCCCCCTTTAAAACTCTGTGTTAAGCAGTAGACAATCCAACTGATAAAGTACCAAACGGATAAATTTATTTCGTACGTGTACAAGAAATTATCAAACAAATTGTACCTAGACTTTATCAACACATTCCGAGACAAAAAGCTTTACAGACATAAAATTAATATAAACGTGAACATTTTATACCGAAAATGTGGAACTAACGTAAGTGAATATAAAATAATACTTAACGCTAAAGAGCTTTAAAAGCTTATGTTAAAATATCCCGCAAAATATGTACCTGAACCATTTTCCAGTTTCCTGCTTCAAATGTAAACTTAATTTAAACAGACTGTTCCTACAACACACGCTGAGGCAAAAAAAGTTAAAAACTCACCCTCTACGGGGTTCGCATACCTGCCCACGGAAGTATGGAAGATAATTATGACAAATGATGAAAAAAATATCCGTTTTTACTTAGCGGTCGTTTGCAATAAAATTACTTTGTTTTTCCATTGTATATATATAGACGCGGTCATATACATCTCGCTTAGAAAGATTTTATGACATTTGAATGTTATTATAGTGAGAGAAATCGTTGCTTTGGAATATACACGTGTGGGTTCGATTCCCGGGGCAGACTATTTGTATTTTTCTGAGAAAGAAGTTTTCAGTAGCAGTCTTTAATCTGGACCTGAACCCGATAGACGTCGATAGGCTCGCCCTCTTGTTTCTGAATACCAAAACACATCTGTCGAAATTCGTTTAACACTGTAATTATAAGTTATAAAGAGTAAATAATAACAAGAATGAAAGAAAAATATGTTTACTGAGCATCAAACAGCATAAAACTATATTTAAGTGTGTGCTATTCTACCAATATTTCACAATATAAGCAGGTCGTTGACAGCGAGTGTGAATATCGAATCAACTAAAGTTGAAATAAGGATCATTTCAGCACTCACCCCAACGTGTTTATTACGTTAAAATTTTCGACTGAAAATACGTTAAAATTATGATGAACAAACAAAATAATTTAAGACATAAAAGACATAAATTATTTTATTAATTAAGAAGAAAATGTATTTATATTCATTAACATTATTTTATGTTATTGATAGTATTGTTACTTTTTAGTATTTGAGTAAAAACAAAACATATTTAGCAACTAATGCCTTAAGTAGGCAATTAACACAATCTAATGACAATATCCCACTCTCTCACCAAGTCTAGCAAACTGACGCATGTTTCAGGACCTTCAGTTAACAATGGGCTTCCTGCCGATATTATAGCTGCTCCTAGTATGACGTGCTTTGAAGCTAGATTAAAACGCTGGCTCATCGAGCAAACGTTTTATACCTACGATGAATTTATTAAAATTACATAATATTGGCTGACATTTAATTGATAATAATGGATATTATTCTACATAATTTTTATTATTGTATAAATTTATTGACTTATTATTATTACTTTATTGACTTATCATATATTGATATTCTTGATATTGATGTTCTAATTATTGTATAATTTTATTTTTATTACCTTGTGTACTTACTCAAAATAATACATATTGACATGTAAACATTGTTTATAAAATAAATGAGTATGAGTATAAGTTATTAAAGCAGCATGGAAATAAATACAGAAATTTAAATTAAATTAACTAATAACTTGAGGAATATCTCTGATATTCCGACGCCAAAGTGCACTCACAATCTCTAAAAGCATACTTCGGAACTCTTCTACACTGGCCTTGACGTAGAGAAAGGTAATAATTCTTCAACATCTTGCCTTCCATTCCACTTGTTTATGATTTATGTAATTGGTAGCCCAGCTAACACGAAGTAGTATCTTAGAACGATTGATGGTACTGGCTATAGAGAGTAGTGTCACCAGTACAATTGATGGTATTTTCTTATGGTATCGTTATTGAACAAGCACGAGGCCCACCTGGTGTTAAGCGGTAACAGATGTTCGTCACAGTGGCGAAATTTACTGCGCCCATCACCCTGAGACTTAAAGTTGTTAAGTCTCATGTGCCTGTAATTTCACCGGCACCGATACCCTGCAAACCTGAACACAGTAATGTCAACATAACTGCTTGGCGGTCGAAATAGCTTTGGTGGCAGTACTTACCCGGACGAACTCACACAAAGAGTTCTGTGCTACTGAAAATATACTAATACAAGGTAATATACTACACTAGTACCTTCAAGTTACAATACAATGGTACCAATGATTCAAATGGGATCGTCACCTACATCATCTGTCGTAACGACGATGTGGTTACAAAATTATAGTAAACTTGGCAGGCTACCTCTATGTCATTGGACGTATAACATCCACCTTTTGGCTATGATGGGCGTTAAAATTGTAAGTACATTATATACAGCATTTTGAAGCAATGATGGCCGAGCGGTATCAGCTATGTACTGCCGTGCCGCAGGACCCTGGTTCGATCCCCACCGTCGGCTTCACCGCATGGTGGTAGGGCATTTTGCGATTGCCCACCTGGCTAGCTACCACCCTCAAGAAGAAAATCTGTCGCCAAGCACCTAACGGTGTGTTTCGGCGGCAGTCCTTGAGAGCCAGTGAAATTACAGGCACATGAGACTTAGCAACTGTCTCAAGGTGACGGGCGCAGTGCAATTCGTCACTTGTCATGAAATGCATCTGTTCTAGGCAGAGGTTAGTCCGCTTAACATCAGGTGGGTCTGGAGCTTGTTCCGTCACAATAACATAAAAAAAATACAGCTCATTTGTTTTAACGATATGAAATTATATAATATTAGACAATACCTACAGGTCACGCGTGTCAGTTGCAATGCCACAGTTCTGCGTGAATCAGCACAGCACTCGTCACTCCAAAATGTTAGTTCTTATGTCTCGGTCACCCAGGAATTTCACTTGCTACGGAGCCCTTTATGTCTAAACACAGTACTGTTTGGTTCAACTGTCCTACAGCACGGCGTACTATTTAGTAGTTTATATATTACTTTATATGATTATATATATATATATAAAACAAGAATGAAATTAATATATAGATATTTATGTACTCGTACACACATACGAGTAAACAAAGCCCGGTTTTATAAAGTACTTACCTGCATCAGTGATACTTAAACGTACAGATGTAGTTCAGTCTCCGTAACAGCGTTAGTGCCCATTTAGTGCTAATTTTGTGCTCATTAGACGTTATTGTGTCAACGAGATTCGTAATTAAGGCTAATAACAGTGAAAACTGTAACTTAGTTTGTAATTAGCCGACGAAGACGAAATTAATGTTATAATTAGTTTGCTTTCGAAAGCTTGTCATTTTCTTATTTGTTATCTGCAAAACGACAAAGGAAAAATATTTTTCATCTTTGTAGCCAAACAGATTGTTACATACAGATAGACAGAATTTTCTTTTGTTTGTGGGTACAATATTTGCTAAACATAGCAGCGATAGCGCTTGAAAACCATATCCAGGAGGTTATTGACTGCAGTAGGAAATTTTTTGTGCTAATGAAAACATTTTTTTCTGTCTGACGAAGTCGGGTATTGTCAGAAAAGTATCGGTACCGTCCCCTTTATCGATGAGAAGTTCATAGCAGTATAAAATTTAATTAGAGATAATTTATTGATGCCGGAAGCACCGTTTGTGACCGCTAGTGGCATTTACTACTAAGAGCTTTCGTGCTTCGGAGGAAACGTTGATCCTTTGGCCCCAGTTGTTGTCTTAGGATGGCAGTTATTATATCATGACGGTTGAGCGTTTTGCAAATGTCCCGTCTGGCTAGCTGGCTGCTGCACTGGGCCATCACTGCAACATTTTTATTTATATGATATGAAAATGCACCAAGACGTTCCCAACTATTTATATGTTAAGTATGTAGATAAGTTAAGATTTTCAAGAATTATCTTTTTCCCCTTCTTCCAGCCAACTCCGAAAAACCTTGTTAATTTCGCGCCCTTTTATTTGTGACGAAACTAACTACCAGCAAAACATTAAATTGCGTCCCGAGTCCCACCACCGGCATATACAATGAACAACATTTCTACCTTCCTAGGTTGCAGCTGTTTTCTTTTTATCGAAGTAAGTGCAAACAGGCTTGACATCCCTCGTGTGTTGAAACGTTGAGGCAGAGCAAAGAGGGGAATTATCAAGAAGACATAGCGGTACAGTAGTCAACGGCTATTTCTTCTTGATCGTCCACCCCGCAGCCCTAGTAGCATAGATATAGAAAAACGAGATGATCTGCTGAAGCTTCTATAGCACCAATACTGCTGTAAATATATTAAGTACGAGTAAGAAAATCAGGTATCGTAAAAAAATATCTATTAATGTATTCAAAGCTTAATATAAATTAAGAAAGAAATCAAGAAGGTAATAAATAAAAACAAAATAAAAAACACCTCATGTAGCACCTCTCAGGCTCGGTACAGACGAGGCTGCGGCCGCGTCGCAAGCGTCACGGTTAGCGGTTCGAGCGCGGGTAATGAGCGTGATGCTTGCGACGCGGCCGCGGCGTCTTCTGTACGGAGCCTTGTTCTCTCCTCCCAATTGACCTTAAAACATTGCCCTATTTCCAAGCTGCAGCTGTTTCCCGTTTTGTGAATACAGAAGTCAATACACCAAGCCTTCGTGTATTGAAACGCAGGTCGAGAGCAGAGAGGCAAACTATCAAGAAGATATAGCGATACAACAGTCAACGGCTATGTCTTCTTGATAGTTCACCTCACTGCCCTCGAAACTGAGATATGGGAAACTGGATCGTCTACAGATTGGTATATCTGCTCAAATACTGCAATATTTTAAGGTGAGAACATGTGAATTATAAATGTATTCCAAATCCTATGTAAATGACGAAAGTCTACAAGAAAGCAATAAAAGCAAAGCCCTCAAAAAGCATTCTTTATTATCTCCCAATAGAGCCAAAAAGCCCTCAAATCCTGCGAGGAAGCTTTCTGAAGCATACAACTACCACCACCAAATACATAAAAGGATTAATGTTTATACGTTTCCAAAGTTTCCAACTTGGAGTTGTTTCCATCCTTGAGGATACAAAAGTCGATCGACATAGTCTGACATACTTCGTATAACGAAACGGTGGCGCATAGCAAAAATACCAATTACCAAGAAGATTTATCGGTACTGTAGTCAACGGATAAGTCTTCTTGGCAGTTGGCTTCACTGCCCTGGTAACAAGGAGATGATCTGTTGAATCTTCTACAGAACTAGACTGCAAGATGATGGATTTTTTTAAAGGTGAGAACATCAAGTTCATTTAATCAGTTATGAAAATAAATTAGGAATGTAAACAAGAAGGATGTAAATAAAAACCCCAAAAAGTAGGTATACTTTATGGCCTGACATCCTTCATGCATTGAAACAGTGGCGTGGAGCAGAGAGGCCAAGAATCAAAGACTTAGCGGTACAGTAGTCAACGGCTATTTCCTCTTGATCAACGACTTCACTGTCCTGGTAAATGTAGATAAAAAACAAGGAGGCGATCTACTGAGGCTACTACTATAAGGCTATACTGTTTGATGCCAATAAATGTTATCACCATCATCATCATCAAGAAGGCCTCAAGCTTCTACCCACAAAAAGCCGAAAAACTATGCTAGGAAGCTTTCCAAACCCTACAATCACCACCACCAAGTATAAAAAATAATCAACATTTCTGTACCTTTCTGAGCTGCAGTTATTTCCTCCCTAGTGAATACAGAAGTCAAAACATCTAATATGGCATACTTCATGTATTGAATCGGTGGTGCTGAGCAGAGAGGCCAACTATCAAGAAGATTTAGCGGTACATTAGCCTAAGGCTATGTCTTCTTGACAGTCGACCTCTCTGCCCTGGTAACTGAGAAATGGAAAACCAGGAGACTATCTACTGAGGCTTCTTGCAGGGCTAATATGATCTTAACTGCAAGATGCTTGAAAGAAAATCAAATGGTTTTCACATTATGTCAATCTCGTATATTATGAAAATAAATCATGACAATGTTCCGAACATATTTTATATGAAGAATGTAAGCAAGAAGGCCTAATAGCAAAACCCTCAAAAGGATCTTTTATTCTCCGCCCACCAGCCACAAAAGCCCCAAAATCATGCCAGGAAGCTTCCAGAACCCTACCACCACCAAAACCACCACCAACAGATATAAAAACTGAACAATGTTTCTACCTTCCCATAACTCCTGAGCTGCAGTTGTTTCCTCCCTGGTGGATACAGAAGTCAAAACATCTGACATGACATACTTTATGTATATCGAATTGGTGGCACAGAATTAGAGAGGCGAATTATCAAGAAGATATAGCGATACTGTAGTCAACGGCTGTCTTCTTGATCGTTCGCCCAGCTGCTCTGGTAACTATGATATGGATTTCTATCACCTGCAAATAACCGCACCTCATTCTGAAAAGAACCTAAACGGTCATGTTTATTTTAAGAATGTGTCTTTTTATTGTGGGTAAGGAATGGTGTTGTCAACTGGGTAGTAAGTTAAAACTTACGTGAGGACGGACTCTTACAGCTGCCGGAACATACGGAGACATTTTTGGCGACATTTTTTTATATGTGGGTAGGATGCTCGTCTGTTTCCCCTTACACCATGCTATGAAATTCAAGCCCGTAGCTGCATAAGCAGCAGCAAATACTCACTCTTTACCTCGGAGTTACCATTGCTCTAAATTAATGTATTTGAATCCAAATCCATCTATATCATTATTTTATCCTCTGCTCAAAAAAACCATCTCGGTAGCAATAATAAAAGCGCGATCTTATTACAAAGTATTTATTATAATCATGAGAGGACTGTATATAAGTAAATTTGTTTTTATACCTAACTTCAACGATGTCTCACCTGATGCTAAGTGATCAGATCAATGATGGAGCGCGCTTACCCAGAAGGTATCTATTCACTCGCGTTTTGAAGACCCCGATACTGTACTTAACCGGAAACACAGACTCAGCCAGGGTGTTCCATTCCCTGGCAGTTCGTATGATGAACGTAGGCGCAAATCGCTTCGTTCGGGTAAATGGAATATCAACTATATAGCGGTGGCGCATCTGAGTATCCTTGGATGTCTGATTATAGAATGGGGATGGTGGAATCATTATATAAACATAATGAGAAACAAAAGAATAACAAACTCATATTATTTTTCCGCCGCTCATCTTCGTTGCACATCTCTGCAGCCATAGTAGGGTATAGTAGAATTATAAACCGTAAATGTCTTTGTAAGGCAACCTTGACCAGATTTTACTTTTGGAATGCCATAATCTCTGTCTCTTAGCAAATGAGAACTAATGCTGCCGCAAAATTCCCGTAAAGTGATTTTCATACTGGTCACATAAAAACAAAAAGAATATCCACATTTATATCCAACTTCTAAAAGTTAGGAGGTTTTTAGATCGACGTGTATATATTGTGTAAGCAAGGACATGAGTTTTCAATACATAAACTATAACAAATTATATCATAAAATTCTACATTAGTCAGTAAACGTGATTTTCTGTCCTTGAGACCTATCATTGCCCTAAGCAAGTTACAATCTCTATGTCAATTAGCCTATCTAAAAATATTCACAACACAAATATCTAAACTTTAATTCCCTTATATCATATCGTTTCATAACTTTATGATTGGTATATCAAACGTCATTTATCCTCAGCAAATTGTTAATAAGAGTGTATTTTAGTTCTTAGTTTCAACAAAATGTAAAATGTTAAATTTATCTGATCTGCAACATACAGTTTCCTTCAAGCGCTTTAAATTTAAAAGAAGACTGTTTGTCTTAAGTTAAGTATTCCATTCCAAGTACGTAAGCAGTTGGCTTTAAAACTGTAGAAAATTCCGTTGCTATGAAGTACAGTAAGCTCGTTCGTAATACTTGCATGCAAAGATGTTATGTTTTAACTTAGACAAAGTTTGTGTACCAGAAAAATGTGCCCACATTTATCCTCGAGAGCGAGCACATTGTATGTTGTCACAATAAATATGATACTTTCTGAAGCCAGAAAACTTTAATATTTTGTGTATTGAAAGTATGTGCATGTTTTTTAACCGGCTTCCTGAAATCCTTTTCAGGAAGCCGGTTAATTAAACATCGTATGTTTTGTGGTTTTTGTAAGTTTGAAGCGGTTACTTCGCCAACTATGATTGATCATGAAAATCGGTTGAGTAGTTTTAAGTTATATTATAGTCAATTAACTGATAAATATATTTGCATAGGATGATATAATGGTAATTGCAAATCCAGAGGCTGGTGAACAGTACTTTATGCGAGTGAATGATCTTATAAGCAGTATACTTCACTTTGTGACAATGTGAAAATAAATATTTGAAAAAAAACGGAACCGACTTCCAACACTGAAAAATATATAATGACTTGTACAAGTCGGACCATTATAATGTGAGGTCACTGTTTTGGATTAGCATGGTACCGACTTCAACAAGTTATTTCATACTGTTCAGTTTTGGAAGTTGGTTCAGTTATTTTAAAACATATTATTGTTATTTTACTTTAAATCGATTGTTTACAAATACCATATTTCAATAATACGTTCTATATTTGTTATCTATTCTAATATTATAAAGAGGAAAGATTTATATGTTTGTATTTTGTACGTAACGAATAAACTTTAAAACTACTGGACCGATTTGAAAAATTCTATCACCATTAGAATCCCACATTATCCCTGATGAACTTATCGAATATTATCAAAAAGGTGTTATTTTTTTAAGTCGAACCCGGGGCGGGCCTTCATTTATAATATATTTGTTTTTATATTGAAACCCAAAGTGACCATTGTAAAATTTATATATAACATAAGTTTTACATTATAGGCCAAGGTTTATAGGAAAATGAAGCATTGAGTTCGAGCTGGAAGCCATATATACGCTATATATACGGCCATATATAAGCTACGAGTTCTTGACCCAACATAGCTCAATATCCACTTTTTGAAAATATGTCGCGGCAAGCTCGTGACTCTCACTGATTCTTAAGCAGGCGGTAGGTTGGCCGACTAGTTTTGGTATTGGTATGTTTACACTGCAAAAGTGTAAAGTAAAACAGGCCTGATAATACCCGTGATATGATAATGAATGCCTCAGGGTTCTGGGCTAGACTTCATATTATAATACCCCAAGCTAAGAGAAAATAGTTAGATGAGTCCTTTGAAATGTAATGAAGGTATTTGTCTCAGGCTTGTTATCCTTTTGTTTCGTGTGAGCAATGATAATTTCTTAAAGATTTCTTCACGAGACAGTCTTCATACGTACATCCTCATTATGTTTATATTATGATTCCACCATCCCCATTCTATAATCAACTTTTCACTGTTTATGATTCAACATTACATAACTTCACTATGGCCATGATAATAGATAGACAAAGATAAACAACCCTTACAAATGTAATTCAATTTATACAAACGACAGTCGACCTTATGTCCAGTACAAAAGGCTTAAACTAAATGAAACTACACAGTTATCACCACAAAAAGAGTGAATAGCGAAAACCACCTAAACTCAGACGTTTTCTAATTTTATGTCTTTAAAAATAAAACGTAAAAAAGAACGGCGTGCTTTTCGAGCAGTTTATAGTTAACGGCACGAGTGCGATACGGGCGCGATACGTGAGCGATGCAGCGCGCAGCGGTCAGCAACATGTTTATAAGAGGACGTTATATCCATAGGTGGTAAAATTAACTTTCTACTTTATAAGAATTGCTTTGCAGTGTGGTTTTTTTGCTATTACTAATACATATGGAGAATTTTATGGAATACTTTGTACCTTTTTTGATATTTCATATGTTTTTAAAGCATATGTATTTTGCTAAAATCTGTATTTATAGTAGTACTTTGATAAGAAATTGCAAATTAGACACAGTACAGTATAGACAGTTGCTTAAAGTACATTAAATCGGTTTGAAAACCGGATAGAAGCGTTATTGTATGTTTTTCTGATATGGAATTTTCAGTAGCAGTCCTTAGTATAGAACCGTGCTTGATAGGTAGTACCTGTGCACAAAATCTAGCGAAATGTAGTTTTTGTTTACCGCTGCTGAAGATACCTGACATGAATATATGTACTCGTAACTAAAAAGTAAATAAAAAATATTCTGCAGTTTAGATAATTGGATTCTCTCAGAAAATATTGGTGTTCTACACGAAGTCCATATTCAATGCTAAATTTATTACTGGCACTTACCACAAGTAACTCACTCACCAACTTTCTGACATGAAAACTAATACAAAACTATATAGAGTTATAGAACAATTTAACTAACCTCTAAATCCGACCCACTTCGTTTTTGCACTATTTGTCGATGTAAAGTCTGCAAATACAGATAACTGTGAAACAGTAAACAAAAGCACCGCCATTTGGAAGCCAACGGCGGCGGGCGCTAAATCAATACGTACGTTGAAAAGCACGCTTTGAAAGTCCGCAGAAATCCTTTAAAATCCGGTAAAATCCAGAAAAATCTGGGAAAAGCTAGTTGGCGATTGTCACGTGTCGTCTAGTGTAAAAGTTAGTAAGTTTTTAATTGGTTGGACAGTGGCGAATTTAAGGGTTGAGTCTCCTGGTGAGACAAGAAAATGAAATTAATAATTGTTTTGTTTATTTGCTGTAAGTTACTAAGTTTAGTTGTCTAAAGCTTGTATCTGTTCTCATAATTTTAAACTTATGAAAAAGCGTCCAATTGAAATGCTGATTGGATTATACATGTTTTTCGTGACTATGACATATCTACATGTTAATTATTAAAATGTTATAATTTTTAATATTCACTATTTAAACGACTTCGAAAAAAGGGGGAAATTTCTCAAATCGACTAGTATATTCTTATATATCATTCTTTTAACGTATGACCAGACATATTTTTTTTACACTGAATATGTATAATCCTATCAAGTTATTAAGGCATTCTGCTAATGTCGTTTTCGCTATCTACCACTCTCGAATAGAATATAAGTCGCCAAGCATCTAACATTATGCTCATTTAATATGCAACTGTCCTTAAGAGCCAGTAATTCTAGGAATAGGCTTGGCTTCTATCTATTTTATTTATTTAAAACAACGATTTTTAAATATGATATTGAAGCAGAGCAAATTAAACCCGATATGTTTCTTTGAAATTTGTGGAGTGGAATCATTCCATGGTAAAATATTTCTCTCTGAAAATCTCACAAAACCACTAATTTTCTTTAAAGCATAGAATGCGGTCTTAGCCAGTTCGTACCAGTTAATTGCTCCGGACAGAGCACTAGCACTTAAGGCGGTCCGCAAACTACAGCGGCCGCTAAGTGTATAGACTTCCTTAGCAAACTGTACACGTACTGATTGTTTATGTTGTTCTCTTTACAAGTTTTAACTTTATTTAAGGGACTTATTCTTAAACTACTGTCGTTACGGACTATTTTTTACAGAAACTTGTAGGAGTTTCCTTATTCCTATAATTTTCACAGAGCTTTACTAGCTATGACTCAAGTCCTTGAATGTACAGATGTGACATGTACGTATGATTGTTAACAGCTAACCTTACATCCAGCTGCAGCTTGCTCAATTGAATACAATCGCTCTGACAAAAAGCGATACAGATCAAATAATATATAAAAATCTGTTCGTAAAAATCTATTGAACAGTTCAGTACCGAATATACTATGGTAGTACACTTTTATTTACCTCACTCTCATACACATAGCCTCGTTTTATAAGTGCATCACAATGTTGAGATGCAGTTTTTAACAGATGTTACGTACATTTAATGTCAATACAGCATCTTAAGATCGCACTCGACTTTGTGATGCATTCACAAGCCTTAGTGTATCGTTAAGAGAATGTTTATCAAAGCGTGTTCAAAGCAAATGTTTCATTCGTTAGTTTTTGATAGATGTATTTAGGTGATAGCTGATAGAACACAAAGGAAGTATAACACATGTTGCATTTACTCGTCATAAGACAAATGCAAGAAGGAAAAGGGGGGAGATGGTTTATATCCGGCATGAGCTACACCATGGTGGTGGTAGGCACCAAGCACTTAACGGTGTGTACCGGCAGCTATTCTTGAGAGCTAGTAATTCTAGTTTAAGTCTGTCATCACCTTCGACTAGATCATCACATACCATCAGGTGGGATTGTGGTCCAAATCTATATAATAACCCATCAGCAAAAATTAAAATAACAGATAAAAATCTCTTCTTTTGTGTTGAAACCAGTATTTAGTAGGGAACGGTATGAATGAACAATTTGATTCAAGATTTCTTTATAATCACAATATCAAAAATAAAATGTCAGTTCTAATATATCTTTTTGTTGTCTGGAATCTCAAATTTGTGGGTCCTGAGTCAAATTATTAGATTATAGCATTTTGGAGTGTGGCCCTGTTCCGGTAGCTGTCAATAAGTTTGCGCCTAATTACATAATACCAAAACACATCTATCAAAATGTAGATGTATAGACATCTCTGTCGACGAATTGGAGACATTTGCATACCCAAAGGCGTGAATACATGTGTGACCTGTAAGATTTATATAATTTCAAATACTGAATATAGAGCGCTGCAGGGGGATATCTTCGTTAATCTACGTTCAAGAGCAACGTAGAGGTCGTCGACCTCGCCTTATTTATAGATAGAATAATGGACGAGCCCGCTACAAAGCACTTCCTTAAATAAATTAGGAAGGTGAAGGGTTCATATTGGATAGTGAATAATAAAATAATAATAAAGTGAGTTACAAAGCTAGACGTACGATTATGTGAAGCATTACGAGGTTTATATTTGTTTGCCCACTTCCAAAAATTTGTGGTTTTCAAGTTGAATCATTTATAGGTATATTTTTGCAACGGATAATTTTACTGGATCACACGAGTTTTATCATTTAAGTTGAGATTAGTTCTTTACCTTCAACTTGGACTTATTTCGCTAAGCAGTTTTTCAGTTATACTTAATTAATTTAGTAGAAGTAGAACTCTTTGCGCAATTTCGTTTGGAAAGGAACTGACATCATACTTCATTTTACTACCAAGCAGTATTTTTTGCATTACTGTGTTCCAATTTAAAGGGTATGGGTGCCGCTGAAATAACAGTCACATGACACTTAACCCCTCTATGTCTCAGGGTGATTTGCGCAGTGATTGCCGCTTAAGTTGTTATTTAATACTTATCACCCACGTCTAAGCCTGATTTGCTTTGAAGACAGGGCACATTTCAACTTAATAACTGTTCGACCTGGGAGTTGAACCTATGACCTTGATATTACAAATTGACTGTTTTCTCCTCTACTAATGAGTATATCACAAGAACACAACAGTATATATAACATATTTTCTGAGAATTCTCTCATACCTGACACACCTGTTCACAATCGAGTGGAAATATCAAATTCGCTCTTCTACTTATTTGACAGGCGTTCCAATGTTCATATTAGTTTGTCACAAATATCTTAACACACCTGGGGTTAGCAATATACAAATTTGGTTATTGTGTACGTCGATAGTAACATTTCTTACATCCTCAGGAACCACTATATAATTTGAGACAAAGATTTTGCTTTTATTGATGCGTTAGTCAAATTTAATATAGAATGTAAACTAGAAGAAATTCAGCGTCGGAAGTATGGCGAAAGTTTGTTTTTATTTTCTTTTAGCAGGCATTTTCATACAATTTCCCAACACCTTACAATTATTTAATTCTGGGAATCCTTTCTTATCCTTTTTATCAGAACCTTAAACTATTAAAATCTTAAGCTACCTAAGAGTTTTCTTAACGTCGCAAATAATATTTATATGCTACTTACACAACGGGTCTATTCGCCAGCTAAAAAACATGCAAATTCCCTATAATCACAGTTAGTGCGCGATTATAAATGTTGTTAGTAAAACATATAGCTATTGTATTACAGTCGTAGGACACCTAATATAACACAAAATAAAATTTACTTTTCGTACATCTGGTATGGACCTAACAACTAAACATACAATGTGTTACTTTCACATTCAGTGTAACAGTAACAGGCAAAGTAAAATGCTGCTTTTTAGGAGTTAGCTTTGCCTCTCCTTCCAAAATTGTCTCAACCCTACATATTACGGTACACAAAATATGGTACATAAAGTGAACGCAATATGAGATCCTAGCTACGAAGCTGTGTCTACGAAGCGAAGGGCCGACACATTGACGCGGGGAAATGGTTATAGCCTATTCGTAGCATATGCTACGAGTCTATAGTGCTACACTACTACGAAGCTACGGAGCTACGCGCTCAATGGGACGCACTAAACTTGAATTTATGAATTTCTTGTGTCATGATATGATACAGTAACATAGCCTGTTAATATGCATGTTCACGCAATTCCGTTACGTGATTATTAAATTTGTTCTAATGCTTCTTTAAGATTTTAACAGTTGAGACTTTAGATTTAGGTCTTTTTTATAATAAAACATGATATAAAAATCCTTTGGGCTAAAGTATATAAACAGATTCCATATTGTAAAAGTAGGTAGGCATAGTTTTTTAAATTAATTAAGAACATTTGAAAAATTATTAAAGATCTTTAGAATTCTTCACCTGAATCTGAATCTTTAGAAGAATTATTAAAAAATGTGACTAATAGATTCATAATTTTATAAAATCGTTAAGGTTACAATAGAACAAGTTTTTCACGAACGAAGCTATATAACTCTCTCAAGTCCGTCCATTCTACATTTTCAGTGTTTTAGTAATTTTTCATATCGAAACAAAAGCCTCCTTCCGAAGCGGGTCAAGTGAAGAGAGCGCCATGAATTTTAACCCTACAATGGGTAAGGGTGGGGGAGACTTCTTTCAACGCAAAGTGTTTCAGCGAAATCATACTTTTTAATTGAATTCTGTATCCATTTCAAACGAATGTTATTCCGCTTTTCACAAGTCTTCACCGAAATATTAAAACGTAACTTAATTTATTCCATTCGACCAGTTTCTGTAAAGTTAATTTAAAGGTCTTTTGAGTTCGATTTTGTATCCAATTGTATTTGTAAATTGATATTGTAAGCTTTATATCGCAACGTGTAAATCAATTCAAAAGGTACAATCAAAAGTATTGGGAATTCCACAATAAATACGTTTTAAATCTTTTTGCTTCTACACTTATTTTTATTACGTAATAATTTTGTATCTGACAAATGTTTTTCTTCAAACGATGCCAGCATTTTCAACGTGAAAACTTAAGTCTATGCACAGTGTTCCACTTTAAACATTTCCATATCTTTACCAGTGAACGCGCATGATTAGAATATGAATAAGATGCGAGCGCCGCGAGATTTCCCTGAAATAGCATATTCCATAACTCTCTTTAAAAAACACGCTAAATATAATTTCAAAGTTGGCAAAGAGAAGCACTTCGCACGTAACTTTTGAGTGTTTGCTCGTCGGGCTGCAGATTCGCTCCACAAATGGATTATTCAATAAAGTCTTGTAAACATTATAAATTCAAGGGGAAGCGGACTTATTGTGACTAGAACAAACTTTTCAGAGAACTTCTAACTTCTCCCGATCTTCATATGTAGAAAATTAACATTATCCTTTGCAACAAATTTACAACATATCCAGTTTATAACTCGCTTAAAACGAACGAGCCATAATCGATGCAAAGGCGCCTTTTATTGGAATTAAATTACTCCGCGCACACAGATCCGCTTTTTGTTTACGAACTTTGTTTGTTTCCCTTTAGAGGGGCGCAATAATTCTACGCATTACATCCAATTTCCGTTTACTTCCGTATCGAGAAAGTTTACGACCATGATATTGTACACATCGTGTAGTGTATAAAAGTTTTGTGATTCGTAACCGCACCTGTGAGAATCTCTCCTGGGCGTCTAATATCTCGATGAAGAGAGACAGCTTGTGGTCCATGATAGGGAATCCATTCCGGGGCTGCATGAGGAGGTGACGGACTGCCTCGCGTACTGCGGCAGGCGTGCTCGGCGTGCCTGGCGTGCCGAGGCTGGGCGGGCCGCCCATGAGCGCCGACAGCCCATGGAACGTGGCCGACGTCTTCGGCGGGTTCTGTACGCCTCCTGGCAACGATAACCTTCGCGATGTCGACGGCGGCACTGCACCATAACCGTTTGTCATAATCGCGGGTCTTTGCAACTGATAATCACTTCTGGAGGACGGCAGAGTGAACCCCGAGCGGGGTAGAGTGGACAGCGTGTTGGGGACGGGCCGCGGGCGACGCGGCACCGGCGCCAGCAGCGGCACCGATGGCCAGTCATCTTCGATTGAGCCTATCGAGTGCGGCCGCCTGGCGAGCTGGTGGTTTGGACGAGGGGCGACCACACTGTGGGGTCTACGCCGCTCCGGGGCGGCGTAAGGGCTGAACGCATTGAAATCGTCTCTGAGCGGCGTGGTTTGTTTTTGTTTGGGTTCGGGTGCCGGCGGCGGAGGGTCATCCCAGGCGCGCGCGGGGTAAGCTAGAGTTAAAGAGTCAGGCTTGCGCGGCGGCGGAGGCCTGGGCCTGGCCGCCGCCTCCGTCATTGCGGGCGGAGAGCGTCACATGCCGGGCGACTGACGCGCGCGGCGGCCGCCGGTCGACTGACGCGACGCGTCTCACCATCGCCGCACAGCCTGCATCTCGGCTCTGCACCGACGCACCGCGCCGACTTTTCGGCGGTTTTCGCGCGCGTGTAACTTTCAGGAGCTTCCCATCCCGATAGGGAAGTTTATTGAAGCGTTGTTTTGGTATCGGGTGAGAATGAAAATGCTTTTATTTTTTTAAGTTTGTTGCGCATTTATTTATTACCGGACTTAAGTTTTGATATTGTTATACTAGCAAAATTTAAGCAAATTAAGAAATGAATAATGATGTAACTCTTAAGATTTTCATAAACGAATTCTAATAAAAGAGCCACTGAAAATATAGGTATAATAAATTCCTATGAGGATTTTGGGGCTTACAAAATCTGAACAACACAGTCTTCCTAAGTCAAAACCTCAACATATTCTTAAGCCAACTCACATTCCTCCGGTCACATAGGAACGCGGGGTCCAATTCTGAAATATCACCAGTTCCGCACGGTATACGATGGCGTTGTAGGTCGTAAATCAACGATTTAGTGCCGGGCCGCGTGCGATCGCCGCGCCGCGTGCCTTCTCTAAATACACGGACTTGATGAAAAAGGGAAAAATCAGCGGTTATTGGTAGGTGATGGTTAAATTTTATGATCAAAACTATAAAATAATTTACGAAGCTATAAAAAATGAGGAAAAATGCTATCCCATGAATATAAGTCACTAAAAAGTTGAAGAAACCCCCGTTAAAAATACATCCATGATAAAAAAAAAATGAAATTCTAATAGCAGTCAAAATGTGTTATATTTAAAAAGTAACATTCAGTTCGAATTTAATTTAAAAAACAACTTCGAATACTACTCGTTTTATTTACACAGTAAAAAAATCTACTTTATATCAACAATCGAACGTAGATTTCCAAACATTAACCCCTATTGATTTTACCCTCTAAAATATCATTTCAAGATAGAACCGAAACTGAATCAACATCGAACCAGCCGCAACAAACGTTAAATTATTCATTTACAAATCGATTCTGCTCGTCCGATTTAAAAGCTCGCCGAAGCAGATAGTGGAGATAACGGGATGATAGATTGCTTGTAGTGAGTCAGAAAGGAATCGAGTGGATGCAACGAACTTTAAAGACGTTGTTGTACTGAGAGACCATTTTCATTTATTTTATGATAGATACATTTTTAGCGGAATTCTAAAAAGAGGAGGTCCTCAATCGAATGCAAGTTTTTTAAAAGTTTGTTACGCGATTATTTAGTTAGTTATGAATTGATTTAGTTTTTTTTTGTTTGGTAGAATACATCTCCAAGTTAGACCCATTTGAATTTCTTCAACATCGATTTAATAGTGTTTATGTTTATTCATGCTTTATTCACTAAACATTGGCGAAAATTTAAATATATATATAGAGAGCTTTGTGAATCAATTATAGATACGTACAACTCTTTCTGAGTACTAGTATTTAGTTGTTAGGACTACGAAATTAGTATTATAATTGGGTAGATAGACCATAATAAATTTGAATTTGTTAGATTCCATATATTTATAAAATAAAAACTATAATTAGGAGATATACAATAAAAAAATTAAGATATGCAAACAGCTTTGCGAGACTCATTTTTGTAATGAGACAAACTGAGACCAAATATATCTAGATTAGTACCTCGGTGACATTGTAATTGCAACTATTTGTCAATGGTGACCAGTATTGTGTGTGTGGGTGAAAATCGACTTTGAAAACAGTAAGTATCGCCAAATGAAAACAAAAAATGTTTTAACTTCGGAACCGTTTTCTACACAACTCCGGAAAGTTGAATATAGCAGCGCAAGTGATATGAATCAGTATGGACCGCCTTAAACAAGTTATTTCATGCGTGTTAATGTACGAAATCAAGTCCATGCCTTATTAAACAAACCTTATACTCGTAATAGATTTAAGTGCAACGTTCACTACACGGACCAAAAATAGATAAGCACAAACAAATGTCAGAGTGCATTTCAAATGTGTAAATACAGTAAATACCAAATACAGTTATTGTAGCTGCAGCGTGCTTAAATAGCGGGTATTTTAAAACTGTGTAAAGAATAATCTGAAAACATTTCGGAAGTATTAATAACTATTGCATACCTAGATCGGTAAAAACGTCTGAATCTGAATCCCTGTTTAATTATTTCAAGCAGGTTCAAATCAAACCTTAACTTTTACCATAGAGACATTACTAGAACATTATTATCATAAACAATACTTTAAAATCTCTTTCTTTATCTTAGATATTCATATTCAATTATTTCATAAACGTTAGCTTGCTACTTATTATATAACCAGTGCTTTAAAACATACCTACGTTTTTTCCCTTTTGGACATACCTACTTTACGATTGAACAGGTGCTAGTAATGTGCAGCTCATCATTATAATAGCTGTGTTGCCAGTTCCTAACTTAAAACGTTAAAAAAGATAAATTGTGTCGTTTTTTCTTTTTTGGTAGGGGCAACACTTTCTGTAACTCTTCCAAAGTATTCTAATGTTTCTTCGTAATAAACTTTCCGAAAGACTAGCCTTTGACCACTCTCTCATCTCATGGTAAGTGATGACGTAATCAAAGGTGGTAAACAGGCTCGACTTGGAATAGGAATTGTCTGTACGGCTCCAAAACATTCACAAAATGCCCTACCACCATGCAATGAGAGAGTTTTCAGGGTGTTTCCAATATAGCTTAATGACTGCCATCATAAGACAGCAATTCTAGCCAAACGCCACACGGAGCGAACTGGAACTATTACGTATTCTTTTGCAAAGTTACAATGCACATGACCAGAAATTACCTAACACTCGCAAATATTTTACAAGTTACGTTTTCCCGTTAAAATGTAATAATTTCAATAGATTAATAAGCAACAAAACTATTTTGTTTAAAATTTTGTATTAAAACATATACAAAGTGTGTTGTGTCTTAACGGTAACTTATTAGTATCACAAGTGTTGTTATTTTGGTATTCCACTTGTTTCGATCCTCCTGTTCGATATGTTCGTTTAGCGAGTGCACTGCAGAGCTAAAGGCTATTTATATTTTAAGTACTTTGAAAATAACGTTCTAGATTAGGAAGGGTTGTTTATGTGGAGTGATTCTGAAGAGATTTCAGAATTGCTATATATACAGGGGCTATGTTTGGAGCTTTGTTGAATTACCTAGTTTTGAAATGCTACAGTAGTAATTAAGATTATATACTATGGTGACATAAATAAAAGATAAAAGATTCAATTTTTTTCTACCTATGCAAAGCAAAACGTTACCATTATCTATATTTTTTTGGTATCTCATTTTTTATGTGGAGTTTTCACAGCCCAATATGACGTGTTGAAAAAATTGATTGATCTCCGGTACCGAAAATGATGGAGCGTAACTAAATTAATGACGAGCTTTGCTCATTCTTTTCGCACTTTATTTGACACGAGAAGTACATAAACTCGCGTCATCTATACTATATATAGGTATGTACGAATTATTCAAGGTTGAAATTTTATATAATACAAAGATATAGCTTTATAACTAATCACAAAAATAAATGTTATTAAATCCATCAAATCTTAATACCGACTTTGGACGTTGTAAAAACTCCCACGAAATGCGGGAGAAAACCTTCGCTTCGGCATTTTATTAAACATTCACTAAGAAAAATATTTACAGCGCGCGTCCCTTTGGACCGCTAAGTTAAGAAAATCACAAAGAACATCCTTTTTAATCCGGACATAAACAAAATTAAGGGCAGAAGGGATCGTTTTCGTGGATCAAAGGAACCGGCGGAGTTTGGGCGTAATTTCTTGATACGCAACGCTCGCGTGGGACTTTTTAATATGGAACTAGAAATTGGATTGGTGGTGCGTCTTTAATTTGAAAGGGATGAAAGTACAATATATATTATTGAACAAGCTTGCGTAGCAAAAAGCAACTAGTTTTAAGTGACTGCAAGTCCTGCTTCATGGCTGTTTTTAACCTCTTATTGACAATAAAATAGAAATCGTAGTAAGCGACTAAAAATAATTATAAGAGTCTAATTCTTTACTTAAATTCAAAGCAAAGTTACCTACCAGTACCACTTTTCAACAAAGTTTCAAATCAATTATGGCTAGATAATATTTGAGGCGATACAGTTGCTATTACACTACTTCCTAGCATAATATATACAGTATAATATTACAACATTCAAATTAAACGACTTTTTTTTAATTAACATCACTTAAACATTATGCGGATATTGTATATAGTACTGTGGTTTTATGGCGGGCTATCAGCCTAACAACTACGTTCCCTTGAAGTTATCTTATTGAAAGTAATACGTGCCACTTGTTAAAAAAGTTTGTGATAAACTCATGTACCTTATTTGCAGCGATATACTAGCCACGTGGACACGAAAATAAGCATGATGCTTATCTAATGCAATTTTCCCCATACGTACTCGCCTTTTAAATATATGTGAAATTGTGTGAGTTGGATGTGATCGTATAAGTTTTTACTACTTCATGCTGAACCAGCTGAATCGATTTTAACGAAACTTGAAATATAGGTAGTGCATGCGGGTCCTGCATTCTCGGATACTTTTTATTATCATCTTCATCACTTTTCAATAATATACGGGTGAAACCGCGGGCGCAGCTAGTTCTTAATATTTTAATTCATAAATTGTATGGTATTCTCTTTCTTTTATAGGCTTTATATTATAAAAAATAAAATCAATTTAAAATGCACAAGGATAGGATGTTAGTGTCTATAAAATAAGTAATTCTTTAAAGATTAAATAATCATTATTGTTTTTCTCTGACAAACAGGTAAGTTTTTTGAATTAGAGGAGGTTTTTGTTAACTTTACGTCTTATTTAGGCCTTCTATACAGTAGACTTGCATTTCTCCTACAAAGTAAAAAACCTTGTAGGAGAAATGCAAGCAATATATTCCCTATGAAACAGAATTTTTGAATAACAAAATTAAAAATTTACAAGAGGAAAAATAATAGTTTTGTATGGGATTTGAATCCGCGTCATCGTCTTGTAAATTTGTAATTTTGTAATGTCATCCGCAGAGCATGAGTAAAGATAAAAATATTAAAATTATAGGGTTGCGTCATCACAAACAAGTTTAAAGCTAATTGCAAAATTAGTCTTGTTTGTAGTACATCGTATGTTGAACTATAGGTGTCGCTTCGCCATCCCGATACAATGGTTACACAACTAGAGGAAAAATTAGAGTAATGAGTCATTGTCATGGTACCTCAGTCGGTCAGAGCATACCCCTGCTATAGGGGTGGATGACGTGGGTTCGAATCCCGCCCATGTCTATAATTTTTTCTATGGTTATTCAAAAATATAACTATTAAAATAAGACTTATTGTGCTTCGGCATTACCTATATTTTAATAGGAAATCCAGTTGCTTAAGTTAATACCAGTGTAGTTACGAAGAGAGAAGCTGACGTCTGATCGATCGGCAGAAGATCGAATGCTTCACATGATTGATGACTTTATTAAATTCAAGGTTTGCAGTCAATAGCTGTCGTGAATTTATTGCCTGTCAACTCGGTAATAAAGCTGTACAGATTTGTTTTTATACATCGGTGATGGTATATTCAATTACAATCATCTATCACGGTCAACAAGCCTAATTTATAAAATGAAATTAACTAGAAATCATATCAATATGACAAATAATATATAATTTATTAATTGTAAAGTCCTTAAATCAAAATAATAAAATTAAATTAATAAATATAGTCACTACATACAATTTAAGCAGTGATGGCTCAGTGGCATTAGGACTGCCGCGCAGCAGGTCCATGGTTCGAATCCCGCCACGGGCTTGAGCTTCCCCGCGTGATGGAAGGCCAGTTTGTGAATGCCCGCCTGGCTATCGACCACCCTCAAGTAGAAAATCTGTCGCCAAGCAGCTAACGGTGTATTCCGGCAGCTGTCCTTGAGAGCCAGTAATTCTAGGATAAGCCAGTTAACACCTTCGACCACATTATCACTTATCATCAGGTGAGATTGTGGTCAAAGGCTTACCTACCAGCAATAAAAAAAAAAGTCAATCAAATAACCCGCCCCTTAGCGTTCCAGGTCCAAAGTGCCCATAGCATTGCCAGTGCAATGCCGCGCTGGATAGCAATGGCCATCCTTTGCACCAGGAATTATGACAAATGAAATTATATACAGGGTAATTGGAAAAATGCTAACAACCTCTTAGGGTTTTGGGATGTTTTTTTTAAATAAGTTTTTGACAATAAGTTTTACTAGTATTGTCTGATATTTTTAAGTGCCGTGTCTCGTAGTAAAAGACAATGCCTATTTCGAGGCAAGAGCGGCAACATTGGACCGCGCCGCGCTCCCTTTGAACATTTACAACGAGCAAAGTAATAAAAAATATGATATAATACATTACAGGCACAAGAGACTTCTAACATCAGGTGGTCCTCGTGTATATTCCGTCAAATACATATAAACAAAAAAAAACATCTCAAAATGTCTGTTAGGACTACCAGAAGTCAGCCCTAAGAGATTGTAAGCATTTTACCAATAACCCTGTATGTTATGGCTAAGAGCTCAAGTAGCTTTAAGTGGCTACAACTAGGTGTGCCAGTAGGAGGTATTTAAATTTAGGTGTATCCTATTTATTCATTTATTCAGCTTGCACGAGGAAAGGAAACGATGGATAACACTTGGGAAGGCGTATGCTGCAAAGCAAGACTATTATTTACATTTCGTTACATTTACTCGTATAAACTAATTTTATTTTGTAATGTAAGTCAGTACTTACACATTACAAATAAGACGAAATGTAACTTGTTAGATTTTAATAAAAGCTATTATTATATTTATTCACGGCTAATACTACTAGATGTAGCTGGTAACATTGTGCTTTTTAATGCCCGATAGGTTAACCTTGACCAATATATCACCTGAAGGTAAGTGATGATGTGGTCGAAGATGTTGTTCAGGCTAACCTAGAATTACTGTCTCTCAAGGACAGCTGCCGGAACACACTGTTAGGTGCTTGACAACAGATTTTCCACTTGAGGGTGTTAGCGACTCCCATCCTAAGACAACAACCGAGACCGACGGCTTAACGTGCACGCTCAGAAGTAATGCCACTAGCGGTCACCCATCCAAGTTACGAACGCGGCGGACGTTGCTTAAGTTTACTGATTGGTTAAGAACGGCTAAGCAAACTTCGCAACCTAGTTCTAGTCTTCACTCGCTCATAGATATTTTATATTTTGTAATTATAGTCTCATGTAAATAGGCTGCTATAGAGTATTTTACTGTCCACCTGGCAGATCGTACACAAGGCCTTGAGATTCTAAACATAGATTGTCACATAAAAGTTGTTAGACCACATCATGTAGAGAATGGCTAACGTCACTATGTCGCGTCTCTAGGTTATAGTCAGGACTATTATCATACTAGCTGCATCTTGCGGATTCACCCGCGTAGACATTGATGCCCCGTGGGATGCCGGGCTAGAATGTCACCCCCCAATAATTGCTATTATAAAAGATGACTAAAGGTAAAACACCGTATATATAAACTACAATTACCAAGACGCCTGGCAATCACAGGGATTATGACATACCCCCTGAATGTTGAGCCTTTGTTCAACAATTGACAATCCGACTGATAAAGTACAGACAATGATGAAAAGTGATGTTGATTGTATACTACTATACTGTATCAGCCGTATATTGCTGAACACAGTCTGACTGTGTCCATTGCTGAACACAGTCACTCATATTATGGGGGGATTGCCATAATCGCCACGCTTGGCAAGCGTCTTGGGGATCGCAGTGTGAGATATCAGTTCCTCAGAAAGCACTGCTGACCACCTTCTGATGTGTTACCCTTAGTTGCCTCTTACGACACCCACGGGTAGAGATGAAGGGGGTTACATTCTAGCCCGGCACCCCAAGGGCTTCTAGCCTGGCGGTACTCCACGGGTTATCAATGAATCATTATACAATACAATACATATATGCTTTAAAGGACACCATTTTTTCTATAAAAAAACATTCGTACACATAAACAAATAGATACTGGCCCTATCGCTGAGAGCAAGTTTTGATCAATGATTATGATTAAAATTATTTAATGGTGCTAATCCAAGAGCTGAACAATTTATATTCCAAGTTTTATCCAAATGTGTTCAGCCATTTTAACTTGAAGGAATAACAAACTGCACATTCAAAATTTTAAATCCTCACACACAAACTTTCACATTTAAAATAAAAGTGTGATCGCAGACAATGTAGATTGAAAAGATTTTTCCGATTGTTACACACAAATATAAATCATAAAGTTACTCAGTTAAGTTTACACAATGTTCGTTCTCAAACACAAATTTAGAATAGTTCTACAATATTAATCATAACGTAACAATAGAATAGTGATTGTTCTACTATTAGCACAACAGAATACAAAAGGCCTAGTGTTGCCATGGTAACTAATGCTAAAACAATGGAACAAAAGGAAACCTGACGTAGTTACTTTATGTAAGAATTATTATTATTTACTTGTACGAGTATATCTAGGATAAATGTAATAATAGGAGACAAAAATATAATTTTATGAAGTTTCGACTTTTCAAGCGGAATTTTTACGGCAGCCTCTAGAGAATTATAGTAATATGTTACAACAAGATTTTATATACTATTACTACTAGAAAACGGGACCCTATTACTACGCCTCGATTGTCTGTACGTCCTCCTTCCTCCTTTTATTGAAGTCGGTTGAAAAGGGGGTCCCCGTATAAGAAAAAGTGTATATTAACGTTTTTGTTTGTGAAATGCAGTTAGTTGTCACAGCATCGTGGAAGGATATTTTCAGAAAATTTGTCACCAAGCCACTAAATGACTGCTCCGGCCTTCCTTGAGAATCAGTAATTCTAGATTAATCTCAAAAACATCTTCGACCGTCATCACAAAGTAAGATACTGGTCAAAGGCCAACTTATTCGATATAGAAAAAAAAACATATAAAGTTTACATACCGATCAGACAAAATTCTCACAATGTTCAAAATGTTATACCATTGCGTGCAAACCGATCGACATGAATCCCTCAAGTGGGTGACGCATATTAAGGCACTCTCGAAGCACGTACATACTGGCCAACACTCACCTCAATACTAAGCGTACTGAATATACCACTACGTGTATCTACAATAAATACGACAATCTAGACAAATTATAATAAGCAAATGCCACGCATCAACCTACTTACCACAATGCTCAACGTGTGAATAACCTAGTCTAATAAAAACTGGGTATTTTTCTCTAAATTAACATGAATATAAAACGAGTTTTGTTCGTGAATTGAAGGTCGGCAAGTCCAGCGCGAGCGACAGATAAAGTAACAAGTTTTATCCTGTTCATTATCCGTGAGTTAAGTTCATGTTTAGCATAATTTTATACAAGACTGCATAGTTGCTAGGTTCGTTCAATAAAATGTCAAAGTCAAATGTTAACTTGTCGAACAAGGTTGCGTTTCATATTTTACGTCGTTGGTTATGAACAGATTGAATATATTATTGGATATCTTATATCTAGTGTCTAGCCTCTAAGCCTCTTAAAAGTTATTAAAACTAGCTGATTTTTTTTAAATGTTATTGTGACGGAACAAGCACGAGGCCCACCTGATGTTAAGCGGACTAACCTCTGGTCTCTGACTTACCTATAACAGATGCATTTCGTCACAAGTCACGAATTGCACTACGCCCGTCACCTTGAGACATAGTTGTTAAATCTCATGTGCCTGTAATTTCACTGGCTCTCAAGGACTGCTGCCGGAACACACCGTAAGGTGCTTGGCGACAGATTTTCTACTTGAGGGTGGTCGCTAGCCAGGCGGGCATTCGCAAAATGCCCTTACACCATGCGGTGAAGCTCAAGCCCGCGGCGAGATTCGAACCATGGACCTGCGGCACAGCAGTCCATAGTCAATGCCACTGAGCCATCACTGCTTTGCCGCATAATGATGACGCCGCTGAATGACCGCAACTGTCTCATATACTTAAATTTACGCAGCAAAAAGTTATTATTTGGATACTTCTGCCTCTTCCGGGATTAACATAACAATATTTAAACTTGAATATTAATATATCTGAAAACACAGTCAGCACATCATTATATCATATTCTCGATCGTTCGCTCGAAGAATCAAGACATACTAAAGATTCGTGTAATATCGATACGCATCGAAAACTCTTCCGTTAGGCTACTTGGCGTTTATGACATTACGTCAGCTTAGCAGGAAAATTAAGTGGAATGGTCACTAGATATATATTTTAGTTGTTTTTATAAAATTTGAATGGTTTTGCTTCGGACGAGGTAGGTCGTAAAGCCATATATTTAGACTGTTGTATTTGGTCAAACAGTTTTTAAGTGGATGCTACTAAAAAATTGCATGATCAATCATCACAAAAGCAGCATTTTCATTCCGAAGTCCCCCAAAATAGAACAAGTGTTCTTTGTAATGGGGACAGCAGAATGTGGCTAATCCATTGGTTGAAAAAGTAATTTAAAATATCAATTGAACAAATCTGAAACAAATCTGTCGGAAACCAATCTGTCGGAAACCAATCAGGCCCGAGTAGAAACATGCATCGACATAATTTTAAGTGCTGAGCGTCACCGGCTCTTTGCTATTCAGGGCATATTCATTTGTGATGTATTTTTTTTTAACACCTTATAGGTTAGCCTTTGACCACTATCTCACCTGATGGTAAGTGATGATGTGGTCGAAGATGTTATTCAGGCTAACCTAAAAGTACTGTATCAAACCAATCCTAAATTTTTTAAAATACAGGTCAATCCTAAAACGAATGATGCCTCTCGTGGACAAATTCTTACATTGCCACAAGAGATGCTGGGTTGGTTAGGTACATCCATGCTCACCCTTTTATATTAATATGAATCCACGTTTATATAATGACAATAACAGTGTAAAGCGACCCACAGACCTCATCTTGTCTTTATTTTCAAATTCTGTGTAACCTAGTGTGTTTTCTAGCCGATGGGAGCGCTTCAAAATATATTTCCAATTGAGGTTTCTTTTCTCACTTTCCCAACAAACTATTTACCCAAATCCTGAAGAAGATGATAAATATACAAAAGCGTCCCATTTTGATCTTGTCCCATTTCGGGGCTTGAGGCAAACATCAACAAAATCCAATATCTCATAACCGGCACGCAGGTGCGTCCGAACCGTTGTGTCGTTGACGGATCAAGTTACACGAAGATGCGGTATATTTGTTAAATAAGATGACACTGACTGCTTCTTAGGAAAGAAGGCAGTCGTTTTTGAATCTCAAAATTCTGGGTTCAATACCCGGAAGGACTGGCGACCACCTGCCTGAACAGCATCGATTCCTGTACATTCCCGTAGAAGTAGATAGTTTTGCGGAACACCAAGTAGATTTGGTTTTATGTATAAGAGGCGAGCCTATTGTCATCTATTGACTCATGATTTGTCAACAGAGAGCACATGACTTTTTTTAATTTGCCCGTGCCTTTGACCACAATTGCAAAATATCCTATCCCCAGATGACAGGCGTTCTCTAAATATCCAATACATTATCCTTTGATATCAATTGGCAACACAATTTTTACTTAAAGAAGGTAGCTAGCCAGGCTAGTATCACAAATGACACGCGTTCCCTTGTTATCCAATGCGTTAGTCTTTGGCTACAATTGGCGACAGGGTTTCTACTTAAGGGTGAACTGGCCGGCCCGTTCTCCATACAAACGTGGTAGGGTGATCACTCCCTTATTTGACGATTCAGATCCAAAACAAAGCATAATACCGATTGATCTCGTCATTATCTAGGCTTGTATGATGCCAAAATTTTAATAAGATAATTAACTTGAGAATTATGAGCATTTTCATATAACAGAATTAAGGACACGCTAAATATAACTCAAAATATTTATGTATTACGGACAAATGTCTGTGTATGAAACATTGATATGTGTCACAGTCACATCTGACTAGATGTTGTCACTCTGAATACATAGGCATGTATATGTAAAAACAAGTTAAATGCCTTCAGTAAAATCATAACTACTGTATCGTTGCAGAATTCGCACCTTATCAGTAGAAATTATCAATATAATATAATCTCAAAGTAATCTGAAAACCTAACAATTACTACTTAGGTAACGCCACAACAAGTCCATAGGACGCAGTATTTCAACCATGCATGGAAATATTGATAACGCATCTTTTTTATCGATCTAAGGGCACATCTATGTTAACGTGCGTTTGGTTCGGTCTGTGTGCATTATGTATGAACCGTCCATTTGTGAGACGCGCCGTGTCGTGTGTAGGGGACTTTATAATTTGTTTTATTTGTTTTTAGTATATGCACATCTGGTTTAGATTTTTTTTCTGACAGATGCTTCATATTTTTACATAATTTAGTAGAACATATGTCTTTATTTCGTAAACGACTGCCGGGTTGGCTGAATGATACCAAGCGTTGTCTCAAAATTCTAAGAATCTGGTTAATTCTCTGTATTTGGCTATTATCGGGTTTTTCGAAAAAAAAAAATCTGTCTTGTTTTTGGCCATTTGTCTCACCCCATGTTACATATTACGCATACTTATAAAATATAAACATACTTAATCACCTCTGCATAACCCCATTCAAGGAATACAGTCGAAACAATATACTTATTTATGTAAGTATATTGTCTTACGTTAATAGAATAGAATTTAAATGCGTTCTACAAAGAAAATCAATTAAGAAATATTATGAAATTTACAAAAAAAATAGAAGTAATCTTACATGCATATAAAATAACATTTATAGGAATATACGAACTGATCTTATCATAACAAAGCTGACCCAAATCTCCCCAGTTCTAAAATAGCGCTTCCATTACATCCCCCACTCTGTAATGATCAGATAAAATTAGAGAGGCTCTCTAAAAAACGAAAAATTATTCTCCGTACCGGAAATGTTCCGAAATGTCCCTTTACTGAAATGAATTATAAGCTTTCCAGTTGACTGGACTAGAAGAAAAATCACCAAGAAAGCCTGAAAAAAGTTCCAGTAACCTTTTTTTTTCCATTTCCGGTATTTTTATCTTAACTCTCTTGGTAATAATTAGTACGTATTAAAGGCAGAGTGGCGCAAGCGTCGTTTTAAAATCTTGAAGTCCTGGATTCAGTTTGCGACTCGGACAGTCATTGGGCAAATTTATTTTTCGTAGCAGTTCAGAACTGTGCTCTTTAACTGACAATAGGTTCACTCCGTATTACAATGGATCAAAACATGTATGGTGAAACGTGGGTGATTAAAGACTTCCATCTACTGCTTCGAAGATACACAGAATTACCAGGTAACGTGTCTTGGTAGATATTACTACGCAGTGTCACATATTCTGCCCCGAAAAAATTGTGTCTGCACACTACTGTGTTCAGACGTGAGGAGCACTGTAGCAAGTGACATCACTGTCCATACATTGGAACTAATGTCTTGGAGTGACGAGCGCAATGTAGTGTCAAGCAGAACGAGATCGGTGTAACACTATACTGGACAGACGTGACGGTTACCATCAGGGACTTGACTCAGGAGTTTTTGGTTGCATTCGATAATTAAATGAAGAAGTTGGAAAATCGTACCGCTAATTCATATCGCTATCTTACATGAAATCAGAATGTTCAGTCCTCAGCTGGAAAAGCCCCCTTGTTATGGCAAAAGATGACTGGATGACAACCATCGCTAGAGCCTTTTGTCCGAACGCAACCTTACATTTTAAAGGTTTTTGATGGCCTCCAAATATAAAGGGCATTTACAGCTACCACCGTCGAAAATAGCGAGAGAGTATTTTGCAAAAAACGCTTGAAATTACTTAACGCTGTGTACACATTATTATATGATAATATTATCTTGTGTAAAATGGATCCAATGGGAACACATGCTTCCCTTTTCAACAAATACGCCATTCAGATTTTGGGCGAAATATATAAGTGCAACGTTTGATCAAATAGTTTTTTTAATCATTCCGGAAGTACGAGTATTTACTACCGAAGCGATTTAAAAGAATTTCCTTCCGAAGCGTGTAAGGGCTATGTATTAAATGCTACGGGTATCCATCAAGTTCTATGCCTCCATCCTATATAACTAGCACACTATGTTTGTTTGTTCGTACACTAACTAAACTTAACTTAACGAATACCTAACTTAATAACTTACTTTCGAATGCGTAACTTAATTTGGTAGAAAGACCGTATAAGCTCGTATTTTAAGTTTGCATATAATCTAAGTTATGGGAAAGTTTCTGAGATAAATGTTCTGTAGCTCTTGGTAGCTGAGCTTGCTTAGTTGTTCTTACCCGATCAATTATGTAAAGCAATATTCGCTGCAGTCATAAGTTGGATGGGTGACCTCTAGTGGCATTTACCAGTAAACGCTTCTGTGCTTCGAGGGGCACGTTAAGCTGTCAGTCCCGTCTGCTATCTTATTAAGGCAGTTGTTATATCATGGTGGTAGGTCACCTTGCAAATATCCGCTTGGCAAGCTAGTAGAAACTGTGTCCCCTAGCACCGAACAGTGTGTTCGGGCAGCTGTCCTTGAAAACCAAATTGTTATTTATCCCAAGCTCTGGTTTATAAGTGATAACATACACTATTTCAAAGTTTAACTATATCTTTATGTAATTTATGTATAGTATTTTATTCAATTGTTAAATTGTTCATTTCAAGTTTATTTTAATTTTTGTGTACATTGCGTGTTCATATTGTATTATTACAAGCTTAAACATTCTTAAAGCCTTGAGCGAAATTAAAAATTTGCTATTCAACTGCCCTCATTTTAATATTATGTTCGTAAATTGAAACATACACGCCTCCGTGTAAACATGAAAGCAATATCAGGCCCGCATTATTTTATGGAAATTGTCGGGAGAAAGTTTCACCTCCATTACAAAAGAATTGTTTTTCAATTTTATATACCTGCGCCTTTATTGAGGTATACGCGAAAGCAAAAATGAAATTTCAAAAGATGAAGTACCGTCACATAACGTTTCTATAAACAATACTGCTATAAAAGGTAAATTAGTTTCTATAATGGATATTCGAGTATAAAAATGCCTCTCAGAAGTCGTTGGGCTTAGCGCGCTTATACATGTATCTTGAGAATTGAGATGCAGACGGCGTGTTCTTGTTTGTGTAAAAGAGCAGATTTTGGAACAAAATATGAATGAGCACCAAACAGTTGAGCGTAAGTTTTACTACCGTTTTAATCTCAACAAGTCACCTTGATAGATTTATACAAGCTATCTTGTCAGGCCACAAAAATGAGTTTCCTTATAGTAATTATATTGAACGAAATATCGTCTAGAAAAAGAAATAAAGTACCTCTGAACGTCGTACCTCCCCACCAAATCTCATCTAAAGAATCAGTGTCAAGTCAAAGTCGGAGAACTTATCGCCGTTCAATTTATCGGAAAAACACAGTGTCTCCGAGAATTCCGTCTAACAAGTGAAACACATGTATTTCCAAGTTTTGCGCCGCAAAAGTCACGAAAACTTCAGCGTGTTTCAGTTCGGAGTGATTTCTCTTTCTCGTTTCGTATTTTCACTTCGGACGCTTCCAAGTTTTGAATAACGTTTTGAAGTGTTTGCATCTTATTTTAAAATATTTTAAGACCGTATAGTACACTACACGGTCTTAAAATATTTTAAATACATTAACTACGTTAGAGAAGGGTGTATTGTTTATAGTTGTAGAAATGGCGTTTAGTTTGTTACTTAAAGAATTCACTCATGCCTTCATCAATTACGACAATATCAGGAATGTTATACAGGAATAAAATTATTAAAGAATTGTCTATAATATGTATTGAATAAAACCTATAATATCTACATCATAATGTCTTAAATGCCCGTGGGGCGCCGGGCTAGAATGTCATCCTCCCACCCATACCAGTGGGTGTCGTAAGAGGCTGGTACTAAGGTTAACACTCCAGAAGGAGGGCAGCAGCACGTTCTGAGGAACTGATATCTCCCACTGCGATCCCGAGCCGCCTGCCAAGCGTAGTGATTATGGCAAATCCCCCCATATTGGGGGAGGCTGTGTTCAGCAGTTGACGATCTGGCTGATAGAGTAAACAGTACAGTTATCTCTTTTTTGTACGGCAAAATTTTATTTAATTACTTAAATGTTACATAATATGTATAACTCATCTTGATGGGTACCATCGCCTTCATTACTCAGCTGAAAACAACAATGTTATCAACACTTTAATTGACCTACTGATATAAGTTCTTCAGAACAGACAGACAGAAACCCTGAATCCGCTCTAAATACGTCTCTAGATTACGTATGACTCTACGATGTAAACTTCGACTGTACCTAATCACTCCACCTGTTACCGTGATCACCTCCGCTTGATGTAGACACTAAACCCCTCTTTACCTAAGTTAGGACATTAAATTCTCGTTAACCGGATATGTGCACTAGAGTTTGAACGAGACTCGATTCATGAGGTACTGAATTTAAATTTAACAATGTTTTATAGGGTTTTAACTTTTTTTTACCTCTTCCAGTTCTTATCCCACTGGAACCACTAACACTTATTACAACAACTAAGCCAATATATTTTTCAAATTTCATGTCACAGGTGCTAACTTCAAGTTATTTTTTTTAGTGGGAGACCTACAGTTGTTATGTCTCATGTGCCTGTTATTTACTGAATCGCAAAGACTGCTGCCAGAAACATTGTTAAGTGCTTGGCAACAGATTTTCTATTTGAGGGTGAAGCATGAAGGAATCCAACCATAGATCTGCGGCACGTCAGTCTTTAGCTGTTATCGCTCAGCTATCTTTACTTCAAAATTCTTCTCATTTCAAGATATAGGTATATTCTTTCTAACATTGTTTAGGGCCTCGATGCCTATAACTGCAGTTGAATCATACATTTTGTCTGGTGGCTAACACATTGTAATGACATGTATATTCGATAATTACGAAAAATATTAGATTGTTTTTGGGTCATAACTGGCCAGTTTGAATAACTAGTGGGCAAAAGTCTATTCGAGTATATACACCGTGTCCCAAAATTCAACGATAAGCCGGCATCGGTGCATGGACCTACTCATGACTACTCAAGAAAAAAAAAAAAAAAAATTATAACTCTTTTTTTTTTTAATTACAGAGACTTTTATAAAGTTGCGCCAACTTTTAATAAAACTTGCAATGGTAGTGTCCATACTTTTTTTTTTAACCCAGACTATAGAAACTGCATAGAATGTTAAAATCTATGAAAATTATAAGAAAAAATTTTTTTTTATTGATTTTTGTAAAATAACTACAGACTTTCTGTAATTTTAAAGGATTGTGGTAGATAGCCGTCCTTCTTAGGTTGCTAATGCACAAAAAATATCAAAAATATGTCAAAAATTGTGGTCATGGTAGTTGAAAATAGCATAATGGGTATCGAATATCGATGAAATTTATAAAAGTCTCTGTAATTAATAAAAAAAAACAGTTATAATTTTTTTTTTTTTTTCCGAGGAGTCATGAGTAGATCCATGCACCGATGCCGGCTTATCGTTGAATTTTGGGACACGGTGTATATATGCCTTAATTAACAAAATACTACGAACTATGATACAACACTACAGTTTAAGGAGTCTTTCTTGATACTACGGCCGCGAACAGATGTTTGCCACTTCTGTGTTGTGGAGAAGTACCGCATTAATACTTCATACCCATAACTGTTAAGTAATGCTCATTAACCTTGGAAAAGCCTCTCCAGGCATTTTTTTATGAGGAACCTGACCACACCACCTTTGTTGACTGTGGTGGTTAGGGTCGAGAATAAAACATCGGAACTTACCTAAGGATATATCTAGATTTAATTGATTCCCATCCAGCGAATCCGATTCAAAAATAAAAAAAAATTTAGATTATCTACGGATTTACCCAAGTAAGTTCGTTTGCTCCTTCTTGCTTCAACGTATATATTATTCGATCACAATATAAAACATACACTTACCCAATGATCAGGAAATATGCTGGATGCCTTACCTGCAACAAAAAGGTGAAATTTTATTACCATACCCAAAAACGCTATCCTTAAGCATTAAAGAAGGCGAGGTCTATATATCGCTAAATAATTTTAAAAACCATGTAAACCCATCCACTTTGTGCCAGATTTGTTTTAATCTCATGTAATATGGGTTACGTTATATACATGTTGCTTTCTACTAAGTACGGTTCCAGACTTAAAATTAATTTTTGAAAAAGTCCCGTCGCCTAGCGTCTAATGCTTTCTTATAGCAGCTATTTTTGAGAGTAAGTTCCTATTCTAGCATAATATCCACAACCAGATAATTGCCTACCATCTGCTATGATTGTAAGGCTGCTTAAAATATGAACACTGTCATATTCACTAAATCATTAAACGAGAATTCAATTTGGCTTGGAATTACACATAACAGTTTATAATATTTCAATAATATTGCTTACATAGCAATAGAAATAGGTCAAACCATGAATATCCAAAATATCCAAAATATAATAAGCACCTGCCCACGTGTTTTATTAAAGAAACTCCAACAACACATGAAAACCATGTTGTAGCAAAAGGAAAGATCGTATTGTATGGACTTCGTCAACAGTATTCAAGATTCAATAAAACGGCTTTGCCCCGAAGTATTTGTGTGACCCTCAACTATCTTTCAATAATAACATATTTTAATAAAGCTACAATACCTAACAAACACAAAGGCATAAGTTTTGGCTGGCTGGGCGACCCAACAACTACTTGTAAGCAATATGGCACGGCTGACGGAATCGGAAAAAGGATGAAATTTGTGGACTTTTGTCCGTTTTTCCTGAATATTTGCACATGTTCGGAGAAAAATAATTCTTGCTTGTATTTTCTACATTTCCGATAAAAAGTTCACAACTTGTTAAAACTTCTAACCTTCTGTTTTATATTAGTTTTGGTAGATTGGAATTTAGATTTTGATATTATTATGATTCTAGAATATATATATGAACCGTGTTAATTTTTTTTTTGGCTTGGCCAAGATGCCCTCCTTTGGCGATAATACAACTCCACGGGACTTTGTACGGCCCTCTATAGCCCTGGAGTGCCTTCGGCACTTCAGCTGAGACGGGATTATGAGGCGAAAAGCGTTCCTTCTACCTCCGTCTTCATACTGAGAAAAATCTAAAGTCAAAAGCGCCCTAATGACGGCCAATTTATATGGTATAAGGCGAAAAACCGACCAAACGTAAATACGAACATAAACGCCTTCCAACTAGAAGGCGTTAAACGAGGTCAGTGAAAGCAAATGTTTCTTTTCGTCTTCATTTAAGGTGTATTTTGTGGTCTTTCTTAAATATTGACTTTTCGATGAGGCTGATTAAGTCGTACGTTATAGTGATAATCACCGTATATAAACCGCCGTAAAAGTAAGGTATATTTTATGGTCAATACTGCAATTATTATCGTATAACAAGTTCAATTCTGAAAATACTTTACGGAAGGCGTTTTTGACGGTTGTGTTTATTATAAAACATGGTACATTTTTATTGATTGGTGAAAATCATCTTAAGAGTTGTGAATTCATCTTACGTATTTACAATTCAACGGTAAAAGGCCAAATTTGATTTAAGCCTTTCGTTTTTCTCAGTGCAGTGGGCACCAAATAAACGCTCCAAAAATAGGTGTTTCCATTTATGATGTCAACAGGTTTTTTCTTTAACTTTGATTAACTTTGCAATATAGTACATAATTAACAAGTACGAAAATGTTAAGCATTAGTACGCGATTAAATCCTGTTGTGTCAACCATTATTGTAACCTAGTAAGCACATATTTTTAAATATTTTTGACTACATTACAGAAAGGTAGGTTTAGGTAAGGTAAAGTATCGTTGGCAATGTTTTGTTAGTCCAATGATTATACTCAATTTGTGCAACTGTGTTACAAGGAATCAATAGAAATAACAAATGAAATCCTTCTAACAAAATAATATTATAGTAATCTCCCTCTCTGCGTAGTTCAACGTTGCGGACAAAATAGTAAAATAGATAATGATAACTATAATTGAAACTCAGTGACATAAATAAATGTAAAAAATCCTAATAATATTTATTGAGTGTCACATTTTAATGCCCAACCCCTCGAGACTTTAACCTTTAGATACCCCACAGCCAATCTCTTTAAAGAATGCCAAGTTCTTTCAGTCCGGCAACTATTTATACAACAAGTAGTACTTCACTATCATAAGTTAATAAATTACAACGCTGCAGCACCAAAAAAACGACCTTCTCATAATGTGTGTATAAAACCTCTCGGAAACACAACATTTTCAAGTAATTTTTATATTGTTAGGTTTGCAATAACGCCTGCTATGCGGATTACATTACAAAATTACAAATATACGATATTCCTATCGTATATTTGTAATTTTGTAATTTTCACGTAAATTTAGCAGTATTATAGGACCTTTCCTGTATAACAAAATACACAAGGACAAACAAATTCTAACGTTAAATTCTTTCGAAGTCAAACATATTTTATACAATAAATTGAAGAATCTCAACTATGACAACACTGAAAAACTGATGGCTCTGGAAATATAAAATTAAATACGAATTATATTATCACAATTTAACACATTATAACAAATTATAATATATTTATCGATTATATATACATATATTATTACCTATATATACATAAAAAGGCGGTATGCCTTTATTAAACAAATACTACAAACTATATACAACACTACAGCTACTACAATACTACAGCTACTACAGTAAAAGCATTTGGACTCATAGGGAGTCCAAATGCTCTAGCCCACTATCAGTTGGCAGCGTGCCCAGCATGCTGGCAGCTTTGCCCCGTTGAATTGCAATGCTTATTCTTTGAGCCAAATAGGTGCCAGCATTTTGATCACGCGTCGCATCGACCAAGCGCTCTGATAAATTTTGGAAAATACGATGAGCTCCCGGTCCCCACGGACCCAACGTCTCTACACCAAACGTTATACAAATATTATACATATATATATAACCTATGTATATACAAATATATTATCTATATATACATATATATTACATGAATTAAACATACGTGTATCACATCAAAAACACATTTTCTATACTCACCCCTCACAGCACCCTTTATTCTTCTTCACACTTTCACACATACTTATCATATTATTTACTTGCATGCATTCATTTTGATAAGTATTGTCTGATGTATTATTATTTAAGATTCCATAAATTAATATTGTATTTTTGTTCTTGCACATAAAAAAAAAATTGCTTTGTTTAATGGTAACGATTAAGAAATAATTTTAATTTTAATCATGATAACCAAAATATATTACCAATCCAATACTTTTGTACATCGACGAAAGAGGCCTGGGTCCTATCCCACGGGTCAAGAGCCTAGTTTGGGAACCAGGAGCTCCATAACCATATTGTTATCATAATGTTCCATTTTCACACAATAAATGATTTTATTTTTATTATTTATTTACTTTACCCCCACATTTTAAAATTACTAAATATTATAATTAACACGTCAGAGATCGCTAACGGTTAACTTAAATTACTTCAATTTGTTGTAGCACGTTGTTTCTGAGGAATATTATAAAGATTATTAAAACTTCGATGGAGCTTGATTGTTCTTTTAACGGTCGGAAAAGTTGAGATAGTGAAACTTTGAAGCGAAAATTGTTTATGGCAAAGTCTTTGCGGATCGGTTTTGAGATAATTTATCTACAGGAGAGAAGGGAAATTATCTCGCTCTCATTGAATTAATTTTTAACCTTTACCGCATCACCGCGCTTGTTGAGTACAAGAGGCAACGTTGTTTACTTTGGTGGCTCGGGAGTTACTTCATTTGAAAACCTCGCCTGTGGGAAGACTATTCAGTAAAAGTATTTCCAGCACGCCATTTAGTAGCGCCCAAGTTTCACGTCGATGTGTTCACTTGTAAATGATGACGCAACCTTATAATTTTAATATTGTTAGGTTTGCAATAACGCCTGCTATGCGGATTACATTACAAAATCACAAATATACGATAGGAAAAATTTAAGTCATGTGCGGGATTCGAACCCGCGTCCATCCAGCCCTTGAGCCGGGGTATGCTCTAACCAATTGAGCTAACATGACATGACGTCACAACTCAAATCTTTCCTATCGTTCTTTAACCATCGTTTTGGGATGGATTTGGATGGACGCGGGAAGGGGTGGATGGACGCGGGTTCGAATCCCGCACATGACTTAAATTTTTTTTATCGTATATTTGTGATTTTGTAATATAATTTTTGTTCCTATCGATTTCATTAAACAAGCTGATTAATTTTAAATATCTACTTTTGCCGTTATCGTACGCTAAATGGAATCTGCACCATATGTATTCTTATATTACTCCACTCAATTGGCTGTCATCTACTGAAGAGTATATTATTCACTATCCTCATCCTTACCTTCACTAACCCTCTCTATTCTTGATGAGAATATTTGCGGTAAACGTTTGTGGTAAACGTTACAAAATATGAATAGATACAGAAAAATATAGTCCTTTTTTAAATCGTGGAAAAAGCATTGAGTATTTCATTCAATAGATCCAACAATCCCCAGACGTAGCTATAAAGGGCGACAATATTAAAAACAGACTGTCAAGTTGAATAAACATAATATTCCCGCGAAGAGATCATCTCAACAATTTCATTACGAAAATCCCGCTTCTCCGGGAAAAAACGTTCATCCTGAACTCTGAATATGAGGTGCGATCTTTCAGAAATTAGTAATTTCTGAGACGTTTCTTTTAATATTAAATGTGTTTTACGAGTATATATATACGAGTATATAGTATATGAAAATTAATTATACCTATATGATTAAAGGCACGTATTGACTTGAAAACTTTTTTATATTTAATAAGCTCTAGCCTTTAACCACTATCTCGCCTGATGGTAAGGGATGATGCGTTTGAAGATGTTGTTCATTTGGAATTAACAGCTCTCAAGGATTGTTGGCAGACACCTTTAGGTACTTGGCGACAGATTTTTTACTTGAGGGTAGTTAACCAGGCATGCATTCACAAATTGCGCAAGTGCTGACAACAACCATTATCGTCTTGGGATAGTACCCCGAAGCACGTGTACGCTAATTAGTGGTCGCTAGTGGCATTTGCTTACGTAGTAAATGAAAAAGTCATGAATCATGCCCGCCTCCTAAAAAATGCTTGGACAATTCCTCCTCTGCGAAGCTTTCATCTGTCACATACATAATTTCAACAAATACTGAAATATTTTTTATACCGTTTGTAACACATTGTTGAAAGACGTTTTTAAAGAGAGGAGCGAGTTACTTCTCCGTTCTTCTAGCAATGGCTTTACAATATTTTTTTGCGAACGTGACTGTAGAATGTAGAATATTTCAATATTAAAATAAGAGCGTCGTAGACGCCTAAATTGAATAAATTAATTTGACTTGAATTGAACGGACGTTGCTTTAACTAGTTGATCGGTTAAGAACGACTAGGCAACCACTGCGCCAACGCCTACTTTTTCAAAGCCTATTTATTTTATACTTCATAATTTGTCACATTGACATCTCTCTATTTTCAGACCATTATTTGTAAAGTACCATCAAGCAACACGGCCTGAAATGACTTCAGAAAACCAGTACAATACGTTACTTTGACTATTTTTGACAGACACTTTGACGGCTGTCATATCTAAAAGGTATCGTCAAAGACAGTGCAGTAATGTGTATACAATAAAAACTACTAAAACAAAAAATTAACATCGTGACACTAAAATCTAAAATATGAAACCACCACAAGTCTATATAATACTAAGACGAAGACTTTATTTGAGGTTGAACTGGCCGGTCACTTCTCCATACAAACGTCGTAGGGTGATCACTCGCTTATTTGATATTTTAAGTCCAGATTTAAGCATAATACCGATTGATATCGTCATTATCTAGGCTTGTATGATGCCAAAATTTTAAAAAGATAATTAAGTTGTAAGTTATGAGTCTCGAAAACTTTGTATAAAAATGTTTCGAGGCTCATAATTCTCAAGTTAATTATTTTATTAAAATATCGGCATCATACAAGCCTAGATAACGACGAGATAAATCGGTATTATACTTTATTTTGGACCTAAATCCTCAAATAAGGGAGTGATCACCCTACGACGTTTGTATGGAAAACGGGCCGGCCAGTTCACCCTTAACTATTAATAACTAGCTTTCCGGCCGCGATCCGCCCGCGGGTGTATCGGTTATCGGATAAAACCATTTACCTCTTTTTGCGCAATTGGATAAAAACTACCCTATGTACTTGCCCGTGTCTTAAACTATTTCCATACCAAATTTCATTCTAATCGGTCCAGTTGTTTTAGAGCCTGTTCAATGCAAACAAACAAACAATCAAATCTTTCCTCTTTATTGTATTCTTAAGTTAGCTAACTTACAGTTTTAAACCAAAGTGCTAACCATTTTTGATTCTTACTTAATGTAACACTAGAAAATTTCTGACCCAGCACCAATCGGTATATTCCGAACACTGTTCTTCAAGAACGATCTTATTCTAGGTCCAGTTCCCTTGAAAGCATCAACATCATTCACAAACCGGTGACATTTTGAGGCAAAGTCCAAAGATCATGGCACCAAGTTCAAAGTCTAGTCTACGAGTTATAAAAACAAAGCATGCGCTTAATTCCCAAAGGGTAACATTATTATTCCAAGCTTTGTTGGAAATTTGCTTGTTCTTAAATACGCGTAAAGTAGTATGATCTGAATAATCGTGTAACGGTTGGCGAGACGTCGGGTAACCGCGGTTCTACCGCAACAGTACAACTTTACCAAGACAAGGAAACTTCCGAAGCTCCCCAAGACTTGCGTTTTACATTCGACGAGAGTGGACTTAAATTAAATTTAGGGGGATTACAAAGGCGATGGTAGTGAGCGAACTTCGGTGGTATTTAGCAATTAATTATATTGCTTTCTGTATTTCTGGGAATTTAAGGCTTAGACGTAAAGTTTTTAATGGTATTGATGTGATGCTGGTACTGTAAAAACTGTGCAACACGTCAGCGTGTAACAAACAATAATTAGAAATTATTACGGATGGAAAAAGATAACTTCGAGCGGGACTTGAACCCGCAACCCCCGGAATACCGTACGGGTGTATTACCAATTAAGCTAGGGAAGCGGGCGCTGAAAAAAAATTCTCCATTCGTTTGAAAGCACGTATTTTAGACGTCTGAGGGTTGCGGGTTTAAGTCTCTCTGGAAGATATCTTTTTCCATCCGTAATAATTTCTATGTTTTCGCTCAGCATGCGTCAATGCTCTTATAAAATAATACTCGTCAAATCATAATTACTGCGAAAATTGTAAACATTAATTAAAGGGATCGGCTCCTATGGAGCTGCCTAGCACGGAAAGATCTTTTAGATAACTGTCCTAGCATTGCAAATCGTACTCGTATTCTCGCTGTTTCCGTGTGTGAATCTGATCTTTGGTTACAGGTTATTCCTTCTCACAAAACTGGTAGTCTTATAGATCCATCCGCTTTTCGTCTCACTATTAGCTTACGCTTTGGTGCAAGGTGTTGTATTGCACATCAATGACAATGTGGTACAGCAGTTGATCAACTCGACCACCATGGCCTCTCCTGTTCTCGAAGTGCTGGTCGAATTTCCCGCTACGCGATCTACCTATATTAGGAATAATATTCCACCACCAATCAGGAACCTGCAAAACGTTCTCACATTTAAACTCAAATTGAAACAATTTATTTTTAATCACCAAAAAAACCAGGAAACTCAGAAACATGATACAAGTGCCATATAAAACAAAAAAAGTTAATTTAATACTTACCTAAGCAGTAAAATGACTTATTGAAACCTTTTTGTTACCTATGCATTATTTAGCCTGATATCTTTGCAACACTGTACGGGTTCTGTATAAATGTCTTTTGTAAATTTTTAAGTTAAAGTTGTTGTTTGAAATTTGATTCTTGTTGCGTTATTTTTATGAAATTATTATTGTTTAATTAATAAGCGCAGTGTTATTACTAAACATAATATAATTTGTATTTTTTTTTTTCTCGTACCTTTTTTTTAATATATTTCATATCAACTGTTTTATTTATTATATGAATATATATACTATTATTTTTATGAATATATATACTTTTATTATGTGTACTATTATTTTTTACAAAAATGTCATAATATCTCATGTTTAACATAATATATTATTGTAGAACTGTCATGAAGTCCTTCCGTGACGTCACAACCGGCCTCAACGGAAGACCAGCGCTGGTTTAATAACCAGCATATGCTGAGTTGGGACCGATTCGTGGCATGTGCACATTATTTTTTTTTTTTTGTGTTCTCATTAGTTTCTATTAATCTATGTCAAAAATATTGTGTTCATGTTATGAATAAATGTATCTTCTTTCTTTCTTTCTTTCTATATCATTCGCAGGGCTTTTACCAGCGTTAATGTTGCAGCTGTTCTCGAACCAAATGATCTGATGCACGACGATGGTAAAATACCTGACAGCATGATTCTGGTTCCGTGGAAGTAAGGTTAGTGTGGGTGCTAATGCTGATCTCGGCAGTAGTGATTATATATTTGAGCCGTTTTTCGGGGAGATATTGGGTCCGTGGAAGCCGGGATCTCAACTTATTTTTTTAAACTTATCAGAGCGCTTGGTCGATGCGACGTGTGATCAGAATGCTATAAATTAGCTCAACGAATATATATCATTGCAATCCAACGGGGCAATGCCAGTAGGCTGGAACATTGTGAGTCTGAAACGGTTTGTAGGATGTCTGAATTATTTCATTGTAGTAGATGTAGTGTTGTATTTAGTTCGGTTTATTTTATTAATAAGTGCATATCTTTAAGTTGAAGAACGGCATCCATGAAATGTATATTAGGTTTTAATATTGTTAGGTTTGCAATAACGCCTGCTATGCGGATTACATTACAAAATCACAAATATACGTTAGGAAAAAAAAATTTCCCGCACATGACTTAAATTTTTCCTATCGTATATTTGTGATTTTGTAATGTATATTAGGTATTTGAATAAATTTTCTTGCATTTCGGACAGAGCGACAGTAAACTGCCTTGTTGTAGCGTGCGCTATAAGCGGTCGTCAACAAGCTCCTAATGTTGGGATTGTCTTATTTAAATTATATGGCCACGTTTATTCATTACGATTTTACTTTACATGTTTACATACTTACTTAGTCTGTAATTAGCTACTCCGAGCGAAAGAAGAAATTAGCAAAGGTAAAGATTTTTTTAATTAGGTCGTTATGTTTGATATACTTACACGCGTAAGTATAAATATATACTTACATAAAAGTAACTTTTAGTAACATTGTCAAGTTTAATAAAACTTTATTCAGCGATGAACGTACTTGGCCAAAACACAATGAATTATGCACTATGGTATCACATTTTTCTTCACAAGTAGACAACATTCGACATCTAGTGAGTTTTCTAAGTAAATAGGATATGTGTTCGCTAGTTTTCTTTTTGGGAACCACTAACAATGTTAATTCAGCTACCCTTTCACAGATGGCGCTGAAAAATACTTTAAATAACCGAGCTTGGCAGTGAAGCTTCGAACACAAAATTACAGTTAGTTTATCTATCCTTACAGAGATGGCGTCTCATGCATTTGCATAGCCAGTTTCAAAATACAAAAGTTTACCATATTTTGTAGAGATGACGCTGTATTCTTCAACTAGTGGTTAAGCTAGCATTTCTAAAACAAGTATGAGCTGGTGTAAGCACATTTGTATAGATGGCGTTGTACAGCGACAGTAAGCGTTTTAGAAAATTTCAACTTAATTGTAAGTTTATATATAGCTTAGTTATAATGATATGTTAGAAATACCCCTCCGACCATGGCAGTAGACTGGAAAATCTTTTACTGTTAGATCATGGAATTGATGTTCATGAGATCGTCGTAGGCGCAAAAATTATTAAATACAAACAAAATTTTGTAGTTTCTGTTTCTGCCACTCAATAGATAGGTAGCTAAGTTTTCTACGTCATATGTATTTGACAAAAAAGTACCGGGTGTAATTAACTGTGGTAAAGTTTTACTAGCTAAACAGCAAAATTTTCCTGCCACAACTTTGTATGATTCATGTTATTAATTTCCGGTGTACGCAAAAATTATTGTCCTTAGATGTTGTAAAATCACATTTTGGCCACAAACGCAGTAAAGCCTTGTGCTCATGATTATCCTATATACAAATTCACCGAGCAAGAACGAAGTTCAAACGAAGCGTCTCTGCTTTAGCTTACACAAAAGTGCTTCGTATGTCCTATTGTCCTCCCCTACAGGTCGCATTTCTCAACCGATTTCCGTGAAATTTTGTCGGCAGGTATGATTGACGGAGATTTTGCATTTTTTTTTAAATAACGGAAATGGGGTATAATAACTTTAAAAAGTAGTATATCTGCCATACATACAACCCAGACCCATATAGTATTTGTTCACTACTTTTTTTTATCTTTAAAGCGTTAGGTACTGATAGACAGTTGAAATTTTCATAGATAATTACTGTATTTCTGTAGCTACTGTAATAACAAATACTTAAAATAAACCATGTGCGAGTCGAACTCGCGGAAGTTGTCTAATGTGGTGTAGATATTAATAGATATCTACACCACATTCTTATATAAGTAGATTTGATGCGACAAAAATTATTTGCATTTCTTCGCAAATAATTTGTGTCGCATCAAATTTACGTCATTCGTTTTCGGAATATAACTATGGTCTTTGGATTTTGTGACCCAATTCCCCATCAGCGTGAGAACTGAACCTTTGTTTACCTAATTGTAAGCAGGCAATGCAATTGCAATTTCAATTTAATTGTATGCAAGGGTAGATTCGCGAACTTTACAGCTCCGAAAGCCTATCATATACTACACATTATATACCTTATATATTTAAATAAATCGATTGACAGTTTTGCTTTCCATCATTTCATTATCTTGGCGAGCGCAGAATATCCCTCCAGATATTTCTATTGTCTTTTAGCTAATAAGTACCAGTTTAGTTGTTAACCTACCTTTAGTAGATGTGGGTCTCGTTCAGCAGCGTCCAGCAAAGATTCAGCCTCGCTGAGCCACGCGACAAACTTCTCCAGCGACCGGTCGAAGTTCTGTAGCGACGATACTGCTGAGTGCAGCGCTTTACCGCGAGCGATGATACTGCCAAAGAAAAACATTCAAATGATAAAAAAAGTTTAATGATATATAAGAATATTAAGTAAATTGAAGATTAAGTTTTATTGCAATGAAATATATATATATAATAATAATAATAATAATTTTATTCAGCAAGCATATTGTTTTACAATCTTAAAACTATTTTTCTACATACAAGTAATTACTTATATACAAATATATTTGTATATAAGTAATTGCTGGGTTTTGCTCTTATAATGATACGCACTGAATTAAATAATGTTCGTTTTGATAATCACTACAAACGCATTTTGGATCGTTCTTTTTTATTTGTGGTTCATATAAAGAATGTGATGAAGATTGAGATTATAATTGGGTTAGGTTTTTAGATAGTCTCCCTACTAAATAGTTTAAAACTGACCGCTTTGACGAATCTTCTAGACAAAAGATATATTTGTACTGTTCCACATACTGGTGTATAAAAACATTTTTGGTACCTTTTTCAGGTATTTGTCTCCCAGAAACTATAACCAGGAAACCATAGCCAAATAAAGTTTCGTGTGAATATTGTTCTTAAAATTTTTAATTTTCATAGCTGTAACTAATTATGTTCACGAGATGGAGACCTGTTGGCACTCGGACGGAGACAGATAGCAGTTACATTAGTTGGGCTCCGTTTTACCGCTTGGACACTGAAACCTGAAAGGTCTTCTCATTCTCAAGGAAGATCATAAAACTGAATGTATAAAAGATTAATTATAAGCTTTCAAAATGTACTGTGTAGAGAAAATTCTATTCATCTAACCGGTACTCTAGTTGCACTGCGTTGGACACCAAAGATGTGAAATGCCACCATATGTCCGTCAAAAATGCAATGCAACAATGTATATTTAACTACTTCATAATTTCGTTGCCGTTATAATTACGCACCAAAGTGAAAAAAGTTAATACTTGCTACCTGTCTCGGGTTTCAGTTGTTTTACAACAAAAGGGGTTGTAAGCCCATTTCGTATTCTTATTTCCTTATTTAGGGTGAGCCAATTTTCGTGCCTGCTTTACATAAAATTGTTTTAATTGCCTAAGGCAGGGCACGATGAATATGAATGAACGTGAATATTCTAATGCCGTTCTGTTGGGGAATAACGCAGGTGATAAAGAAACACAATGCTTGAATGTTTTATGGCAGGAACGCAATTTATAAAACTTTTTATATAATATATTTAAGAGCAAGTCCTTCGTAGTGAGGTTTTAGGAAAACATCTTATATATTATAAAGCCTTGATCAACAAACATGCTTTCTATGGCACAAAGATGTTCTAACCCTCACTAAGAGATGGCTTTTATTTCAAAGTTGATTTCACCACTCTATAGATGGCGCTAAAATTTACGAGAAGCCATGTCATGAGCACAGATTTCCCAATTTTCTTCGAAAAGAGCGCGTTTTGTATCAATTGCGTTCAAAAGCGACACAATAAGTATTGATGATTCCATTCCAAAAAGCATTATATAGGTATGCAAATAATATTTGAGGTGCATACTCGAAAAATCTTCTAAATCTTCTTTTGTCGCTTGGAAAAAATAATTTACTAATTTATGGGGCAAAATATTTTATTAATCTATAGGTCTGTACGTCCGTGCATCACGGGACTCTAGCTCGACAACGAAAGAAGTTATAAACCTGAATCTCGCGTATTTTGTAGGTACTGAGGGTTAATATATAAAATAGCCAAATACTGATTTAGAATTCAATTACTTAAACGATTTTTAAAAGGGGTCTAAGCTGTTTCTCTTAATTATCCTTTCATATACTTACATATATTAAAAAATAGTCAAATTTGTTTTTCGATTTTTATTATACATTTGACTCATAAGGTCGGGTAATCCCATAACTATATATTTTGAAATTTATAAAAATATAACAATGAGAGGCTATTGAATCTCAAACATTAAACTTGTTAGGTATCTGAATTATTGGTAAATATTACGAACCTTTTTTGTAAAATAAATAAATCTTTATTCACAACTTAACATATTTTTTTTTATGGCTTATAGATTGGCTTTTGACCACTATCTCACCTGATAGTTAGTGATGATGTTGTCGAAGATGTTGTTCAGGCTATCCTATCGATTATATTCGGGAAAGTTGAAGCAGTGATGGCTCAGTGGCATTGGCTATGGACTGCCGTGCAGCAGGTCCATGGTTCGAATCCCGCCCAGAGCTAGAGCTCCACCGCATGGTGGAAGGGCATTTTGTGTATGCCCGCCTGGCTAGCGACCACCCTCAAGTAGAAAAATCTGTCGCCAAGCACCTAACAGTGTGTTCCGGCAGCAGTCCTTGAGAGCCAGAAAAATTACAGGCTAATGAGACCTAACAACTGGACGTCTCAGTGTGACGGGCACAGTGCAATTCGTCGCTGACGAAATGCGTCTGTTATAGGCAGAGGTTAGTCCACTTAACACCAGGTGGTCCTCGGGCTTGTTCCGTCACAAAAAAAGTACAAGATAAAAAAAACTGTGTTGTGAATATCAATACCCTCCTCGTTAGCAACTAAGGTACAGTTTGTTCCACAGAATAAAATGTGATTGTGATGGAACTTGCACGAGGTCGACCTGATGTTAAGAGGTAACCTTGTCTATAACAGATGCATTGTGTGACAACTGACGAATCGCACTGCGCCCATTACCCTGAGACACACAGTTGTTAAGTCTCAAGTACCAGTAATTTACTGGTTCTCAAGGACTGCTGCCGGAACACACTGTTAGGTGCTTGACGAAAGATTTTCTGTTTGAGGGTGGTAGCTAGCTAGGTGAGAATGCAAAATGCCCTTCCATCATGCGGTGAAGCTCGAGTCGGTGGTAAGGAATAAACCATGGACCTGCGGGCACGGCAGTCCATAGGTATTGTAACTCTGCTAACATTGCTTAAAAACTACTTGATATACATACATATACTTTATATAACCAACAAATACTAAAAACGCCGAGCGTATAAACAACACTACTAAGTACTAACTAGCAATTTAGACGATGTAGTTCACCAGAATTATCTTTAAATAAGGGTGTATCACCTAGAAGATATACCCAACACAAAACAAAAACAAAGGCAATAATTACCGCACGTAAGCCGTACCTATTATTAAGTTCGTTGTATCGATGGTTGACTGCCTCGGTGGAGCGCTTGATGCGCGTGGTGTCGTCGTTGCGATAGACGGCGATCAGGCGCTGCGTCAGCTGACCGAACAGTTCGATCTGGTGCTTGTACTGGTGGACCTCCGCGTGGAACGACTGGAAATACACAAAATAACTCAACTTAGTGTTTGTTAAAACATCATTTCATTATTTGAAACCAGCAGGACATAGATCATAGAGAAACTGTGCACTTTTCTAATCAGTTTTCTAACGGGAAATTTCTTCTCCAGTTATTAATCAGGAATGTATAAAATTCCAGTTTTGTAGATATATTATGAAACCAGTATAAAAATTGGAAATGAAATAATTGTTTTGTAATTTTACAAATTTGTAACTACATATACCTAAATCAGCACACTACAGTATTTACTGTTTAGTAACTGACGTTCGTAGCCAGTTTCCAGATGGAAAAAATATAAAATTTTTGGTGTATTGCTCATCACAATAAAATAAATCCTTTTCCATCTATATATCCATAATATATTTAGCCTAGTGGCACAGCATCCATTGTTACCAAATACGCAACAGTGCCATCTAAGTTGGAAATTGGGCGAGCTGGGTTTATCTTTTACAATCTTAAATATACCAGTTTCACACAGTAGGTGGACGATGATTTTGGTATAAAAAAGTTTTGCTTAAGATTTATACGAGCATGTCCCAGAAAAGGTTCTTTTTTTCTGTCAGTAATGCCCTCCGTTAGCGAATTCCAATACCTTTTTTTGACCTTGATTTGACTCTGACAACTATGTCACCGGATGTTTTGCGAAGATAGAGATAACGATGCTGTTGAGGCTAACCTGTAATTATTGGCTCTCAAACACCGTAACCCCCTTATCAGTGGTAAGGAATATTAAATATACAACCCAGTTCTCATCATTACATCTCACTTGCACACTATAGACAGTCTATAGTTATAGGTAGTGATAGTGTAATGATTCTCGGCGCTAACGATTTCAACGAGCATTTTACTTTTTTAAACCAGGTTTATTAGAGTAACTTTATTGTACCCTCTATTACTATCGGTTATCCATCAACATAGGTGCCAATATAAATTCAGTATAGTTAAGCTAAAATTACACCGGACAAGACGTCCAATAAACTTAGATTCACGTGCAAGCCGAGATTGAGAGCGTATAGCTTACTCGTAACTTACAGCATGTTTAATACGTGGCCGAGCTTGAACATGGAATGAGATTTGTTAGTTATGTGCACTGGAAGTCAGGAACTTTAGCAAGAGCATAATAATATTACATCTTCGTCGTACTTGTTTTGAAAATACGAAATTAGGTCATCACTGATATATATTTTTTTTTAATTATATCGTCGATGACCTAATTTTAAAAATTATAATCTAAGAGGACCTGGGTTAAAAATCTCCCCATTTCTCGTCGTAAGAGGCGAAACGAAGGGAATCATACCAGGTGCCATTATACACTATGATCTCCCCCTCCTTCTGACGGAGCCATTTGTTCAAAGATGGAAGATACGGCCATTGATGAATTAAGGCTATGGTACACATATAATCAGTTTGCCGCAAAACAATCTAATGAAATAGGAAGTTTTCCTGTCATTAGTGAAAGCTCCATTCATATCTCTAATTGAGTTTGGTTGGAATTACGCACCATATACTTTGTATCGCCGCATAATACATTTGTATACATGACTTGAGACGAATAACTTATAAATGTTTTTTCAAACACATCACTCTCGTAATGATATCACTACGCTACTGTATCAGCTCGATTGTCCACTGCTGAAAAGTGTAAGATAGCAGTCCTTTAGAAGGCGCTGCTGCCCACCTTCCAGTATTTTTCCCTAAGTCACCTCTTACGACACCCACGAAGAGATGGGGGTTGATTTTCTAGCCCGGTACCCCACGTATAAATAAAAACGAAAATTGTGTCTAATAATGTATAAATGTGGATACCCTGTATCGTAAAACATGTGACGTAAATGGAAAATAAGTAAACAGAATCTTCCATTTATTTATATTCCCGTACAATATCCTATAGATACATTATTTATTCGTAGCCTATAGAATATACAATTGGTGGACTTAATTCAATTAATGGTTTAAATGTATGTAAGTTTACCCAAATATTTAATTTAGATGCAATTCGGTGGAATACAATTAAACGGTGGAAGCAAATATATTTTAAACGGTATTTGAATGGAATGGTATTTTGAGAAATTGAGCTAAATAAGAACTTTCATAAACAAACAACTTTGTCACTTTTAATTAACGCTATTCACATACTTTATGTAAACTCAAAACTAGTTACAGTTAAGAATTATGAACAGAGAACGGAGAGCAACAGCAAAAACTGCAATTTCTTGATAACAGCACTTAAAACTTCACAATAAGTTCAAAAGAAGTAAATGTTCACTATTTGCAAACAAGTTTCATTTTTCCAAGCTCCGTAACGAAACTAGTTTGAAATGAAATATGTTTAAACTGGGCTATTATCTTCAGGGTATTATGTAAATGCAGCGCTGCGAACTGTAAAGAGGTAATTTTGTAGAAGTGTAAATGTGTTAGGTAGAACTGGGCGCTTTGGGGAATATTTATGTTGTTTAAAGTGTTTAGTGACGTTGTTTTGTTTATTATTCTTAGCAACTACAGAAACCCTTTCGTTTTCAATGTACGTCTGTCTGTCTGTTTATCTGTCACGATTATATTATTCAGACGCTAAAAGAACTGGAAAGCTAAAATTGGTACATGTACGAGGACAGATAAATGTAAACATAAAGTAAACCCCGACAACTTTCTCGTTTTCTATGAAGTGGATCTAATTCGTGATTGATTGGCACTCAAAAGTCACCCCACGAGAGTGGCGGTTTAGATTTGCTTCCCCCACCCCCATATATTCCTGTAAGAGTCGTAAGAGGAAGGGAAAAATACAAGGAGGTGGGCAGTAGCTCCTTCTGAAGAACAGATCCCCAAGACGCCTGTCAAGCATGGGGTTCTGGCAAATCCCCCCAAACAAGGCTGATGTCCAAAGGTAGACATTCTAGTTTATGTTAATGAATAGCCACTTTTATCATTCGCGAATAGGACCGGAGTATTTTACAAGATATCTTTATTACGATAAGTATTACCAAAATTATGCAGAAAAAGTTAACATCGTTTGAAGCGTATTACAGAGTAAAAATAGATTCACAATGAATCCCAAACTAAGCACGAGGCCTGTATCTCGGAGCTCGAGGGCGATTTTATCTAAACAGCAAACTAACTCAAAATTGCCTTATATGGTTAAACTACCAAGTTTCTTAGAAAAGGCAATATATTACTAGAAGACTTACAAAGAAAATTAATAGAGTGCGATATTTTACGAAGAACTTTATATGGAACACAGTTAATGAATTTTTCGGTTAGTGTTAAAGTCTCGAAGGCTTAACTTGCAAGTCGGACTATTCACTGTAAATAACAAATGTTTAGTATGTAAGTTATATTACCTTTTGTTCTCTCATCTGAGCTTCAAGCACATCTGCGGTGTGTCCAGGCGCTGTCATGGCGGCCAGTCGGGTCTCCATGCGCGTGAGCCACGCGTCCGCCTCGCGTCGCCTCGCCTCGTATCGCTGCGAGTCGCCGAGCATCGCGTCGAGCTGCGCTTTGCGCTGTAGGACGCGGGCATTAGCCTCATCCCAGTGCTCGCGGAGAGCCGTTACTGAAAGTAATAAAGTTACAAGTTAATATCAAATACTGTGAGAATAGAAAATGCTTTGCATAAGGTGGTGCCTTTTCAGCAAGAGTCCGTCTTGACGGCCGTAATGCTCATATCTTTTTTTTATTATTCCTAATAAGCTAGCCTTTGACCACTATCTCACCTGATGGTAAGTGATGATGTGGTCGAAGATGTTGTTCAGGCTAACCTAGAATTACTGGCTCTCAAGGACACCTGCCGGAACACACCGTTAGGTGCTTGGCGACAGATTTTATAGTTGAGGGTGGTAGCTAGCTAGGCGGGCATTCGGAAAATGCCCTACCACCATGCTATAACGACTGCCATCCTAAGACAACTGGGACCGACGGCTTAACGTGCCTTCCGAAGCACGGAAGCGCTCAGTAGTAATGTCTCTAGCGGTCACCCATCCAACTCATGACCGCGGCGGACGTTGCTTAACTTTGCTGATCGGTTAAGAACAGCTAAGCAAACTTCGCTACGAGCGCTTCAAAATTCTGCCTCGAAGCAGTGGTAAACATAAACACTCCTGTGCCCGTTACAGCAGTTAGTGAAATTTCTCGGTGAACGCGAAATACAAACTAATGCCACGTAGTACCACCTCCAGTGGTATTGGTTATCAGTGACATGGAAACATCACTACTTCCGGTGACAAGACGAGAAATGCAGAAACCACAAATTAAAAAGCGTTGTGACGCCTGCTGTCCGCTAAATTAATTTTGCCATGAAGATTGAATCGCTTGCTTCGACAATACATTCCATTGATATACCTATCTACATATATTCTTGCGGCACTCTTAACGAAAATATAAATTAATGAATTTTGATTCAGGGAGGCTAGTGTATGCAAGGTTCAATATTGATTTCATCGAATTAAAACTAAACGTACGGACTGGATATATTTTTTTTCATGTAATAATGATAAGATCATCTTACGTAACAAAAGTTATAATAAATACTAACATTTTTAATCTCCATTCCCTATGTTGTTCGATATATTTATCAATGACACCAAATTTAAAATAAAAAGGCATGGTAATGAAAATAAACTTCACTTGGACACTATAATAGGCTTCGTTTTCAAAGGTAAATGTACTTTACCATTTTAATTAGATTAATAAAGAATACCGACACTGCCGATATTTTTATCATTATTATATTACCACTAAAACCGCTAAACCACTATTTATATTATTATATTACCACTAAAACAGTATACTTACAAATACAAGATAAACAAATAAAGCACCGTTTTCTCTTTATTATAATTTTTAATTAAAGAAAAATGGAACAGTATTGCCGAGCTTCTCCTCAGTATTGTGTTCTCGCCATTACACTCCGAGACAAAGGTCATGGATGTTGCTTGACCGGGAGGGTTAACAATGAAATAGTTTGATCAAACATATTATATTTTCATTATTGTTATGTTTGCAATAACGCCTGCTATGCGGATTACATTACAAATCCGCACAGGCGTTATTGCAAACATAACTTGCAATAACGTCTAAAATATTAAAATTATAAGGTTGCGTCATCATTTACAAGTATAAAATGAATTGCAAAATTTGTTGTACAACGCAAGTGGTACTATAGATGTCGCTCCATCCCAATACGATGGTTAAAGAACGATAGGAAAGATTCGAGTTATAACGTCATGTCATGTTAGCTCAATTAGTTAGAGCATACCCCGGCTCAAGACGTGGATGGACGTGGGTTCAAATCCCGCACATGACTTAAATTTTTCCTATCGTATATTTGTGATTTTGTTATTAACAAATTGTAACTAAAAAGTCATAGGTACGTACTATAATGTACTGTATTGTATCAACATAGACACCAGACGCATTAGCGAGGGGTCCCGGGGTCACGTAATCATGGGTCGCTAATCGTTCTACTAGACACATGATATAAAAGGTTTTTAATTGTTGTAATTTTACAATTTTTCATATAAAGATCAACATTCCTATCCTTCTGCAATGAATAAAGCTATTCCGGCGCATACCGCAATTATTTTTACAAGCTCATATATTGAATGAAAAATGTTAATTACAGTCGAACGGTTATTTTTTATAGGATGGGGTTGGATATACAAAACACGGTATTTTATCTGCAAGCAATTAAAGCGCTTATGTGTATTTATTTGATTTGTTCAATGGAAACAATGATTATATTCTGATCACGTTTATGTAATATTTGCTTGCATTAGAATATGTGACAAAAGGTCGAATCCATTGATAGCGTTGACGAAGCTTGAATATCTTACATCAACAACGGACCTGGACCTGGATGGGCTTTTACAAACAGACACACAGACTAGCATCGTGATCCTTTAGGGGTCAATTTTGTTCCTTTAGAAGTACTGAACCGTAAAAAAACTTAGTGAACATAACAATCACTGAAAAGAATATTCAATTATTAATGAAACAAGAAATCCAGCATTAGATTTCTATATTAATTTATTTTTAGGGTTCCGTAGTAAACGGGACTCTGTTACTAAGCCTCGCCTGTTTGTCCGTCCTAACATTAAAGGACTGTATCTTCGGAACGGTAAATAAACAATATCAAAAAGAAACAATAACAAAAACAATATCAAAAAGATAAACACATAAGAGGGTTCCCATACAAGAGATCTGTATTTTGTAACGTTTTTGTTTCTTCTCTATCTCTATATAGAGTTTTAATAGATTCTTAGATCCCGATAGTGCTAAATGTTCATGCAGTGTACTAGGTAGGTATATACACTGAAAATAACATCATAATGATATGATTTTAGTTTAACGCACTAATGAACCGCTAATGTTTTGCAGATGAGCCAAAATGGAGCTGATGGCAGCGTCGCCATGTTGTAAGATCAACAGGATTCAATTAGCATAAGGCTGTGGATTGTTGAACCGCTAAATGTTACATTTTGTAATTGACATGAGTGGACGAGAGCTTAAAAAAAATATTATCTTGTTTTGACTTTGACGTAAGATACTCAATACGTTTATTTAATAAATAAACAGTTCCTAGGGGATAACTATATACCCACAACAAATTCTCCGTCAAACGCAGCCAGATAAGCTGCACATATACATGTAGCAGAAGCAGACGTTCATAATAAAATAATTTAAAAAAAATACTTAACTAGTTCAAGTCATCTTCTTCCTTCCCTTATCCCACTCATGTGGAGTCGGCATAATATATTTTTACTGACAATGTTAAGACACGGTAATGTGTATGACCTGGGTGCCTAACACAAAACCTTTTTGGAGCGTTTTCGTCTGCAGTATACTCGCTATGATTTAGGTATTCAGGCCAAAACCCTGTCTTTGGTCTAATGTGCAACAACTGTACTGTATCAGCCGGATTGTTTACTACTGAACACATTCCCCCCCCATTAAACGGAGTTTTACCACAATCCCGATTCTCGGCAGGCGTCTTGAGGATCGCAGTGTGAGATGGCAGTTCCTCAGAAGGTGCTGCTTTTGCGACACCCACGAGAAGAGATGAGGTTACCATGATGAGGCAACCCAAGGCTATGAGCAATATGCAACAACACCACCCACAAATTGACGTAATTAGTGGAATGCTGCTCTTTAACAACATTCCCGTAAGAATGTTCCACTTGTAATCGCCTTTAACGTCATCCGGTATGATAAGGAACAATGTGTGAAAATAAACTAAGTTAAACAGACATTAAAGTAATAAATTATTATCATTAATTTATTACTTTAATGTCTATTATTATATTTTAAATTGAAGTGAGATGAGTGAGATTATAATAGAAAAGTGATAAAATAATATTAAAAAACCACTATTATGTGGGAGAAATCTATAGAATATATGTATTTACAAAATAAAGCACTTAATAAAAATCGATATATATCTATAGGTACAAACAATATTGTAAAAGAATAACTTTACTTTAAATATGATTATTAATACAATAATAATAATACAACTTTAAGTATCTAAAATATAACCAAAGCATTTACGGGTTAGGCTTTAGGCGGAATCTGTACTGAAAATGTTCGCTAGTTAAATAACATATATTACATTTGTTCCAAACTAAGCGAGGCCTACGTATACAGCTGTGTGTAGGTAGGTACATACGTAAAACAAACCTCACTGCAAATGAAGAAACATTTTCATCCCCCGGGGCGGTTGGCTAATTTCGTATTACATTACAACCCTTGTTATATAATGTTGATTTATTTCACATGAAGATCAACATACTATTTCAGTAACAAGATACTTATTACTTTGCAAAATGGAACTTATGCGTTTATTGCAGAATGAGTATAGAAGTAACAATTTATTATTTCTCTCTGTCGCAACCAAACTATATAAGATATGAACCACTTTTATTTAATGTCGGTTTCAAACACACTGAGCCCATTTTCATGGAGCGACTTACACAAACTTTAAAATTATGGTAGCCGGTCTGTATTTTTGGCACTTTGCAGTGATGCTTAAGCGACTGTGACAATTAGTAATAGTTATAAATATAACATCCTCCAGATATGGCACTTGTAGGTTCCTTGAAATTATAGTTTGTTTGTCAAAAAAGGCCTTAAAAATGTATGCGCTGTCATACACAAAACATTAAAAAAAATTGACGCATCGAGTTCAGAATCTACGACCTTTCTAGGTTCTTTTTTATTACACGACTGCCCAAAAAAGGAGGGTTATGTTTTTAGGGTTAATGTATGTACGTTTGTGAGTTTCATTATTCCACCATAACTTCTAAACGGCTTAGCCGATTTTAATTTATGATGTATCATTAGATTTGTCTTGATAGCGCAGGTAACACAAGGTAAATAAAAAAAACGATTAAGCGAATTATAAATGCTTTTTTGTGAGAAGAAAAAAAAAATCCCGTACCCATCGAATGGGGTATTAAAATGAAGGGCTTTTAGAAACGATTCCATAAATATATGTACTTGCAGTTTTAACTTCAGCGGAACGCTAAAACGCTTAACGAAAATAAATAAGTTGCAGTTGGGTTTTTAATTTTGAAAATAATTTATACTTGTTAGTTATAAGTGAAACTCCTGTCTCTCTGCTTATCTGTCAGTACGTCACAGTTTACTCAACATTTTAGAATACTTGTCTCTAAGTAACTCTGAGTCGCCGCTTTCGATACCCACGGTAAAAGATGTGAGTAATATTCTAGCCTTGCACCCAAGGGCATGAATGCCCACTTAGTACCAAAAATATTGCAATGTTACAAAGGCGATACAACTAATGAACAACATTAATGCACTATGACATTCATAGTTTCGGTCACGATAGTAAAATAGCTATAAACTAGTAGCGGAAAATTTAATACACGTTACGTTTTTTTTAGTTATATACGCTATACTTTCGTACCGCCAGTGATGAAAACTACAAAACAGCACACAAACAACATTTCGAGTCCCAATTCAATACAAAAAATATCTACGGCTAGAATTTGAACTGCCGAAAAACTTCTTCCAATAAATAACCGCAACTTTATAAGAGATATGTTATTATACGGTCATGAAAAAGTTCTCCTTGCATCAATATTTTAAGAGCAGATATAAATCGGCTGCGTAGAAAATCAATCACAATGTTTGCCGACAGTTACCCGCGGAGAAAGGGTAAAACCTTAACATTTCACCTTTAAAAATTCGTATTTATATCTACTTCTGTTATATGTGGCTCTAGCCAGTATGAAAGTCGAGTTTGGGCGTCTTCTGAATCCGTAAATCTTTTGGCTGATAAATCTAGGTCTTAGGTTAGGTCTCATGTGCTTGAAATTTTATTGGCTCTCAATGACTGCTGCAAGAACACACTGTTAGGTGCTAGGCGGTATATTTTCAATATTAGGCTGGTAGCTAGCCAGGCGAGCATTCGCAAAATGCCCTTCCACCATGCGATGAAGCTCAAGCCCGCGAGATTCGAACCATGGACCTGCTGCACGGCAGTTCATAGTCAAAGCCACTGAGCCATCACTGCTTCCATTTGATGATCGCAAAAGGAAAACCACACCAAATAACTAGCGTGGCACTACTCGCGTCGATAACGCGGCCTGTACTAAGGTTAAGCCCTCTAGGGTGTATATCGTTTCTTTTTTACAGATATTGTATTAAAAAAATAAAAGAAAATACGAAAATAGTGATTTATTTCGTTATTTTTACCGAAATTGTAGTGAAACAAAACGTGAAAAAAAATACAAAAATCGGTACCGACACTATAAAGCATGAATAACTTGTTGAAGTACTAAGTTGACCTACCATAATTATGCTGATTTAAAACAGTATAAACTCACAATATTATGGTCCGACTTCCACAAGTTATTTCATATATTTCAGTGGTGGAGGGCGGTTCTGATTTATTTTTTATGTTTTTTTTTTCACTATTTTTATTTATGCATACTGTTACCAAGACCATTCACTCGCCTTAAATACTGTTCACCATCGACAATAGTTGCAGTTATCATTAAATTATCCAGGTAAGCAAATACATTTTTCTGTAAATTGACTATAACTTAAAAACTACTTAACTGATTTTGATGACATTTAAATGGGCCCAATTAGAAGTTTTACTCGACCCAACATAAAAATATCATCAAAATCAGTTCATACTTAAAAAATATATAAATAAACATACCGTAGAATTGAGAACCTCCTCCGTTTTAGAACGTCGGTTAATATAATTAAAATTAACAGTGTTTTATTTGAAGTTGTTGTCTAAACTGAAATAATTAAAACAAATCACAAGCATTTTACCTTTCTTATGTACGAGTATATTATAATTTAGTTTTGCATTAATGACTCTGTTTGGACTGCCAACATCGCACCGAGGGTTTCGTTCTAATGAAGGGGTGGATGGACGCGGGTTCGAATCCCGCATATGACTATAATTTTTTCTCTTGTAAATTTTTAATTTTGTAAAGTGGTTCCGTTTTATGGGCCGAGACTGTACCTTACCTATCGGTAGATAACTTGCTCGAAACAATAAAAAGCACGTGCAGTTCTACGATGTCATTACGAAATGGTATTGAATCAGAATCAGATCAGTAATGGTGCTGGAAGTAAGCGAGGATAGACTTAGGGACATTTTAAGGCAATTCTAATGAGTCCCAACTCAACTTGAAATGCTCGTAGCGAAGTTTGCTTAACTGTTCTTAATCGATCAGAAAATTTAAGCAACGTCCACCGCGGTCATGAGTTGGATGGGTGACCGCTAGTGACATTACTACAGAGCACTTCCGTGCTTCGGAGGGCACGTTAAGCCGTTGGTCCCGGTTGTGGTCTGGGAGCAGGATGGCAGTGGTTATAGCATGGTCGGGGGCATTTTGTGAATGTCCGCTTGGCTAGCGACCACCCTCAAGTAGAAAATCTGTCGCCAAGCACCTAACGGTGTGTTCCGGCAGTTGTCCTTGAGAGCCCGTAATTGTAGGTTAGCCTGAACAATATCTTTTACCACATCATCACTTACCATCAGGTGAGATAGTGGTCAAAGACATATAAAAAAAAAAAACTTTTTCAGCGTTTTGTAACGTGCCTCCCGCGTCAGATGTAATGATTAAGCATTTTCATCGTAACTGCACGCAATAATTACTAAACAGAATCACTTCTAATTGAAACTCAATGTTTAGATTACATCAGCCGAAAATAAGCCAGTTAAAAAAAGGTTTCCCAACCGGTACACTTATTATAGGTACTGTACTTTTCTCAGTTCTGACACTCTTGTGTTTATTTTGGACACGCTCTCGTCCAATGTACCGACGCTAAAGTGCACTGTAGTGTACACACTGGAACCCGTACTGTAGGTACACTTACGTGCAATGTAAACTATGCTAATGTCGAGTGAAGTAGGGCCTCGTGTCGTCGCTCCAACGGGATAACATTACCGCAGAATGTTACAACGAGTTAGAACCAGTTGTTTGTACAGCGCAAATAATCATTACCTACCTACCATTAACCCGCGTCTGTGGAGTCGGTGCAATATGTTTGGATATAACAGCTATAACACACGAGGCATCAACACGCCTTTGATTATTGAAGGGGTAGGCAGAGCTGTTAGACATCCAAACTGAGCTGATATCCACGTCATCAATAATAGGGCAAAATTTAGTTGTTAACATCTCGCAATAGCGTGATCCATTGACCGTTACCGCATTACCAACCTTGATTTTGATGTAAGAATCGACATCTGTCAGCATGGTCGTGGTGGACATTTGCTAAACATCATTTTTCATTCATAATTGGCAAACTTTTATCTTCGTAATACAATAAAAATTTGAATCATCTTTATCCTACTATTTATTCGTAGACTTCATCTAAATTCTTTGTTTTATTTTGTTTTAGAAAACAAAGTTCTTGTTGAAAAACCCTTTATCAGTTAGGTAAACACATTTTTCTAGAAATACATGTTCCAAATTTCCTTAAGACGAAGTGAGCCGTCAAAAAGTTCCCAGATTTTGGTCACGTTGTAGGTGAACTCTGAGGATCATTGTTTGGGTCCAGAAGAAATATACTCTTGGTTCGGACATTTTGGCAACAAATCCCTGCTGAAGGTTTTTGAAGAAGTGCTTGAAAAGTAAAAAATAGTTGTACTATATTTTCAAATTATTTTTTTAGTTATACAATCAAGTTCAATTCCGGTTTCATCATTGCTGCCTTGATATGTAAAAAAAATACTGATGAACAGCTGTTATAAAACTATTTGTTGGAATTCCTTCTCAAATATAATGAATTTTGACATCTAACTTTCACTAAAATGTGACCAATTATATCCAACAATTATTTGTTGGAAATTCTGTAATCGAACAACCACATCCACGTGAAAAGCATTATTATGAATAATTCTCGCGCAAAGTCCTATGACCGCCACGCGTAGCTCGCATAGAGATTGAACTTTGTTCAGTTTTATTTTCGTTACAAGATCGTGTAACAAAAATGGTCGCGGCATGGTGCCCAAAACTAATTAACAAAGTTAAGCAACGTTCGCTGCGGTCATTGCTTGGATGGGTGAGCGCTAATGACATTTACTACTGAGCTAGAATTCAAAAAATAAACGGAAGCGTCTTCAGAAGTCGTTGAAGCAAATCTACACGAATATCAAATCTACAAAACGTCTACAAGTCTAAAATAGCAGAGAATCGCGATCAGCGGTGTATTTTCACGTCAGAGGTCATTCAATTTACAGTCAACACAAAAAAAACTTCATCTTCTCAGCGACAGCCGTCTACACTGCATATTAGCTCAGTAAAAATATTTTCGATACGTTTCTAGCATCGCTCTCCTCTAACTCCTATTTCGTTGTTTCTACGTATTCAGTTCTGCGGTCTTTGGTCGCAGGTTATTTTATTCAGTAATGCTCTATAGATACATCGACTCCTTTCATTTGAAGGTGTTGTGTTACTCATCAGTTTTATTGAAGCGCTCGTAGCGAAGTTTGATTAACCGTTCTTAACCGATCAACAAAGTTAAGCAACGTCCGCCGCGGTCATGAGTTGGATGGGTGACCGCTAGTGACATTACTACCATAGCAGAAGGAGTTTTTCTACTATGTTACTACTGAACGCTTCCGTGCTTCGGAGGGCACGTTAAGGCGTCGGTTCCGTAGTCGTCTTAGGATGGCAGTCGTTATAGCATGGTGGTAGGGCATTTTGCGAATGCCCGCCTGGCTAGCTACCACCCTCAAGTAGAAAATCTGTCGCCAAGCACCTAACGGTGTGTTCCGGCAGCTGTCCTTGAGAGCCAGGAATTCTAGGTCAGCCTGAACAACATCTTCGACCACATCATCACTTACCATCAGGTGAGATAGTGGTCAAAGGCTAACCTATCACGCATAAAAAAGTCCACATATTCAGTGTTGTACTGCACATGCGCAATCCGGTCACAACGACGTCTATTCTTGCGGTATTCATCAAGTCGAAGAACGAAATGAGGACTTAGGGAATAAGCATTGCAATCTTATACGACAAAGTATCTTATATGACCTGATATCAATGCAAGAATCTGGGCGATCTGCCAACAGGAGGCAGGAATATTGGGGCTGCCGTTGCCCTGCAAAAGTCTTAGCTTGTCGAAATTATTTAGTACCTAGGTAACTTTAGAGCATTTTTAGTTAAAGGTGTTATATTTATAAAAGCTAATAATAACAGATTATACATTTCACATCGGTAGTCATTGATAATCAAACATATAATCGTGTGTAAAAAATATAGTTTGCATTTAGTTTTTTTTAGTTTGTCTTACATGCCGCAAGCTAGCTATAAAGAGGATAAAAACGTCTTAAGACTTCTCTTTCTCAAAAACAATGTTTTAGGTTGCTTTATACGATAATATTATATTTTCAACATATATTTATGGTTGTGTTTTATCCTGGGGTTGTGCGGAACAAGCAGGAAACCCACGAGATGTTATCTAAGCGGTAACGTCTACCTATAAAAGATGCATTTGTCACTAAGAACACTAAAACTGCACTGCGCTTTTCACCCTGGGACTCATTTGTTTAGTCTCATGTGCCTGTAGAAAATCGATGAAATTGATAAAAGGGTTGAAAATGTTATATTGTTAATTGTTGCTTTTCCTGTAGTAATTAGGTACTTGATTTATTTTGCGATTTATTTCTAGAAATGTAATGTTATCCGTTAGTAGCAATCAATATTAGATTTGGGACTTCAGTGGGTTAGAATTCCATTACTATAAACATCATATTATCTCATCAAAACTAAATATATGAATATAATATATGCCTGTTATTTAGTTGTAATCGCCTTATAACCGAAGGCTCATCAGTATGTATATTATTTAATTATTTAGTATTTACAACGCTGTGTATTACTATCGATGTTTTAATAACATGAACTGAAAGGAAATAATGATATATCATTTTAATGATTTGATTAACAAGATTAAGTTTTATTAAAGCAAATATGTCTTAAAAAGTGCTGTGTATAAAATCAATGTGCGTATGAAACTGTTATGTACTCAACTATATTTACATAGACGTCATTGTTTTTATTTATTTATTCAATGCAATTTTTCACTATTTATATATCATTCAAGTCACACAAAAACTTTTCACAAAGTGGGGCCAAGCTCGTTAGAACCCTCTCACAGTAAAGCCAAAGTTATCATGTGTTAGGTAATTTGTAACTAGTTTGGCAAAACATCGAACCTTTCAACAGAGATCTAAGATGCAACAGCTGAGCGCTTGTTTTCGATACCGGAAACCCCGTTATGTCTGCTGAAATTAAAAACAATTACATAAGAATGAAGAAGTGATCCACGCATCCTAGTTGAAAATAAGCTTGATTAAAACATGTGAAAATTTCATAACATTTGAGTAAGGTGTAAGAACAGCGCTGTATGATATTTTTGTAATGTTTGGCTGTTTATTGTTTTAATTTTTGTATCGTGTCGCTTGATACGTAATGCCATTAGACATGGTCACTAAAATTTCAAAATTTGCCCAAAATTAAAATGATTTATCCTAATGTTGATATTCTATCGTGTTATCATCAATGAACATAAATATTAGAACAACGACCACCAATATATTAGAAAACTTCTACTAATAACATTAAATATTTTAAATGGCAACACTTCATTTTCTTTTTCAATTTCATTTGGTGATTAGGCGTATCGGAATCGCAGTGTAAGGTGGCATTACTTCAGAACGCTTTTTTTTATCACTACTTTAACCCTTGGTGTGTATGTGATGAAATGTTGTAGATAAGACGAACGCACTAAGCCCTGCACGAAAGCTGCGGCTCTCAAAAACAGCTCCTGGATCACGCCTTCCAGATTGCTTGCCAGATTTTCTACTTGAGAGTGATAAGCTAATAGGTAGGCGATCATTCGCTAAATGCTTTATGATATACTTCTGACACTCTATGTGGCTATTGACAGAGGTTTGGCTTACGACGTATGATATAGCGGAAAATATTGTAATAATATATCATTATTGGTTAGAATAATAATCATATATCATGGGTTAATTTTGCCGTACAGTATATAGTATCAGTTAAACTGTATGCCTCCCCAGTACTTATCACAAAATACCCAATCACACAGAACCAATGGTTAAGTTGGGGTGGGCGTTAGTAACCCACATTAGGCATTGATCGATAGCGGTCACTTTAGGGTTAACCCATGCGGGCGCTAATGGACGCAAGGGTTACTGGGGTGCGCATTTTTAGGGTTTCAGTTGAATAGGTTTTTGTGAACACCTGTCACTAAGTGGAGGGATTTTTGTGGAATTCCTACATTACGGACAACATTTTAAATAGCTCATTTTATGAGTGGTTTGTAAAAGATTTTTGTATCGTAGTCAGTGTTTTTTTTCTTTAGTGAGTCTATCCGACTGCCTTGGTGTTCGCAGTCCTCAAATGGAGTAAAATGTAACTTTGAAATCTCAAAGTTTTTGTTTGAACCCGATTGCTTAGAACCCGGTATTCAAACAGTATATTTTTTTGAGTCGGTACCAAATATAAAACAAGGTTCACTGGAAGGAAACGCCAATCTTTGTAGAGAGCCCGGTAATCAACCAGTAAGTAGTTTTTGTTTCTAGAACCAGTTATCAAACTTAGTATTCTACTGGGAATAAAACGTAATGGTAATAGTCGTGTCCATTACATGGCACCAAAACCTCTGGCGGAACGTAGATGTTATAGACACTTTTTCCTACAGCTTCGGGGAAAGCGTGAATATGTAATTAGTACTAATAATCTTTATGAGTCTGTTAGAAGCCACAAATATACAAGACATTTTACCAAACTGCTGTATATATGTATAGCATCACATATTTAATATTCCTGTAAGATTTTCAATCCCGATATATCGACGCAACTGCGTCTAAAAATAAAAATCACCAAGGTACAAATCCCGTAAGTAATAACAATATTCCTGCTACGATATTTATAAATCTAAATATACCACACAATTGCAAAAATGTGTTTGAAGTTTTTATTTTTTATTAAATAGAGTAAATCTCACCAAAAACACTTTTATTATTGCAACGGAATGGACAATTACAAGATTGTAATTGTCTTTTCCGTGCAATTGTTCTAATGTAACATTAACTAACTATATTGTATAAGTGGTTTTGTTAATAAGGGCTATTGGAAAACGTTAAGTAGATAGGTTAAGCAACAAATAATTAAAATAAATAAAAACGAAACAAAAGCTTAACCCAGCATTACATCAACATAATACAAATTTCAACTCAAATTCGCTATCTAGGGGTCTGTTTTATGCCACAATACTAACGAGGCTCGGGTTCGTGATTGGTTCGTGTTAATTTGCACGCTTATGGCATTTTGCGTGATTTTCAAGTAATTACCTCGTTACCTTCTCAATAAATTCATCGGGTTTTATCCGTATAAGACTATTCAAGAGAATTGAGACCTGGTCAACAGCTGTAAAAAGTCTCAGATTATATATTTTTTATTTCTCATTGTTGTAGGATAAGAGAAAAACGTGAGCAGTTTTGTTTTTTAAGTTCTTGTGACGTAACTAACACGAGGCCTATCTGATGTTAAGCGGTAACCACTGCCTATAACAGATGCATTTCATCACAAGGGACGAACTGCACTGCGCCCGTCACCCTGAGACATACAGTTGTTGAGTCTCATGTGCCTGTAATTTTGCGTTTCCGAAACGCGGGGCCGTTAATACTGTACGCGCGCTGTCAGCGTCGACATACAACCACAATCCGTGCAAACGTTTAGTACTCTTTGAGCAATTCAGACCGATATGCGTAGTACCAATAGCTACAAGATATTTTATCGAAATGCGTTGCAACACGGTGCGCGGGCTATTCAAACCTGAATCTTTGGAACGTATAATCAGATTTTTTGTCAAACATAGTTAAGTACAAAGCATTAAAGCCTACTTTCGAATAACAACATTGAATTCGGTTTATTGTTGAGCAGCTACGATATTAGAAAACTATAATTTAATTTTGTGAACGTTTTAAAAGTATAACCTGTCCCTGTTATTTACATTATAATAATAAGAGAACTTAAGAAAATTTTGCCATCATTGTATAACTACATAACAACCTACATAACTAAGACGTTACCAAGCCGTCTATTCATAAGGAGGAAAATCTTCAAACTTATAACATCCCTTTTTAGCCGTTGGGGATTAGAAATCAGAAGTTTCCTTCCAAACCATACAATAGCTAAACAAAGTCCTCTTCACACGTCTTCACTTGAATACCCATTCAAACGTTAACAATAAAACCAAACTACCCGGACTGCTATAAACTGGGGTCATATTGTACCCTTGTTTCGAGCTGTTTGGTAACACTGACCCCATTCTGGTTCGGGTCACACTGTGTGTTGACAAGGATGTTTGGCATTCTTGACTTAGTTGGTTAAAATTAAATTTTAGTTAGTATAAAGGTAATATTTCTCCCCAGGAAATTGTTTAGTAAGAAAAATCTAGATATTATACTTTATTTTTTTATGTCATATCTTTCTATGGGTGTCATGTGGGAAAGAAGGCGACGCGGCGATGGGAAAAAATTCAAAAAGTTGGCAATGTGCCTGCCAAGCTTGGGGAAAAGGGTGGTCCCACCCATTCATTTTAGGGGAGGCTATATTCAACTGTGGACGTACATGATAATCGTTAAATAAGTAATAGTAATGAAATGTTTTGTATAAGTTGAGTTTTTGGGGCCTTGTTTAGTCCAAAATCTTTCCTCTCTTTTTTATTCCTGATAGGTTAGCCTTTGACCTCTATCTCACCTGATTGTAAGTGATGATGTGGTCGAAGATGTTGTTCAGGCTAACCTAGAAGTACTGGCTCTCTTGGACAAAAATTCTCTATACAATTCTACAGTAAAATATTCCTTTTTTACTCCAGAATTTTAGACCGATAAAATATCATCGGCTTTAAAGGTACATAAATTAGGTAGGTACCAGCAATAGTTTTCTATTATTTGACTATAAATATTTTTTTTGTATTGTGATCATGCCTAGCTATCAACAATGTAATGTTCAAAAGGACACTTCTTTCAATATTTTTGACATTATATCATATTTATTTTAACTATCTAAAGTTTTGTCTATAAGCTGCGCCGTTGCCGCTCCGTTGTTCTGAAGTAGTAATATCTATGTTATACAGAATAAATTGGTAAGATGTTATTCTGTCATATTAATGGACATATTCTTAGAATATGTATACCAGGAACAACGAAATAAGTTAAGTTTGAGGATTTATTAATAGTCACACTACTCGACTGCGGGACTACGAGCGTCTCCCTGTCCTTAAATAAATAAGAAAAACTCTATGGGGCGATTGTTTTGGTCCAAAAACCGGCAACATTCTAATTATTTATGAAGACAATGCGCTTCAAAGCTGTAAGAGAGAGATTTATATTTAAAATTAGAACCGCATTTACACACGAATTATACTAATGATAGACAGATATAATACAATAATAAATAGTCAAAGCTAAATATATAAACAGATAACAAATATATTAAAATGAAAATTATAAAAAAAAGTTAATTCTACCGTAATTATTCGTCTAAAGTTTCGCATTACTTTTAATGGCACCCAGTGAAATATTGGCCTAAAAATGTTTTGAACCCAAGCGCGAGCATGTCTTAATTTGGTTTTGTTTTAATTAAAGAGATATTCAAATCGATCAGAAGGTAAACCGGCGCTGTCAAGGCCGCTGCTGGAACATTCTAGCAGCTGCCTTGAGAGGCTAAGTTCGGAAGTTTTAATGGTCGACTCAGCCCAAAGCGCGTTGAGCCCGCGGGCTAAGTAGATGACTTTAAATTTTTTATTGGTCAAAATTCAGACCACAATGCCCAAGGGATCACTCTCTATCTCTTACAGAACAATCGAACCTATTCTTCAGTTGACTAGAAAACAAGTAATTTCTCACCAGTGTCAAGGTGAACCCGTGGACTGCCGGATTAGAATTGCACCTCCCCATATCATATCGTGAGTGTCGTAAGAGGCGACTAAGGGAAAAATACTGGAAGGTGGGCAGCAGTGCCTTCTAAAGAACTGACATATTACACTGCGATCCCCAAACCGCCTGCCATGCGTGGGGACTATGGCCTACATAGGGGAGGCTGTGTTCAGCAGTGGACGATCTGGCGGATACAGTACAGTCAAGCTGAAATGTCAGGTAATAAGTTAGTGTAATCGATTCCGGACGGGTATGAAATATTAGTGTCATATTCCCCGTGAAAAGTACGACTGTGGAGTAAACTTAATTGTATGTCGAAATTTACGAAGGTGTAACAATCGGGAAAAGTTTTAATTTAACCATTGATTTCACAGTTCACAGTTCTGAACGCGTCTCAACGGACTAGCCCATAATACAACAACTACTTCGATATTTACTTGATCAACTGCTACATTTCAGTTCTCTACGCAATTTCAATCCACCGACATTACTGAGTAAACACAAGAAACAGGGCTAAGTTCAGCCATCTCAACATTACCACTAGTTTAAACTCAGTAAGTTTGTTTAGTTTCCGTTAACTTCAATATTTAGCTATAGCAGGTTTGGTTACCAGTTCGTAATTAATTATAAAGTGACACTCATATACGTATTTCGTGCCAATGTTCCTCGTTTTTTGCAAAAACCAATTATAAAAGAGTTAAATAAATATATACAAATAATTAATAATATTAAGTCAATACTCAGGTTATAAAAATGTCATCAGACACGTGTAGGTATTCCAGAAGAGGTAAAAGCATATACTATTTGCCAAATATGTTTAGGCGCCCATGTAAAGGGGCACCTTGATCTTTTTCCTCCTCCTTTTAACCCGATTATATTTTATTTATACCCCCAATAGAAACCCACTACCGACTAAAAGCCCAGGTGTTCCACTGTTCTATTCGCATCTCCTGTCTCGATGGATGCCTCGGAAGAGGGGGGAGGGGGGGCAGTCCCCACAACCGATGCACCAAGCCTCCTGATAGGAGATGGAGTGCGTGGCCAAACGTGTCCGCGCTCTACGGAGTGTAAGATAGAGAGTGTTTTCACATTTGTAACAGGAGGACAAACGATGGGGCGCCTCCCCTCGTCATAATTAAGTGATCACCGACGCTCATGGACATTCACAACATAAAAGGCATCATGGATGCGTGAGTAAGATTTTTTTAACCATCTAATTTAATTATTTCATGGAAGAAAATCGTTACTTTGAACTAATTATAGCAAATTAAATAATAAGTCAAGTAACGCGACATCTTTCATAAAACAAACGGAAACAAGAAACATTCACAATAAAAAACTGAAGCATGCCAAAACACAATTTGCAAGTTATAAAGGACCAATTCTGCACGGAATAATGCTTTTTATACATTTACAAAGTAAAAATTGTTCCTTGGAGCTACATCAAAGAGCCATCTTGAAAGGGCTCGTCCCTCGAAGGTTACAAGCGGTTTGTAAAGTAATTTTGTTAATTAGACAAGTATAAGGAAGATTATGATTATCTTTAAATATTAGGACGTCCAACAAGAGCAACATTGAAGAACTAATTAGAAGCTATCAAGTTAAGGTCTTATTTACAATTATTATTTTATACAGAGCATGGAATTATTTGGACATATAATGTTGTCTTAGGTTTTCGCGATTATTACACATAGTAATTAAACAACTTTTAACGGTTTAAATCGCGTATATTTATCATTATTTTTGTTCCGACGTTTCAAATACTTTGCAGTGATCGTGGTCACGGGGTGACTGACCACGTGACCACGACCTCCATCCTCATATTACGAAAAAAAACAATTCGTAACAATAAACAAAAACTGAACACTCTAAAAATAATTATAAACGATAAAAACAATAATAAATAATAAGGAAATTCACAATCGGCGAGAAACACATTCGATTTTAAATCGGATTTGCAAACAAGCAAAAAAGGCGTCAGATGGAAAATGTCGAAGATCCCTCCAGTGTGGCAATTAAAACCAAAAATATCTTACACTATATCTTTCAGGCTTGAATATATGCGTAAATATGTACGCGCATAAAAAAGTGTTTATTAGTGAATACTAAAGTAATCAATTATTGCTTACAATATATTTTTTTATGTTAAATGCTGCATCGGTTTCCAAAATTAGTATAATTACTAAGTACATGTAATTTTTTTGCACGGTTAACCCCTTTGTTTACATTTTTGATCTCGAATAAAAAACCAGAGTATAGGTTGTAACAACTTTGTCACTTTGACGAACCTCTACTTTGTTTACACGGTTTTTGATTAAAACCTCGAGAATCACGCTGGGAAGACCCGAAACTCGTAAGAAACGTAAATTTGAATAGTTTCTAGTCTTCTTGTTCTGCGCTCTTCTCTATTAAGAGTAGGTTAAAATTTAATAAAAAGTAGAATAACGATTTCAGTAAAAGTGTATTGAGCATTTTCAATCAGACCCATTGTCCATACCCGATATAGTAATGTCACTAACGTCCACCCATCCAATTCATGACCGCGGCGGACGTTACTTAACTTTTGCTGATCGGTTAAGAACAGCTAAGCAAACTTCGCTACGAGCGCTTCATAATGGTGATATTGGCGCTAAATTAGTCTAAACCATTCAGAACGTAAGTTTTCAGCGCAGCACTGCACTATGAACACCAGAACATGTAAAAGATCAAATTTTGTATTAAAACATATTATAATACGACACACAGAGTAGCCATACTCCGTACTTTAACTCGATCGCTATACAATAGCTTTTTAGAAAACGTCATAAGTTTGTAGTCCACAATTTTTCCATATTTTTATCTGTAAAATTGCTTCCCTTACGTAATAACTAAAGCAAACACAACACGGCTCTTTGCTTAATTAAGTAACCCTTGAAAAACACCCCTTGCTAATTAAATTTGTTCTGGGTTGGTTTCTGAATACAGGCTTTTATTAAATTTATGTTATTTTTGTCTAGTTTTAATTTAAGAAGAGAGAACACTTTAAATATAATACTCTCTCCTTATTAGACTAGAACGGGATTCATAGGACACTTTTTTATCCTGATTGAATAGTTGGTTCCCGAGGAGCATCTAGGTGCTTGGCAGTTTTTTTCTTTAGGGCCATAGCTAGTAGCGCATTCCATAAAAACGTGGTTTTGTCATATTTTAAATACCAAGTGCTTAACTTTAAACTTTTTGAAAATTTTGCACCCATGTCCTTGAATCTAAAATATTTGCTTCTGATTTGATGTCAGTTAATAAAATGTGTATTTTCAAATTATTTGGAAAAACAATTTTGCACGGTACTTCTTATTTTCACATTTAGAGATGGAATAATTAACAAAACGAAAAAAACAGAAGCATAGATTTAAGGTTCAAGGACATGAATGCAAAATTTCAACGAGTTTGAATACTTTTTATTTATAAGACGAAACTACGTTTGCATGGAAACAGCTACGAAAACACTAGCCTTAAAATAAAAGGTTTAAGGGCAGCAAGAATAACAATAAGGTATCCATTATCCGTTTACATATTTTATGAGCAAATTTCATGGAAATCCATTAAAACACGTGAAAAAGTAACAAACAGACAGAATAAACTACTCAGGTATCATATTGTAATAGTTTGTGACGTCACGTCGGCTTAGCAGGAAAATTAGGCAGAATTGTCACTAGACATATTTTTATATTTTTTAAGTGTTTCATTAAAATATTAATTTGATGTTTTCTTAAAATATTTTAAAAATCTTTGTTATTATTACTATAATAGTATTATTTCACGTAATCTAAAAAATAAACTTTGAACAATATAAATATAAACGCTACACCTTCCTCAAACAACGATCAAAAGAGAGATACCCATTAAAGTAATGTCCCTCCCCTAGATGGCTACAGTCCTCTGTAATTCAATTAAAGTGTAAAAAAGAAAGTGTTGCGAAAGACGGTGTGACGAACGAAACGAGTTAATTACTTTCGAGAGGGATTTTTCTATGGCAGATAAGGTTTGGCGTTCCGTGGGGGTTGTATAGAAACCTAGTGCGGAACAATGCCGCTGTCCCGAAATGTTCTCGGAAAAGACCATCGGATGGAGATGACTTGAGCACTTGAGTGATCCAGTCTCTTTACTTAAATGAGCTACATGTATCCCATACAGGAAACGAAAATAAAACAAAAGAAACCCCCTTTTGTTTTGAACTTTTACTTATTATTATTTGTTAGGCCATCCGCCATACTAACAAATATTGTGAAAATTTCAACTGGCTCCAACAGACGGACAGACCACCGAGACATATAGTCTGTTTTTTTTGACAAACGAGTACTGAAAATTTTACTGCGTTGCTATTGGCCCACGTAATCAACATAATGTCCGTTCCACACGAACTCTGTAGTTACATGTAGGTACATTCAGTTGAGTCTTCGGCTACCTGCGCGTCGAAAATATTGCTTGTAACGATCTAATACTACTTTAGTATTGGGCTAAAAGGGTGCAACTTTTGAATTGAGGTAAGAAAAACAAAGATCTTTTTGAAATTTGCTGTAGCTAAGTCAACAAATCGTCTCGTCATACGTTTGTCGACGTTCTCAACCCAACTGAACTCGTTAAGTATCAAGTGAAGGGTTACGTGGTAGGAAATAACAATATTTATGAAATTCATGAAGTTTGAACTTTTTTGTTACAAAGAGTAGCTAAAGTAGATAGATAACAATGGTGGGTAACATGTCTTAATTATGTCATAACCAAGATAGAAACAATAATGTACGGAGTCGACAATCATCTACAAAATATGTTAGAGCTATTTATTATTGATGCATGATTTGCAGAAAGTTCATCAGAAGGATGACGATAATTTTTAAGATTACAAGAATTGTAGTAGAATTATTTGATTTTTATAATTACAATATTGTTTTATTTAATATAATGCGAACAGAAAATGTTGTAACAAATATACTAAGTATGCAAATTTAAATCATAATTTATTAATTTAATTTTCTCTAGTGTACATTCCCGAAGTATTCAATATGAGCGGGCCTTAACAATTTCAGAACAAGAACAAAAACATTGACCAATGACGGCAATGATCCATCTCACTCTGTCAATATCGGAAATGTGCGAGAGATATACTGAGTACTCGTTTGTTAAAAAAAACAGACTATAGTAATATTGGCAAACAACAAATCTTAATAATTATTGTAGAAAGCAAGGAATTTTATTCCGTATTATTGAGTACGGAACCAAAGACGCCTAATTATATGAACACTTGACGCGTATTTTATCTATTGAAGGTTCTTCAGGGGTCCCTTTGTAAAGAACTGAAGGGGTTTGTTTAATCCGGGGGATTGTTACGCGACGAGAATCTGTAATTTTGTAATGGGTTTAGAGTTGTCGCGGTCGAAAACAAATTGATTTCGAATGAGTTGACGCTTAAGGATTACAACTCTATCTACTTATTCGATTCTAGTATTTATGTTTGAACTATACAGTGTACTTTATATAATATTATGTGAACATAATTTCGTTAAAATTTATTACATCTTGCCCCCTTACTAATAATAATCGTTATATAGTACTGCGCATAAAAGTCTTCCTTTGCACAGTACCATCAACCGCCACAACGCACACCATCGAACAGAGGCCTCCCACATTAGGGGGATTGGTCATAATCCCCACGTTTGGGAGACGTCTAGGTGATCGCAATATTAGATGGGAGTTCTTCAAAACGCACTGCAGCCCCTCACTACTCTCACAGGAAGATATAGGAGCTTCAGTTCTAACCCGGCACCCCAAGAGGAAAGTTATGCAGCGATTATTAGTAAGTGGGTTATGTTTAAACTCTTAACTTAGTTCCTTAAGCTTATTTTGTTTTGTTTTTTTTTTTGTAAATAGACTAACCTAACCTTTGACCACCACTTTGATATGAATGAAAGTGATACAGGGACGATGTAGTCAAAAATAGTACCAGGATAGAACTTGCAAGGGTGCTTAATCTCAAAGACAACTACCAAAATAAACCGTTAAATGCTTGGTGACAGATTTTCTAACTGATCGTGGTAGCTAGCCAGGCGAGCATTCGCAAATGCCGTCATGCAAACCTGTCGTAACTCTGAAATATGTTACAAAACCTATCGCCAAGCACCTAATAGTATGTTCCGGCAGAATTCTTTGAGAGCCAGTAAAATTACAGTAACTATATGTCTCAAAGTGATGGACGCAATGCAGTTCGTACGTAAGCGATAACCTCTGCCTATATTATAGATGCATCACATGCATCTGTTATAGGCAGAGGTTATCGCTTGACATCAGGTGGGCATTGAGCTTGATCCCTCACAATCACATTAAAAAGAAAAACACTGGTAAGATTAATCGACAGATACGTTCGGATGAGTACCACTGCTTTGTGCATTGACTTGTCCATGTGCAGAATGTCGCTTACTATCCCTATATTTACACGACTGCCCAAAAAAGGAGAGTTATGTATTCAGAGTTCACGTATGTATATAGGTTTATGAGTTATATGTTAGTGAGTTCCTTTATTCCATCATAACTTCTAAACGGCTAAATCGATTTTAATTATGAGATATCATTAGATTTGACTTGATAACGCAAATACCCCTGGGTACATAAAACAATTATAAACTGAGGCCATATTATGCATTAATAAAAAAAAACATTCTAACCCACCCAGTGGGGGCTTTAAAAAATGATTCCATATATAACTATAACTTGCAGTTTTAATTTCAATGGAAACCATAAAAAGTTTAACGTAAATAAGTAATTGGCACTCGGGTTTCTATATTTTTTGAATTAATTTATATTAGTTTACACTAGCTTTCCTGACGCAGCTCCGCTCGCACGTATGGCGATTATCTTGTTATACCATGAACTACTTTTTGCGGAGTTGGATAAAAACTATCCTATGTCCTTCCCAGGGTCTCTAACTATTTCCATACCTAATTTTATTCAAACCAGTCAAGTAGTTTTCAAGTTTATTCGTTGCATACAAAAATACAAATCTTTCCTCTTTATAATTTTAGTATAGATATAGATTGACCAGTACACATAGTAGCATCTTTTCAAAAACCTCTCTATATTCACTTCTGAATCTATACTGGAAAAGTCAAGATGCATGTCAAGCGTAGAGATGATGGAAAACCGTTCACCTCCTCGGGGGAGGCTATATTCAGTAATGAATGTAGACACCTCCCAACTAATGCAATGTTACATTATAAAACGACGCAGGCACCAGCGTTGCACGCGATACATTACAGTAAGTACTACTGGCTGCGCAGTAGGTATAATGACGCGTCGGGAGGTGCGACAAGCAAATTAACTGGATATGAACTCGCACGAAACTCCTTCTATATTGATGTGGCATACATAACAAGCCAGTAGAACAAGTTGTGAACTTTTTGGAAATCATTCAATATTGAAATATAATAAATATCTCTATATCGAATAATAACAAATATTAATAAAATATTTTAAGAAAACATCAATTTTACATTTTAATGAAACACTTAAAAAATATATCTAGTAACATTTGTCACTAGATATACATAACTATCTAACTCATGACCGTGGCGGACGTTGCTTAACTTTGCTGATCGGTTTTACTCGGACTCGGACGTTGTTTAACAGCTAAGCAAACTTCGCTACGAGCACTTCGAATAATTTTCCCTATTAGGCTCCACGGTTAACATGATTTAATCACTTGGCATCATATGACGTAAATTTATGTTAATGCTTTTCGGTCTCTCTGTGACTATTTTTTCCATTTTTATATGATGATGTGGTTTACTACGCGTTGCGCAATGAGCGCGATACTTCGATTTGGTGTGATGAAATATATTATTTACTAACGAGCAATTAGGCCTCTACAGACCTAGTTACAACTTTATAAACAAAACTTTATTTACTGTTTGAATTTTAGGCTAAATTAGAACTTACGGTTAAATGCAACGGATTTTTATGCATTTCCATCTTTGTTGGTGCCACGCCAGACAACATTAAAAGCACATACCATAGAAATAGCTCCATAGAGTAATATTAACAGTTTCTTTGCCTGTACGGCCCATACTGATATAACAACAAAGCCAGTGCAGTGCAAAATAATTTATATGCGGAATCGAACGCGACTGAATTTTAAATCTATATTACTCGTATTGAGAGAGTTACGGGCTGTGTGTGTGTGTGTGTGTGTTCGATTCATTTTGTGCCAGATTAACAGAGACCATAGCAGCAGCTGTAGATATTCCTATGCATCTGAATAACTATCGATATAACCATGATTGTGGTGAGGGCGATTAGTCTATGGGTTGTTTTGACGAAGTTTCGTTTAGGGCTTTGATGCGATTTCTAGACTGTATTATACGCATGTATCACTCCGCTAGAATAACACTATCATAAAATTTCCCCGACCTTTTCGCCCAATCTCCATTCTTTAAGCCAGCCATTGATTATGGCAGAGTTCTTAAAATACAAGCTGGGCCTCCTCGAAATGCTCCTAGTGTAAAACCAAATATACTAAATATATTAAATATTAAAGATGTTAGAAAATGACCTGTATTTAATCAATTATGTTTGTTACTATTCCACTTGAAAAACACGTTTGATTAATTAGTTTACGGTAGCCTCTGATTTATTTGTACTATCACCTAATCAACGTCCGTCAGATTCAATTATGGATAGTAATTAATTACAAAACCGACGCCGCTAATTGAGTGTGCAGTGGTTTGAACTGTATCTGAAGTGTGGCTGGAGCTTTATTTAACTTTAATAATAACTAATTTGGTGCTCATGGTATGAATAGGAGAGATGACGAGCAGTAGAACAGAGTTGAAATAAAATACTGCTACAATTGACCGACCCTACTTAGCATGGGGATATGGTCAGAAAAAAAGAATATCTAGCTCATATATAATTTTTAGGGATTTTAAGTGTTATTGCCACGGAACAAGCCCGAGGCCCACCTGATGTTAAGGGGATTAACCTCTGCCTATACAGGGTTATTGGTAAAATGCTAACAACCTCTTAGGGTTGACTTATGCTAGTCATAATAACCCTGTTTATGTCGCCTATCAGGTATAAATAAAACATTTAAAAAAACGTACAATAATAAATCTGGTCAATCAGGGCGGGTTTTAATTTTGAAAATATTTAAAAATTCACACGAATAGGGGAAATAATATAAAATCCGGGTGAATGTTTTCAACGATAATGAAGCGATCCCTCTGGATCGACACCTGCGAATCCAATTAGCAACAATAAACCGGGATAAATCAGGATAAATCTGGCTTAAACTGGTTAGACTGATTGAAAACGAATAGCCTGCTCGCACACAGAGCGGTTTGAACATGATTGCTGATATTTTGTACGATACTATGAAGCTATGTTACTTAGTAGTAGAGACGTAGTAGAAAGTAGTAGAGACAAAATAGGCTATAAACCTCTTATAAATCTTCGTTTTTTAATTGGAATTTTTCTTTTAACACACTTGTCATTCGTCAAGTAAAGAAAATTGGAATTTTTTCCTGTTTTTACTGTTGTAGGTTTCGTAACCAATGTCATTGAATCTCATCAAATCAACCATTATTTGGAACAGGATAACACTCCAGGAACACAGATTTGAGAAAATAATACAAAACAATTTTCATAACGAAACAACTGACCTTTGTACGATACGAGTAAATTTCATGATGTGTCTATGTCCCATAACAATACCTACATGTTTTGGAACAATGTACCGAGGAGATGAATCCACTTAGTGAAGAGTTTAATTACCTGAAACAAAAACGACGGAATATAGAACCATAAAAAAATAGGCAAAGCATGTCTTTTGTCAAATGATAATTGTAGCTTATAATAAAAAGTATGAAGCCTTAAACAAAAAAATAGATGTACATAAAACCTGTCTTTTCAGGCAAAACGTTTAACTATATGTATGCGATATTTAAGTCGAGGATAAAGTGGGTTTTGGGGTCACCCTGCATTTCAGTTTGATGGCTATGAAATAAGGCAGTAATACGATACTGTAGGTAAAATCTCTTTAATAAAATTGTTACTGATAGTTCAACGATTTTCTATTTAAAGTGTAGTTTGTCCAAATTTAAGGCTGCATCTTTAATAATACTCACTCATCTATGCAAGTTATTAAAGACCCAGGCAAAGTTCTTCATAAAATATATTACAAGCCGAACAATCGTGGGCGTCGAAACCTTAGCTTCTTGTAGACCTTTATTCGGGAAACTTAATTTTCTTACCCTTATAGGTCTCTACATAATGCAGACTAGCTTATTTATAAAAGAATATGCTCAGTTATGTAGAAAGTTGTGCGATAATGATTATTTTAAAAGTTCAGGTAGAGACCCAACTCTACTTATCGTACCTACCAAAATGCCGTACTACGGCACTTCACCACAAAAATTGTGAGGTAATTTTAGTTAAAGTCTTTAATAATACTTAGAAATACCAAACAGAATAAGACAGTTTTACATTGAATTACTTTAAAATAAAATTTCACCAGTTCCTAACGAAGCGCTGTTTTTATGATTTAAAGGATTTTTTGACTTTAAGGATATTTCATAGTAATAACATAATAATAATATAATTTAATAATGGTAAATATTTAATTTTAATTAATGGTGACTTATTCATGCAAATTAGTTATTTTCACTTGTTTTGTAATGTAAAATTATGTGTAGGTTATAACAAGGATATCTTCAATATATTTTATATTATAATTTCACATTAATTTAATTGTGTATATTTATTTATGTTTTACATAATATTTCATGCCCTATTGTGACGAAGTACGCCAAGCTGTTCAATAGAACCTAAATAATTGATCTCTATTATGTGACCGTGTTTCTGGTAAATAAATATCATTTCATTTAATTTCACCTCTCTTTGTTAAATAAACATCATTGCATCACGTCTGCACTAAGCATTAAAGCCTTAAAAGCAGTTTTGGTTCGCTTACGCCGGTCATAAACACTATTTTACGAGCGTGTGAAGCAAAAAAAGAGCTTTTACTGCAAAATTTATAACATACATAGTTAATAATCAACCAGACCAAATTTTTAATAGTTCCCCTTTTTAAATCTTAACATCTTAAAGTTATTAAATCTATATCACATAAATACGAAGAAAATATAGTACCAATTTGATAGCCACTCAAACGGCAAAGACGAACGTTAAAAGCAACATTTTAATGAACAAGTAAAATTTTAAGTATTATCTCTCGGTAAGTATAAACACTTTAATTTGTATTACCATACCTACATAGCTTCTTTAATTTTATATTACTGTATTTTATTTAAAAACTTTTAAAAATAAATTAAGTGATGAAAAACATGTAAATCCAAAATGAGCATTGGCGTATTAAGTTAAGAGATGTATTATGATAAAAAAAAATTTGACAAACAAGCTTATAAGCGGCGAGTTACCACATTTGCAAGTAAGATTTTTACTTCACTCAGTCAAATTTATTACATACGAATTCTTTTTTTTATTACAGGCTTAGCTTACTTAGCCCTTGACCACAACTCAAGGACAGCTGCCGAAACACTCTAGTCCATGGTGATGGATTTTTACTTGAATGTGGTTGCTAGCCAGATGTCCGTCTGGCTAGCAACCGAAAATGGCAGGGCACATTGTTGTGCAGCTGAAGCATGCGGCAAGAATCGATATATGGACGATCTGCGCGGCAGTCCACAGCCACTAGGCTCACTGCTTCGAGAATGATGAAGCTTAATTGAAAACAAACACTTTTCCGTCCCATAAAAACATAAGTACAGCAGCCAATCTCCACCGTTCCAATTTTGCCTGTCATCGAGCGCTTAACCACTCTACCGACCAAACAATCTTGATCCTTTACCGACCGATCTTGATACTTTACCAACCAATCTTGATACTTACAGTGAGCTAAAAAACAGTGACATTGGACGGCCGCGGGAAAATGGCGAAGGAATTATTTTATCGCAAATTGAATTCCCCTGTCTTGTCCCGGACGTAAGGGTCCTGAGGCCAGGGTTCGCACACTTGCAAAGTACACAGTATGTTGACTTTCAATTTGGTATATACTAACGACTCTTTCTAGTCATACATAGTATCAATACAGTAAGTGTTTATTGCTGCAGTCACGACTATTACCGTATGACAAACAAAATTAAAAAATCTTAACTCTTGGCCCACTAAAATGCCTACAACATTTTCTCATATAAAGGAAATGAAAATTTATCTCTTTCCCGGATTTACAACTTTAAGCAGAATAAATTTTCTATTTTATAAAATACGTGATGTATTTAGGTTTTTTTCCTTGGGCCTATTTTTTTCTTATTATGCAAATTGACAACTTCTGACTATCTTCACAATAATGACAGCCTGCAGCAGCATGGCTAGGCAACCCTAGAGTTAGCTCAAATTATGATAATTTCTGTTACTGTTTGGCTCGTATATGGTAATGTGATTTTCATATCGATTTTCCGTCTATTTTTCCTATTTGCCTCTGAAACAAGCGGTTTTGCTTAATGTCCTGTTAATATTTAATGGCGGCAGCGTTAAGTCTGATTGTTTGGCTTTATTTTGTTTTTGGGGTCCGAAATGGAAATTAATGATAACGGAACTCTTATCGGATATTGTGCTTTTATTGTTCAGTTTATTATATATTTATTTGTTTTATGGGGTTGAAGGGCAAACGAGCAGGCGGCTCACTTGGTGGCAAGTGATAACCGACGCACACGGATATATAATTTTAGATATGCTAACGAACGTGCTATTACGACATCCATTAATTTTGACAATAATACCATCATCACTCCTAAATGTAGTACAACACGGCTGTCTCTTATAGCACTATAAATTAGGCGTTAAATAAAGAGAGACAGAGAAAGGTGGTTTATTTTGGCTTCACATTCCCTTTGAACTTACTAAAAACTTACGAACAACAAAGGCATTGAGAGCTAGTAATTCTAGGTTAGCCTGAACAATATCTTCGAACACTTTATAATTTAGCATCAGGTGAGATACCTAATGGTCAAAGGCTAGCCTAGCTATACGAAAAATGTTATACTTAATACATAATTTAATGTCATTATTTATGTACCTTTACTTTAGGCAATTGTGGCGTAATTGAAGCTATTGGCGTTAGAGTGAGTATTTATTGAGATTGGATTGGAGTGATAGACATTGAAATCTTAACTTTTCTAACAATATAAAAACTATAATACCTAAATGCCTACGACTTTATTAGATGAAATGGCTTCTGGAATTAGAGTGAAAAAGCAAACGATCTGTACCTTATCATCTTCTAACCCTTATTCCTCTCCTGTGTGGATTGGCTATGACTTCTATGGCAACATAAGGCTAACAACGTATAAGGCAACACTAGAATATATAATTGTAAAATATTTGGAGTTTGTTATAAGTCCCGCTGCCTTCTTGACGCCCTCTCTCCTTGGGTAAACTCTCGTTATCAGTATACCCATTACTTTTTGGGTAATCAGCGCCTGGTATGGATATGCAGCAACACCCTACTCACAACTAAATGAGTGGTGGAAAGTCACTAATTGCAGTTTACGATATCCATCAATAGGATATAGGACAGCCTTCATATATTCAAAAGTCGGAAACTATATTTCTTCCTACGTAGATGTGATTCAGCAATCTGTAATTCACATGTCAACCGGAACGTCCACCATTGAACAAGGTCACCACTGAGGGGATTTGCCATAATCCCCACGCTTGGCAAGCTTTTTGTGGATCTCGGTAGAAAGTGTCAGTTCTTCAGAAAGCGCTGCGCCCATCTTCCGGTATCTTTCCCTTAGTCCCCTCTTACGCCACCCTCGGGAAGTAATAGGGGGTGAAACTCTAACCCGACATCCCACGAGGTCCGGCACCCCACGCGGTGTAATTATGGCCTGCAAAATAACGGACTGCATAAAACCATCTTTATGCGTAAGACTTTATCAGTCAATCACTATACAATTACTTGAATTGTTGGAGGATTTGTCGTGAAGGTTTGTGACAAAAAACCTTATTGCAATCAATATCCTTTGTCCTTATCAGTTTCCTTTCAATATCACTTAGTTCCACAGGCTGTACTAAATCCCAGTCACGTTGGCAGATCCAATTTGTCAGCTCTAGTTTATCTGTGACGCGAGCTGAGCACCCTATGAACAGTGACAGCGTCTGAAGGCACCAGCTTTAAGGAAGGGGAGGGGGTGTAAGTGAGTTCGCTATGCGTAGTTGCTTTCGAATTCGCAAAGGTATTTTATTGAACACAGCAGTTTACTGCTACGAAAACAATGATTGCTTTTACGAAGTTAAATTACAAAATGTTGTATTAAAAGATTTTATAATATAATAAGTTTTATAAATATGATTATGGCGTTTGTCGTGCAAGAAAGATAAAGAATAGATTCAGGCGTTACTTTTCGGAAATCCATATTTAAAAATAACAAATATTTAAAAAACATTTTAAGAAACCTAGAAATAAATATGTGACGTTACAAATGCCACGCAGCCGAACGAAAAGAAAGAATTTTCGACGCGTGTCGCTTCTACACGAAGCATCCTCAGGAGGTTATATACTGTATTGTATCAGCCGGATAATCCAATGCTGATTACAGGCTCCCCCAATATTGGGTTTGCCATTATACCCACGCTTGGCAGGCGGCTTGGGGATCGCAGTGTGAAATATCAGTTCCTCAGAAAGTGCTGCTGCCCACCTTCTCGTGTGTTAACCTTAATCGCCTCTTACGACACCCACGGGTAGAGACGGGGGGTAACATTCTAGCTCGGCACCCCACGGGTACACCTCCACTTGACTCTTGCTTCGAGATAACTTTCGATCGTGCGCTCGAAGAGAAGAAGGAGAGAGGAGATGAAGGGGAAAGTTAGTGACCATCACTTCTCTCTTTATTCTCTAAACAGAAAGTGACGGCACTTTCTGTGTATGCAAACAGCTCATAAAAGTGATCGTCCATCATGACTGTTCTTCATTATAAAATTGAAAATTGATAAAACATGTAACGAAGCATGAAGGAGCCTTTAAAAGTCATATTTTTTAAGACCACTTTTTTAATGTCATTCACAAACTGAAATCGATTTGTTATTCTTGTATTGATTCTTAAGTCCCATATTATCTTTAAAATTCCACATATAAAGCGATATATCTAAAACTCTGCTTTGTGCTCCTAAGTGCTGACTAACGGCTGCCTCCTGACGCTGTCACTCTTCATAAGCTCGCCTCGCAAATGAATCAGAGCGGATAAATTGAATCTGCTACCATGGCCGTGTTTTATAAATAAATTCAAATATGTCAAATATTCTGCCTTAAAGCATTAGTGCGCAAACGCTACTGTGTTTAGGCATACGGGGCACTGTAGCAAGTGAAATTATTGAGCGAGCGAGACATGGGAACTAGCTCTTGAGTGAGTAAACATATTTACCAACTACTATTTGGTAGGTACCAATTATTAATTTGAAGCAGTGATGGCTCAGTGGCATTGGCTATGGACTGCCGCGCAGCAGGTCCATGGTTCGAATCCCGCCCAGAGCTTGAGCTTCATCGCATGGTGGAAGGGCATTTTGCGAATGCCCGCCTGGCTAGCAACCACCCTCAAGTAGAAAATCTGTCGCCAAGCACCTAACGGTGTGTTCCGGCAGCAGTCCTTGAGAGCCAGAAAAATTACAGTCTAATGAGACCTAACAACTGGACGTCTCAGTGTGATGGGCACAGTGCAATTCGTCGTTGACGAAATGCGTCTGTTATAGGCAGAGGTTTGTCCACTTAACATCAGGTGGGCCTCGAGCTTGTTCCGTCACAATAACATTAAAAAAAAAAAATGTAAATTAGCGATGACAGTTATTTTTACTAGCTATAAAAATGAGTGTATGTCTGAGAGTAGTGTATGAGTGTATAGTTAGTTATAACAGTTATTTTTACCAGCTATAGGCTGGTAAAAATAACTGTTATAACTAACTATACTGGTATAAACCAGTCACACCGGATGGTAAGTGACGATGTTGTCCAAGATATAACAGGCTTATTTTTATTTATCTATGCTTAGAGGCAGATTTTATCCTGGAGGCTGAATTTAGTAAATATTTACTCGTACTGCATATGCGTCGTGGTTACCCTACTGTGGGTAAATAGAATATACGTCCCTTAACAAGGGCGACGCGTGTTTCATTTGACGTGAGTGAATCAGTTGTGATGAGGGCGTTCCAGGAAAATTAGCGAACGCAGCGCTTTCTTTGCTTCGTTACGTTCTTGAATGTAACTGTTATGAAATGTTACTTGGATACAGCGACTACTCAAGTAACACTTCATTCGGGCCTAGGTTGTAAAAATGTAAAGCCATTTTTAACTTTTTGACCCTTCCAAAATCCAAAGATAATGTATAAGGGTCGTAAAAAGGTTAATGCTTTGCTATCTGGTCATATTTAGTACTTGAGAATGATAATGATAAGCCCTAAGAGAAATTGTTCATTATTACAACCTTGGAGCCACTGACATGGGTTTAAATTTACGTTATTTTGGTTTGTGTATTCAAGTACTCTAATGTATTATCTAAGATTTGTAAATGGTTCGCCACTAATAATCTTCTCCTAAATTCAAAAAAGACGAAATGTTTAAAGTTTTCTTTACCAAATGTTCCTTATGTTGAACCAAACATAAAGCTTGGCCCAGATAAACTCCCTATTGACAAAGCGACAGTCTTCCTGGGAATCAAAATGGATTCCACTTTACAATGGGATCCACAAATACATGATCTCTCCGGAAGACTTAGTTCTGCTGCATATGCAGTTCTTAGGATAAGACAGTTAACAGACGTAGCTACTGCTCGCCTAGTTTATTTCGCGTACTTCCACAGTATTATGTCGTATGGCGTATTGCTGTGGGGAACTGCTGCTGAGATAGAGACAATCTTTATCATACAAAAGCGTGCAATTCGAGCCATATATAAAATGGGTCCTAGGGAATCTGTGAGGGATCTTTTAAAGAAATTGATATTTTAACTTTACCAAGTCTGTATATATTTGAAAATATTATGTATGTTCGTAAAAATTTGAGTAAACTTAAATTAAACAGTGACAATCACGATTACAATACTAGGAATAAAGATAAAATAGCGGTGCCAGGTTTTAGATTAGCAAAGACAAAAAAAAGGTCCTTCTTAGGTAATTGTGTGCGGTTTTATAATAAAGTTCCTAAACATATTACAACGCTCACAGAAGGGAAATTCAAGTTGCATGTGAAAAACATATTGATTATAAAATCCTACTACACAGTTTCTGATTACATAAACGACAAAAATACCTGGACAATTCCGCCTCCGCCAAGCTATTGCCTGTCACCTACATAATTTAAACAAATAGTGTTAACTCTATTATATAGTATGTATGTAACACATTGTTAAAAGATGTTTAAAAGGATGGCCCTGAGTTTCTTGCCCGTTCTTCTCGCAGTGGCTCTATACAATTTATTTGCTGAACGTGGTAGTACAATGTAGAATATTTCAATACTAAAATTTGTAATTGACCTTCATAAGAGCGTCGTAGACGCCTAAATTGAATAAATGATTTTGACTTTGACTTTGACTTTATTTTTTATGAACTGAATGCATGATCAAAGTCCTACAAGATTATTTTAAAGCTGCGGAGGTATTCTTAAAAATTATAGTAGTCTCTGCAACTTCAAAGCATTACGATTTTTCTTCACCCCGTGACCACGATCACTGCAAAGTGTTTGAAACGTCGGGACAAAAATAATGATAAATATACGCGATTTAAACCGTTTAAAGTTGTTTAATAACTATGTGTAATAATCGCGAAAACCTAAGACAACATTATTACGATTTTCTTCCAAAATGAACTGACACAGGTATCAAAACAAGAAGTGGATATTTTAAATAATACGTAGTTAAGGACTAGTAAATACTAATCGATCTCTTTTCGGCGACTGTTGACGACTGTCGGGTCGCAGATCTGTTAAGCTCTTATGAATATCAAAAACTTAAGAAGTAAGGCTAGTCATAACATGGGTCTCATCGATAAGACTTACTCAACGAGCCGCATGTGGCTGTTTGTTCAACACTGTTGTCGTACCGTCAAACGCACGTCCTTCAACAAACAAGACTTAAAAGCAACTTGATTGTGCTCAGCGGTTATTTTCGCGACTGGCAAGTCTTGAACTACTTGCGATAACCGTAATGGGGTGATCCTTGATTTTGGTCCTGATGGTGAACTCCTCTCCCAAGGATCAGTAAGTATTTGGATTCAGATAAAATGTAAATTATTAACGGACATTTTTACAATAAATATTTGATATAAAATAAACTGAAGGTTTTTATAGCAGCTTGAATAATATGTAAAAAATATCTAAACTGCATTACAAATATTTTTTCTAAATTTTTCAAAGATAATTGATTTTGACATATAATTTTCGCTAAAATGTGACCAACTGCTTCCAAAAGTACTCCGTGCTGAAAATTTTAAAATCGATAAATCACATCCATATATAAAGTATTATTTTTTTAAATTTTCGCGAGTTTTGACAAGCAAGAGGTCCTAGCTACTAGGTGCAGCGCGCATTGTGATTGAATTTTAAATTTTCAATAATTTTTGTTTTATTTTTCGTTAAAAGCTCATAATTGAACTGAATCGCTGAGCTATGAATACAGCCTTGTCATCTTAAGTAAGCTGTTAAAGTTTTAAAAAGGTTAATTTTAATGCTTTCTACTAACTTCCTAAGGCCAACCATATTTTCTACTGATGTGAAATAAACAAAAAAGAAGTAACGTCTGCTATACGATTCAAAACATATGTTTTTTTATGGGAAAAGAAGTTTTACATAACCCGCAGCCTAACTTACAAAACACCCGCCCTTATACAGCACTATTGTCCTATAGGTTAACGATAAAGTACCAGACAAACTTTTTTTCCGACTTTTAGCAAGCTTCTTATAATAAAATTAATTAAATAAGCCATTTTGGAACATGCTAGTAGTATAACAGTACTAGCTTGAGCTATGACGAACTCTACACGTTGCCAGCTGAACCAGTATCTCACTAACACTAAGCCGCGCCCAAACCCCAAGTCAAAATTCGAAATAACAGCGTTGCCAGTTATTATTTGTTGAACAACAAAGCAAAAACTGCAACCACTGCGAAAAAATACGAGAGAACGGCGGCAACGAGATGAAAACAACGTAGCCGTTACTGTAATATAGCTGTTATAACGGAGGCAACTTCATTAGGGATGGGGTTTGTACTCGTACTAAACTTGTTGGTATTACCGCTTTCATTTTGTACGGTACACTGCGGAATGAAAATGGTATAAAAAGCGTTTCTAGAGAGTGTAGGTAGATATGCAATGATTTGGACACTTATAACGTTTTTCACCTACTCCATTTTCAATACAAATTAATTTGAAGGTATGGATTGGGCATCAATGACAATTGTAATTTTATCATATGAACAGAAAATATCTTAAGAGAATTTCTCTATAATATCGACTTACTCGACAGATCCTAGGGTTATTGATTTGAATCCTACCTACTTTGACCTTCAGAGCGTGGTAGCAACTATTTTTTCAAACGCTCTCGTGGTTAAGTAAATGGAATCCAAACGCGATCATAAAAAATGTTATCAAGCACCTTTGCACCGGCAGCTTTGTTTCTTGTTATTCTAGATCTAAAGTAGCTAATCACTTCATAGTTTACCAGCACTGGCTGGTTAAAATAGCTTGTTAGCAACAAAAAAGAATTAGGCTCCACTAGAAGATTAGTTTATGCCAAAGAGCATATAACTCCGTCTATTATCATCCAAATCAAACAAATGGCCCGAGGGAGGCACGACGCGCCATATTGAGATTGATCGATGGAGGACATAATAGGGACTACATGTGTCCTGTTTTGAAGCATTACGGTCTGGCGTGTATTGGACGCGTTTACGGACACTAAGCCAAGATAGAGGAGGAATGACATAGACTTGAACAGGCTTCGAGTGAACATAGAGAATGCTATGCCTGGAGTCTCTTTTAGTGATAAATAAGAGGACATTTGACGAAGAAGTCAACGTTGTCCACATAACCCTCAGAATTTGCAAATTAAAGTGAAAACCCTCATCGCCAACGAACCGATAACTGATGAGCAAAAGGTTTTCGAGTGACTGCCACAAGCCAGAAGATGTAAATTAGGTAACCTGCTGAAGACGCTTCGTGTTTAGAATCGTATCGCGTTGAATAATACTCCAGCTAGGCTACGTGGGGTTTTGATGTTACGTCGGTTTAGCAGGAAATTTAGTCTTTATTTAGTGGTATTTTCACTAGATATATTTTCTATATTTAATAAAGTTTTTTTTATGTGATAATGTTTTTCCGCAAAATAACTTCTGAATCTATTAATTAATCTATAAAAAAAATTTGACAATTAAAATTTAATTTATTTATTAGTTTGGATTTTTTGTGACAGCTTTTGGAATGTTTTTATTGTCGATTCAGTTTTAGAAAGGTTTCAAAATGGCGGTGACATGTTGATTGAAAACATAAAAAAATATTTTTTAGTTGCCAAGTCCTCAGCTCGCACAGGTTCTAGTAAAAGTGGTTAAACAAATTTCAAAACACAACAATGTATACATTTCCCATCTCTTTATTTGTCTTTGAACTATAATTCAAACAGAAAGCAATGTACTTGTATAATAGCCCAATTTAAAGTAGACTCTCCGTACCTCCTCTCTAAGGTGTGCAAGTACCTACACGATCAATGAGACAACTGATTTTCCTACACACCCCGGATCATTCCACTAACTATATAAGCTGAACACTTTTTTATTAGTTCAGCCAGATATTTTAGCCAACTGGACGGTTGTTCAAACCTAGATTTATTTAATTTTCTCCACAAACATTCAACAAACATAATTATCTCCTGTAACTGGTTTGATGCAATCTCTTGCTAACCCTCTACAATTTATAAATCCCTTCATTTCATAGTAGGAAGGTATAAACTGAACGATTTAAGCGTGACTGTTTTTCACATTTTTTTCTAATTTTTCTTTAAACATTATAAGTTAGGAGCAAACAAGTTTGTATTCTAGTTGCAATGTGCGGAAACATATTAATGGTATTTAGAAGATTTTTTTTTAAATAAATTATTTAAATAAAAGACAAATCGATTATGTTGTAAGTTGCTAATCTTACCTTTTGAAGCAGTGATGGCTCAGTGGCATTGGCTGTCCACAGCAGATGCATGGTTCGAATCCCGCCAAGGGCTTGAGCTTCACCGCATGGTGGAAGGGCATTTTGCGAATACCCACCTGGCTAGCGACCACCCTCAAGTAGAAAATCTGTCGCCAAGCACCTAACGGTGTGTTCTGGCAGCAGTCTTTGAGAGCCAGTGAAATTACAGACACATGAGACTTAATAACTATGTCTCAAAGTGACGGGCGCAGTGCAATTCGTGACTTGATCGTGAAATGCGTCTGTTATAGGCAAAGGTTAGGCTGTTTAGCATCAGGTGGACCTCGAGCTTGTTCCGTCACAATAAATTAAAAACAAAAACCTAAATTAAAGTTTTCGTTCCTTATTTATCGCAAAAAAGATGGTTTGCGAAAGTAAGAATAGTTTCATAGGTTTGTTCATTTACATATTTCGGTAGTCCGTGAACGCAACCTTGTGTGTAAGTAAAAGCACAGGTACAAGGTTGAACATTATGTTCACGTTCCGTTACATTGTCAACAGTTATTATGTTTGTGTCCACGAGAATGGATGTCAATACGAAACTTATGATCGATCTATTTACTGATAGCTCCCTGATGTTTCCATTATCGTTGTGGGAATATCTTAGAAAACATAAGATCAAATATCACATTTAATTAGAGCACAGAATTTTCATCTCTTGGGGTAATTGAACCCGCGTTTTATGCACCTGGTCCCTTCACCACTCGGCCACAGAGACAGGGTACGTTAGATGTAAGTTTAGCTATTTCATTTTAATAATTTTAACCTTCATGGAGGATATATTAACTCTCGAAAACCTTTAATGCTGTAATGGTTCCAAAAATGGAAAATATATTTTTATATTATTGTCATATGCATCTCGCAGCTGCTGGATCCATGTGGATGTTGTTTATTTTTTGGTGCTATAATGGTCCATTGGGATGAGTCCGTAGACTGACATGTGAATCCATGGTTTCAACCCCGCCGCAGACTTGAGCTTCATCGCATTGTGGTACGGGATTTCTTGAATTCTCGCCTGGATAGCTACTACCCTCAAGAAGAAAATCTGTTGCCAAGCATTAACGGTGTGTTCCGGCAGCTATGCTTGAGCCAGTAATTTTAGGTTAAGCCTGTTAACACCTTCGACCACAACCTCACTTACCACCAGGTGAGATTGTGGTCAAAGGTTTACCTATCAGCTATAAAAACAAAACAAAAAAAGTCGCCATAAGTCTAGTTAACTGATATAAAATTTAAACTGATATTTAAACAATGTTCTATATTGAGTGTAATTTATTCGAAGAAACATTACGGGATCTTTAATAATACCCCTGATATATTGGTATTTTACCAGGGAAACATTCTGCATGAAATATAAAAACAAAAAATAAATATGTACTTGTGTTCAAAATTAGGCATTTATGCACTAGAGCCTAAAATACCGTTTTAATCCACTTACACCGGGCATAAACACGGATTTTACGAGCATGATAAGGGACAATATAATTTTCGGTTAAGTTTACTCTGATCACTGAACCTGCCAACAACCTAAAAAGTATTTTAACTTAACCTCACCACAACGATGGCTCCACCTAACTTTATTTTTCATCCGGATGTGACGTCACAGGCGGTCGCCATACGTCGATTCCGGCGAAATGGTGCGGAAGGCCATTTGGAAAGAATTCGTGTTATCGAAGCTATTGTCGTGTCGTGGGAGTGTTTGCACTCTTTTGTGATCGTTTTGATGGAGTGCTAAGATTGTTTTGCGTTGTTATTTTTATAGTTTTCATGCACACTATATAATTAAGTTTTGTATATACATAGAACTGCGATGCTTGTTAAGGCTAGAGTGCTCGTGGCGCTTTCCATACAAACATCATGTTTTAAATACTAAATGCAGCAATCAAACTCGGCGAAACTGTCCTTGAGCCTGATATCTATTATCTATGCTTGTGGTTTGCCAGATTTCCGTAAAACTAAGTATAATCAAAAATAATTCGAAAAATCGTTCTGTACGGTTATTGTTATTTTGACATTTAAGATAAAATAAATAATACATCAAAAACTAGCAAACCATAAGCATAGATATTAGGCTCAGATATATGCATACAAAATTTCACCAAATTTGAACACTTGGTATGTAAAATATGACAAAACTACGTTTGTGTGAAAAGCGCCCGTGCACACTGCTCTTAAAAATATGCGCGTTTGGGTAATTTTACCTAAACTAGTAACAATAGTATAAAAGTAGTTAGAGTCAAATTGTGTCTTGTAAAAGTCCGATCAGAAAGGCACAGCCGTGCCCAAGTGAAGCTTTAGGAAGGTTGTGGATACATTACTCTAACTTCATTTCTTCTTCTTCCTTCAGTGCTACTTAGTGTCGCCACACAATCTCTCAAAGATTGTGTGACGATACGTATATATATATTTTAAATACCAAGTGTCCAAATTTACCAGAACTTTGCATACACGTCCGTGGCCTAATTCCATGCTCCTGATTTGCTAGTTTTCCATTATATCTTATCTCTAAATGTTAATATAAAAGTTCCCAGACTTAACTTTTTTTTTCGAGCTATTTTAAAAACAAAATAAAGGCCGACAATGCATCCTAGAGACCTCTGATGTTGCGGATGTTCGTAGGCGACGGTGATCACTTACCACCAGGTGAGCGGCATGCTGGTTTGCCCTCCTATCCCAAAAAATAAAAAGAAATCTCCAAGTGGCAAACCAGATATTCACACATATTAGGCATGAGCATAATATCTTATTCCATGCTTTATGCTATATATTTAAAATATGACAAAACTACGCTTCTACAGAAAGAGCTAACTAAACTTTAAATGACACCACCCATACTTACCTCCCAAAGCTCTATATCTACAGCATTTAATCGTATTCCACCTACGTAATAGATTTTTCTTGCCATACATTTTGCTCATCAGAAAATACACAAAGTAAAACATTCACATGTAAAGAAATAAACAAAATAAACGCCTCCAATTTACAGAGCACTGAAGCCATTAAGTCTTCTATAAAACTTTTTACTTTTGCCGTTAAACTCCTTAAGCAGTATTTCACAGAAGTTTCTCAATGTGTTACTATTACCCGGGATGTGCGGTATAACTCGGAAATTAATGTTTTTACCTGAAAATTTATTATACTAATAAATGGCTGTAGAAACTGTTATAAATTAATGCGCTAGTAAAAGTCTAATGTATTTTGGATGAGCTCCAATTTAATTAAATAATAAAAGGAAATTTATCTTAGGACAAGATTATTATCACGCCTGTAAGCCTCCAACGGGGTACCTGGAGGTGATAGTAACCTACATTTCCCCTGACGTCTGTAGTCTCCGCAGGCCGGTGAGCCTATTTCAAGCACTTTATTAGATACTAAACAATGTACCTACTTATTAAATTTCTGTGTTTAATCTTAAAGTTTACTGTAAAATTACTGAATAACGAGACATAGAAGCAAAAGTCTTGAGGTAAAGAGCACAGTCCCATTTTATTCAGATTTTTTTTATAACTTTACATTATGTTTAAGTATCAGTGACACTGCACTTTCAGATGTGACGGTTACTATCCGGTGAACGAATTAGTCGACTACTCAATTGATATCAGTCAATTATATAAGAATAGTTTAAATTAGAGCCCTCCATCTAAAGCTAGCGGTCGTAGCAGAGTTTGTAGTCATTCTTAGGTCAAGCAACGTCCCCTACAGTCATTACTTTGATAGGTGAGTAGTAGTGGCAGCATCTGGCTAGCTAGCTATAGTGTCTGCCTAATGTAGGATGTAGCTAATTAGCTGAAGGCGAAAACCTGTCGTCAAGCATCTAACAGTATGTTACGCCAGTTGTCCTTGAGAGGCAACAATTTTAGGTTAACCTGTACAACATCTTCGACCGCATCATCACCATCCGATGAGATAGTGGTCAAAGGCTACCCTATCAGCAGCAACATTGAATTAAGTAATTGAACAATTTCAATAAACAAAATTATTTGATAAATTAGTTTTATTTCTGATTTAATTGTATTGTAAATACACATCACCCTCATTCAATATGGCGTACCACAAACCCATGCGGTTACACTGACGCTAAACTGGGACAGAGCGGGACGAGAATGTGGGACGAACTCGCATCACTATTCTATCGATTATATGATGGATAATCTGGGACGCACCCGTCTATATAGATCGTGGAACTATCTAGACATTGTATCTAAGAAATTGTACGTCGTTTTCGATCCAATTTTTTATGCCCTTATTTCTCGATAAAGTGAAGTCTGCACAACATATCATATTCTTCTTTTACTTCACTCCAATGTCCTTCTTGCGTGAATAACGCAGATACGCAACGCGACACATTACAAAATTATCAAAAACTTGTTGTACGCATCTCAGCGGGACTGTTTGTTGTCGCGTTCAACAACTTGCGACAAGTCGTGACTCCATGAAAACTTTTTCGTGTTATTATTACGAAAAACATCAAAGCAAATTATATAACCAAAACGTTTTACATTTTGCATTGTACTTGGCATACAAAATTACAACAAAGGCCGGATGGTCGCGAATTCGAATGCGCTCGGATGGTCGACGATAAAATTATTTTTTGGTTTTGATTTTGTTTAATTATTTGAAGTTTTAGTGTGACAAAGCATTCTGCTTGCCCATGGCTACTATAGAAATTATCTAGAATCTCGTAAGTTAGATAGAATGGTATACACGTGGAGTATTGTATTCTTTTGTAATAACTGTAAGTTCTTAATGTTCAATAACTGTACAAGATAAAACGAGCAATAAAATTATAAAGTCGTGAATAACACCGTAGAATAGTTACCAAACTTCAAAACAAAGGCGATGAAACTTTTAATTTTTCCCGCCACATACAGGACGAGCCCTGCCGCACGCTCCACCCCATGTGCAGCAACGTAACACGTTAGTTAGAGGAGGCATACTGCTCATTAGGGACATTTTCACCTGAAGTCGCCTTTTGCGACACTCTTACAGATTCCAACGTAATGAAAATCAAAAAAGCACAAAAAGTTATTTCTGTTACAAAATATATAAAGAGTCTCCAGGAAAATCCCCATGTAATATATTTCCATAAGAATGTATGAATAATGAACGAGCTTCATCCCAAGGGTGACCACCCTGTAGGGAAAAGTAAATCATGTTGTCATTTTCTATTTTTCATGATTTATTTCCTCTTCTTTTTTTTCTGTACTCAACTTACTTAACTGTTTATTTTTCTGTAGAAACTGTATTTTTTTTCGGGATTGTGCCGGAACACGCAAGTTGCCCAATAAGAGACGAACTGCAGTGCACCCGACACACGGTTGTAAAGCCTCACATGCCTGTAATATAATATTTACTTACTGGCTCTCAAGGGCTACTACCGGAACACACGATTAGTTGCTTGGCGACAGATTTTTTCTTGAGGGAGGTATATAGCTAGCTAGGCGGGAATTCGCAAAATGACCTTCCACCATACAGTGAAGCTCAAGCCGGCAGTGGGGATCAAACCATGGACCTGCGGCATGGATTCCATAACTATTAGCGCTCAGCTATAATTGTTTAATTTCAAATCAAATAAATGGAAACAACAATATTGTTGCTAAGCAACAGTGTTTATAGAAATTACCGGTATTATGTGGCATTCTCGTATAATCGCATTGTACAAAAAATATCTAATATGTGTCGCAGGTAAAGCAACGCAGGAAAGAGATCAAGCATTTTACTGTGTTGGAAGTGTTTACTACCAAACAGTTAAAATGCTTGATCTCTTTCCTGTAGTACCTACACCTTATGAAGTATTTTATGACCAAAATTGTTCATATAATTCGAACTATACTGTACTGTATTAGCCGGATAGTCCACTGATGAATACAGTCTCCCACAATATGAGGGGAATTGCTATAATCCCCACGCTTGGCAGGCGGCTTGGAGATCTCAGTATGAGATATCAGTTCCTCAGAAAGTAAGCACCTTCTGGTGTGTTACCCTTAGTTGCCTTTAATGACAGCCCAAGGTAGAGATGTAGGGGAGGACAATCTAGCCTGGCACCCCACCAACCTGAAAATCATAGTGTAGTGTCCCATGACATTTTTTTACCCAAGAAACTCCCAGGTGTTTTAGGGGCACGTACCAAACATACAGGCAAAGTCAACGTACCTCTCTTGGTGGAGTGTCAGGAAATGTACATGTCACCATCTAATCGTCCGCGGCCACGAGTTGGATTGGTGACCGCTAGTGACACTTATACTGACCGCTTCCGTGCTTCGGAGGGCACGTAAAGCCGTCGGTCCCGGTTGTCGTCTTAGGGCGGCATTCGTTTTAGCATGGTGGTAGGGCATTTTGCGAATGCCCGCCTGGCTAGTTACCACCGTCAAGTAGAAAACCTGTCGCCAAGCACCTAACGGTGTGTTCCGGCAGCTGTACTTGAGAGCCAGTAATTCTAGGGTAGCCTGAACATCTTCGACTACATCATCACTTACCATCAGGTGAGATAGTGGTCAAAGGCCTATCAAGTATAAAAAAAATAAACAATACTGGTAACCATCGACAGCAGTTGCAATTACCATGTCATCCAAATGAAAATGGATGATTCAGTTAGTTGAGAGTAACATACTTTTTTGAAGCAATGATGGCCGAGCGGTAATAGCTATGGACTGCCGCGCCGCAGCACCCTGGTTCGATCCCCACCGCCGGCTTGAGCTTCACCGCACGGTGGAAGGGCATTTTGCGATTGCCCGCCTGGCTAGCTACCACCCTCAAGTAGAAAATCTGTCGCCAAGCACCTAACTGTGTTCCGGCAGTAGTCCTTGAGAGCCAGTGAAATTACAGGCACAATGAGACTTAACTCCTATGTCTCAATGTGACGGGCGCAGTGCAATTCGTGACTTGTGATGAAATGCATCTGTTATAGGCAGAGGTTAGTCCACTTAACATCAGGTGGGCCTCGAGCTTGTTCCGCCAAAATAACATAAAAAAATAAAAATAATACTTAAACACGTACCCACCGACAGTAATGAAATGTAAGGTAATTTTTGTTTTGTTTTCTAATTTGCTACATTGGATTTTTCCTATGTTAAAACAATTTCATAACTTGATTTTTTATATGTATCACCATATGTTCACATGCCTTTACAAAAGATATTTAGTTATGTCAAAATTACCCAAGTTCATTAATTATTCTTAAGAATACAAACTTTGTCCAACAAAACCAATAACAATTAGTCAAAAAAGGAACGTAAAAACGTCCCGTTCCCCGCCGTGACCTCGCAATCAAAATAATAAAACTGTTATTTCAATAGAATTTCTTTGTAACTTGAGATTATTTATCTGTAATTGTCATGTCCTTTGTGAAAACACTCCGACGTTGACTTTGTGAATATTTGTATTTGGAAATTCATCTTTTCCGGTGACATCGTCGCTGTTCTAGTGTTTTATTATTAGATCTACCCACCAGTTGATATTATGGGAAAAACTTAAGGGCAGAAAAATCCTGTACAATTGATTTTTGAGAAAATGTATACTATTTATTTGGGGGTATACAAGTTTACCCTTTTTTCATACCATTGAATATAAACATTAAACACTACATAATAATACATTCTGTATCTAACGTCGTTTTTTTAGAGTAAACATAAAAGGGATAATAAACCAGTGTAAACCTTAATAGGGCAAAAATAATGTATTATAAGAGAAATTGGTTGATTCAGACTATAATTTATACTTTAGCAAAAATCATTTTTTTTCTTTCGTAATATTAGACATTTGTTTATATAAACAATGGCAATATTTAAGTAAAAAACGTGAGCGTTTCCGTGCTTCGGAGGGCACGTTAAGCCGTCGGTCCCGGTTGTTGTCTTAGGATGGCAGTCGTTATAGCATAGTGGTAGGGCATTTTGCGAATGCCCGCCTGGCTAGCTACCACCCTCAAGTAGAAAATCGGTCCCCAAACACCTAACGGTGTGTTCCGGCAGTTGTCCTTGAGAGCCAGTACTTTTAGGTTAGCCTGAACAACATCTTCAAACACATCATCACTTACCATCAGGTCAAAGGCTAACCTATCAGGAATTAAAAAAAAATACTGATTGTAAATACATAGGTATATCCATCTATCTACAATCATGCATTAGCACGCAACAGTGTGATAACATGCAGAATTGCTTCACCACAACGTTATACAAAGTTTAAATTGGACTGTTAAGCCTAGTTCACAGCTTTAGTGTAGATATTTGCTTGTTAGTACTTGTTTGTCGAAAATTGAATGTTTATTACGTCTGTTAAAGTTTGCTTTACATTGAGAGTATTTAGCCGTAAAGTAAAGGCTCTCGATTTTATTAAAGGGTTCCGTAGCATGGTACATGACAAGATGGCGCCATGGGAAATGTAGGTATAGTACTAAATTTGGAATGGTAGATTTTAATTTCTCACACTCGAAAAGTAGTATTTGTTTGATCCGAGTAGCAGGTGAAAGGCAGATATTCGAAATGTAAAGTAGAATGTTTAAAACGGGTATAAGTCATCAATTTCTGTAGCCACATTAATTTCAAAGAGATATTATGGACCCATGTCATGATTATTTAGAAAAACAGATATTTTCTACTTTCCTTATATTCGAAATGAAAAGGAGAGTGCTCAACACGAGTGAAAGCCATCAATTCCTACACGGACTATAGCCGCCCCATGAATACTTCTAACAAAAAGTTGCTAATTGTTTGCAAACTTCTCAATTAATTTTAAATATACACTACTCACTACTTCAACACGGGTGGAAGTCATCAATTCCTACACGGAGTAGAGCCGTACAGTCTAAATACGTCGTAAGGGAATTGATTCGATCATCGATATAAAATGGGATAATCATTGTGCTCTGTTTTGACATCTAATGGAGAAACTTAGCTACAGGTATTCAACCGAAGAGATCCTTGAAACTCTCCCCATGATCGATACGATAAGAGATATAGAGTAATTCAACATCCCTGCATATTTCTAAAAGGTAAAGCCAAACGAAGAGGGCTTGATCACTATATGCGTTGAATGCGGTCAGTTGGAAAAAGCTGGAACTTAGGAGACTATGCCCAGAGGTGAGACCAGCACTCCATGTGAGGCCGAACTAGAGCCTACAAGGTTCTTTTTATTCTGCGGCAATACCAAGTTTCTTAGAGGGTAATTTAGCCTTCCCTTCCAAGTGAAAGCGAAACAGAACAACGCCAAGTATTCAGGTACTAGTTAAAGCAGGTAGGCAAACGTGCTCAAATTAAAGGGACACAACGAAAGGGTAACCGCGCAAAGTTGTGACTTCTTGGGGTTAAATTACACTAAGTTCAGTCAGCACCTCTTCAAGACAATTGGTAAAGTGAGACCACCGACTTCAGAAAATAAAGGTAAAAATGTTGTAAAGGTTTTTACTCCGCTTTCAAGGCCAACCGTCTTTCTGATGCTAACCTCGTACTATTACTAATCTGTAGTTATGTGGTACACCTCCAACCTTTTTATTACATTCGTGTAGCATTTTTCCCTTGGTGGCCTTTTACGATCACCCAATGGAATGGTATGGAAAAGCAGGGAAATATACGGCTAATAACACGGTTTTGAACGGTAATCACAAAATTTATTATAGCTTTGTAATGGCTTCGATGTGTTACAAACACACCACCCCTTACGGAACAGGCAAACAGGTGCATATTATTAGAATACGTGTATATATCAATAGAAGGAATTCAGTATACTCAAAACAGTTATTGTTATGGCTTCTACCGGAAGCCGTCATAAGGATCTAATCTTGATCATTAAGATGGGTTCCGGATGGGTAATTCACACAAAAATACTTTCGTGAAAATTAAATAACAAATTGCATGCATGTCCTTTTGACTTTGCTTTTCGTGTGTCAGATATATTTGAACAATTAAAACAAAATATATTTTATGCACTTGTGCTGTTTTACCGGCTATTATAAATCAATATATAATAATATATAATAAATAATATATCGTTCAATAGCTAAGAGAATTGGGGCCTGGGCCCTGGGCCCCAATTCTCTTCGCTATTGAACGGCGTTAACGCAACTTAATTGCATGAAAATTTTAGTTTTTGACAGTATCCGTAGTCTGCCCGCTATTTAGGTTCGATCGCAAGTCAGTGGCTTGCTATCAATAGATTTTGACATATTTGGTATGCTGTAAGCTATTTTATAGCGATTGCGTTGCTACAGTGGCATCGATAGCATAGCATAGATTTTAGATAGAAAAATAGCTAAATGATATACATATATATTTATTTATTGTATTTTTTGCTAGAAAACCACTTTATTGATGTTTTCACTGATGCTTGATTGATAGAAGTATTCATTATTATATCAGTGGCAACATTTGCAAGCCATAGCACAGCTATACGATAGCGACGCGATTGCTATACAACTGCGATTAGGAGCTAGAATTAGCAGACTACCGAATTGTCATTAACAGCAGTTCGATCGCAGAAGCATCGCAGTAGTGTAGCGTTTGTTCAATAGCTAATCTCAAAAACTAATGTGTTGGACATGACATTCTAGCCTAGGGTGCCTGTCATCCTTAAGTACGTACCACTATTTAACTACATTAAAGCCGCTCGGTTATTCCGAAATATAAACTTTTCCAAAACAAAGTAAAGTCCTCGGCAAGATAAAGAGTATAGTATCACAATAAATAGGTAGTTTGGATACCGTCACGTCGTCTCGCGTGTCATGAATGTAAAGTGCGCATCTGACGCGTGTTTGGGATGGAGACGTCGCCTTATGTTTAGTTATTGCGCTATTTATTATATACATTTAGCTTACAGAGGTATATTTTGCCACAACCTTACGAAAGTTACAGTATGTATGCCCGAAACGCGTATTGTGGAGTATACATTCCAATGCAAAGCTGTTGTTTTCATGTTTCTTACACATAGAGCAAAACGGATCCCTATTAGATAGACTTTGCTATCTGCTTATAGGTCTGTCCCTATGGGTAATGACTAGCTTGCTCTAGCTTACAAAATGACTGAATTGCAAACCGAAATGTTGAAGTTTGACCCAAAATTAAACATCGGATGGAAATTCAATTAAATTGTTTGTTGTTCGGGTTTATAAATTCCAATACATACGATTTAAGTTGAAAAAAACTAGTAACTGAACATCAAGAACAATATATTTTTCTTATTTTATTACCAAACGCTTCCACCGCTGTTAACAAGCTTAACCTAGAATTACTGGCCATCAAGGACAGCTGCCGGAATACACCGTTAGGTGCTTGGCGACAGATTTTCTGCTTGAGGGTGGTCGCTAGCCAGGCGGGCATTCACACGAATGCCCTACCAGCATACGGTGAAGCTCAAGCCTGCGGCGGGATTCGAACAATGGACCTGCTGCGCGGCAGTCCATAGCCAATGCCACTGAGCCATCACTGCTACAAAACTGCCTGCTACAGCTACAGCCTGCAAAACTGAGCCATTAGCGCTGTGTTTCGGCAGCTGTCCTTGAGATCCAGTAGGGCTGAATTAGCCTCAAAAACATCTTCAACCGCATCATCGCTTACCATCATGTGAGGTAGACCATGTCAACCTTTACAACATTGCATTTGGAAAAAATCACAATAATCTTGAAACCATAATGCATCGACAAATGTTGATACTAACAGCTGCACTCAGAGACGTTCACTAACTTTAATGTGTCATTAAACCGTGCGTTTTGTATGGATTTTGACGGTTATTAATGATCATTAGTGTTAATTGACGTCTCTGCGTGCGGCAGTATATATGCTAATATTGTAACTTACACTATTCTTGATCCCAGCGTCGCGTCAGCATGCCTTATGTCTCAGGGTGATGGGCGCAGTGCAATTGAGTGCTTGGCGATAGATTTTCTTTATTTTCGATTTCAAGGTGCTGCGTGAACATCAATCCCGTCGTAGCATGCATGCATGCACACTATGCCAAATATCTATCCTGTCCAGAGTGCGCTGATTTAATTAAAGAGAAAATTAATATTAACAATCATAAAAAGCCGTCTCTGTAGGTAGCTACGAATAGGTTTGCTAGTAGTATACCTATACATTATATATATATGATTAAATATATATTTAGCTATTATTATTATTATTTATTATCATATTTTATATTACATTATGCATTTATGAACTATATGTAGTTATAATTATCGTAGCAACTTACTTCCTTTTTGTTCTTCTGTACGTCTTATAGTTTTCTTTTTGCATACTTAACCTATTTATTCACCCCTTGATGCACATACACATCCTCAAACACCATCGCTGGATGACTGTTAGATAATGACTTATCATTAAGCCCTCCTTATGTAATATTTTTTTGTGAAATAAAGTATTTAATAATAATAAACCAGTAAAATGTTGAGATATAGACAACTTGCTTATCCAGACTAGTAGTATTTAAATATCTTACTAAGCTCCAGGCAAACCACTTCACTGGTTTTACTAAGATACTGCTCACTCTATATGTTTCAGGTGTCAATATATCCTAACAATATAAAACTATGTAATATTGTAGACTCATACAGAACAAATAATAAAAAACTAGACTTGTCAGGTAAAGGTAGACTGAAATCACTTAGCTAATGACATTAGTGCCCAAGGTGATTTACAATCTTGTGAAGTATCTAAGATAAACCTAGTAATGTTGCTTCTGTCTTGAAATATATTTGGGTATTTAAAAGGCTACGTTTGTGTGTTTATAACTTTAAAATTACGCTGAGGTTATTTAATACGAGTACTCTGAAAGATCAAAATGTGTTGTTTGTTACAGAGCGCGATAGAGAAAACAAACTTTTAATTGGTATAATTATTATTACTCCGGGAAATAAAGTTAAATTGAAGTCTTGTGTAATACCTACACCTCAACAAAATAAATTATGGTACCTACTTCAAATTTATATTATATTTTCGTTTATATTGAAAATAATTTTATCTTGCTCGATTAACTTCAGTTAGCAACGAAATAATTAAGATAATTTCATTAAAGAATAATGAAATTCTCAAGAACATGAATATATTTTACACGATAACATGAATTTATTTTATCTTAATCTCAACTAGAGCTCTAATCAATTTATAACCATTTTCAATTCCATGAAATCTATCTTTCTATCTCATTTACAATTCAACTCAAAACCAACATAAAATAGGCCAACTAGAGAATTAGGGTTGCCAACAATACAAATAATAAGACGGAATCCATCTTAAAATCCCTGAACATCTAGGGGTATTTTCGCAGCGGTACTGGCAATACGTGCCTGGAATCCAACATGGCGGTCGGGGAAAACTAATTTCCAGCGGAGAAACTGAATTAAGTTTTTTATAAAAGGAATAAATGTGTGTCTGGAGATCCCGGGTCGAGGTTTAGATTAGATATAACTTAAGGTGGCTATTTCTTATGAAAATACTGCGCTTTTACTTCATAAGATTGGAATATAATGTACCTAAGTGAGAAAATGTTATTGTATTTTGTAAGGAAATTGATTGTGTTTGTTTTGATAATATAATGAGTCGTGGTGTAACTATCCAGTATCAAATTGCCGTCACTATTTTTGTAGGTATAATATTTTCTTTAGCAAAAACACAACAGATATGAACACATATTGTATAATACATGTACCCAGCTTTGGTGTTATAACTAATCTTTTCAGATTCTCGATTTCTACCTTATACCCGCTACCTACAAGTCGGATAATATAAACGCAAAAGATTGGCAATTAGCTATGTTGTTTAATGAACAAATAAGACATCGTCCAGAGTTATAGCATGCTGCTAAGTTGGTGCATAATTTTTTTCGACTTATACAAAATCTGTTTGAGGCGATATGGAATATTCCTGACTAAAAACTGCAAGGTAAAAATATCATATATATTATCGTTCGAATGTAATATAAAAATCATTAATCGTTCGTCTTCAACCCCTAAGTAAAAATAGAATAATTGATCACGTGGTGACGTCGCGCCATCAATCATATCTCCATTATCTGCCGCCATTACGATTTGCCATCAAAATGCCGTGAAATTACCCAATTTTGGGGAGAAAATACTTCAATCCGAGCGCTACTGAATACTGAAATTGTGATCAGAGATAAGCTGCATTGATAAAATATTGAGTACTCAGCATTCACTAAAGATGTATTTTAATATTTTATAATCTGGCTTAGAAGCCGGATACTATGCTACATAATATGAAAAAAAAAAACTGTCTGTGCTCTATTTATTATTCGCAGAAATAACGTTTAATATCAAGATTACTGGAAGCTAAATAAACTGCGCATTGAGAATAAATATCTTTATACAACGTTGGAAATTGAGTCTTAGTCAAAGACTGCATATTTTTATTAGATGCGAAATTCACGAAAATTAGATGTCATATTTTTATGCTATTGCACTTATAAATAAGATTCGTAAAAATACTCAATAATTATTAGCAGCCGTTTGAAGTAAATAATTAACAAGATGGTTTTAAATAAAGTTTTTTTATTTTCCTAGAGCTCAACATCCATCTGCGACATATGTAACTAAATACGGGAAGGCATCTCGTCGCTTTAGAAAACGTTGACAAAACGTCTTCCAGTCCGTATCGCAGAGCGCACAGTACAAACAAACAGCGGTTCTACACAATGTGCCTCAAACACACATTCTCATTACTGTGTTTACCTTCTGCAATTCTGCTTTTGCTGTGGACTATCACATATATTACATCCAGTATGGACATAGAGAAAGGTCATACGCTTAGGATAAATAAATAAATACGCATAAACTCGTTGCCACTACGGTTACATATTATGTGTGAGTGCACGGCTTGCAAGGTAGCAGCATAGTAGAAAGAGGAGGAAGTAGGCCATCTCCGGCCCAATCCGCGATATAATTACCTACCATACTTGCCTGTCTCAGGGTTGTTACTAATTTATAATGTATGTATATGCTAAATTTTAAATCAGTACCTAGGATAGGCAAGGGCCGGGAAGTTGCATTTTTTACTTGTGTTGTCTGGGTTCAGGGTTAGCGAGGTCGGTTTTAGCTAAACGATGACGAAACATTTCGCGATGAAAGAAAGAGCGACAGGTGATCCCTATGTGGTTGCGGGGCCAGAGACGAGCGACGCAGGGCATACCTACCTAATACAAATAAAAAAATAAGTAGGTATCTCACCACACATCACATCAAGTAAAAATGATAGGTATGCTAGAATAAGTGACTTGCTTACCTTTCCTGTTCAGTAGGTAATCTAAACAGAGACAACAATAATCGATGAATTATATAAACAGCCGAACACTAAGTTCAGCAATAAGTTCTGCGATTATCAAACTTTTTTCGTTTATTTAGCGGTGCCGAAAAGCCAAGACGCGCGATCCTTGTTCGGTGTTAGCCCCAGCTGACGCACTGAGAAACGGGTCGAGATTGTGTTCGAGTGTGCGTGCGGGACGCATAGATACTATGGCGCACACAAGCAAGCCGCGTGCGGTACGTTTGTATGAAGATAACTTACTTCCCACTCTTTCTACTATGGTAGCAGCGTGGTCCTACCCCACTCCTTCGTCGTCACTCCACGCACCAGAAACATCCGCGCTCCCTTCGTGTGTGGTCTATGTGAAAAGGAATATAAATACGATAGTTTTGAGCTACGTAGGAAGAGTCCATACCGTTATTACTTGTCTAATGCGAACCTGTACAACTGCCTCTCTTGTACGAGTATACTTTACTGGTAGAATGTACGTATGGTAGGTATGTAGGTACTGTCTGGACGGTCTCTCTACAAACGCAATCTATTCTTCGCGAGTGGCTAACTGGTGGCGGCACCGTGGACACTAGCAATGTTTGAAAAGTTACCGCACTAGCGCAGTATACCGCAGCGAATAAAGAAAAAAAAACTATATTTTTGGTTAAAATACACGCAACACTGTTATATTGTGTGTTAGGTAAAATACCTTCAATGTGCGAGCTCGACTCGCATTTAGCCGGTTTAATTTGAATGTCCTAATTACAGGCACTCGTGGGGTGCCGGGTTAGAATTGCACCTCCCCATATCTTCCCGTGGCTGTCGTAAGAGGCGACTAACGGGAAATTACTGGAAGGTGGGCAGCAGCGCCTTCTAAAGAACTGTCAAAGTCAAAGTCAAAATCATTTATTCAATTTAGGCGTCTACGACGCTCTTATGAAGGTCAATTACAAATTTTAGTATTGAAATATTCTACATTGTACTGCCACGTTCAGCAAATAAATTGTATAGAGCCACTGCGAGAAGAACGGGCAAGAAACTCGGGGCCATTCTTTTAAACATCTTTTAACAATGTGTTACATACATACTATATAATAGAGTTATTACAATATTTGTTTAAATTATGTAGGTGACAGGCAATAGCTTGGCGGAGGCGGACTGCCATCTTACACTGCGATCCTCAAGTCGCCTGCCAAGCGTGGGGATTATAGTAAATAACCCCTACATAGGGAGGCTGTGTTCAGCAGTGGACGATCCGGCTGATACAGTATAACTGGCAAAAGTTAGATATAATTAAACAAGGATAAACAGTTCAAAATTCTGGACTCCTAATTACAAATTGAAATATAGCTTCTACCTTAATTTAACCTTTTAAAGCATGACATAAAATTTCACCCTTACCCTCGTCCTGACAGGGATGACCTTGGGGGTTGGGCTGTTTGCCTTGCATGTTATATCATATTAAGTAGGTATAGTTAACGCAACCTTTTACTATATAGTTCGTATTATAGTAAAGGGTTGTCGTTTGTGGTATGTAGTTAACAGAATAATAAGTTTGTGAAATATGGCACTTTGACCAAAATATCACTTGATGGTAAATATTTATGTCATAGTCAAAATATTTTCAAATTCTTGTGTCTATAATACTCCAGTTGATTTAATTTTCAAACATTCTACTACCGCGTTTACTAAAAAGGGTACAAGCCGATTCTTACACAAAGGTCTCTCATAAAATTATCATATACAATATTTATTTACGTTTCAAAGGTGACAAGTGGGGACTTTGTAGGTTCAAGGGTGGTAATCCTTAACTTGTAAAGGGAAATAACTCAGAAGTACAGCTGCTGGAACACACTACGAGGTGCTTGGATTTTCTACTTCAGGGTGGTATTTGCAATGTGTTTTACCACCATGTTAAATGTTTAAAAACGGACATTGGTATATCCTTGTTAAAATAATAGCCTTTGATTTCTATTCGGTTTTTCTCAATTCGTAAAATTCTTCAAACCTAACTGCTTTTTATCCCAGTATTTAACTGCTAGACACGGCGGTTGAGTATTTAAAGTTCATAAGTGCATTTTATACGCCTCTTTGAATAAATGTTCAGTTACATTATGACAATCAAATGTTTTTCTTCACCATCAGCGTCCCTTATCGTACAAAGTTGGCAGCGCAAAAGTTACAGAGTTTTCAAAAGTCACCTCTTTGAGGTTACAATAGCCTCAGGGTTGACTTTAGGGACCAAAGAGTTATTTGTTAGGAACAGTAGAGAGAGAACAAACTTTTATCTCTCTCTCTCTCTTTATCATATTTCGGTTCTTTTTATTTTTTCCGTCAATAACAATGCATGCCACTTGATTAATGAACAAAGCATTGATATTCGTACAGTTTCTCAAAATAAACAAGTATGAGAGCTCGATGTTAAACACCAATAATATCCATAGGTTCTTTCTTTAAAATTATAATTACTCGTATATTCACGTATATTCGAGTAGAGCGGCCATAATACAAGAAACAATATGGCGGCCAATGGTGGCAATTATTTATTAAGATGTGCCTAAAGCAAGTAAATAACTTAATGAAAGGTTATGTCTCTAATTATTGGAATCCAGTCTCGTAATTGGACGATGCCACGACGCGGCTCACAAAGAGTACTTATTAAATTAATGAGGTGCAGAAGTGACAAGTGCTTGAGACTGCTTGAAACTTTGAGTGCGTTTGCCGAGTCAGAAAACGCAAGTTGTTTTTTACACTCGAATAAAGTTAAATAGTTAAGGTTGTTTTGTACAGTTTAAACAGTATCTTGGGGGTGCTTTTTGGGATTCTGTATTCGTTGAGAAAAACGGAGCCCTATGAATAAGACTCAGACGACTCGAGAAAAATCAGACGAGATATTTTTATCTCGTAAACGTTAGAGCCTGGGAAAGTTCACATGACGCTATTGGCGTATTTTGAAATATTTCCAATGCATTTGACTGTGAAGAGCACTGCACTTTCATTTGTAAACATTCACAATATTATATTAGTAAAAAAGCTCTGAATCTTATAAAGGTATATCTGTCAGACAGGCTACAGATGGTTGGAATAAATGACATTATTTTTTCAGGGTCTTTGCTAAAAAAAGGAGTACTACAAGGATCATCTTTAGAACCTTTTCTGCTTCTAGCGTATATTAATAATGTGCTTTGAATGGACAAATATACCTTCCCTTCACTTACTTCATTCTTTAGTGTTTTGATTGTAGTATAAATATAATAATTATTTCTTTATGTGTTAATATAAAAAAATATGGGGCCTTGAATGTTATAAATTTTGGAAGACTTTCGTTGTCTTTTTGGGTCTATCACAAAAGCTTAACTAAATAGATATACTCATATCATATTTTTAATCAACAAATACTGAAAATACCAATTTAATTATAGATTTAATTTGTGACCAAAAATAATTATTTTTTCTTCTTCTACGTGTGATTGTGATATATTCCCTAAATGAGCGAGGCCTATTCAATCTATCAATATGTTAATTTCGGACAACAGAAATCCATTTATAAAAAAGTATTAGTACGATAATAATAACTTAATATCTATTGATACATACTTAGCTCGAAGATTGTTACAAACAACTACTGTATAATATATCTACGTGGTATTCCAATCGAAAACATCATTCGCATGAAATGTCCAAGAAAAAGTGATCTCTGATCATCTGCCACAGTTTTCAAAATTAGTTTGTTACTCCCCCGCACCCTGCTCATCAAGGACTCTACTTTCTTTCTAATCAGGGCATAAGAGCCGACGGTATGGGCATGCGCGAACATACCGGAGGTACTGCAAAAACGAGGGATTCTCAACATCATCCTGAAAATATTATTTTAATGTATGCGCAGTATCAATCGACTTTTGCGAACAGCTGATCCACAGATATACCCGTAGACCCTGACAGTAAGCTATGAAAAGCGTTATCTTGACGTGGTCCGTACAGCGGGCAAACCTGCGGCCAGCATGTTCCTTCGAACCTCCAAAACCCTGCGCTCTCTCTCAATATCATCATCCTAAAGGTCGGCGGTAAGAATATGCCATAGGTATTTAAATTTGCACACCCAGTTCAGATTCACGTCATCTATGTGTGAATTCAGGACATTTACCGGCGGCCTTATAGATCATAATCTCACTTTTATTTACATTATAAACCAGACCATGTAATGCAGGTCTCACAATCCCTCAGCAGTGTTCCGATGGCACCAGCAGTCGGGTTCAGCATATTGGCAATTATATTTTTCATAAAATCGTTTATTAGTAATCAAATGTTATAGCGCCAATATTTTTTTGCCTCCAGGTGGATCGGATAATTATTTGACAAGAATTGCATAAACGTACACTTTACCAGATTCTACAAAATGTATTCACAACCAACACCAACACTACAATCAGCTTGGATCCGTACTTAGTAGGTTACTATGATTGATTCTGTGTCAGTAGGTAATCCCTCAAACCTATGTCACATCTACTGGTACTTAATCTTTGTCCATGGCTATAGAGCTACGGAGCTTCTCTTCCACATACTCTAGGGCCACGAAAAGACGCTACCTAACTCGAACCGACAAATTAACACAAAAACACCACGTTAAAAATTTTTTTCGCCTTTGTTACATATAGTACTTAAAGAACTTTAATGCGTATTTTAAACATGATTTTATCTCGACGTTTAAAACACTGCAGTGATAATGTTACAATTAAATAGTTTTTTGGTGGTAGTACCAAATAATTTCATAAATATTCATGTGACAAATAAAACCAAGTAGTGTTCTACTTAAACAACGGGTCTATTCCCGCACTGTTTAAAATGAAAATGTAATAAGTCAAGACAAAGTCAAATTCATTTATTCAATTTAGGCGTCTTCGATACTCTTATGAAGGTCAATTACAGGTTTTAATATTGAAATATTCTAAATTATACTGCCAAGTTCAGCAAAACATAAATGTATAGAGCCTCGGGGAGAAGAACGGGCACGAAACTCGGGGCCATTATTTTAAACGTCTTTTAACAATGTGTTACGTACTATATATATAATAAAATTATTACAATATGTATTTGTTTTAATTACGTGGGTGACAGGCGCTAGCTTGGCAGAGGCGGAATTGTGCAAGCATTTTTGCCGTTTAAGTATTCACAAACTGTGGAGTATGATTTCTTAATCAAAATGTTTTTGATGGTAAAGTTAAAATATCAATTTCTTTAAAAATACCCTCAAAGATTCCCTAGGATCCATTTCATATATGGCTCGAATTGCTCGCTTTTGTAAGATAAAGATTGTCTCTATCTCAGCAGCAGTTCCCCACAGCAATACACCATACGACATAATACTGTGGAAGTACGCGAAATAAACTAGCCGAGCAGTAGCTACGTCTGTTAACTGTCTTATCTTACGAACTGCATATGCAGCAGAACTAAGTCCCCTCGTGACCACGGTCGATGCAACTCGATCGAAACGACGACGTTAGTTACAATGTTATTTTGACTTTATAGCGGGCGAATGGAACCGTTGTTCAGGTAAAACATCTCATTCGCGTATGTAAGTGACGAAATCGTTTTAGAGATCTTTAAAATCGCTAAAACCAATTCATCACTCCGTGACCACGATCATGGCAAATTGTTTGAAACATTTAAGGGAATATAATAATGTTACATGTACGCGATTGAAACCGTTTGAAGTTGTTTAATTACTAAATCATGATAAAACAGTTTGAAAGTTTTGAGTTATTAAAATGTCATGTTCACAGGAAATTACACACATATTGTTTAAAAATGGAATAAATTTGTATAATTAATATATTCAGGTGTTAGTTTGCGGAAATACATATTTAACCGATATCTAGGAATAATACGTATATTTATTCGTAGACCGATATCCATATTTAAGGGCACTGTAGCAAGTGATATTACTGAGCGATTGAATTTGAAACTAGAATATCTGGGTACGCAGAACTTTTTAGTTTAAAGTTCTGAGTGTCTTTTCAACTGTTATGGGTGACGCTTGCATACAATGAAACATTATTTTTTTGGGCTCGTCACTTTTTTACTTAAATCAAGCGAGGCTAAAATGAATCGTTTATTTTGTAGAGATTCCGAGTATTTGTTATTAAATAAATTGCCAATGTCGCTTATAACAAGGCGTATCAACAGAAGCGTTATTTTCATGGCTCAGTAGGTAGAGAGCACGTGATGCGCTATTTATCAGTGAGGAGATTACGGCCCGACGTAGAGCAGTGATTGCCTCTACTGCTCTACGTCGGTAGATTGGTGCTCTACGATATTGAGAATCGGCCGGTACTCTACATTATTGGTACGGCCAACGTTTTAGGAAAATATATTATACAGCTCGTTTATAACTGAGTTTAGGTGCCAAGACAATTACTTATTCATTACAGTTACTTACGTCGTTAACGTTAGCCGAATTCTAAGTCAAAATATTGATTATATAGATGATGTAATCATTACTTCGCCTATACGATAGATATTCAATTTAGTCACACTGGGCCATTCATTTGTGTGACATGTTTAACAATGTGTTACAAAATTGATTAAAAAAATATTACAATAGTCGTTTAAATTACGTAGGTAGGACAGGTGGTAGCATGGCAGTGGCAAAATTAGCCATCTGTTTTATATATAACTCGAATTTCACTCTTTCGTGAGATAAAGATTGTCTGTATCTCAGCAGCAGCTCCCCACAGCAATATACCATACGACGTAATAATGTGGAAGTATGCAAAATGAACTAGTAGTCGTACAGTGAGAAAATATGCCGTATAAGACGACGAAAGACGAAGTGAAAAAATGCACCGCCATCATTCAGCGCAGTGTTGCTTCTCTTTGAGTGCATTACGCGCTCCTACCATCTTGAAGACAAGATTACATGAAAGAAAGAGGGTGTTCCGCCAGCGAGAGTATTCCCAATGAGTGTTAGACAGGTGGTCGGTCAAAGAACCGAAGTCAACATTTGTTGGAGTAATGATATCTTTGTGTTTACTTCTGCGTTGTGAGCGAATAAGTTCTTGTGTTGTTAGAGAGGAAACATTGTCTGACCACACATCATAATAGTTATTAATACAACACGAGAGTGTATATCTGGTGACGTGGAGCCTTGAATGTAAGCCACACGATAAATTCTAAGTAAAGAACAGTTAAAGTCAGATTGTTCTTCGCTACTAATTTCAAAAAGTGTAAGTTTAAAACATCGCCTGCCTACCCGTCGATATCACCTTCCCTCCAATTCTCACTCCGCCCCAACATTAACAAAGTTCCCTAATAGCCCCATTAAAAAAACCTCAACTCACTTCCGCGAGGATTAATCGCAGCACGCCGCCGCCAAGATACATGGCTTGTACTGTAATAGCGTCTACTGAACGAGTCAGTACTCGACTAACACTGACCATCGTTTTTTCAGTCTATATATTTTAGCTTACCAGGTTGTTTTCATCAATTCCTTAACATTAAAATAAGGTTTTGACCAGCATCATTTTTTTCCCACCAGATTACCAGTAAACAAACTTGGTATTCTAGTAATTAAAACACTTTAAACGTTTGAAATCGCGTATATTTATCATGATTTTTGTCCCGACGTTTCAAATACTTTGCAGTGATCGTGGTCACGGGTCAGTCACCCCGTGACCACGATCACTGTAATAATAAAGACTGGATTGCACGAAAAACTCGGGAGTTACTTTTGGTCGCACCTGGACCTTCCATGATCACATAGCTAGTTTGGCCTAAGAGACTTATTGTCGTTTAGCTCCTACGAAACGCAAAGGACTTCCTTCCCTTTAATCTGCATGTTATTACAACGTTGCAGAATGCTTTATTCAGAAGCAAGCTTGAATACAGTGCATGCGTCTGCAACCCACATCATGTTACCCATACATACAAGGATGCTTGAAAAGGTCCAAAACCTTGTTAAGATTTCTTTAAAAAAGGATACTGCTATTATCAATTTTTGCATCCAACCAAGTTTTTACAGGGGCATTTGGGCATTTGAACAAATAATTAATTTGACATTTATTTTTATTTAATCGTATGGTCTCTTTATGTATCTATATATGTATCATATTTTGTATTGTTTTTTTTGCTAAATGTACTTATTATATTAATTTTAATTGTATGTTAATTATGTGTGGAATAGATATAATTCATTTTAAAGTCGTTACTGTTCACAATAAACAAATTTATTATATTTCGCGTGTCTCGGATTTGAATAAAAAAATTTTGACAAACAAGCTTTACTATATAGGTGTATTTCATAAAAACAACGAGATTATATACACTACAACTCAATAAAACTGAGTTAATGTTCTCTACTGCCCAAAGTTGTATACGTCACTACGGCACTACCAGTACACTATACAGTTGGGGAGCAAAGATATGGTAATCGAGTCGTTACGGCGCGCGGCGTCGGACACGCGATCGAACTCCTCGCGAATATTGCACCGAACTATGTTATACTGCACCTATACTACTTATCTGTACATCCACTGTGGAACCACTTGATAGCGCGTATCGCTACTCCATCTCGCTACTAGGGATATGGCAACACATGCCTTTTGTACTGCCGCCTGCATTTATTCTCAAATTACTGTCGAAAAAAAAAACAAAAAAACCCCTCATAACGCGGCCTTATGTTTATAAAAAACTTCAAATAAAGAACACTGTCCAATAATAAATATACGCATTTGATGTCTTTGCCATTTTGTACGTTATTGCAGTTTCATAACGCTCTCTCTTGTTGTATTTGCCCCCGTCCCGATGTTGCAGTGAGTTATGTTTCAAGGCAAAAACGGCCTATGATTTCTCTTGTAGTTTAAAGGTTCCTTGGCTTGGGCCCGTTAGGGCCTTATTAGGTGGAAATAATCATTAACAGTTCTGCTGGAATTTTGAATATGACTTTGCACTATTAAGAAACATACTTATACCAGGATCCACCCGCTCGGATTTTAATATAGGTTCTATAATATCGGAAACAACTCAGAAACATATGTTAAAAACTAAGACTAAGACCTAAGAAATCTGTGTACCTCCTAAATTAAACAAAATTAGCTCAGCTCATTTGTAGGTAGGTTAATTGTTTCATTTTCATCTTTTGTATACGTTTCTGTCATCCTAAACGGTATATAATATATTTTCTCATTTTGAATTAATTTTCTTACCCCATCCGAAGTTATATTCCTTCCTCATTACAAAGCAAAAATCAACAAGAAAGGTATAAACAGAATAAAAAAACACCTGTAATTACATGTAGACGCTTTCCATGGAGTTCTAATATCTAGTATAGGTTAGTGGCATTAAGCACACACACAAACTTTCGCATTTATAACATTAGTGTGATTACTAACCTAACGCGCAGCAACGCCCATCTAATCCCTCGGTAACGTGAGTAAGTTAGTATGCTGTTCAATTGTAGCTTGCTGTGCTTATATAGCTCAGTTCTGTTCGAGCTACTTGGTGTAAAGTAAAGCGCTAGAGTTAATTGCGGCGATAGGAAGCAGCTCGCGCCGTTTTATGGCGCGGGCCGTTTTAATCAAGCCATTGGCCGTTTTGGACGGCTCCGGCTCTATATTCGGCAGATTAAATGTTGTAAAGGGGACTTTAATGGTCGCGTGATTCGGTTATCAACGGTTTCGTTGAATTTGATACAAATACATTTAAGTTTTATATTTACATAGATCTAGAAGTTTTCAGTATTCTTGGGAACATAGACTTGGCTATAGTGATAGCTGATTGATAGTAATTGTCAACAGTCGATCTGCAAGCTGATCCCGTTAAGATTCAGTAAAGGACCAATCGACAAACATAAAATACATCAAAACACAAAATAAAAACTAAAACCCCTAACGATGAACTGTTCAATTGCAGTAAAAATTCCACTAACAGTAACTTTTACAACGTACTGTAGTAACAGATGGGCAAAGTCAATGGCGAAATTAGCCACACACATCACTACCCCAGCCCCACTCTACCCCCTTTGGCTCAGTTTTAACCCCTAGTTACATAGAAACTATCACATAATCTCTGGTTCTGGGATTGGTACGATGAAACAGTAACTGAACTCACGCACTTTATTTAGCAAACACCTTTTTTGACTCTTCTTCTTCTTCTTGTCACTAACCCACGCCAAATGAGTATGTACTTTAAAACTTTTTGCCACTGGTTCCATTTTCAAACTTTCTCTCATAGTATATTCATTACTCATTTTAAATGTTATCGCTTCAATTTTTATAATATATATCTTAACATTTCCATCTTACTACAAACACTCTCCATCCAACATCCGAGGTGTGACATTTGAAATCAAGTATTACATAAACATCTCGCACATTTTTGGGTTTTGATGAGCTAGCTTTGATTTTAATTGCTAAAATACAATGCATCAAAATTTAAGTGATCAGTATACCTATGTATAAATATAAATATGTATTTTAGTTACGGCATGATAAGCCGTCTATCTTACTTCTGCGATGCTCCGGCATGACGGAGCATGATGGCAACACGACTGACATACGAATTAATCGAACTCTGTGGTTACTAATGCAGAATTCAACAGCCAGCCTCTATATGCTACACAAATCAAATGTCCCCAAAATTCTGTGATTTAATACTATCAAACAAATAACAACTTTTAATTACTATAAAAAATTTATAGATTGTTTTTCAAGACTCGCGCATGAATTAGGGCTCAATAATTTTACTCAAAGTTCTCCAAATTTAAAAAACTAATTGAATTTATAATTCACCATCCACCACTTACTTCGTCTCTTACTCAAGGATTAAATAAATAAGTTTAGAGGCGCAGAAGTGACATACATTTTCGTTATTGACTAGAAAAAGACTAGATACTTACAGTGCTAAAGAAATTAACTCTGAACTGTACTATATCAGTCGTATCGGCAACTGCTGAACATAGCCTATACCATAGCTATTAAAGGGTGCTTGCAATAATCACCACGCTGACAGGCGGCTTGGAGATCGCAGTGTAAAATGAAGAAGAATTCAGAAGGTGCTGCTGCCCACCTTCCAGTATTTTGCTTTTCGTCGCTTCTTACGACTACTATACAGATAAGGAGCTTCTATCTCAGCGACCCACGGGAGAGTAGAACTCGAATATTCTCTCTGTTGTCATCTTAAATCAAAGCTTTTAAGAGCCATTTCACAAAATCACGCTACTGAAGTTTAGGTAAATGCCAGCGCATCGCTTAAACAAACGAAAGAAGTGACGACGGAATAGCGTGACTGTGAGTAACATATTTTGATACTAGCACTCATTAATAAAGAAATGTAAGTTGCGAATTTAAAAATTGTGTGATTGGCATAAGTAAATAATCAATTTCTTGTCGATTACTTGCTAATGTTATAGAAAAGAAGTAGGCATATACATTAAATAGTCAACCTACATCGTGAATCGTATATTTACATTTAATCCTTGATGCATAAAAAATAGATATGTTTGAATCATTTATTGTAACAATTAACTTAAATAATAAAAAAATTATACGGCTTAAAATTACATAAATATTTGACATAACGGCATTGATTAAAAACTGCGGACTAAAAGCTCTTTCTTTTAAATTTTCCAAAAATTGCTATTTTCCTCGTTCACACTCTTCAATATCTATTTCCAGTCGATAACACTGTCTGCCATAATGACCATGCATAGGATTGAGGTTGATTTTTCTGTGCATCCGGAAAACTACTTAGTACCAACCACAAACGTCCCATGACGTTTTTGGTTTTCCATTACTTAAACATGTCACCCTCATATTCCCATACCACAATATATCACCTATACCGTTAAAAAAATAACATTTTCATCCATTTAGTTTGAGTAGACCAAACAGCGAAATGTAAATATTTATTTACAGATTTTGAGGTTTTTTTGTTTTTAAATCGAATATCTTTGATGCAATCTATAATCATAATATATATATCTTGTTACCAATGCAATCCTTACTATATACTCTAATGCTCACTATTTCCTCTATGGAAAATAAATGATTATACACCTTTTTATAGAAAAAAGTACTGGAAATGGGGTTCGAACACACGACAAATATGGTGGGAAATAGTAATTTAATTGCTATTTTTATTTTTTCGTAACTAACTCACCTAGTACTTCGATTCTTCTTTTAATACGATGATACGAAAAATGACTTAAACATATGCGAAATTGCTGTTTTCTAGGTTCATATTAATCTCGTAACTAGGTCAAAAGTTATACTGTTGACGTAGTTACGAGATTAATATGAAATGACGTAATATTTTGGGGCCAAAATGTAATTTGTGCTGGTTTCAGATTTCATCAAAATATTCAAAATACTTCCAATAAGAAATATGGATTTTTACTTGTATGGGCAAGGATGTATCCTTTTGAAAACCATTTGGATTATGAAAGTCGGACTTACGCAGATCTTATGGTAAATTTGTAAATACGACTATCGACCGCTAACTGGTATCCCGGTTTGTACAAATGATGGAAAAGCTGGGAGGCCGGTTTGTACAAATTAGGAAGGTAGTTTAATTTCCAGCTGATGTTATCGCTGTGTTCACTTATAGACATTAACTGAATCCAAAAATATTGGAAATCAATTATTCGCCTGTCATCTTATGCTCCTAAAACAAAAGTTATATTGAGTTACTAATTTAAACTAGAATAATATAAACACTAGCAGACCAAAAAGAAGAAGTCAACCCTCTGAGGTTGTTAGCATTTTTCCAATAACGCTGTATAAGGCTGCATAATTGTGACGTTTCCTTTTTTTAACACAATGGATGAACAGAAACTAAAGATGTAGTTACTTAACAAGACAACAATACTTATATTATGGACAACAAAAATAAGGTATAGTTTGTTACTTAAAAAAATAAAGACATGATCAAAACTCTGTGGTCGCACTATAAACTTGAGTCTAAGCGTTCCGCGTACGAGACGTCAGAGCTAGGCAAAACGAACACAGGTCCTACCTCGATGGGCGCTCGCGCGGTACTGATCGCCTCGCGCTTGTACATTTCAATTTATGAGCATTTCGAGTTATGTTAAATATTTTTTCTTGTCTAACAAAACAGAGTTAATATCTCAATTTATTAAAGATCAGATTAATTAAAGAATGAACTTTCTTTTCATATAATATCTGTTTGGAATTACACCTTATTGAACGCAATATATCGTGGTAAACTGCTGATATAATTCGTGGAAATAGCGCAAGATCTTTATTTTTTTTTCTACAAAGACGATTAATTATCGATATTCTAGTACACTATGTGTCAACAGGAGTATATGCCTGATGCACAGTTTTTTTTTAAAGTTAATTTGATGAATCTTTATACAAGAGATAGAACTCTGAAGTTGGCTATGTGTACTTTAATTCGTAAAACAAGGTGCGGGAGATTGGTCACTACAAAATAATTAATGTTATGTTTGTAAATCTGGTACATTAACTGAAAAGAAAACAGATTATTCTATTTTTATCAATTATTAAACAACTTGTAGATATTTCCTATGATAGTAAATTAAGCGCTTAAAATCTTCGTATACCGGATTAAAATGTAAAACGCCTCTTAATTAAAAATCCTAACTACCACTGTACTTACTTTCAAAGCTTCAAAACTGAGATACTGAATTATATAGGCGCGTCGTTTTCAGTCTGTCTGGGCTAAAATAGCCGTCTGGCCCCAAACCATGACTCCGCCGACTTTACTTACTATGTAGGTACCTACTTGTTAATATCACTATTTTTATACGAGCAAAATCTATCAATGAAGATCGAAGGTTTAAAAAAAATTTACAGGACTTTGATTTAGGTTTATGAAATATATAATATTATCAATTCTAAAACGTGTTAGTGTGTGTGTGTGGGTGTTTGTGAACGTTTTTTGTCACTGACTTCCAAAACGACTGAAAGTATTTTGTTGATACTTGTTCCGTTCCATAGCTCGTGTTAGGATAGAATTTAACTAAAACGCTGTTTTTTACACGATATAAATGATTTCTAGGCGGGCAAATTCGCGGTTGGAAGTTATTAAAAATTGTGTCATTTTGTTCTAATAGTATTTTATTTTGAATGCTTGTATACGGTTTCGTTTTCTTCTCTTCAAGCCTTTATACACACTAAGTGTAGAACACACACCAGGACATCTTACCATCAAGTGCTCATTATCATGACTAGCTACTCCCTGCGGTTCCTGAACTACTAAACTAACTCCATACCAAGTATAATCCAAATCAGTGTAGCCGTTTTAGCGTGATCTGTTATAGGTTACCGCATAACATGGGGTGGACCCGGAGCCTATTTCATCACAATCCCATAAAAAAACAAATTCATCGTCAGACCCTCACTTACTTAATGATACACTTCCGAATATATAAATTAACGTTATTATACAGATATATCTTGTGGCACAACCACAACTGATAAACGTAACCAGTAGTGCCACACACATTGTTCATTCCCGGTACCACCATCGGTAGTCTAGACAAGAAATATTACTCGAATTATGTTAGCCCCCTTTATAAATACAATAATACAGCACACTCACACAGCTATAAAGTATCACGGTGAGTGTAAGTGTAGGTAACAGGTCTAGTGATGGTATCGGGCGGGGTCGCGGCGGTCTGCGGATTTATAGCCCGACGCGTTAAATATGCCCGGTGGAGGTTATGAGTAATTCCAAATGGAATTGTTTCTGTTTAGACTCTGCTGCTTTTGGTGTACGTAGTCGAGCTTGAGCGATTCGGTTAATAAGTAATAAAAGGTATTATTCAGTTTCCTGAAAAATAAATTAAAAAATCCTTTTCACCTCACAAGTACGGAACCGTCACATGTTTGAAGTCTACGTAGGAAAGTTCGAACCTCTATCGAAGTTCCCGAAAAATGAATTTACTCTATTTATTCCAAATCTATGTGACTTTTTAGTAACTTTTATTTTTTACCGTTATCAAAAAAAGGAGGAGGTACTCAATTCGTGTGTTTTTTTATGTTTCTTATCTCAGAACTTTTGAGTGGGTGAACCGATTTTGATGTTTTTTTTATATGAAAGCTGCTTGCCGTGTATTCCCATTTAAATTTCATCAAAATCGGTCAATTCGATCTTGTTCTACACTCCAATAAATGAAAAGTATTTTCCTATCTTGATGATATAGTCATTGCCAGTGAATTACAATCGATCCCATGAGTATCAATGTCACTAAAAAGGGTGATTTTTTTTCCGAAAAATGGAACCGACTTCATCACTCGAATGTGTGTGAATTAACTTGTCAAAGTCTGTATTGTGATAATAGGTACTTTTCAACCATCATGGTACCATGGTCTTCAACAAAGTTATTTCACACATTTGAGTGTTGAAGATGGTTCCATTTTTTCATAAAACATTTTTTTATATAAAATTACTCAAATATACTTCATCATTTTAGCTGTTTTTCTAGCACCTAGCATTTTCTACGTTAAAGTGAGGTGAAAAATTATGTGTTTCGCTCAGCAGCATAGTTATCTTGCGTCTCGTATACATTTGAAACGTTCGCTACGCTCAGGATTCCATATTTTGAACTCACTCTCTTTGCTCCTGGTTGAAGTCTAGAATCCTTTGCTTTTTAAAAAAACTACTCGCGCCATATAACAACTTTGCAACCTTGTTAACTAATAACTATGTTTGTGCTATATAATCATGTTATTATTTACATAAAGAAACTGGTTAAAAATGTTCGTTTCATCACAACTTCAGAACTACATTATAAATTGTAGTTTTCAGTTTATGTAGTTTAAATAGAGGATGGTAAATATTAAACTGAAACTTGAAATTTTTTGATATTTAAAACATTTTTAGGTACTCTACTCAACGACCTATAGACGATGACACACTAAATGCTAGGGTGCAAAATGTTGTTCTTTTTTTTCAGTTAAAATTATTTTTGCGGGAAGCTCCAATGAGAAGGTCATTAGAGCTTCCCGTAAAAAAAAATTGTTTACTATTTTAGGCCAATATTTTATATTCGAGTCAACGTCCTACATAACATACAGATATTACAAAACGCTTACAAAAGAAAATTCAAGTTGTAGGTGAAAAAAATATTGATTAAGAAATCCTACTACACACACAGTTTGGTTTTACTTAAACGACAAAAATGCTTGAACAATTCCGCTTTTGCCATGCTACATTACCTACGTAATTAAAACAAATATTGTAATAATTTTATAAAGAGAATGGTTCCGACTTTCTTGCTCGTGCTTCTCACAGTGGCTCTTTACATTGTTTTTTTTAACGTGGCAGTACAGCAGTACAGTATTTATTTTTGTTTTTTGTAATTTACCTTCATTCGATCCCCACCGCCGGCTTGAGCTTCACCGCATGGTGAGAGTGCATTTTGTGAATGCTCGCCTGATACTTACCACCCTCAAGTAAATCGGTTGCCAAGCACCAAACAAACAATTTGTGCCGGCAGCAGTCCTTGAGAGACAAAAATTATGAAATAAAAAAGAATGGTATGCATTTCCTCCTAGATTTTGAATCTGAGTCAGTTGACTGTTCAGAATAAACTCTAATAAAATCATATATAAATCGGGTAAGAAACCGGACTCCGTAAATAGTTATTATAAGACGTACCTTGTTAGTACCTGCCCACTTGAAATGTGTTTAACGACATGAATATAAATACAAGAGGGAGGTTGATATCTAGATGTTTCTACCTATTTGAAGTGGTTCAGTACTTTGTAAGGAAAACACGAATAATCAAAGAGAAGTGCTCGCCGCTTTGACAAACGAAATGAAAGTTTCAGCTGCCTACCAACTGTGGACGAGCGAAAACAAAATTATTTAAAGCTGAGCGTGGGACTAGCTCATAGTTGAGGAATGTAGGGTGCCCAGGAATGTGCAACAATTGCATTATCGATAACTTTAGCGGTTAGGATTGGCTTGCAGGATCACAAAACGTAGTTTCTTTTGAAGTAATGACGCAACGCTACAAATTACTTTGCGTCGTTTCAAAATATTTTTTAGTGTAGCGTTTCTTGCGTAATCGTTCTTATCCAATCAACTATGTAAAGCAACGTCCGCTGCGTTAATTACTTGGATGGGTGATCACTAGTGGCATTTAATTTAATCCTGAGCGTGCAGCTGCTTCGGATGGCATGGTAAACATAGCATATTGATGCATTGAAATACAGATTTAGAAGCAGTGGCATTGGTTATGGACTGCCACGCAGCATGTCCATGGTTCGAATCCCGCCGCGTGCTTGAGCTTTACCTCATGATGGAACGGCGTTTTGCGAATAGCTAGCGACCACCCTCAATTATAAAAACTGTCGCCAAGCACTTAACGGTGTGTCCCGGTAGCTGTCCTTGAAAGCAAGTAATTCTAGGTTAAGCCTGTTAACACCTGCGACTACATCATCACTTACCATCAGGTGCGATTGTATAGAAGCCTTTAACCATAAAGGCTTATCTATAACCAAAAAGAAAAAAAAGAACAGTAAGTAGGTACATATGGTTATCAGGAGGACAATAGTGAAGGAACAAAGCTATCATTCTAATCACTAATATTAATTATCCACTGTAGTACTTAAGCCTTTTCTAGTATACGACATTACTAAATCCCTTTTAACAAAGCTGGATGTAAACGTCATTAGGACATTGAAGTCATGGTTGGGGCTCGCACTTTCGGCAGACCCATCTACTTTATTTAGGGATCAAAATAATTTTGGGATGAAACTAAAGAAACCATCGGAGCTCTATAAACACCTCAGAGTTACCAAAACACACGTCTTACTACAATCTCAAGACGATATAGTCGCATCTCTCCCAAAAGACAAAAGTGCCTCTGATCTTGATTCAAGGCTCCAATTCCATAAACAATTTATGATAGGTGCACAATCCAATAAAGCGGATTTTGGTTCGAGAAAGAAAAGTGAGGATAAAGACGTCGTAAAATCTTTTCTTCAACAAGACGAAAATGATAGCTATAAAGTGCATGCAATGAGCTTGGAAATGCAAAGCGAATGACTAACCATAGGTGAATTTTGTATCCCTCTGGCGTTAAAGTGGCGCACCTTGGTATACGATTGGTCACCTGCCTTATTAAAATTCTATCAGATGACCCTCCCAGACCAAAGTAATTTAGTAAAATGGGGGAAAGCCACCGAAAAGTCTTGCGGTATTTGTCGGGACGCCATAGGTAGAGCAAGGCACCTATTGGTAGGATGCAAGGTGCTCCTTGATAGGGGTCATTATTCACGCCGTCATGATAGAGTCCTCGAAATCATACGCGAAGCAGTGAGTCTCTCGATAGCTAGAGCAAACAAAGGGTTGACCACGAACAAACGACAGGTTGCTTTTGTAAAAGAAGGGTCATCTACAAAATCGAAATCAAAGCCTTACTCCATCTTAGGCGCAGCTCCCGATTGGACTCTTTTGATGGACACGTATGAAAAACATTACAAAATTCCTGAGGGTGTTGGTGTTTCGTCATCCAGACCGGATATATTTCTATACTCAAAATATCTAAAACGCATAGTAGTTATAGAACTTACTGTGCCGTGGGAAACAAACATACCTAAAGACCACACAATAAAAACTAACAAATATTATGACTTAACGAATGAATTAACCAAAAACGGTTATATAGTTAATTAATATGCTGTAGAAGTCGGAGCAAGGGGTATACCAGCGAAATCCCTATATAACCTACTAAAAGACCTTGGCCTGTCAAGAACAACCGTAACTTCCATCCTAGAACGTTGATCCAAGGCGGCATTAGTAGGATCTTACCAAATTTGGTTGGGCAGGGGAGGAGGCTCGAGCGGTGAAAGGGAGCATTGATGCATCATAAAGGGGCCCCTTAACCTTACTCACTGGGTTGCAAGTCCCAGGCACCATGACTTGGGCCTCTTCCTCTGCAACGCTATGGACCCGGCGCCCGCACGGTGAATCCATGGAATGCTAAGTAAATTCGTCTCTGTAACGGACCCTATCTAGTAGTGTGTTTGTGTGTATAAGTTCAACTTGCTCTATTGTTACAAAGTTGAAATCATTTTTATTTCTAAACTTTTTAATCTTTGTCACTTTTTGATTGGATAACATAATATGTTGTAAAAATATAACAATTTACAGTAGATATTTATACATAACGTGCGTCCATCCTCTGCTGAGTATAATGAACTTCTTTCAAAACGCATTTGTGGAGAACTTCGAACTAATTCCAGCAAATATCAATCAATAAGGTTACCGTAGCGTTATCTGTTCCAACTGAGATAACTAAGCTAGTAACTACCCAAGCGAATTCCCAAGAATCCACGAGAGAAGAGAACCACTTAACAAGTACCTACGAAGTGTTCAGCACAAATTACACTGAATTGATCAATTCATATTTAAAAGTACAACGGATAATTTGTCACCGTCAAGCTCGGGAAAGTGTGGTTTATCATTCGAAATCTACGCTTTTATCCGATAGCGTGGAAAAAGTTTTTGGAAATCGAATCTCATCATGTTCCAAGATAATTAAACTTTGAGTATTACTAATTTTAGTAATTTAAACGTTTACAACAAATCAACGCAAATTTCCTACATTAGTTAAGCTGTCTTTTTTTGCCTGCACTTAGTATTTTCTTCGCTGTAGTGGGAAATATTGTGTTTCGATCGGCAGAAAACTTATTTTGCGTCTCAAAACTTTGAAATATACGGTACGCTGAGGATTATATATATACGATTATAGATATAACCACAAAAGGTTCAATCCTAAAATACTTCGCTTCCTCAGTTATCAATAAAAGTACTGCAGGACATGCGTCACTTGCTGTCCTGCCCACAGTGTCCCAATGCTTGCACTTTGGGTGACCTGTACGAGGCCTCTACCCTTGGGGTGGCTACAGCCCATTACTCGCAGTCATCTATCTAATAATAATGAGTCGTCGACACGAAGTAGACGAAGAAGAATAAAAGTACTTACTCACGCCAAATAATAACTTTGCAGCCTTGCATACCTAATAATTATTATTATAACGTGGTTGGGTTCCTAAAAAAAAAACTATTTTTATTCTTTACTTATCTAGTTGGACATCGATATCATTTGAATCTTTTATGTAAGTACCCGAAAACCCCATAAAAACCTTTTAATGTCCAAGCTTTACCCAGAATGACAGTCCCCCTGGCCGGCGCCTCGGGACTAGGTACGGTCCGGGCTGTGTCCGGGATTGAATTAGAGCGGGAATTCCCGGGATCGCCTGTTCTATGACGAGCGCCTGGGAAAAACGGCCGGGATTTTTACGTTACCTTCGTAAGTGAATTCTTGAGATTGTGGTAAAGTTGGAAATAGTTTGGCGGCTTTTGGCAATAAAATCATGATTGGTGACGTAACTACAAGTTAAAGAACACACACTGTGATAGTTGCTTTTATTACTTATCGGGCAATGAAGTTTAATATCGGGCGATGTTTTCAAATGCTTAATTACAATGAATTGAACTTAGCCAATTTCTATTTTGACTTAAAATGTTTTTTGATTATAGTGAGATCTGATTTAAAATGTAACGGTTGATGTGGAATGGTGGGGTACAGATTTAAACAATATTTACTAATATGTTAAAAAGATTTTAACATCTACACTGCCGTCTCCAAGACGCCAGCCAAATTGGGTAGGCATTTGTTTAATAGTGGACGTCACACCGCTGCTGAGGATGATTCATCCAATTGACCTGAAAGGTTTAAAACACTGAAGCCCAGACAACGATATGAGAGACGAGTCTGTGGTAGAGCTATCAGCAGTGGTGGCAGTGTCCCAGGGTCCGTCATCTTTTGGAATTGTAGCCTGGTTAGCAAGAGTAAACTACTACCACTCACATGGGATGGAATGGTTTTCTATCGCAGCTACAGATGCACGTTAATTTGTTAAGCTGAATTACACTTTTTAAATAAATTTTTATTAATATTCTTGGTGGTAAATTGGTGATGTGAACGATTTAAATTATTGTAATTGCTACAAAATGGTAAATGTGAACTACAATCAACTCTTGTTTAAGATTTTCAGCTACTATACTTGTAAATCTGAAATCATCAGCGAATTGAATATAAAATAAAAACAAACGGTAAAGTTACATACGGTCGGGTCGGGAAGAAGTTGCACAGACTAGTATTTGGAATTTCCGATGCGCTGGGAGTGGAGAGGGTGCATTCTTATAATAAAACAAGTTCTCGCCGACGCGACGGCTTCGCAACCGTGTAAGTCGGATTTTTCCGATTTTTATATCATATATTATCTCTGTAATATTATAACGTACCTAATATAACATTGTAGTGTTTTGTCTCATAAAGAACCTCAAAACAATGCCAATTTGCCAAAACTTTCATATTCACAAAGAGGATAAGGCAGTGTTGGGAAAGATATAATTACAAGCAAACCAAAGGATATAAGAGTAGAATTTTGAGTGGAATGAGGGATTGAATTTCGCCGAAAACGGAGACAGCTTTGTCCCAGAAGGTTCACAAAGGAGATTATTTATTATTAACCTCTACTCGTCACACCTTCTGCAAGAAAATAAACAGCGAAACTATAGCCGTTTTCTAGTGGAAACTAGTACTCTATTTAATTCAGCAAAATTTTCCCCGATAATCTTTATATGACGGTTCTTGAGGGTAGAAGCTAACCAGGCAAGCAATCGCAAAATGCCCTTCCACCATGCGGTGAAACTCAAGCCAGCATTGAAAATTGAACCATGGACCAGCGGCACGGCGTCCATAGCTATTCCCGTTCGGCTTTCATAGCTTGAAATACCAAATAAGATAATTCCAAGTTTGTCTTCTTAATTATCAAGATTGATACACATTGTTGATCTCAGTACCTACAGTATTCATATAGTACATAGAAGCAACATAGGCTTGGGCTTCTGTAGGTGACGAATGTTGAAAACACTAATTTAGACATATTATTAAATTGTAATGTAATATTATTATTTAATTATATTACATTATAGTCCGGCTCAGATCACAGAACTATAAACACTTACCTTACGTTAGGTTTGTATAACACGTAGTAGTTCTTTTCGAGGTGTTGTAAAAATAATATTTATAACGCTATTTACAAACGATTTGTAACCATAACCAATTAATAATTTAAAACTCGTATTCGGGCTTATTAAAATACAAATATTATACATAAATAAGCATTTGATCTGCCAGGCGGCCCTCAAGAAGAAAATCTGTCGCCAAACACGTAACGGTGTGTTCTGGCAATTTCTGGCCATTTTTCCTTCTAGGTTAAGCCTGTTATTCACCTTTAGCCACCTTATAGCTTACCATCAGGTTTCATTTCGCCAAAACTAAGTGTAATTGACAAAATAAAAACTATAAGTTCAAAAACGAATTTTACTACGAACCTGATTACTGTTTTTAAAAAAGCTACTGAATTAAATTTATTTTGACAAATTTTTTTGTAAATCCAACATATACCTACTTATAATTTCGAAGTCATAATAATTATGCAAAAATAGCCTTTCATGATGGCATCAACTTCAAAATGAACACTATCCAAACAAATCAGCCGCCATCCGTTCTAGATCTGAGTTGAACGCAAACACGGATATAAATCGTTTTAATTGAGTCGTAACTTACTATGTAATGATCAGCCGGTTGGAGACCGATAACAGATTGAGAGTGCCACTCTGCTTACCTGTGAACACCAGAATAAATTTGTTAAAAATCAGCAAAGTCGGCCAAGTGTAAATAATAGAACATTCTATCAAGCAAATTTAATGTAATATAATAAAATAACTGTCCTGCCAAAAAAATATACCTAGTCAAGTGTGATTCGGGACGTCGTTTCGTGAGATTCTAACGATAACCCATTTATCCAAATTTGTTCAGGAATGTAAAAGTTATGGTGCCTTAAACAAACTCACATCAAAACATGAAACCTAAAATCATCACACTCTTTTTGTGCAGCGTGTAAAACGTACTTCGTGACTTATTTTATTACAATCGATATCGTAAAAATAAAATAAACGCTTGGTACAGAAAAATATGCAACTTTTCTCTTAATCCCGGTCCAAAAATCAAAACCCGTTATTTCCATCTTTTACACAAGTACGTAGAAGCGCATTCCATCCCGATCGCAGACCGTAACAAAACAAACACAGTAAAGAATCTGAACACACAAACAAACACGGCTATCTATAGTTGTTCACTATTTTATCCAACATGTTCCAAGAGTAATGTCCGACATATTCTGTGATATTGAGAGTGTTTTGCGTGGTTTTATGTAATGTTTTGTAATGCAACAGCTGGACTGGTCTTTGATGTGCTTGCTAGGCGAGAAGAGAGAGATAAAACAATAATGGTTTCAAAATAAAGTTAAATAACACGCTAGCAAAAAATAATTTGGAATACATTTCTATTGAGTTTATAAGCTGGCCTATTAATATCTCTTCTAAAACTACTATCTCTTTTGTTGGATACAATAGTGTTAGTACAAAGCTCAGGATTAGCCTACAATTGTAATTGACAGCAACGCATGACAGCTGTCTCTAAGAGAGTGGCGATGCTTCGCGAGGAACAGCGAGAACTTGATAAATTTTCGTGGTAACATTCTTGGTGTCAAGAAATTTTCGTGAGCTGAGAAACACGAGCTTGCTTATTGACTATCGATACTAGACTACAAGCTGCGTCACATCTTGCCAATAAACAAATTATAATATAGTCTCTATACTGTCGCATTGGTCACGCAGTTCTTGTGTTCATAATAATAGATTTATATGTTACTTGAACAATTGATCACCTATAGTAAATAATTAATCGACTCAGGCGTAACTCTGCGGAAGTCCTTATCCATTTATAATATATATTTCAAAATTATTTTATGAAAATATGATATTAATATTTTAGTAAAACACTTAAAAAAGTTAAATAAATATGTCTAGCCATCTTTTTTTTCGCGTTACGTAGCTCAACCTAACGCTTATTCGTCACGTTTCGCTTCTACACAAAGCATCATCAGGAGGTATTGTACTCAAAGAGTCAAGAACTCCAAATCCCGATGAAGGTGGAAATACCAGAAGGTGGGCAGCTGCGCCTTCTGAAGAACTGCGATCCATAAGACGCCTGTCAAGATTAGGATTATGAAAACCCATTGGAAAGATATTGTTCAACGGTGGTTTTAAAGATCCGTTTATGTGAAAAGAACAAGAAAGACAGTCTTTTTTTTCTATGAGAACTAAAGTTTTCAGAACCTCAGATGCTTTAAATCTAGGAAAACTGGTTCTTTCTAGGCCTCCTCTCCTGCCACGGTATCGTATTTTTAATCAAGTGCGATCGTATTCAAATAATCTTGTTTAATGAAATATTTAATAATGAAAAATAATTTTATGAATAGAGTTTTTAAGACTATTGTACCATCTTTACATATACTGTACTGTCACTAACCTACATATTATCTCTACTCTATCTCTACATATTGTACGTCTCTACATATTATTAGATTTATAGCGGAAACGAGAACGCGTTCCGCAGCTTTCAATATAACGATATTCTATCCGTTATAACGGCGGAGTTGTAACGCGTTATGTTATTGCTTGTCACATGCTGGGCCTAATATTGCTTTCAACCCTTGTAGAGGGGGCGACAATGGTTGACAAGGAACTTATTACATTGAGTGGTTACTGAATAGTATGCAAGATTTTTTGTAGAATGGGGAGACTTTTGTTTTTATTATATGTATATAACACATACATATACAATTATAAATTATTAAATGATGGTTAAAAAAAGGCGCCAGCTGGAATTAGAACTACTCTCTGGTTCTTGTGAGCCATTTTAAGTTTAGCCTGATAGTATTACACATATACGATAGGAAAAATTTAAGTCATATGCGGGATTCGAACCTGCGTCCATCCACCTCTTTAGCCGGGGTATGACGTCATAACTCAAATCTTTCCTATCGTTTTTAACCATAGTATTGGGACTATAGATGGCGCTCCGTCCCAATACGATGGTTAAAGAACGATAGGAAAGATTTGAGTTATGTCGTCATGTCATGTTAGCTAAATTGGTTAGAGCATACCCCGGCTAAAGGAGTGGATGGACGCGGGTTCGAATCCCGCACATGACTTAAAAAAGACCTATCGTATATTTGTAATTTTATAATGTAATCCGCATAGTAGGCGTTATTGCAAACTTAACAATATCAAAATTTAGCCTGATAGCTTCGACCACATCATCATCACTCAGCAACATGGTGATGGTGCTCAAAATCTAGTCTATCAGTATTAAAATAATGTTGTAAATGTTCTTAATATATTTATTTGTTCACTTTAATGTTAATAACGGCATGTATACGAGTACATTTAAAGACAGTTTGTAATATGTTTCCGACGATATGAGTTCAATGCTCACGCCGACGGCGATGTAATGAAATGTCAGAATATAGAACGAACACGTCAGCACGTTTGTAAGATAGACAGATTGAGGGCTCTTTTTTTCTTTTTTAGAAATCCGTACATAACCGCACAAGAATACAAAAACTATAAAAAATTATCGATTGTAGCCTTTTATTTTTATCGATTTCGTGTGTTTACTAATCATTTATCGTAATTCTATTGTATAAGATCTCTTTCGTAATACTAATATAATATTTTGATTACTTTTGGCTTAAAAAGGTATATAAGTACATGTAACACAGGTCCGTAACATAATAATATAAATACCTTAAAGTCTAAAAAAGTTATAAATTTTTTTGTTTATCCTTGACCTTTTATGAAAAAAAAATGGTGATTTCAAAAAATACAATAATAATATTATTCCACTTAAATTTAACGTTTGGAAACCAATGTCACGTCAGCTCGATGAGGAGATTACCCGATTGTGCGCTCGAGTGGTCAGAACCCCTGAAACTGCTTCGTTTAGAAATAAAACGAATCTCAAAGAATCTTCAATAATGGATTTCCGCAAAGAGTTAAAAATTTCATTTCATTTCTCTTCCACTGTTTACTTGTCAGTAGTCTTTTGTAACTTAAATAGTTAAAAAAGTTTTATATGATAAACATAAAAAAAACAGTGTGTAATATACAGTATCAATAGGGCAAAAACATCTTCTCGTTCTTATAATTATTACCTAGTATTAAACAGAGATCTGCAAAAGACTACCACATGGGATAAGGGTATAAATATGAAGATAGCACAATACCTACCTTTCAAATTAAACATCTTGGCATGCTTGTACAATATTCTCCGAAATATGACATAAGTCATATAAGAGATTCGTGGAAATGTAGCAATTAAATTGGACAAAAGATGAAGAGATATTACAATGTTTGTAAAACTTCAAAACAGTATGACGTATTCCCTGTCTTATCTCAAGTGAGAATTTTGTAGAAATAAAAGCTTTCTGCAACATTTTTATACTGTTTTTGTCTTAGGTTTACGCGATGATTACACATAGTAATTATACAATTTTAAACGGTTCAAAATTGCGTATATTTATCATTATGTTTATACCGACGTTTTTAAACACTTAGCAGTGAACGTTAGGGTCTCGGGGTGACACGAGGAGAGTTTTTTTATACAGTTTTACTTCAACACAGAGGATTTTGTAATTAATAATTATAAAATATTCTAGGTCTTTTGTTATTTTATATGTTTTCGAATATCATGATAACTATACCTATATGTCAGGCGTTGATTTCGTCCTAATGTATTAAATGTAGTCATGCGGTTTGGTGCCTCCAATAATTTTATACATTGCACTTCATAATAAAAGTTTTAACGTATATAGAATTGAACAAATTTAAACCTTATTAGGAGCGACATAGGTTGATTTGAGTTGAAGACAGTATTCTTCTTTCAAAATATTAACCCACTCTCTTGTTTCTGTTAAAAGTAGAATATCCTGATAGATGAGCTAATTTCGCGGAACAGTAGCTACATCTCTGCGAGATGGGTTTTCCGGGGAATAATCAATGAGGAGAAATCAGAACTTTGCAATGTATTGTGAAATAGATTTAAAAACAGTGTTTATTTATTGGTTCCGGGTACAATAAGTCATGACGTTAAAACGTCCTTACAGGTATGATAAAAAAACATTGTGTATATCTAAAAAAACAATGTCTTGTCGACAAAATGTTCAGACATTTGTTTCTCAAATGGATAGAATGTTTAGTAGTATTTGATAAATTGATTTTGATAAAGTTTGAAATTTCAGAACCACAAAGTCACCTCCGTGTCTCTACTACACATTTATGCACCCAACACAGTTACTCTTCGGCTAGTTAGGTTTTAATTCCCTGGTAGTGAGGAAAGCAAACGAAAAACTGGATACTAAGTGAAAAATTCTACATGCTAAAAAAATAGATGCTCCAGACCTGCATAATGAGTTGTCACGGTTTTAATTACCTGAAGGTGATATATGCTCTTCGCCGAGCCCAAATACTACACTGCTGCTCACGGCCAATCCTCTTTTTCTTAATTCTACGATCACTTGCGGCACTTAATAGTCTCCTGGACCGGAACCCTAATTGTGATGTGCTCGCGAATGAATAGAAGGTGATTATCTCTGAGTGTTTGAAAATTATTGAGGAAAATGCCTGACATACTCTCCATTTTAATTGACATTTTATTTATTAATTTAATTTTGATTGAAGTTGTATTTAATTATATTTGTTTTTTTTTATATATATTAATCTTATTTGATTTTAACTTTTTTTGTTACATATAATAATTTTAAACTTTGAGTTCATTCTCCAACTCCAACTTATCAATATTCTTCCTGATGGGAAGTTAGCCTAGTGTTAGTTATATAATATCTTATAGATAAAGTGAGTCCATACATATATATATATATAAATACTTTTTTCTCATTATATCTAGATGGTTAGTTTTTTACGTTGTGCATTTACTGGTTTAGTTTGTCGTTGAAGCGCCGCGCCGGCCACAGATTCCGGCGATGCCCTTGTTGTTTTGGTTAGAGCCTCCGCGACCTCTTCGTTTCTGTTTCGTATAGGCATTTTTAAGTTGTAATCGACTATTGTTTTATAGTTAGCCTCCGTTGCCCGCCTGACGAATCCTCCAATGGCGTCCGAGCTGTCGTCGGTATAGTATATTTGACATTGTGTTCCGTAACTTATTAGCCTAATTTATTTTTATTGTGATAGATCAATTTAATTGTTACATTATGTATTTCAAAATTGTCATTTTATTATTCATTTGTAATTAATTTTAATAATATTCTGTAATTAATAATCTAATTAGTGTAGTTGATAATAACCGTACTAATTATGTAAATAATAAAAAAAACTATTTCCGTTGGTGTCTTAAGAGGCAACTAAGGGTAAAATACAGGATGGAGGGCTGCAGTGCCTTCTAACTGTTGTCTTACATTGCGATTCTCAATACGCTTGCCAAGTATGGAGATTGAGGCAAATCCCTAATTTATATAATAACAAAATCAATTTGGGGGCTGTTTTCAGCAGTGGACTAACCGGTTGGTACATTTAAAGCAATCACAAGCCAGTAGATGCTTATCTTCTTGTAACCAGATTGTTGTTAAAGTTGATGTGCAAATAGATTTACTTGTTCTTCAGGAGCTTATTGTGGTCTACGATTGAAGTTGTCACGATGCTCGTGCTTGCATGTAGTATGTATGTATAAATACATCAGCACAAGTTGTAAATCTAATTCTGTTCACCGTTAAACGAAAAATGTAATAAAACTAGTAACAGCCGTAAGGTTTATGATCTGCAGCTGTGCTGTGCGCCTACTGTAGGTAATAGGGACAAATGCGCTGCTTGGGACAAAACGGCCAAGTGCGGGTAGGGCCATGCTCTATACGATTCCACATCAAAACAGAACAAAAAATTGACGTATACATGCGACAAAAAAATATGGTTTTGATCACCTCTTTATATTTTTCATCGGCGTTTTCATGTGGTATCTAATAAATAATGCATTGGAGGGCATGCCGGCCGTCAAACTTGTTAATTTTAGTACTCATTTTGCTGCGGGGTCTATCAACCAGTTAGTTAACTGACGTTTTCGTATGTTATGTACAATATGATGGTGACCAAAACCATAAAGATCTTTCACTCCCAAATATAACTGTTCACCTTCGACAAGAACTGCAATCAGTTTACATTTTAATCATCCAGGTATATAAATACTTTTTTTTCAGTTAATTGACTATAACTTATAAAATACTCAAATAAACGGAGCCCCGCAGAAAAATAATTAAATAATACTATTTTTTACCTTTGAATTTAAAAACAATCATTTCAATAAATAATAAACGTGAGTTATTCACGTTAATAAGTAAGATAGACCATAGTTTCGACAACACCCGGTGGTTTTTTTTTTACGTCGAAGATCTATAAAAAATATCTGAATTTCAATTTGTGACCCAGGTGCCTTACAGAAACGTGTATAGACAGGTAGCGGTCTCTTATTAATGGGGCTCCGTTTTGACTTTTGGGTATGGATCCTTATGAAAGTTGGTCAAGAATAAGACGAGCCATGCTTACTGAAGTCCTTACCTAAGAATTAATCCCAGGGTCAGGTTTATTGCGACTTTCTTGAACAAAAGTAAACAATACCAATATTTATATATGGCTCTATAATGATGATTAGCCGTGATAATTAGAAACGGGCTTTCAGTCTGTTTATTTTAGATTTTCCAGAATTTCGGTTATTATTTATAGATTGAAATAAGATGAGTTCAATGTTGAACAACATCAGCTGAATCTAACTGAATATAAATAACCTCTCAATTTATATTATATAATGTTCCTTTTATAACGATGCCCGGTTTGTACATTATATTTCATTCCCAATTTCATACACCTACATACAATTATTGCCACTGGGTGCTATTTCTTGGTATGATTAGATTCTCTAAAATATCATAAACGTAGCTATTTGTGAAAATAACTTCCACATACTAACGAGATATATTGGTCAAAGCAAGCCTAGAAGTTAAGAAACAGTAGCCCATTTTTATACAAACCTCTTTTTGTCGCTTTAAAAAGCACCATATTTATATTCACGTTATTTAAAAAAAATAAAAAAAAATGACTGCTTCTAAATTAACATAAAGCGTTTCTGTAAAACACACATGAGCAGAAAAAGTAAGAAAAATCTACAAAACAAGCGAGTATGAAATGCCTCGTCGCGCCGCCAACATTGCACAGAATTCTACAAAAGAGAACGGGCGAAAACCTTCCACATAAATATCAGAGTGTACTCGTATATGTCGTGTGTGTCTTTACACAGTCATGTGCATATTGATGTGTATGTGTATTTGTGTACAATGCAACACAACGCCGCCGCCGTGTGCTTAATATAATTTGTACACTCGTGCACACAAAGGCTTGCGGTTTGTTCATTTTGGGCGCTGGCAGATTGGAGTGTTGCTAAATTAGACTGTGCTAAAGGCTGACTGGTAATGTTAGGATAAGTTTTAGCTCTAACGATATTTTTTTCCTAAATTGACAATTGTATATTTTAAGAGCATTTATTATTGTTTAATACAGGTTTATAATTGAGATTATGAATTACATTCAAATACATAAACTTGAGAGGATAAAGTTATAACAATACACAAGCTACAAATCCACGTTATGGGGATGCTGCCAACTTTTTATAACTTTAAATATCAATTATGCTTCCCACTATAATTGAATCGCTAGTTTTCAATATCTATATAATTATTATCAATAATGTATATAAAAAAATTATCAGTCGGGTATTTACTTCTTTTAAATAATTATACATATATATATATATCTTATATATAAAATTCTCGTGTTACAGTTTTCGTTGCCATACTCCTCCGAAACGGCTTGACCGATTTTGATGAAATTTTTTGTGCTTATCCGGTATCTATGAGAATCGGCTTTTTTAATAGCCAAAATTATTTATATGGCAAAGCGACGTTTGCCGGGTCAGCTAGTATATATATATATAGATAAACTATTTATTGTAACACAATAATTAATTTTATAATAAAAAAAATACAACTAAAGATACATCGTAACTAAGTGAAACAATGGGCGGTCTTATCGCTTAAAGCGATCTCTTCCAGACAACCCAACAATATGGATATTTAGACAGTACATGGACAGGGTTTTTAATCAAATGTTACATATACTAGAACAGTAAAAAAATAGTTAAAGAACTTAATTAAACAAAAAAAAATGAATTATATTATACACATACATAAAAATATACGTCAAGTACAAGAATTATACATAGATATATATTTATATAAGTACATAATATGTATATATATATATATATACATATATATATTTAAACATAAACAAATTAAGACAAAATATAATATATAAATAGACATATAAAACATATTAAGAAAATTATGGAATAACTAAAATGGGTACTGTTGGTAAATATTACAGTTAGAGCGAAGGAGTAAATTTTAACCAGATTTTTAAAAGATTCCAATGAACGAGCACGTTTTATTTCAAGCGGTAGCGGATTCCACGATCTAACAGTAGTAAAGAGTAAAGAAGTAAAATATCAATGATAGTTCTACTTACAAGTGCCTGTAGCAATAAATTATCTGATGACGGTAACGATAAGCATGGGTAGTATGGAGGAAATTGAAACGTTCCTTGAGGTACCGCGGAGACGAAGGAAGGAACAGAATACTGTAAAGGAGCATTCCGGCGAAGACGAATAGGTAGCCACTTGAGCTTGGAACGAAATTCGGAGACATGATCATAATATTTGCGTCAGCCGTATAATGAACCTTATACAAAAAATTTGGAGTCGCTCAAGTTTAATTAGATCTTGTGTAAGATCAAGACAGCAGACGTCAGAATAATCGAGAATAGGGAGTAGTAAAGTCTGTGCAAGCGCAATTTTAGTGGTGGTAGGTAAAAAGTTGCGAAGTCTCAACATCACAAGCGGTGAATTGACTAAAGAATAATGAAGGTAGGTCAGGGGTTGTCAAGTTAGAGAGAGAAACTAAAGTAGCAGCTTTTGATGACACTTCCATAATAGACGACTTGACATAATGTTGGTTTAAAGAATCAATATCTAAGTTATTAGGAATAGATTCATATCTAGATTTACCAACCCCTAAAGACCTCAGAAACTTCCAAACTTTCGTAGGATCCCTTTCCTGAACGGACTCATGAGTATGGCGTCTTTGGGCATTTCTACACACCACATTGCAGTGATTCCGCAGCAGGTATGAATTTTATTTTAACTGCTCTTAATGGGGCATGGACATGATACAGCTGGATAATGATCGAGTTAAAAAACATGTTTTTTGGTATTTTCACCGCAAATACTTCGTCAGAGCAACTCAAGCGACGCAAGTATGCTAATTTTGGCAGTGGTTACATATTTGAGACGTTGGGTCCATGGTATCTGCGAGTTCATCATATTTTCCGAAACTTATCGAGAGAGAGAGCACTTGGTCTATGCGACGCGTGAAAAAAAATGCTGGCCCCTATTTGGTACAAAGAAGAAGCATTGCAATCCAACGGAGCAATGTTGCCAGTATAACGCTGCCAACGCAGGGCTGGAGCATTTGGACTGCTGGTGAGACTGCAATGGCTTGTAGGTTGTCGAAATGCTTAATTGTAGTAGCAATGTTGTACATAGTTTTTAGTATTTTGCCAATCAAAACATAAAAAAAGGTATTAAACATAATATAAGCAGTTACGAGTGAACCACTGTGGTAACAGTTCTAAATTCATATTTGGAATAAAAATGATAACATATACGTGTAAAGTCAAACCAAGTCATAAATTAGGCGGAAAGCCTGCGCCCTTACGACATTTCTATTGCTTCGAAATGTAATGATATGGAATTTTGGGATGAGAGGTTCCAAGCATTACTTTTGTTCAAATGGAGATATAATGCTGCTTAGCTGAGAAGTGGATATAGCACGAGAGGTAAACACTGCGTAATGTAACGAACACAGTTTAATAATTCAAGAGAGGTATCGTTCCCCTTTATGACTTTTTGATGGTGCGTGCAGACTTTGGATACCAGAAAAGATCCTTATGAAATAAGTATGACTACAGGAATGATTTAATTACGCTTTAAATCTTTGATATGAACCTCATAGATTGTGTTTTCCTGTTTATTTAGATAAAAAACAGCGTTGCTTTTCTCGTTTTTTGAAATGTACGCAACACTGACTCGCTGGTCCTGTATTGTGGCAGAATTTCGATGTTTTGCTTTTAGATATCTGCTTTAAACGGTCAGGTGAAAGTTATTGGCGTTTGCAGGTATACATTTTTAGTAGCAGTCCAGAGTCTGGAACACTGTTCGATAAATGGCTATAAGCAGCTTTCTTTGGGGCCTGGGGCCGAACTATTTCTAGCGACACGTGTGTATTTAGACATCTATGACATATAAACTTGATCAGGGAGCTTCATGGCGGAAGACTTCCACTGTTGAACTGTTATTGTCGCTGTTGGTTTCAAAGATTTATAAATATAGAAAAAAAACTATAGCTCCGATCGCGCTCAAACCACCGGGAAACGATCGGGGATCGCGGCCCGCGTGTAGTGATGCGTGGAAATATAGAAAATTTTGGAAAATGAAATTTATATAACGAAAAACACGACATTTTGATAATAAATAGATTCAGGCGTTACTTTTCGGAAATCCATATTTAATAATAACAAATTTTTTTTAAATATTTTATGAATACATCCAATTAATATAATTGGATGTTTTCATACAATTTTTTTTAAAATTTGTTATTATCTCTTTATTATCAAAATGTCGTGTTTTTCGTAAAATAAATTTCATTTTTCAAAATTTTCTATAGTTCCACGCATCACTACACGCGAGCCGCGATCCCCATTTTAAATATTTTATGAAAACATCCAATTAATATTTTAATAAAACACTTAAAAAATACAAAACTATATCTAGTGACAAATCCGCCTACATCTACACGAAGCACCCTCAGGAGGTCTTAACTCTACGAGCGCACGATCGAGAAACGAAACGCGTCGAAAATTCTTCCAGTTTGGCTGCGTGGCGTTTGTGACGTCACGTCGGCTTAACAGGAAAATTAGGCGGAATTGTCACTAGATATATAATATTTTTGTATTTTTTAAGTGTTTTATTAAAATATCAATTGGATGTTTTCATAAAATATTTAAAAAAATATTTGTTATTACGACATTTTGAATAAAAATACCAATAAAATGTGGATAACTTTTATACTATTGAACCTATTTAGGCGAAACTAACGTAAAACGGACCGCTACCAGCGGCGGCAATTTATAAAACACAAAAACAACATAGGAAAGGAAACAAACAAAGACAACATATTAACCACTGTTGGGATCGCAGTTAAGGGTGTTATTATATATTTTTAGAAAAGCATCGGATTCCCTCCACTTGAAGCTAGTCTATAATTCGTGTACAAACTGACTTAAAGTACTTAAGTATGAGTCTAAGCTTTTACCAATGTGGTTGTAAATAAAGGCCTTTTTTATATACGCGACCTTAAATAGTTAACTAAGTTGCCACTTCCGTTAAAATCCGTTTCGGCGAAACACAAGAAAGTAGTTAAAATTTACTATGTATATATATGGTTGTTTTCGAAAGTACATTCCAAATTAGTTTCGTTCCAGTCTAAATCACGAAACTACAATGTATCCTTGTTACAGCATTTGTACAACATCGTTATAAAGTAGTAAACATGTTTTAAACACGAGACTACACTACTCGTGACCGACGAATGCAACTTAGTCGTAACGTCGAGGTAAATAATGTGTTTCACGGGATTCAATCGCATTAAAATATATATCCCTCTCAAGTTTGTCAAGCAGACAGCAAACGGAACTCGTTTCGGTTCGCTTTTGTGCTGTGCAATCCCTGCCTAGATTTTATATATTATATTTAAAACTGCTGAACAAAACATTAAATAATAAAAACGTTCGTCCGCTGTTTGTTGGATAAGGCCTTAACTCGGGCGACTTGGATGAGTATCCTGCTAAAATCAGGATCGTAGAAAATGTAATTGCAAATTTAGCTCGTTATGCGATTGTTGAAATTTATTGAAAACCTATTTATTTTAATACCAATTTATATATATGTACAAGCTATAATTTATTTCATAATTATAACTATTACATATAAAAAAACAAAATTATTTATTTAAATTCCAAACCCTGGAACTCTTTGGCCCCTTGAGAAAGTGGCCGTCTTTGCGGTCACCACCGTAGCGTCTACCCTATAGCAGTACCGTGTAAACAATACTACATTTAGGCTTGGTGGAATTACTAGCTGAAGGAGACATAAGAAGTAGCGATTCGGATTGACAAGTGCAGTGCAATGTTATGCAGAACGAGAAAGGTGAGCCTGCAAACGTACTGGACATGCGTGACGCTTACCATCATTAATAAGTGATGATGCGGTAGGCGAGACACTTGCCCGTCTAATCACATAATAACATAAATAAACGTAACCTCTCTCTGATTGGTCCATTACGGGTGACAGATTATGCTGAACATTTTCTTCTTTCTAATAAACGGAAAGGTCTATAGGTAGGTTCAATGTGTTCGTTATTAATTGGGATCAGTGATTGGTGAAGTGGATGACAATACTTTTATACAATAATTATATTCTATTAAAAATAAGTATAATGTTATTTTTGAAAGAATAATATTCGTTTCAGTACTTTATGTCCTACTTTTGGATGTTTTATTTTTAACTACGGTAAACATGCTTAACCTAGAACATACTGGATCACAAGAACAGTTACCGCGACACAATCTCTAAAAATAAAAAGATTGGTACCTAGTTGTTTTAGAACACTGCACTCAACGGATTTCTTAGCAGTAAAACTCATTATGCGAGTTCGTGCGGGGATGTACTGCCATCAATAGGTAAATTTGCACCGCCAAGCAGTGATGTTCACATTACTGTGTTCCAGGGTGCGAGTACCGGTGAAATTACAGGCACATGAGACTTAATAATTTTAGGTCTGAGGGTGATGGGCGCAGTCCAGCTCGCCTCTTGTAACGAACTCCAACTGTCATACCCTCCAGGATCCATGACTTTTTTCAACTACGATCAATATTTATTTCTTGATTGGTAAGGAACACAATAAGAAATCACATACCTATTTGAATTTTTGAATGTTTTTTTTTTCTATTTTATATTTGCAGTGTTAATAATTTGACAAGTATTATTTTTGGATGGTAAAGGAATCCGGTCTTTTTATTGTTAATTTTACTAAACTTGTTCCTTATAGCACAAATTTTATTTGACTGGTGGCCCATAAGCATCCAGAGCCCAATGTCGTCTAACGGCACGAGTTGACGTAGGTGCTAGCTATCGCCTTCCTCGACCGTTTGTATGGGAAGAAAGCGACCAGACAACGCTAAACCTTTCAGTGAGCATTACAGCTCTTAAATTTAGGTGTAAACACCTAAAGTTGTGATAAGAACTAAAGTTCTTGGCGCAAGATTTTCTACTTGTGTGTGGTAGCTAGCCTGGCCTGCATTCGCAAACAGTCGTACCACCATGCTTCGAACCTCAACCCCGCGGCGGAATGCAAAATATCCGGTAAGCCACCTCTATCCCAGCTGGGTCATCACTGCTTTCCAATGTGGTAATTACTAGGATTGGCGGATTACTAAACCAAGCATTGAATAGCTTTTCATTTACGATTGTTTCACTCTGTAACCCTTTTACCTGAACCCTTTACGTCCAATACTTATAACTATACGTTACGACTACTCAACTACCTCAGAGGGTGAGTTCGTGATATCCTGATCCCTTGGGTTACATATTAAATGGGGATAAAACGTATCGTTAATGTGTTAATTTGATGCTTTACGTTAGCTTATACTGAGCCGGGTCACGGAGATATGGACTTTGCCTAATTACTTGCATTTACTAGTAAAGTTTCCTATCAACTTTGTAGCAAAATATTACAAAACAACAAAATGTTACAAAATATATAATATTTTGTGTTTATTAACTATATATGCGCCGGTGGTTTAGAGTTCCATCAGCTTGTACTTTACCTACTTTTTGAAGCCAAGTCAACTATAATTAAACGAAAACAGTCTCACCGAAGAAAATGTATTATATATCTAATAATTTGTATTCTGATTTAGCATGTAGTTTTTAGATGTCAGTTATCTTTATTCCACCATAACTTCTAAATGCCTCAACGGATTTGGATGTATGTTGTACCGTTTGAATCCTTTCATCATCCCAAGTGAAACACACTATAGTTTTTTTTTAGGGCAGTCGGCAGTCGTATTTATAACACATTTGCTATTATTGCTGCTACCATATGTGACGCTGAAAGGTACTCATGTTCTACTCGAACGTCAAGCTTGCTTACTTATTTGACCACATAATATAAAGAAGTGACATTCTTAGTAATAATGTAGCGATTTCAATTTGTCCGCTTATAAAATCCTCCATTATAAGCAGACAATTTGACTATATCTAAACAGAGCTATTGAAGCATATACATAAATATATGCATATTTAATTATAAGCATTTGTTCATCTGAAAGGACTCGCGTGGGCCTATTATGTCATATTTTTAGCTAATAATCATAATAAATGTGGCCTTATTCTTTGCCGCAACGTAGACGACGCGTTGAATCATGCATACCGATATTAGCGAAGGAACAATTGCGGTAGAAATAATAAATAAAGTGTAGAAATATTGATAGAACCCAGCGCATCTCTGATTTCATTGGTTTTTAATTAAGTTGTCCATAGGATGTTATATTCCCTACTACCAAGCAACAGGGTCTGAATAATACATTTATCTCAATATCTAGGTACCTGTAATATGTCGTCCCTTGAAGGTATAAAACATATTTAGCTGTTTGTGTTCTTCAACTCAAACGGTGCGTACGATTATTCCAAACTCGTTAGAATGAACACGGCCCAAATCCGACATGGGCCGGAATCGTGTGGAAAATCCGACATTGTACACAGTCTGGCAAAGAACGGTTAGTAAAATCCAGAGATTAATTAACGCGTGTATACTAAATATATGTTGTCAGTGTGGTACAATGTGGGGATATTTTATCGAGCAAACCTTCATTAAAACATTAAGGTTTTTATCGTTACTTTAAAGCTGTATTCTATAACTCATAAACAGTTAGGTTAACTAAACAGCTATGTTTAGTGATTCCTTAATAATTGTACTATTGTTCGAGCGACCTAAGATCTCTGTGACAAGTTGAAGGGCCTGAGCATTTATATATAATATGTACGATTTATGCGTTAATGTGAAAATATTAACGCATATCGAAATAAACTTAAGCAATATATAAATAGCTCGTTAAATAAGTAATGCCTATCAAGCCAGAGGACTCATTTATAAATTATATTTATGAGAATCTCATTATAAGTGAACACTAGTTCTTATGAGAAATAAAGTTTTTTAAACCTAAACCTATTTTGTTTAGCGATATAACTTCAAACGCCTGATTTCGAGGTCTCATGTTTGATTAGTAATAGCATACTTACTCTTTGATACCCAAAAAAAATATGAGTATGATTTTGTAAGAATTTTTCTAGTCCTTATACAGAAGCTAAAGACAAGTGAGGAATAGTAAACATTTAAAAATTGATAAATATATTAGTATGTCCAAAGAGGTAACTTGAAAACGATTTGATATATGTACATTTTAAAACTTTTATTTGTTTAATTTTAGAGTTTTGAAGCAAAATTTGTGATGTTAGGTACCACCTGAGGCCCGATATACTTACAGTAAAATGTAAAGTCATTAGTTTTTTTGTAATATGTCCTTATTTACCCATCTGTTTATACACTGTAGAAACAAGCTACCCCAGTAATTTTATGTGCATTTATTTCCCTCACAGATTTATATTTCAGCTTTTTTGGCGATTGTTTGTATGGAAATGAGTGTTTAAATAATTTGCATACTTTGTGTAAGTTGTCGGATTTTCGTGAGCTTATGTCGCGTCGCTGTGATAAACATAATTTGTGAAATATCACCATTACTCAAAAATATGACTTAATAAGCCCTCGCGTATTCACGGAGTTCTCATATACCTGTCGTTTTCCTTTATAAACTTTTTTCTTGCCAGAATGAAGGCACTATTCCATTATCTCATTTGACTGTAAATTAAATGTGAAGATTATACTATGAAAGCGGGTAGTAGACACTCGAATGTTCTCCATCCGTTTGAATGCACGTCTCTTTGAAGTTAGCGACATCTACCCAAATAGCAGAAGAGTATTTACTTTAGCTGGTAGGTTGATATACCAACAACACTGAACACCAAATCGATAAAACCGTTTTTTATTTTGTATAGTACTTATTATTTAAAAGATTTATTTATGTTTTATTAATAATTTCTGTTTTCGCTTAGCATGCGTCAATGCTCTTTTAAGTAATACTAGCGCTTAAACATGTTACAAAAAGGAGAAAATATTTCCTCTTTGGCAACATATTTATTTACTAGTGCGTGTAGTCAGGTCTGCAGGTAAAATGTTATATTGGAAAAATAAGTTACATCTGTTTTATGATTTCAAATATTATGTGGAGACTTAATGCTTTGTATTTTCATGAGCATATTATCGTATAAGCATTAAAACTATTTTTAAGCCTATTGTATAAAGAAGTTCTAATGTTAGTAGAAAGTAACATAAAAAGATTTCATAAGTTGCAACTATGTAAACTCCGGTTTCACTTCACCTTCTTTTCAAGTATCGAGAAAAGTAAGTAAGTAATCTGTAAGTGTATTGCACTGATTACTTAAGCGTACCTAGCGTCGATAACCGTTTCTACTTACCATTGTCCAAAGTAGGTTGGATCGTTACAATTTTTCTGTAATACAAAAGACGGCACAAGAAGACATTTTAGAAATGCTCAATATGATTTTCAATCGCAATCGTGTTTTAATCCGTCGCGTGTGAGCATGTGATGCTTAGAGAATATCTCACTGGTTTCGGTAGCAAAGATGGAAACGCATCCTCCAAAAAATAGTAAATAATAGTAGATGAGTCTTACTACTAGACATGAGTTCATAGGCAAAACATTAAAATTGTAATAACAAAAACAACACAAATATGGATTTATCAGGAAAATCATCTGTGTTTTTTTTTTGCGACCTACTTACTGTTTATTTTGACGTCAGACGTCCTACGCTGCACACGTGACGTCGATACAATATTGCTTCACTAAATCACAAATGCCAACCCAAGAATGTTCTTGGGTATCAATGCGGCCGGCTCTCATATGTATTTATTTTATTTTTTATGCCTGATCGGTTGGCCTTTGACAACTATCTCACCTGATGATAAGTGATGATGTGGTTGAAGATGTTGTTCAGGCTGACCTAGAATTACTGGCTCTCAATAACAGCTGCCGGAACACACCGTTAGGTGCTCGGTGACAGATATTCTACTTGAGGGTGGTAGCTAGCCATGCGGGCATTCGCAAAATGCCCTACCACCATGCTATAACGACTGCCATCCTAAGACGGCAACCGGGACCGACGGCTTAACGTGCCCTCCGAAGCACGGAAGCGTTCAGTAGTAATGCCACACGCGGTCACCCATCCAACTCATGACCGCGTCGGACGTTGCTTATCTTTGCTGATTGGTTAAGAACGGCTAAGCAAACTTCGCTACGAGCGCTTCAAAGTATGTATGTGCTCTCATACGCATGAGAGCCGGCGGCCGCGCCGATCGCCTCTCTGAGGCCAACCCTCCTAGTGATTCATCTCGTCGGTACTAAACCACCCAACTGCAACACTATCTCTTCACATCGACGTGAGTGATGGTCTGCTACACCATTAATGTGCGTGGCGTGCTCGTAGTGAATACAACTCTTGTATCAGATCTCTAGAATAGTACAGCCCCAAAGTGTGAAACTAACACCATTTCCAAGAGAGTAAATATGCTGGCCTGCGCCTAAACGCTTCATTTGTATGTAAAACCGGTTATAACCACCGAAAACCGGCTTATTTTGAAAGAGTAGCATTGCGCAAAAACGCTGTGACTATACATGTGAATATTTGAAAACGGTTGGGTCTAAAGCCGCAGTGCTTTTTTGCTTAACCCTTTTTACTTGAAAATAGATGCCTTTAAGCTTTGTTAATATATTTTTGGGAGGCCACTTCACACCTTCGGTACTTTTTATTTTGGGCTGGAAATTGGATCAATTATTTTTTTCGTTCAAGGTTGAGCGTATAGTAACCATTACACGGGTTTCAGTATTAAGACAAACTTTGTAGTTTTTATATAGATTTATTCAGAGACTATACTGCTACTTTTGCTTCCAAGCCTTCACTCTGATCGGCTGTTGAAGTTAGCAGAGAGGGGGTGACGCTTTGTCATGGTGAAAAGAAGTAGAAGTTCAAGCATAAAAAATACTTATGAAGAAATTAAATATATTTTGTCATTGAGGTTCCAATTTGCTAAAAATATATTTGAATAATTATAATTATGAATCTTACACTATGAACTTTGATTGTAACGAAGAAAACATAAATTATATTTTAAATTATATAGTCTTGTTTAAGTTATAAAGTTTACTCTGACACCAAAAATTTAAAGAAGGAAGGGATTTAAGATGCTGCTGATTGTAAAATTAAAATGATTAAAGTAAGTAGTTTACACCCAAACGAAAACACGCGATGTACCGACCGGAATTGTCAAAAACCCGGACAAAAACGCACATGTAACTTAAATCTATAAAAACACCATTATCGTTGTGGCATAATGGAAATAAAATCTTACATAAAATATGTTCATAAGTTATTTTCTAAAAAATATATACAATAGCTGGTGTGCTGCATCAATGATCTTAGCTTAGCTCCATACAGTAAAGACATTGTAGTGTTTAATAGAAAAATTTACGTATATATACTTTTTTTTTTATTTAACAAGACATATCTTACTAAATGACATTTTAAGCCATTTCACCTTACGGTTTTTTTTAAATGTCTTTTTAACTTACATTAGTTTTAAGACATATCTTAATTGCACTACGAAACAAAGAACCCTTCTCATAAAAGTAGGTTTAAAACATAGCACGTATTTAAAAAAACGTAATAATATCAGTAACGTAAAAAACACTGAAAATTTTTGTATCTTAAAAAAAACTCAAGATTAAAAGTGTTTCTGAAAAAGTTTTCTTTTCAAAACTGTACGAGTAAACTCTCATTCTAACAACCACTTCCGTGCGAGACGTTCAAAGGCTTCTAAAGTTGAATTTGAATTTCGAACATTTTGTGATCACGAAAACTTATTTGAAAGATATCGATGCTATATTTATAGGAAATAATTGCCAAAACATGCTGGTAGCAAAGAACATATAAAAAAATATTATATCTGTACGCAAAGGTGTCTAAAACTATCTATCCAATTTATAAACACATATTTCAGTGCAAATTGTTTGATTCCATAAGAAGGTTAGTTCGAACTTAATGTTGGTTTTTTTTTTGTGAATTTAGTGGTAAATCTGTAGTGATGCAGCAGTACACATACATTTATGGAATTCAAACGAAATTCAACTTCAATGCCTATCCATTGAGTGCCATGTAGCTTCCCTCGGTTACCACATTTTATTGCCAGCCAGCATTCGGTGCCTATCCAACTTTTATCAGTCTATTCTTTTTGCCTGTTTCATCTGGGAAAAGTTGCACGTTGTCTTTTTGTTCCGTTTGGCCCCGCTTGAAGGTGCGGCTGCAGTTGTAATACGGATTTTATTATTTGCTTTGCTATTGAAAACAGTCATAATAGTAGATATATGGGGCAATTAATGTGGTGCTAGGACTTTTTGCAAATTCTCATCTGGCTAGATACCAACCTCGACTTCAAAGAGGTTGTTATAAAATACTTCAATATTATATCAAGTGTGGAAGGAGCCTAAATAAGTGTCAGCTAATTTTATTAGTTTCATCGCAAAATATCGATTTTTTATACATTTATTCAGGATTCAGCATAGACAGAAACAGATTTAATCCCATATATGACGTGTGGACTTAATGCTAACATAAAAACCCCATTAATATATACATTTTAATGTCTTGTATTACTTTTAATCAATAATGTATGCGAACGTGTCTTGATGTTTATGATATTATATGCCCATAAACGGGGCTTTATGGCGAGCAGACGGTAAGTACATGATAATACCATGAAACCCAATTTACCCTAGGACTAAATATGATTCCAGACCCCGACTTGTCATTTTTGGTGGAGACGCAAAAGCTTAGGGTAGCTAGCTCTAAGGGTAAAAGTATAAGAAATAAGTTTAAAGCACATAAACACCAGGTGTGCCTCTGAGTGATATTGCACCCCATTAGCCACCCGGACCAACGTTGACCCTTCCAACGTTAATGCTGGCGATCCTCATGGGGCCCCGTTTTTTGGCGGTGAATCATCACCTGCCTCAACACGTTATTAGGTGAGGCTAGAAATAGCAAGTGCTGTTAAATCTCTCCCGCTTGGGTGCCGGGTTAGAATGTGACCTCCTCATCACTACCCACGGGTACCGTAAGGGGCGACTAAGCGAAGAGCAGCACCTTCTGAGGAACTATTATCTCACACTGCCATCCCAACACTGCTTGCTTAGCGTGGGAGTTACAGCAAAGCAGACCCTTTAATGGGGAAGACTGTGTTCAGGAGTGGACAATCCGGCTGAAACATTTATATGACTCATGCGTCACTTGTAATGTATATAAGCAAAATAAAGTGTTAAATACATAGGTATAAATAATTTCCCATCATAGTATACTTTGGTGCACGACGCCTTCGAAGATTTTCGTATGAAAACAAAACTCCAATTTCCTGTCAATCGCCGCGATCCCTTCCGATACTAATGCATGAAGTTTACTCGTTATCCGTTATTCCGTTGTCGTTATAACGGCGTCGTTAACCGCTCAATTCGTGTAATCAACGTAATCGTAATCCTTTGGCTTCGGCTTTGATCAGTTTCATTTCAACAAAGTTTGATGGGACCCGATCCAATTGCAATTCAGGGTTTGAAATTGAATTTATTAATTTAAATTATAAGTCCGAAGTTTTAATTCTGGTAGCAAATGAACGTTAATTTACGAAAAAAAGGAAGTTTCTTCAAATAGATGTTTTATCAAATTTATGTCTGAATTAAATAAACAAACATAAATTTCTAGGCTTAGACTTATTGGCTCTCTAGGAGTACTGCTGGAACTCTGTTAGGGGTTTGGAGACAGATTTTCTAGTTGAGATCAAGCCGGCGGTGGAACTGTTTGGCTATCACTGTTTAAAACCATCACAGACTACGATTGCTCGTTAGAAAGACGTCACGATACCACCGTTTATAACCAATATGGGTGGATGCAATAGGTAATATTTAAAGACAAGCCCTTCATTAGATTAATAATATATTCATTTACATAAAAATCCGTGCTCTTTATAATAAGGATGCCTCATCAGTTCGGGAACATGCGTCGTATTGGAATCTAAGACCTCTGGGTTCGATTTCAGAGTAGAATAATCTTATTGCAGTTATACAAATACACTTTAACAAAGAAATTCTTAGTTAAAGTGCATTTTATTGCCATTGAAGGGAATAGACTCTCCCCCAATTACATTACACGGAACGGAAACCGGAAACGGACTAAACATGTAGGGCGTCTTAATTATAAAAGGTGGACAACTTATTAGATGAGAGGACAAGATCGTTGACACGACTGGTCCTCACTGGGCTTGGAAATTACAATCTAGAGAAGATTAGCACACTTTGGGGAGACCTTTACCTCTTACAGGTGTTTTTCATCTAGTTCCTGTAAATACTTAATAGACATTAAATACGATGAAGTACTTTACTTTACGTACTTTTTAATGTACCTAAATAAGTTTGCACGAAATAAAATACATTTTTTTAAATATATTATTAAATATTATTTTACGAAGAGAGGAAGGGACATACTATTATCGTAAGAGATTATTTATACAATGTTTTTTTTTATTTTATTTTTATGCCTGATAGTTTCTTAGCCTTTGACCACTATCTCACCTGATGGTAAGTGATGATGTGGTCGAAGATGTTGTTCAGGCTAACCTAGAAGTGAATTGAGAACGTAAGTTTATTGGAGTCGACTGTACGTGAGGTTAATACTAAGTTACGTAAGTACACGTGTTGTTCCGCTTTATTGGTTCCGTCACGCAAAACTCTCGTAATCGTAAATGAAACAGTTAATTCTTGTAAATTAATCATACCTAATAGTAAGGTATACGAACTACAGCTTCTAGAAAACTGGAGGGTTATTTATTTATTTCAATTTAAATATAAAATTGGTTCTTAGTTACAAATACTTAGATTCGTATAAATAAAAGCATCGCTGCAAATTCCACTTTAAGAGTTTAACATAAACGATCTTAAAACTATTCTATACATAAAAGACATGTAGGCAATTTTTAAGTTTCCTCTAGCTCCTACGGTAGGACTATCTGTGCGCGTGAGCTTCACACAGGGAATCAAGTTTGTTCAATTAGGTTTTTTTTAAACACTTAGAAACTATATATTGTGTGTTAAGTGTTTGGGGGGGGGGGATAGATTATTTAAATATTTGGTATTATTATTTACTTTTGTGTTTATAGAAGACAAACATTTAATAAAAGTTGTTTGCAAATGATATCAACTGGTTTGCAAGCAACTACAACCACTAACAAATTTACCATTCATAAATAAGTAATAAATAACTTTACGTTCTACAAAATAAATAAAAAACTGCCTTCAATATTAAATCTTTTGAAATTGACAGCAGCACAACCCCTCCAAATCAAAATTAACGCTCAAACCCCTTAAAATCCAAACTGTACTCGAAATTTTAACCCTCCTATAATCCTCAAAAAATAAATCCAAAATACACCTTGAACAATCCACGTGGTGTCTCACGCATGAATGGGATCGATAGAGGGCGGCTAGAGGTCGTTCACCTCGCCGGATGCGACTCTACCAAACTCTACTACGAGTGTACTCAACATAGAACTAAGTTCTTGAAATTCATGAGTGCGCGCGATGCTTACTTGTGTTTACATGGAAAAATACCTTGCGCTAGTGTGCGCGCGTAGCTCTACTACGACAGTACTTCTACGCAGTACTTCTATTTATTGAAGCAGTGATGGCTCAGTGGCATTGGCTATGGACTGCCGCGCAGCAGGTCCATGGTTCGAATCCCGCCGCGGGCTTGTGCTTCACCGCATAATGCCGCCTGGCTAGCGACCACCCTCAAGTAGAACATCTGTCGCCAAGCATCTAACGGTGTGTTCCGGCAGCTGTCCTTGAGAGCCAGTGAAATTACAGGCACAGGAGACTTAACAGCTATGTCTCACAGTGACAGGCGCAGTGCAATTCATGACACTTGTGATGAAATGCATCTGTTATAGGTAGAGGTTAGTCCGTCTAACATCAGGTGGGCCTCGAGCTTGTTCCGTCACCATAATATAAAAAAAAGACCAGCACATGAACACACACTATTACAGAGCGTATGAACAATGATCAACAGCAGAATAGAGTTACGCGTAAAGTTAACTTGTAGGGCAGAGTACTGCCGACTGTACCGGGAGCTCTTTGGGTCAATGTTAACGATGGATCAATTAAGTTTATGACTTTTTGAGGTTTTCATGAAAATTGGAGTTTTTATTCTTGAATTGTCTTGATAATAATCACGTGTCTGTCAGTAAGGCGGACAAATATTTGTGTATAATAAAAGTATTTATACCTATAATTCAGGGTTGTGATTTTTGGTATTTAAATGAGTTTTGATTGAATTCATGTACTTCTTATCTTATGCAAGAAAGCAGTTCCCGAAGGAGAATATACCTAATCTCATGGGGACGGAATCGAGGCAAGTACAGCAATATATAGCGGAAACAATGTTTGGAATATAATTCTTACAACCAATTTCGTTTCCATTTTTATATTCGTGTACCGTACGTAGGGGACTGTAAGGTTGTCTAGACGCATAAACAAATCTACTCAAAACGTGCACATACATTATTGCATCGCTCTATTTTCGTGTATAGGTTAGCAGAGACAAATTATAACAAAGAGATCATAATTATTTCGGAGATGGAGTATCGACAAGATCTCCTGATACGTGTGACATGAGACTAAGGGCCTCTTTCATGACCTTCAAATAAGGTGTAAATTATTAACTTCCTGGTTAAAGTTACTGGGTTACTAAAAGTTACAATTACGGTTTTTCAGTTTCACAATAGAAAAACAGACTTCTGATTAACAACTCGATGGTTACTTGAAGGGTCTTCAAGTATATTCAAATATTCGCTCATATCTGTCAACGACGTCACATATTTATTCGACGATAATTATTTTTAACCAAAAAGTTTTTAGCCTATATGGAGTTTGCAATACCAACCTTTTTTTAAAACCTATAAAAATTATAGCCAGATGAACCAAGAAGTAAGTTAGTGGTCAGTTTAACTGCGGGTTCGTACTACTCAGCCATTGTGAAATTCATATGCAGCGGTTACTTGTGAATTAAACTGGCAATTAGCCTACTTCAGACTTTTCTTGAAGGTTGTGAAAGAGGCGCTACTTTCAGTGACCTAAGTAAAGTCCGTCTAGAATAAGCTTCTTACTTTACAAAATTATAAATATACGAGAGGACAAATTTAAGTCATGTGCGGGATTCGAACCCGCGTCCATCCACCCCTTTAGCCGCGGTATGCTCTAACAACTTATTACTGATCGTATATTTTACAAGTAGAACAACCAAAACATGGCTTTTACAACTAGTAATTTTTATAAGTACTAACTTATGAGAGCGCTTGGTCAATACGACGCGTGAACGAAATGCTGGCACGTATTTGGTACAACGAATAAGCATTGCAATTCAACAGGACAATGCTGCCAGCATGCTGGGCACGCTGCTAACTGGTAGTGCATTCAGACTGCCTGTTTTCAGTCTGTGAAGTTGTCTAAATGCTTTTATTGTAGTAACTGTAGTATTGTATATAGTACGTAGTATTTTGATAATTTAGGCATACCGCCGGATAAAAAAAGAATAAATAAACAATTGTATTCTTCATCCCACACGTGAAATAGGATCTGATATTTGAATACAGTTCACCACAAAAGAAATGCTTTTTGCTGATAGGTTAGCCTGTGACTATTTCACCTAATGGTAAGTGACAACAAGGTCGAAGATGTTGTTTAGGGAAACCTAGAATTACTGGCTCTCAAGGACAGCTGCCGGAACACACCATTAGGTATTTGGCGACAGATTTTCTACTTAAGGGTGGTAGCTAGTCAGGCGGGTATTCGCAATCTGCCTTGCCACCAAGCAATTATTATCTCCAGAACGTTAACATGTTGATTAAAGCTTTGACGAGTATTATAAGTAGCTATGTTATCCATCGTCTGAAATACAGTATTTATACTAAGATCAAATCACTGTAAAGAGAATAACATCGTTATCTAAGTGAATATACTCGTACGAGTAAATTTCAGAAACGATCGTTATATTATTTCTCGGATCACGTATCACTAAACAATATGTAACTGAACTTTATTTGTTCCATTCTGTTTGATCCGGGCTCAATTTACTAACGCCGTCAAGTCAAACAACACACAATTTCAAATCTACATATATAAGGAAATTGATGATAGACATATCCTGTTTTTTTATATTTATTTACTGCTGTATGTTATTACGAATAGTGCACCTTCGTGTCTTTAGAAAAAATTGCTTTGGAGTAGTTCTTGTAATGCTCTCATTCTACTAACACTTACAATTTGCAAATAGGCTAACATGCTTCTTGTAAAGTCTATTTTTTATCCATTTTTAGGGCTCTTACAGTCTTGAAAATTTGAATCAGACCTGCAGGCCAAGTATGTAATTCGTTACTAACAAAATATTTATTTATTTATTTATTTACACACACTTATACATATACAGCATTACAGAATTAATTAATTAATATGATTGTAATGATAGAAAAATGGAGATTGCACAATAACGTATTCATATTTATTACTAACTTAAGCTATTATTTACCTGATAGTCTTCAGTTATTCTATTTCAGCTTCAGTTAGTACTACTGGGAATATTACTATTCACTTAATAGTAATCGCGAATATACCATTTTTCTACTATTTCAGTTAGATTCTTCAGTAACAAAGTATATAATTGGGGGCCCCTGATTTTAAAAGCATCTATTTCCAAAGAAGGTACAGATTAAAAAATAAAAAGTGCTCTAATCGTTAGATCCATAACTATAACGACTTATTCAACACATAAATCTTTATCGTCGAAACTTAAAAAATTGTTTGTAACATGAAGTTTAGTTATTTTTCAGCAATTAAATTATTTTCGTATCCGTACCTTGTCATCGTCTAGAAAATTAAATGAACAGGGAGAAGCTAAAGTTTAAAATTTTAGACAACTTTTATTACAAAAACCTAACTAGTTCATAATCTGGAATTTCGGTATATTATGTAGGTACCCTCAGAATACAGCACAAACGGATTAACCAACAAATACTGAAAACGCTGACTTTTCATATAGTTTGAAACTGTAATCAAAACAAACAATATTGTCTGACATACACATGGCCCGTTACTTTTAAGCTAGACGTACCTGATTCAGGTCCCTGCCCGAGAGAATGCAGGTCTTGCTGCGACCTCCTCCGTTGGCGGTACTCCGCCCTGTAGTCCTGCCACCTTCCGTATTGTGCAGGATTGTTCAGATACTCCTGGGAGGAAAATCTGGATGCACGGGGAGGGGAGAACCCCATCTGTGCGTAATAATCCTGCCTGAACACCACATCTGGGTGATTAATCCCTCCAGGCACGATCTGACTGCCGTAGTGACTTCGGTGGCCTAAGTACTCTGGCTTCATCGGAACCGGACCGTCAGTAAGCTCATGGCCGTGAATAGAAGTTGAACGTTGAGGACCGTAGTCGCGAAGACGGTTAGAGAAATCCATTCGGTGAGGAGAGTAGTCCAGTCCACGTGGGCCCATCTCAAAGTGCCCATGAGCTGGTCTACTGCTCCGGTAGAAATGCGGCGAGAACGGATTCTTACTCTCTTGGTTGACAGCTTGCTGTCTCGAATTATAAACTTCCTTAGCTACCTCTTTCGGTTTCTCAGGCTTATCTACATTCTGGCTTTCTTTCTTAGGGGCTTCGTTGCGTTTGGAAGGCGACTCGCTGATATCCTGAGAGGCCCTCCGGTTAAACTCCTGGACTTTCTCAGGCACGAATCCTTGTTGTGGCACTTGCGACATTTTGTTTTCGCACTATTTATAAACACGTCTAAAAACTACAATAGTTTAATATCAAATATTTAAAAGGTTATAAGTTAGTATACGTTTATAAATTCACAGTGCAGTAGGATTGTGATCACAACCGAATAAACCAGTAAAACTGCTGAGAGAAAAGTTTTTAACACAAATGTAAGCACTGTAGTTGAACTCCAGTTATGTAGAACAGTGAGTGGTACACGTGGTTACGGCAATCTTTTATTTTGTTCTACTATAATAAGACAAAGTACTGTAGTTTATTTTTACTCTGTTACGGCTTTGGTATTGATTTAATTGCAAACGAGTGAGCAAGAACTAAATAATAAAGAGGAAGCCTTTTCCAGCGGATTACGAACAGATATGGCACGCGGCAGATTAACAAAATGTATCGAAACATATTTAGTTAAAAGCTGAGGTTTATACCAGTTTTCGCTCCCAAAACTTGACAAGCCACATCAATTTGACTTTAGTAACAAAACTTGTTGCTCCAACTCTACTCAAACTTTCCTAAGCTTGTCTAATTGAGATTAAACAGGAACAGCTGTTTGACTGCTTTTAAGGGTGAACTGGCCGAGCCGTTCTCCATACAAACGCCGTAGGGTGATCACTCCCTTATTTGCGGATTTAGGTCCAAAATAAAGCATAATACCGATTGATCTCGTCATTACCTAGGCTTGTATGATGCCGAAATTTTAATAAGATAATTAACTTGAGAGTTATGAGCTTCGAAACATTTTCATATAAAATTTTCAAGGCTCATAACTTTCAACTTAATTATTTTTTTTTAATTTCGGCATCATACAAGCCTAGATAATGACGAGATCAATCGGTATTATGCTTAATTCTGGACCTAAAGTCTCAAATACGGGAGTGATCATCCTACGGCGTTTGTATGGAGAAGCGACCGGCCAGTTCAACCTTAAGAACATGTCCTAGAAACTGAAGATCTTAGGGTTGGTAATTGTTACTAACTACAATTAAAAAGTTCGCAACTGAGCATCCAAATCAGCGTCAATGGCGCATTTCTTTTGAAAATATTTTTAAATGCTCATATATAAGCAATTCCTACATTTTTGAGTCATATTTTTACACGATTTGAGAATTCGTATTACCTACCGATGTTGTAATATTTCCATTACAGTGAGTCGACCTCAAAATCCGCAAAAGTAATCAGTCTAACTATATATGAATGCAGAGATAGCCGAAGACAGAAACGTATCATTATGGAGTTAGTTGTTCGGTTAAAAATAGAGACAGCCCTATAGGTAAAGCTAACCCTAGGCAAAGATGTAATAACATTTGTGTCGGGTTATCCAGTTTCAACATTGTCGGTCGTCCTTTAAGACGTAAATAAGCAAATGCATTAGATATGTGAGTAAAAATAATGAATAGGATACATTAAATTACCTTGTAATACAACAAATGTTTAGAATATTTGGCTATCTACAAAAAAGTCTAAAAATTTCGAACTCACGTTTGAAAAAAAAACATACACGTTCTGCACTCGCGACGATTAAGCAAGTAAATTTTACCCCATTGTAAGGTATTAAATTGTGTTCCCAGTGTGATAGTCAGACTAACCCTTGGAAAAAGAAAACAGATGACCTTATGTATCGTAGTCGTTGTAGCATGGTGGTAGGGCACTTTACTAATGCCCGACTGGCTAGCTACCACCAACAAGTAGAAAATCTATCGCCAAGCACCTAACGGTGTGTTCCGGCACCTCTCCTTGGTAATTCTAGGTTAGAACAACTTCTTCGATCACATCATCATTTACCATCAGGTGAGATAGTGCCTAAAGGCTAACCTAGCAAAAAAAAAGATAATAAATCCTATCCTTATATTGTATTTTCAGTGGGTAATGTTTCCATTTGGACGTGTTCCTCACAAGTTTTTATAAATATACAAAGATCAGAACCTAACAAAGACAATATTAAATGTTGAAAAGATAAACATCGTGTAACTTTTCCGTGTTATTATATTAAATCTAATGTTATTTTGATTGCCATGAAACGGAAATTGATGCATAAATACTCGAGCGTCGGCTATGGGCTGTAAATAATATATTGTATGCATTGTACTGATCCAAAATAACAAACCTATTTCGATGTTTGATTTGAAATTGGGAGATGTACACAGTCAGTTGGCACAAAATATAATTTAACTAAAAATTTCGATGGCGATTTAATGTTACAATTGTTTTTGAAGGATGTCATGCACTTGCATAGTCGTGTTATCTACGCGTCTGAAACAAAATTAACTTATTATTATTTAATCAACACTTAAACTGTTTCAAATTTACTTTGAGTTGTTTGGATTTTACTGAACTAAATCTCGTTCTTTTTATTCTTATAAAGTTTATCACAACCAACTATCAAGGGCTTATGGCACACTGAACTTTTTTTATGGAATAATCTCCAGCCCTTTCAGAACATTTTCACTCAAGCCTTTCAAACTGTCATAGTCACAATAGCTTCTAGTGTATAAATGAAATTTTAAAACAATATCAAATCCGAATAATAACAACCTCAATAAACTACTTACATCATTGAAAAAATGTCTAAATCGTTAAATACACGGTCTTGTTTTTGTGTGCGTTAAGAATTTCCACTGAAATATTCTCGTGAAAGCCAAACAACGCGTTAATCGGATTATGAGCTCTAACGCTGGCTTTATATATACTGTAGTACCTATAAATAATCAAATTATATCATTGTTGTGATAATCTAGACACAATTAAAAATGTATAGTTCAGCTTTCAAACAGCTACAAAAAAAAAAATTATTGTTCTTAAACTTCTTTGTTGTTTCTAAATAAGACTACAATGATAACATAATAGAATAATAGATCAAATCACTTGTAAAAAATAAAAAATAGACTTACTTAGTTTTTCAGATAGAACATCAGTCAACAACAATTAACATCTTAGTTGTAATAAGTCAAAGATGCATGGAGTGTGATAATGTCTAACTAATCCAAAAAGAGTACCATGTAGTGCGTATTTTAACATATACATAAAAAAATATGACTACAAGCACTATCGCGTGCTATGTGATTTTTATTTACCACGCGATAGTGCTTGTAATCATATTTAGAAAAATAAAATGCTCTTTCTATCACTGAACTCTCGTAATGATGTCGCTACCCTTCTATAGTTCTAAATATGTTACAAGTTCTATCAGTTCAGTGTTTGAAAGAGCACTTCTTTCGATCAGAAGAAGTCTAGTAGTCTGACCGTGTCAAATTCGGTTTTCGCGTAGCATCGTCAAAAAGCGTAAATTCTCTGATCACTTGTTCTTTTCGAAAGTTACGTCTAGTACAATCTGTTTTCCTAGTCTGTGAACATTAACGTGTAAACTAAAAAAACGATTATGTATCTAATTGAGGGAAACAATGGGCAACTTTACAGCCTAAAGCGATCCCTTACTAACTACGTTGTTTTGTTAATGCGCTTTCTTATAGAAGCCACATTTCCCCGTATTGATGCCATGCCCCAATGGGCATGGCATCAATACTATATGGCAATCCATAGTTATGTGCCAGGCACAGCAGATCTAGGACTCCGTATTAGGTACTACTGAAAATATGTTATGGCATTATTTACGTTTGTGAACTTATACAACTTATAACTTTCATATCTGTCGTCGGTCCAGGAATTCCACCAGAGAACTGTGACTTTAAAACCCTGATGTCAACATATTACCGTAAGACGAGACTCATTTCCAACGTCACTCATCATTAAAATGGATTTGTTTGTTATTTTCACATAATTGTAATATGTATTATTATTTTTTCTAGTTTTAGTGTTTTTTTTTTCTGTTATGTTTTTCGAAAGAAATTTGAAGTATTTAATGAATTTCAATTATGAGTTCAGATCTTTTTAGTGCACGGAATACATCTCATCATAATTTTAATGGATATAAACCATACATAAATAATAATGTCATCACATCACGCCTGTATTCCCTGAAGGCCCCTGCCTACAGAGGTGTCTAAACACTTACGTATTACTAGACATGTTTTGGTCCCAGTGGAGCGAGCCTGTTGCCATCCACCAGGCACATTTCTATACTTCGGGTAGTTACCTAGTAAAATCACTGCCGTCCAGCCCAGCAACGAACATAGGACTCTATTAATTTTAAGAAGTCAATCACGAAATTAATAGAATATTTAATTCGTAATTCAGAATATATCGTGACTATTTATATACACATAAATAAATTTTTCAATGTAACTGCTATAATAAAAAACACGATGCTTGACAACACCAAACACGTTACCTATTTACATAGAAGCATCAGCCCAAATCATAAAACCAATACCGCACGAGAACTTCGCTCATAAATCCGCTCACAACGCAGCCGAACCCGTAAATCGTTGGATTATCGCTTCATCTGGGACCACGCCCATTGCCAAACTTGGCAACTTTTCGATTGCCGAAATTGGCAACTTCGCGATTGCCGAAGCAAGTTTTACCGTGAGCTTTGATGATTTTGTCTTACAACAGCAATTTAGTGTGATATTGAGATCCATTTGCCGTTTGTGTTGTTGTAAAGGAAAGTTTGTTTGTTTTAATTAATCCCTTAATTATTAGAAATATAAAGATAATTTCACTAAGTTTTTGTCAATGGTAGTCATTTTATTGTATCTCACGGCTTCTCCTGTGTGGAAATATTTAAGATGATACGGATTCTTATCAAATGTTGCATTACGGTAAGGCATTTTGCGAATGCCACCCTTAGGTAGAAAATCTGTCGCCAAGCCCCTAACAGTGTATTCCGGTGGCTGTCCTAGAGAACAGGTAGAACTAGGTTAGCCTGAACAATATCTTCGACCGCATCAGGTGAGGTAGTGGTCAAAGGCTGACAGTAATAAAGAAAAACAGAATCATCAACTTCCTAACATTATCACACTAATTTGGGGTCGGTATAACTACTTCTGCCTTATATGCACCATAAGTTTTATGTTACATTAACGATCTTTGTATTGAAAACAACAGGCGCGTTGGTATAATTCTCAATAGCTAAGTTTCATTTGCATGTAGGTATTTGCCTATATTTTCTTATTCTTATACCAATCAAAAGTTACAAGAGAATTTGATTTTAAACCAATTTAATGGAGATGGAATGAAATCACCGTCGATTGCTGCTCGTTGCAAGCCGATTGAGCTACCAGATTATCGTCTTACATCATAATGCAGCAGTTGGCCTGACGCCAACCACCACGCCGCCGACCGCGTACACAGGAGCCTCTGACCGGACGAACTGGTGTGTCACTGACCTACGGCCGATTCGGTAATAATATTGTATGTGTTTTTGATTGAAAAAAACAGTGATCAAGTTATTGAGACCCCACAGAAACTTGTAGCAAGTCGGTACATACAAAAATTAAAGTTAAGTTGGTACGTCAATGGGCGGTTTTAGAACGATCTCTTCAGAAAACTTTTGAGCGATGTACTATATTATTACCTAAATACACGTCGACGTACATACGTTGCTTATTCATCTGATAACTTCTCGGCCTGACCTATGAAAGTGATTGCTCAGAAAATAGCATTATATATACTATTCCTTAAAAAAAGTATGCAAGAACTAGCCCACAACATGAGAGGCTGTTATATCTAAAAAAAAATAATTAATCAATAATAATTTCGTACCCTAAGTCGATAAAATTATTTTATGTATAATAAAATAAATAGACGGTAAAGTTGTATATTTTTGACTGTTTTTGTAATGGGGTTTGCCTTTGAATCTAAATACATCCTTTATTTAACCAACAAATAAGTACTAAATACATTTTTAAGCTATTTTGACGGAACGTGCACAGTCCTCATCTCAAGCGGTAGCTTTTCCTATAACAGTTGCAATTCGTCACAAGTGGTAGAGCTCGAGCCGGCGCGGCAGTGGGGATCGAAGTATGGACCTACGGAACGGCAGCCCATAGCTATTATCGTTTGGCTGCCACAGCTTCAAAAGATTTCTATAAAGAAAGAAAGAAGAAGAAAGAAAATACATTTATGAGATAATTTATAAGCTGTGATCAAAACCAAAAAACGTTTTGCGTAACAATGTCTTAATCATTTAAATGATATATTTTTTATTTCTAATAATCACTACAAGTGTTACGATCCTCATTTATTTTGCAGTTTATCAAAGAACTTCTTTCAATATCTACAACCATTTTAAACATTACCCCAACGAGCACGGAAGCTGTCACTTACAGCAGTATACTCTGCACGAATCTGCTAACAAAATTTAAGTTATGCCAAAAATATTTTAACTCCGCTCGAATACGCCGTAACTTTACGTTAAGATACCATTTACTTTACACGAAGTCCACAGTTATTGCAATGTGTTAAGGTTTCTTTTTGCGTGGAAGAGAGGTAGAAGGAAATTTGGAGAAATTGTGAAGGGCTTTCAGCGGGTAGAGCAAGAAAATGCACATTAGTCTGAGACCCAGATGCGAGCTATAGCCGCGAGTACCGTCAGCACAAGCGTATTATGAATAAGCAACGCGAATTGTATATGACTTCCTTTGAAATAAATATGTGAAGCTGTGAGGAAAGTTTTTATCAACAGGTTTTTCATTTTAGCATGATTTAGCTGCTTGTTTGTGATTGTTATAACTTCATTACTATGTAATAAAATACAGTGTTTGGCCATTATGCATCACTTCGAGTCAGTTAAGATTGACACAAAAACTAACTTATCAGCCATTAAAATAAGCAAGTAAAAAATATATTTTCTTCAGAAGATTTTTTCTGTTCGAAATAATTTCAAAAACTAATATTATAAAGAGGATTTTGATTGTTTGTTTGCATTAAATAGGCTCTGTAATTAATGAACCGAATTGAAAAAATATTTCACCATTAGAATTCTACATTATCATTGATGAGCATAGGTGATAGAATATTTTCAAAAATGTGTTTTTTTTTAATTTTTGCTAAATTGCTAAATAATTTTAAATTAAACTAGCAGCCCCGGCTTTGCAAGGGAGCCGGGGCTGCTAGTTTAATTTAAAATTATTAGACAAGCGCCTTAAATGTTTCATTATAAAATTCAGCAATATTGCAGAGAAACCAAAATCACTCTGTGGTTGAGTACGTTGCTATCGGTACTGATATTTGGTCGTTTATATTCCATCTTCACGCAACATTAACTTCGAATATTGCGTCATTGTGGAACAAACGTCTGTTTCAGCAACAATGATAATTCAATTGTTTACAAAAATTGCATTACTACGTTTTGTACTAAGATCAGAATATGTGCCAGTTGTACTCGTAATTTTCTATGCTCGGTACCATAGCTTGTAATAAAGTCACTTTTGCACAGGTTATCTTTAAATAGCTACTATAGTATTAAGGAAACAAAAAGAACACAATTTTACCGCTACAGATTCAAAAATGTATTGCCAGCTTGTTTTATTTTTTATTGTGCAAATGAACTAAAAATGACATTTAAGTAAAAATATCAGAAAAACACTAAATTTATTAATATCAGCTCGATTTAGTTTACCAACACAAGAAATAAATAGATAATATAGCTTCATCTGTACCCTAAGCATATTTGATATCGATCATACCGATAATGTGCTATTGGTGTGCCATCGGTACCGATATTCCTTCGTTTAAATTCTCTCCGCGCGCGGTATTGACTCGGAACAACACGCGGCCGCCGCCGCCACGCCACCGCGCCGCCGTTACTGCGTCGTGCTATAATCGTCACGTTAGAAACATATTACCATATACCACTACACCTGAAGGGGTAGGCAGAAATTCTCAAATACCCATATTACCCATAGTCGCATATAATAGATTTGGACCTCATGATTCCACAGCGATTTTTTACATCTCTCGGATGTCACACTAACTTTCCATAAAATATAACCTTACTAACAGATTCAGATTCATTTATTGTTAAACTGTGTTACATTGCCACTAACGGTTATGTAATCTGTGATCGCGGTCCTTTACTTCTTTTTAATACGTTGACAAAATGCTAAAATTATGTCATTATCGGTCTCCATAGGAGTGAAAGAGAGGTAGCGATGGTGAAATCGCGATCGGTTTTGGGTGTAAAACGAAAGAAAGCTTACACAAAAGCAATAATTCAAATCGAAAATAACTTAACTTCCCTCATGATAAAGTTTTGCAAATTTATTGTTATATTTTTATACTCATACATGTACAATCAATATATTTTCGTTACAAGAGTAATTTAGAGTGAAATTTGAATTTTTTCTTTATAGAGAAAATTTTAAGGATTAATTTGGTTATAGAAAATATGGTCAAAATTAACATATAATTAACCAAATAAAAGATGATATAAAAATATATCGCCATAATAAAGGCTGAGCAATGGTATCCGTGAGGTTTCTAGCCATTCTAGAACCATCAGAAAGAGACAAAGTGTAGGTATGCTATAACATAGTCTGAGACAACGACATCGATACACTATCGGTACGTTGGTATCGATATTCGTTCGTTTATATTCCGCCCGCGCGCGGCATTGACTCGGAACAACGCGCCGCTCGTTAGTGCGTCGTCGCGCCACTGTCGCGCTACTGTTGCTTACAAATTACTTGTCTTGTATACCTTGTCACTTGTCTATAGCCTTTGTTCTCATTAATGACACAGATTTACTCTCTAATTCATATACAATTGGATTTGGAAACGTTTTGTATATACCAACTGTCATTATGTATTCAACAATACTAGAAGATATACTTAAGATGAATAATATATTTTATCTCTATTTCACTTGCCAGCCGTTTACAAAGTATGACAACTACGACAAGGTTCCATTTAAAGCGAGCATTCTAAAAGGAAGGTTACATAAATATTACATCATCATTATAATCATCAATTATCATCACCTCCCCCATAGAACGACGAACGGCTATTAGCCACTTGTAACCATGGGCTAACCGGGACTTCTACGATGTTGTCAATCCACCTAGTATGTATAACATATTATTATTTATTACCTAGTTTTTTATTAAATAAGGTATCCAATGTATTATTACAGACCTATATTTTATATTATCGAAGTAAGTGATATTAAGCACACACTAATAGAGACAAAGAAAGATAGACACACAGAGTACAGAGTGATATGATAAACATAGCATCAAGCTTGTATTTCCAAAGGGGTAGAGACAGTTTTCTGAGCACCCACGTTTCGTCAGATATGTTTTAGTCCCGTGTAACAGAGCAATTGTCTATTGCCATCTACTGGAATTGGTTCCAGAGTCCGGATAAATACTGACAATAAAAAAAAACAGATAATAACATAAGATATCAACATTTTAAAACGGCGCTTTTACACACATACTAAGGCGCTGCAGTACACACAGCGAGCGGTTGAGTTCTGTACAGTTCTGCGATCTTAGTTACAGTGCACACGTCTAACGTTCTAATCTCCTCGTAATTTGTATAGTTATTATCCTTTAAATTACAGACCGCAGGTATTTCTCGCGCCATGTAGATAAAAATTCGATATTTTTATCTACACTGTCGGTCATTGTTTTGATATTGATATAAAATGTAAGACTCAAATAGAACTCTGAATGAATGAGCTTTTTTTGTTTGATGGTCGCGATATGACAGCTGTTATGTGTGCATTCGTCCAAGTAATTGCATATTTCTTAGTTAACGCAGAGCTTAGAACTCACAGCTGCAGAGCGCTCGCTGTGGGCGGCGCCTAAGAGGCAGTCTTCTATAACACGAGTATATTGCTATCAGTTTATTCGGCTTTTTAATGACTTTTGAGGTGTTTTCTTTCTATTTTTTATATATCTATTGTTAAAATTAGACAATTTAAAGGGTGTAAGTTATTAAAATCGACATTGGCACAGATAATGGCATACAACATGCGCCAAAACTCAACTATCTCATCCTCAAACAAACCACCACATATTTTATGATGCTTGCCTAACTAGGAACACCACTAATGGTTATTCAATTTATCCTCCTCTAATGAATCACCTCATCCGAGGGGAGGCCACAACTGGCAGCACCACAGCGACTACCTTACTCTACGCAAACACGCCGGGTGCCGTGTCACGTGACACGCAGACACGCCTACATTATTGTTTGTCACGTTATGATTATAACGGCGATCGGTGTGATATATGAGTCTGCGACCAAACTTCGTTATGGGAAACTTCGTAAGAGGTAAGTTCGTATCAAGGAGTTGTCGCATCTATATAGAGAAGGCGGGAAACGCTGCGTGATTTTACGGACGTTCCCGGCATCACGGATTGGCTAATAGCGTCTACCTATACAGAGTAATTAGTAAAATGCTAACAACCTCTTAGGATTGACTTCTGCTAGTCCTAAGAAACAATATTGAGATGTTTTTTTTTGGTTTAAAAAATAAAAGATTTTTGCAGCAGTGATGGCTCTGTGGCATCGGCTTTGGACTGCCGCGCAGCAGGTCCGTGGTACAAATCCCACCGCGGGCTTGAGCTTCACGGCATTGGAAGGGCATTTTGCGAATGCACACCTGGCTAGCGACCACCCTCAAGTAGAAAATCTGTCGCCAAGCACCTAACGGTGTGTTCCGGCAGCAGTCCTTGAGAGCCAGTGAAATTACAGGCACATGAGACTTAACAACTATGTCTCAAGGTTACGGGCGCAGTGCAATTCGTGACTTGTGACGAAATGCATCCGTTATAGGTAGGGGTTAGTCCGCTTAACATCAGGTGGGCCTCTACTTGTTTCGTCACAATAACATAAAAAAAATGTCTCAGGGCGAAAGGCGCAGTGCAGTTTGTCACTTGTGTCGAAATGCGTGTGTGACATTCTCATAAAAAAAATTACTGTGTTACTACTGATACACCTTGCTCTTGCTTCAAAGTCTACTAAACGAACAAGCTTACAAAATCACGTGAAAAGAACTAAAAACTCACTCAAGCTTAAAAAAATGCTTTGGTTGTAAATATGTCAGTAGTCAGTGCACGATTGTATATTTATGATATGATCTGTATAAGTGCAAAATCACGGACCGTTAGAAACTCCCTGACCCCTCAACGTAAAGCAGCCAAGCTGTTGGACAGGGTCGCTAGTGACTAAATACTAGATACTAGTACGTTTTTTTATGGCTAACTTATCAGCCTTTGACCTCTATCTTACCAGATGGTAAGTGATGATGTGGTCGAAGATGTTTTTCAGGCTAACCTAGAATTACTGGCTCTCAAGGATAGTTTCCAAAACACACCGTGCACCATGAGGTCCTTGGCGACATATTTTCTACTTGAGGGTATTAGCTAGGCAAGCGGGCATTCGCAAAATGCCTTAGCACCATGCGCAATGTATTAGTAGGTCGAAGTAAATAATTTTTCAACTTCATTATTGAGTATATTTATGTTTTAAATCTGCAGGATCAATGCAACATAATGCGAAACCGATGTCAAAATTGATCAAGCAAGTTAGTTAAAATACTAAAGGTACTTAATACGACAGAAACATTAATTAATTTTGTAATTTCGGAATATGAAACAGTTCAATGTGAATTGTGTATTTTTACATAAGATATATCTATCTATCTCTTTATATGTACTTTATAAATACAGCGATGTCACCCCACAGCGAGCAAAAAATTTTATAGCGAGCTTAATTTTGTACACAATTTTTCTGATTAGACGGCTCTGGTGAAACTTTTTTAGCTTCATTTTTCTAGAGGAGACCTGTGTTTTAGTGATATGATGGATTGAAATGATGATTATAAAAGGCGAGTGCGAATAGAACAGTTGGTAGGGCAAGATCCTTCCCTCTCTCTCATTCCAGAAAACGGCGAGACGATGTACGAGTATATCATCACCAAACTGAGTAAGAATATTTTCACTCATAATTGTACAAAACTTCCGACGGAGCTTTAATCGTAGCTTGACGGGTGCACACATCCCGGGGACGGAGTCACCGGGGGCATGCACTGCATACTGAAATATTGTAACATCTTGTGGGTTCTTTCCAAATTCAAATGTATCGCAACCAACTAAACGGCTTAAGAGGCATTTTACATTTTAATGCGGTATACGAAGATTTTAAGCGCTTTATTTACTATCATAGGAAATATCTACAAGTTGTTTAATAATTGATAAAAATAGAATAATCTGTGCTCTTTTCAGTTAATGTACCAGATTTACAAACATAACATTAATTATTTTGTAGTGACCAATCTCCCGCACCTTGTTTTACGAATTAAGGTACACATAGCCAACTTCAGAGTTCTATCTCTTGTATAAAGATTCATAAAATTAACTAAAAAAAAAATTTGTGCATCAGGCATATAATCCTGTTGACACATAGTGTACTAGAATATCGATAATTAATCGTCATAGTAGAAAAAAAAAAAAAGATCTTGCGCCAATTTCCACGAATTATATCAGCAGTTTACCACGATATATTGCGTTTAATAAAGTGTAATTCCAAACAGATATTATATGAAAAGAAAGTTCATTATTTAATTAATATGATCTTAAATAAATTGTGATATTTACTCTGTTTTGTTAGACAAGAAAAAATATTTATCATAACTCGAAATGCTCATAAATTGAAATGTACAAGCGCGAGGCGATCAGTACCGCGCGAGCGCCCATCGAGGTAGGACCTGTGTTCGTTTTGCCTTGCTCTGACGTTTCGTACGCGGAACGCTTAGACGCAAGTTTATAGTGCGACCACAGAGTTTTGATCATGTCTTTATTTTTTTAAGTAACAAACTATACTTTATATTTGTTGTCCATAATATAAGTATTGTTCTCTTGTTAAGTAACTACATCTTTACTTTCTGTTCATCCATTGTGTTAAAAATAGGAAACGTCACAATTATGCAGCCTTATGCAGCGTTATTGGAAAAATGCTAACAACCTCAAAGGGTTGACTTCTTCTTTTTGGTCTGCTAGTTTTTATATTATTCTAGTTTAAATTAGTTACTCACTATAACTTTTGTTTTAGGAGGATAAGATGACAGGCGAATAATTGATTTCCAATATTTTTGGATTCAGTTAATGTCTATAAGTGAACACAGCGATAACTTCAGCTGGAAATTAAACTACCTTCCTAATTTGTACAAACCAGCCTCCCGGCTTTTCCATCATTTGTACAAACCGGAATACCAGTTAGCGGTCGATAGTCGTATTTACAAATTTACCATAAAATCTGCGTAAGTCCGACTTTCATAATCCAAATGGTTTTCAAAAGGATGCATCCTTGCCCATACAAGAAAAAATCCACAATTTTCTGAGATAACGGAAGTATTATGAATATTTTGATGAAATCTGAAACCAGCACAAATTACATTTGGCCCCAAAATATTACGTCATTTCATATTAATCTCGTAACTACGTCAACAGTTATAAACCTAGAAAACCGCCATTTTGCATATGTATAAGTCATTTTTCACTCGATACATTTTGCAACGCAAACACTTACCGATGCAAATTTGCGTATTAAATAATCTAGTAACTAATTTTAAACTTCCAAACCAAAAAATCGGAAATAATACAGGTGTATAAATTACATGTAAATAATAATATCAAAGAAGGACCAAAGCCGTAGGTGGTATAGTTTTTCAGAAAAAAATATTGCTCTCCAATACAGTTTTCCCGCCAAAGTTCTTAAAACAATTGGGTTGTTTTAATATTGTTACTTTAAGATATTTGGCGTAAAAGTCTGTAACAATTCATGGCTATAGAACAATAGTTAATTATCATATTAAAAGAAGAATCGAAGTTCTAGGTGAGTTAGTTACGAAAAAATTAAAATAACAATTAAATTACTATTTCCCACCATTTTTGTCGTGTGTTCAAACCCCATTTCCAGTATTTTTTTCTATAAAAAGGTGTATGATCATTTATTTTCCATAGAAGAAATAGTGAGCATAAGAGTATATAGTGAGGATTGCATTGGTACCAAGAAGTATATGTGTTGATTATAGATTGCATCAAGGATATTCGATTTAAAAACAAAAAAACCTCAAAATCTGTAAATATATATTAACATTTCGCTGTTTGGTCTACTCAAACTAAATGGATGAAAATGTTATTTTTTTAATGGTATAGGTGATATATTGTGGTATGGGAATATGAGGGTGACATGTTTAAGTAATGGAAAACCAAAAACGTCATGGGACGTTTGTGGTTGGTACTAAGTTGTTTTCCGGATGCACAGAAAAATAAACCTCAATCCTATGCATGGTCATTATGGCAGACAGTGTTAACGACTGGATATAGATACTGAAGAGTGTGAACGAGGAAAATAGCAATTTTTGGAAAATTTAAAAGAAAGAGCTTTTAGTCCGCAGCTTTTAATCAATGCCGTTACGTCAAATATTTATATATTTTTAAGCCGTATATTTTTTTAATTATTTAAGTTTATTGTTACAATAAATGATTCAAACATATCTATTTTTTATTCATCAAGGATGAAATGTAAATATACGATTCACGATGTAGGTTGACTTTTTAATGTACATGCCTACTTCTTTTCTATAACATTAGCAAGTAATCGACAAGAAATTGATTGTTTACTCATGCCAATCACACATTTTTTAAATTCGCAACTTAGATTTCTTTATTAATGAGTGCTAGTATCAAAATATGTTACTCACAGTCACGCTATTCCGTCGTCACTTCTTTCGCTTGTGTATGCGATGCGCTGGCATTTACCTAAACTTCAGTAGCGTGATTTTGTGAAATGGCTCTTAAAGCAAACAATAATATAAAATCATGTTTACATTCATAAATGAAGTCAGCCAAGAGCCAATCTTAAATGCTTAATGAGGAATGATATCAAAGAACGACTCACACAGTCAATTAAACAAATCTATCAAAGGGAATGAATACAATCGTATTGCATAAAAGAAAAGCAGTTAATACAACCTTCCTGCTTCACAATAAAACGTTGAAATGGGGATATAAAAAATTCAATGCGGGAAATCTAAGTTTCCTGCGGACTGTAGAGGTCCCTGTCGGCGATAGAACAACGTCCCTCTATTTATAATATTCTCAGAATTTGTTGTGTCGTGATCTCCGAGCTCGGGATGACGTTCGGAACATTGCAATACGTACTGAGATTATAATGAGACTGTCTAGTTTGGCAATTAACATAATTGTCGGGGTTCCGTCCTTATTATAAAGTATTTTTGATTAATCCATAAATGATTTTTTATCTAGGAAAAAACACAGGTGGTGACAAAAGTAAGACCGTTTTTGTTACGAGGCACTAGCTCAAAAATAAACTAGTCAGGAATTTGAAATTTCGGTGTATTATATCTATTTTACCAACACATAGTAAAATTTCGAATTATATCTTAGCTTTGAAGTTGAGATCAAACTCAACCATAAATGACTAAGGCCCCACTCGTACTTGGACAGTTTATTTATTTTTGGATGAACAAACAGTAACACAAAAGCTAAACTAGCGATAATTATACAGACATAGGATTAATGCCACCGACGACATGTACCATAGCTTATCTTTGTATATGCTACTCTCAATTTCTAAGATAATAATTCGACAAACTTATCATCACAACTTCGTATCCTCGAAGAATTCAGGTCAGTAAGGGTCGCCTCTACTGCTATCTACCACCTGGTAGATAACAGTATCGGCGAGACATTTGCATACTCTGATATACTGAAAATAAATCAGAAAACCCCACATCTTTCCAATCCAGGTGTCGAACTCCTGGATATTTCAAAACTCAAAAAAAAAAAATCTAGTCGACCAGCAACTTGGTCGATATCGTAAATGAGATAGGAATAGCACAAGTTTGTGAAAAAATTTAAACTATTCGCGCTCTCTGTAGATTTGTCATGTTATCAAAAACAAATATAAAAAGGGGAACAACTCAAAAAATATTCTAAATAATAACTTAATCTATCTAGAATATATTATTATAAGAGAGGAAGGGCATAACGGGTTGTCCCGTTCAAAGTTCGGAGTAGCCCGACTGGGGAAGTACCTCCACCTTACAGAAGATCGCAGCCAAATAACGCTGCTTTAATGTGGCGTTGTGTTCCTGCGGTGAGTAAGGTCGCCAGAGCTCCATGGGGAAACGCTGTGCTGGCAGTGTTTGGGGACCAGCAGTGTCGCACCACCGTTGTGTTGTGTGCAGGCGCGGTGTTTTGTTGCGGCGGTCAGGGAGACCCGGTGAAACAGCTGCCCGCTGGCTGCCCGCAGGTTGTAGGGGTCCCGAGCCCAGGGATCACTTAATCTCCGCCCTGGGAGGCTGACCCGCCGCCTCGCGCATAATCCATGGTATAGTTGGTCGTGCCGGAGGAGGAGACCGGAGTGGACCCGGCCGACTGTATCATGGGGGGACCGGGGGCCCTTCCGGCTGCCGCACCAACAAACCGCATCACCTGTCCAGCATTCTCGGCTAAGAACACTGCACTTTGTCCCTCTCACTGCTGGCACAGCGATTCCTCTTAATCTCGTATCAATCTCTTTTTGTAATGCCTCGGAAAAAGAAAAAGAATGGTTTTTCAGCGGCCTCCACGTCCACACTATCAGTGGACTTTTGTAACATCAGGGGAATTCACGCTAATGTCAATGCAGTACACCAACACCTTGAGACTGCACAGCCGACCCTGCTTTTTCTAACGGAGACGCAAATATCCTGCCCTGATGATACATCGTATCTACACTACCCTGGGTACAAACTAGAGCACAATTTTGTGCGCCGCGCCGGGGTATGTATGTACGTCAGGGAGGATATTTGCTGCCGCCGTCTCCAAGGCCTAGAAGACCGGGACCTGTCGACTTTGTGGTCAAAGTCAAAGTCAAAGTCAAAGTCAAAATCATTTATTCAATTTAGGCGTCTACGACGCTCTTATGAAGGTCAATTACAAATTTTAGTATTGAAATATTCTACATTGTACTGCCACGTTCAGCAAATAAATTGTATAGAGCCACTGCGAGAAGAACGGGCAAGAAACTCGGGGCCATTCTTTTAAACATCTTTTAACAATGTGTTACATACATACTATATAATAGAGTTATTACAATATTTGTTTAAATTATGTAGGTGACAGGCAATAGCTTGGCGGAGGCGGAATTGTCCAGGCATTTTTGTCGTTTATGTAATCAGAAACTGTGTAGTAGGATTTTTTAATCAATATGTTTTTCACATGCAACTTGAATTTCCCTTCTGTGAGCGTTGTAATATGTTTGGGAACTTTATTATAAAACCGCACACAATTACCTAAGAAGGACCTTTTATTTGTCTTTGCTAATCTAAAACCTGGCACCACTATTTTATCTTTATTCCTAGTATTGTAATCGTGATTGTCACTGTTTAATTTAAATTTACTCAAATTTTTACGAACATACATAATATTTTCAAATATATACAGACTTGGTAAAGTTAAAATATCAATTTCTTTAAAAAGATCCCTCACAGAGTGGGCGCGCGTAGATCACGGTGGCCACACCAAAGTTTACGCGTGCCTTTACAGGTCCCACAGCGGTGACGCGGACACAATCCGGTTATTTGAGCACCTGCAATTGACGACTGACAAAGTACTGGAGCAGTACCCCTCCGCGGAGGTAGTGATATTAGGAGACTTCAACGCTCACCACGTTGAGTGGCTTGGTTCTCGGTCCACTGACTTCGCGGGGAGGACTGCTCACGACTTTGTCCTGGCCTATGGATTCTCACAACTGGTTGTTTCTCCTACGAGAATCCCAGATATTGAGAGCCATACAAGTTCCTTACTGGACCTTCTGCTGACTACGCAACCGGACAACTATGCAGTGACAGTGGATGCGCCACTTGGGTCATCGGACCACTGTCTCGTCCGGACGCAAGTGCCATGCGCCCGACATGATCCGCTCCGGCCTCCCGGAAGGCGACGTGTATGGCACTACAAGTCAGCAGATTGGGATGGATTGCGAGATTTCTACGCATCGTACCCGTGGAGACAGCTTTGCTTCGCATCAGATGATCCTGACACCTGTGCAGCTGCCGTCGCTGAGGCGATACTGGTGGGAATGGAATGTTATATTCCAAACCCACTAGTGGCAGCAGGGGAGAAGAAGCGACCGTGGTTTAATCGGCCCTGCAAAGATGCTAGACAAAATAAGCAAACTTTGTATGAGGCTTGGACCACGGCCCGAACTAATCAGGACCCTAACATCTCTGATGCGAAACGCAAATTTAACGCTGCTTCCAGGTTCAGTAAGCGAATGATTGCCAGGGCTAAGTTTGATTTCGTCGGCAGGTTTGGTGAGAGGCTGACTAGCCTTCCCTCTGGAAGCCGTGCTTTCTGGTCTCTTGCCAAAGCTGCTGAAGGAAACTTTTGCCAGTCGTCCTTGCCACCACTCCGTAAGCCGGACGGAAACTTGGCCCATAGTGCAAAGGAGAAAGCTGATCTTCTGGGCTGTCTCTTTGCCTCGAACTCGACTTTGGATGACGGGGGCGCCACACCGCCTACCATCCCGCAGTGTGCTAGCTCCATGCCGGAGATAAGCATTACCCAACGGGAGGTCCGGCGGGAACTGCTTTCTCTGGACATCCACAAGTCGAGTGGGCCAGACGGTATACCGGCAGTGGTACTGAAGCGGTGTGCTCCTGAATTGTGTCCAGTATTGACGCGTCTCTTCGCACTTTCCTACACCAAAAAGGAAGTACCGTCTTCGTGGAAGACTGCCCACGTGCACCCAGTGCCCAAAAAGGGCGACAGATCAGACCCGTCGAATTACAGGCCTATCGCCATCACCTCCCTTCTGTCCAAAGTCAAGGAGCGTGTGATCAACACGCAGCTTTTGAGATACCTGGAGGATCACGAGTTGTTGAGCGACCGACAATATGGTTTCCGCCACAGTCGCTCAGCTGGTGACCTCCTAGTGTATCTCACGCACCGTTGGTCACTCGCCATCGAGAGTCAAGGTGAGGCATTGGCAGTGAGCCTAGATGTAGCGAAGGCGTTCGATCGGGTCTGGCACAGGGGTCTTCTAACGAAGTTACCATCATACGGTCTTCCCGAGGGATTATGCAAATGGGTTGCCAGCTTTCTGTCCAGCAGATGCATAAGAGCTGTCGTTGACGGTAGCTGCTCTGATAGCATGGACATAAATGCTGGCGTCCCGCAAGGCTCTGTGCTGTCCCCAACACTGTTCCTACTGCATATCAATGACATGCTGTCTATTGACGGCATTCATTGCTATGCGGACGACAGTACAGGGGACACCCATTACACGGGCCGTGCAAATATCCCTCGTTCCGAGGTGGAGGAAAGCCGCGAACGGCTGGTGTCTGAAATCGAGAGAACACTAACTTGTGTCTCCGATTGGGGTCGACTAAACCTAGTCCATTTCAACCCCACTAAGACTCAAGCCTGCGCGTTCACCGCTAAGAAAACCCCATGGTCTGTGGCTCCACAATTCCAGAACACTCTCTTAAACTTCAGTCAAAGCATCGGGATCCTTGGCATCGACATTTCCAGCGACGTTTTGTTCCGGAGTCACTTGGAGGACAAGGTGAAGCTGGCTTCCAAAAAGCTTGGAGTGCTCAACAGAGCGAAGCAGTACTTCACACTGTGTGTTCTACCGTTTGTATAACGGAGAGTGTTCTAAGGAATTGTTTGACTTAATGCCCACGTCTACTTTCCACCATCGCAACTCTCGCCATCGACGGGGAGTCCAACCCCACACATTGAAACCAGAAGTGTTTCGTACTGTGCGGGCTCAAAGGAGCTTCCTTCCGCGGACGCTCAGATTGTGGAATGAGCTGCCCGCCGTGGTTTTCCCGATGGAGTACAGCATGGGGTTCTTCAAAAAGGGCGTGAAGAGATTTCTTCAGGGTCGGCAACGCGCGAGTGATACCCCTGGTGTTGCAAGCGTCCATAGGCTACGGTAACTGCTTACCATCAGGCGGGCCGTATGCTTGTTTGCCACCTTTGTGGTATAAAAAAAAAAAAAAAAAAAAAAAAAATATATTAGATACTTAGTTCTTAGACTCGTATGTCAATAAACATTTAATTTTATTGTTATATACGAAAAACAAACGATCACGACAGTACGAGAACTGGCTCCATTACAGATAATGATGACTATTGAAATTAATAAATGTCCAAATATAGGTGCGTGTGATGCTAACGAGTTTAGTGCAAACGCGGGAATACATTATTAAGTGCAACGTGGCAGATTTCCACTTGTCTGGTAGCGCGCCAAATGAGCATAGGCAAAATTCCCTACGCAAATTATTCCCTAAGCTTTTTTCAAATACCTTATCGTAGAATTTCATAGGGTTATTTCAACTAGCTCGACCATTCAATCACGTCAAATATATTAGTTTATTTTTATGCAAATTAATAAGAGCTTTTTGACTTAAGTTATAAACAACAATAAAATACAAGTAACTTATGTTGACATCAATTTGGGAACACATTAACCTTTGTAAAGGCCCTTTTGGGATCAATGCAAACAAAGGAATCTATTCCGAATGAAATATATGAATCGAAATGATATAAGAAGTCCCATTTAGTGAGCAGTTATTCAACAAGTAGAAGAGACAAAGTAGTTGAGACATTAGAATGTAGTAACAACTAGTTGTTTTGTTAGTATCTTTAATTGGTAGGTATTACTAGATTTCGCGCGGAAATAAGTTCAAGGAAATAATCTTATCTATGTCAAAAATGGTTCTTGAATTATTAACTGGAAAGGAAAAAAGTATTTTTTCAAACTAAGTAAATGTAGTGAAGTTATGAGTTTTGTGAGGTATATTATTCCCTTTGTGATCGAAAGGAAAAAATATAATAGGATGTCAAATAAAATAATAAAAATGTACGAAATATACTCTGAAGACAATAAAAAGTAGATATTATAGTGCACGCAAAAAAATATTTGAATAATACAATTTGGTTTAAAAACATTGTAGATGCAGTCACAATAATACCACATTGTATTACAAGTAGATATATCTAATGAATATAAAATATATCTACGATGTATTATCGTCTATTCCGTAAATCTTCTAATACAAAAGCTGAAAGGTCTGAAATGACCTCGAACCCGGCCTAGATTTAATCTGGCTGGGTATTCTCGGTCACGTATAATGTAAGGACGTCTACCGCCGAGATTTTTTATGTATTAAACATTAGTGAAGATGAGACTTACATAACTTCTACACATGAAAATACTTTTTTGTTCAACACCCTCACAAGTTAGACTAATTAAGATTTTACGCCGAAATCTCTTAAAATAAACTTATGAGGGAGGTTTTACTCAGCAATAAAAAAGTCGGGCTGTTACTCAAAGTACAGCTCTGTATAATTCCAAATTAATTAGCGATGATATTATTTTTCGTGTTCTCTTCTGTGAACGTCGGCCAAGTTGATTTTATAGCCATTTTGTGTGCATAATTGACATCCTTGCTTCAGAATTTATTCGTGACTGCTGAGGCCTGACGCCTTGCAAATCTAAATCCCTAACGGAGGCTCTCCGCTCAGTGCACGATTGCCTCGGCCTAGAGCAATCTAGCTGGCCACGGTGGTAAGGCAACAGGGTAGGGCTTAAAGGTAACGATAGGAACCACTAAACTGTCATCTGTACTAATTCCCAAACATAGTTGATAGATCTAAAGCACGTCGTCAGTCTTAAAATAAAAGCCAGACCCCATAAGATTCCATTAAAGCACCTATATCGTAATAATAACGTTTCTACCCATATGTTGCCATATCTACTTAAGTAAAAGTTGCACCGGCATGGCACCGCCTTGGAACCGTTCCAGGCAGGCGAGCCCGGGTCAATAAATATGTATGAATTGGACATGTCATGTTTTATGAGATATTCGTACTACGCTCTAAACTTTCAAATTCCAAGGATAGACACAATAAAGTCTATATTACCTCTCACGCGGTCTGCGCTTCCGGTATTTGACACACAAATAGAACATAGCCAAGCCGATACATAGAGCAATGAGCTTTATTAATTTTCGTTGGTTTGTAGATTGAGCAACATATACTAAGCAATGAAGTGAAACAACTAACATATTGTACCAACCCCCACGGATAATAATAATAATAGTTTATTTGTACCAGAACACATCGTATACATCAAATGAGAGTAAATAAATCAAAATACTTAATCTAAAACAGTAAGTTTGCAGTTTGTGCGTAGGTACTTATTTATTATAATAGGACTACTTCAATCAAGAAATTAACAACACAGCATTAGTTGAACTGAAAACGTAGATAATGTCAGCATACAATAATAATATAGTAAGACCTATGAATAAGCCAAATCCTTACCAGAAAATTGTAAGTCTATAAAATTGCACTATAATCACATATATGTACTTTTGACTTTTGAAGCGCTCGTAGCGAAGTTTACTTAGCTGTTCTCAACCGATCAGCAAAGTTAAGCAACGTCGCGCGCGGTCATGAGTTGGATGGGTGACCGCTAGTGACATTACTACTGAACGTTTCCGTGCTTCGGAGGGCACGTTAAGCCGTCGGTCTCGGTTGTCGTCTAAGGATGGCAGTCGTTATAGCATGATGGTAGGGCATTTTAGCCTGAACAACATCTTCGACCACATCACTTACTATCAGGTAAGATAATGGTCAAAGGCTAACCTATCAGGCATAGAAAAAAAAAGTACATTCCATGATGATATAAGTACTTGTATTTAGTTATACATCCCCTTGGCATCCGCGTGGACGATATCGTCCATTATGAATGAAATTATTGTTCTTGTATCTAGGATGCGCAAGGATTAATGCATACTCATGAACTATATATCCCACACTAAGATAAATCCTATGTAGTGGATCCAGTCTCCTTCGTTCAATCGCTAAGTCCAATAGGCACGTTTTGCTCGAACTACGATCGAGCGAAGGATCATATAGAACACGGGTTGAGAGAAGTATAGTTTACCATGCTCATATGTTATTGATTTGATGATTATACATCACCAGAAATTATTCTTGAGTTAATTAAAGATGTGAAAAGGATTAAAATTAGTTAAAATCTCAGTTAGTGTAATGAGTAATATTCACAGCGACTGGTAATGAAAAACTACATCAAGTTTGTATGTGGAGTGGATCTGACACTCAATGTTGATTTTAAAATCGAAAGTATTTATTCAATTTCATAATCAAAATAAACAACATCAGATAGGTCCATATCATAATAGCCTTACTTTATATAGCTAAAATATCAAATATTTTACTAATTTTTTGCTTTACATTCTGACTATAATATTCAGTAAAACAACTAGCTGCCGTGATAACTCTTCACAAAACAACAAAAGCAATTGCAAGTCTGAAATCAAAGACTTTCTTCAATTTCCTCAGTTCCTTTTAAAATAAGAGTAGAAAATAATTCCATTACTTTACGTTCCTAGCTTATAAATTAGTTTCTGTTCATTCAATTAAGTAGAGTCAACTTGGAAATAAAATACGAGAAAGTTGACCACTTTCTTTAATTCAACATTGTTCTTGGAGTTTTGTGATAATAGAATTGTTTAAACAAACCTCTCTAACAAAAGTATAAATTGACTGCTTCGTTGACTTAGTGGCAGCGAGCGTAGTCAGCCGATTTATTTATACGTCTAAATCGCATGGTTCAGGGTTCCATGCTAAGGTCAGAAAATTATGTTGTTGTTTATCTAATGTAAATTATCAGTCACAATTTCGAAGTAAACACGGCAATTAGCCTACTACTTATTACATGATATTCAAAATATGGCGAAATATGGCTGTTTGCACACCAATGCAGAACCCTTTCGGGTAAAAACGTTTTTCCTTACTCTGTTACTCAAATCTTTAAGCGGAAACGGGACATATACCACTTGCAGAGCATAATTTTTTTTACAGTGAAGGTGATCCTTTTCTGGTTGGACACCACCATTATGTCAAATATCCTGCTTCAAAGCAGTAGTTTGCAAACATTACTATGTTTAGGCGTGAAAGCAAAGTGTAATTACTTGGCGAATCATAAGAACCAACATCTTAAGTAACGGGATTGGCAGTTTCGCGCAGAGCGCTGACACTGGAGAAGTTACAGGCAAGCGTGATGCTTAACATCATGCACGTGACTTTTTCATATCATTACTTAATCCCATTAAAAATGGAGACCTCAATTTCTTTGTAACTATTCGCAAACAAATCCATAGTCGGGCTGTAACCATGTTTTCACATAACACTGTCATTACGTTTTGATTAATTTGAATAGACATGAACATCAATGTGAACTGACATGTCGTAGTACCACAAAGGGAGACCGCAGACTCGCGGTAGTCAAACGACGAACTAATTAATTACCTCCGACAAATTACGTCTATAATGGACCGTTTCTCGTTTATTACATTCAATTGATATTGTGGCGCGGGAGGATTTCAGCTTAAATTTCTTTTATCTCTGGTGGAGTTGGATGTACACTGTTTTTACCCGAAAATCTAGGTACCGAACAATTTTACAAGTAATATTTTTATAATGTGCATTGCAATGGGGCAATGCTGCCAAACTGTTAGTGGGCTGGAGCATTTGCACTGCCTGTGAGTCTGCATGTTGTCTAAATGCTTTTATTGTAGTAGCTTTGCTGTTGTATATAGTTTGTAGTATTTTGTAAATAAAGGCCACCGCTAATTGCTAATCATAACCATTGAGAACGTATTAGACGTTACTGTACTTGGGCGTTTAATCTTATCTAAGCAAGGTGGCTCTACATTAAGGATTATTAATAGCGAAAGATTACAATAGTGTCATGTTAATTTTTCTTTTAATCAAGTGAAATTATTACAACTACGCCTGCATTTAAACAGTTAGGGACGTCTAAACACTTATTAAGTCTAAAAATTCCGCTCTACCCTCAAACATGTACCTAATACAGAATATATAAAAAAATCTATCGATCTAAAGAAAATGTACAGCTATCTCTCGCGGCCCCCACCATGAAGAGTCACGCGTGTAAGAGAATAGCAAAATGGGATGATAAAAAAACAAGCAGTAATAAGCTTTTCCTTTCCATAATTAAATTCAAACAAATATTCCAATGGCTACGGGTTCACCTCTAGATGTTCATGCACCTCGACCTAATTTTAGTCGTTTTCGCATATTTACACATAATAATCAGTTTTAACAGCTAAGCTCGGGTTTATTCTACGTTACTTATGTTGCGACGTTCCACACATACCTAGCAGTTGTTTCGGTTAAACTAAAGTGACAATGAAAGTTTCTTTAGAGCTGAATGAGACATTATATGTATCTACTACCTCTATAAATAATGTTATAATTAAATAAAATCTTATACAATCATAATAAGCGTATGATTTGTATCATATGAGACATATGATATATCATACGTATAAGAACCTTATGTATATGTATATCTTAGAGACAGAGTCCTATATCTTGCGGTAGTGGCTTTGGCATTTAATTAACTTGACGACTGAATCCCAAGCAGCTGTGGTTCTTGCACGTCATATTCTCTATTAATATTTCGGTAGGTTCTATTTTAGCCCTTTGAAAATGCTTAGCTTGAGCCGTCTCTCTGGCGAGGTTTAGTATAGCATCGGACCAAATGCAGAAAACGGTATGATCCCAAACACGTTCGTACATGCAGACAGTCTACCCGCGACTTCAACCACTGCAAATTTTTGAAACGTGGACGTGATAAAAAATAATTTGAAACAAACGTGATTCAATCCGTAAAAATCGTGTAATTAATGAGCGTACCAATGTTTGTTTTTAAACTGGATAGAATAAACAGTGCGGTAAAATGTGGTGTTTACGTGTAGATTTTAATATCTGCGTAAATATTTTGATCAGGATCAGCGCTTTTTGTCACTGCAGGTGTTTAGTTGAGATTAAATAACAATCTATTTCAATAACGCCAAGTCCGTCCGTCCCCGGTGTCCGACACGGCAGGACAATGGCGGCGGAGCGCAAAAACCGACGCAAGATAAATGAGCCAGAAGCAACATGGCTGCTACACAATACGTGAGAGAGGAGAATGTGCGTTTTTTTTAGCGAAGGGATCTTCGTTTCTTCACAGAGATAAAAACTATTAGTATAAAGATTTGTTTTACAGAAAATACGGGATTACTCATGTGTCAATATCACTCAGTAAAGTCTCTTACGTAGAGTTAGTAGGCCCCTTTGTGGGTACATTTCCTATGGTCAAGGACAAGGTGGACCGGCGACATCGTCAGACCACAAATGGATGGATACAAATGGCTCATAGCCGTCCATAGTACATATAGCAGGAGGCCTTTGTGCAACATTGGACGTCTACCGAATGATGAAGATGAAGTAAAATCGGACAGATCCCGCTAATATCCGGTGGTATTCTATAACATATGTTGATCTAAAAAGTTACTTTTACTTGGCCACATAGTGAGCTCTTGCCAAGTATTGTTACACCTTATTTAGTTAACCAGCGTCAGAAAAAGAAGGAGCACCTCTATTCAGCTGTGTTTTTTTTGTTACCTAATAACTCTTTACAGGGTGTACCGATTTTGATGTTGGTGGTGCTTGTCATGTGGTCCCATTTAAATTTGAGTGAGATCTGACTAGTAGTATTTGAATTATCCCTAACAATGTACAATTAGTACCACTAAGACCTCTTCCTCCCTAAGAATCAAATTAAAAAGTGCCAATTTATGATGACACAAGTAGAAATCGCTTTAGTTTACCGACTTGTCGAAGGATTTTCTTTGCGCTTGCTAAGCTTGATAACAATATCCAGTTTATATAATATGGCGAAATAAACTGTCATATTATAATAAATATAAAAACAAAATTATATGTAAATAATTGCGTATACATTAAACCCGCATTGAGAAGTAACAGGAATCATTTTCGATTTCCGTTCAATTAAAACTTCATCCATTTCAATCAGTGAATCCAAATTGACGTTATAAACAAAGCGTGCAAATAATTTGTGATCCAGTTCATCAATCTATTATCATTCTGTCGAGAAACCAGTCCAAGGTGGTGAGTGACTGATATTGATTGTTCAAACAGGATGTTTTATTTTACATAAGGCACCTATTTCTACGAGGGCAGTGCCCGCAGCAACTAAATAAAGGAATTAATTGTCGTTAATGTTAAAGTTTGAAACTTAAATTGATGCTTTTCAAAACTTTCTTCAATGAAGAATTTATTAAAGCCCATCAGTAGTCTAACAGCGTTTTAACATATGTGATAATACAGGTGTTAATTTTAAATAAGGTTTTTTGTTTTTTCAGTAAACAGTGAATTTTACATTACAGGAATCGTTTGTTCACGCGATGCTGTTAATATCATTGCAAATATTTCTTTATTATAAAAATCGCTATAAAAACATGTATATTATTTACTTTGACGTAACAACCAATTTGCATTAGTCGTGGTCAAAAGCGAACTGCAAAGACGTGTGCCAATCAATGTTTATTTTCTTCAAGTACCCGCATTTGATCTATACGAGTATGTAATTGAGGCCATGAGTACCATAGTGGCCTATCTTTTGCAGACACAATTGATTTCCATTGTGTCTCAAAAAATAGGCCACTATGGTACTCATGGCCTCGTATCATCTCAACAAACAACACACTCTGAGCGTTATGCATAATAACTATATAATAAATAATATACATATTTTCTATCAGGATTAAGTCCCGTTAACTTCTTTTAATAAAGATTTGAGTTATGACGTCATGTCAGCTCAATTGGTTAGAGCATACCCCGGCTCAAGGGGTGGATGGACGCGGGTTCGAATCCCGCACATGACTTAAATTTATTTTGTCGTATATTTGTAATTTTATAACAAAAAAATATTATTGCTTCGCAGTATTATTCCTTCTGCATTCTCTAAAGATATAGAAGTTAAATTAAATTATATATTATATATATAATAATATAATATATTCAGAAATCAAAATGTGATCTGTCATAATCCAACTTCATGTTTTTTTTATTAATATTCAATTGAAACAGATCTAAGACGTTACAACCTTGAAACTATTTTTTTATTAGCTCGATCCTATTGTCCTTTTCACAGAAGAGAAAATTTCTGCGTAATGGCGAAGTTACAACTCCTATTCTAGTTAAGTCTTCACTATCGTAATGAAAATATTGTACGCTGAACAATATTCTTTGAAATTATAATCATTAATTTAGCTTGATAGATTCAACGTAGGGCTCTCGCTACGTTGAACCTATCAAACTAAATTAATGATTATAATTTCAAAGAAGTTTTCCCTTTTACTGCCAGTTGGGCAACCGGTTTGATTGTTATCAATAGCAAAGAAAACCTTTTCTACACAAATCTTTACAGAAACATCTAACAGAAATTTGTTTGCCTATTCAATAATGATGAGTAAACTTTTTGTAAATCTCCTTTCTGCGTTTGTAGAATAATTTTGTGATTTGTCAGCAGTTTGAAGCTTTTGGCGTATTGCGAGATTTGTGAGTACACTTATAGAGAGGTTAGGATCTTCTTTGTTAATTTTTATTATTTGGTGAACCCACTTTTTGTGTACTAATTGATACACCGCTAATGGCATAGAAAAACTAATCAGCATCTTCCCATACTAGGATTTTAAGGTTCTGTACTCAAAGGACAAAACTGAGCTCTGTTAATGGAACTCTGCTCCCTTTATGTCTTTTCATCTGTATCTCACGTCATGTTAATGAAATTATTATCAAACTTAGATATAAATATTGAGTAGACAAAGATAGTATGGGATAAAAAAATCAATTCAGTTATTTTTCAAGGGGACTCTAATAAGTAAGGAGAAAGCGGATCAAATATACTACCCATTTTTGAATCCAAAATAGATCCAGAATAGAATAAATGAGAGGCCATAATATTGTTCATTTAAAAAAAAATCGTAATGGAGTCTATCTCAAAAAAATTCTTTTATATATGTTGTGGCGTATCTTTTATCGAAATCAGATTGTAGACGTTCTGAATAAAGGTCAGGTCAGGAGTACCATAAACCGATGCGTATGTATGAAAGGATTGATAAGTGTAGATGAAGCGAAAGAGATTTGTAAGGATCGTAGTAAGTGGAAATCTGTGGTCTCTGCCTACCCGTACGGGAAAGAGCCGTGGTTTTATGTATGTATGTATCTTTTAAGTTGTAATCATAACCAATAAAGATTGTTTTTTTCAATGGCTAGTTTATTTTTAATGCTGAAAGACTACCATCATCTCAACCTTTCAGTAAATTATGATGTAGTAAAAGATGTTGTTCGGATTGAACTTAGACTCAGTGACTTTCAAGGGCAGCCGCCAGTAGACACCGTTAATTTCGTAACGACAGTTTTTTTTAAGTTAGAGCCATGTTAGTAAATAATATGGGATAACTCAAATATTATCCTTAGTTGAAAAGAATCAAGCAATATTTAGAAGTGTAATATTCACAACTACATGTTTTATTTTTGTATATTACTATAACATGAATATAAGAATTCTTCTTTGAAATTGTTGTACGTTTCAGAACAGTACGTACGTATTTAAATACGAGTAGCTTGAATTTCTCATTTCCCGAATTGAACGATAAATTTTATGGTTTCCGTCGGTCGTAATTAACGGCATTCATTTGCCAATATTTATCAACTGCTGTGTAAATACATCCAGTTTCTGAAACACTTACAATGCGGAGTTGAGCTGAACGTTCCATGGGCGTACATTATAACTCATCGCTCGATCAAAGCTCGTTCAGCGCTGTTCATTGACGATAAACGATTGTTTGTACAAGTTCGGTTATGTAAACAGTATTTGAATATTGGATTAGAATTGTTTTATCCATATAGATTAATACGAAATATCGATTCACGTATTTATGTTTCAAAATAAATTCATTATATATATTTATTGTATATACCTCATTAAAATACCCAAACTAAAAGTTAATAATAGATTTCCATTTATTTTTAATATTTATTATATGCCATAATTGATATATAACGACGCTGTCAGAGTATAGTTTATAGTTATAATTTTAGACAGGCAATCTTTATTATTGTAATTAAAAAAATATATGAGTGAAAATATAATGAGGAATAAATAATTAAATACTGGAAATTCCGTCCACAACGACCAAAATATGTTCGTGCCGTAACCAACCATAAACTAACTCACTATCCGATTCCTTTAATCACTTACAAACGGAACAAGTCATTAATATTCATTGAAACAATACTCAGATATATTTGTTCGTGAGCAACAAGTATTTGTTATGTACCCCTAAAACCTTACCTCGGTCATTACACAGATATAATAAATATAACTAACATAAAAATAAAATTAAACATTTCTTATAAAACACGAATAAGATTTACGAAAATAAGGCCACGAAGCTTAATCAGGCAAAAGGACGCTGCTCTAGGAAACACCGACCACTCACTGTGCTAACGAAACTCTGCCGAATTCTATAGAATTCTTGTGATGGATTGATAGTTTGTATTCACACACACCTTATTGACTAGACTACATAATGATATGTTTGGTTTAGGCCTCGAGGTGCGCCCGGTGGCGGTGGCCGGTATCTTTAGGCGGCGCGGCGGCGGGACGCGTGCGAACTGCGCCAGGGCGGGCGGCGACTGCCGTAGGGCGGGCGGCACGATATAGGTTAACGATCACGCTTCCTCGTACCGATAACGCGCCGCTTGATTTGTGAACACAAGGTTAAGGCGCGCGTTAAAAAAGTCACTGTTATTAAAATTTTTATCTTATTGTTTTTGTTGTTAAATATGTATAAATAAAAAAATATTATTCAAGGTTTTTTTTATTTCATTACATATTTTTATATTACTTTCTTAAAACCTACAGAAACTTTTGGTAAGTGCTAAGATTTTGTCGTAGAAGTAAAACCATATGAAATCAATGAAATAGTGAAGCCAGCGTGAATACCATTTTCAATAATCCTAATTGAACCACTTGTTTATTTTATTTTTACGTGAAATCTAAATTTACTACAAGTGTTTAAGTGTTCAACCTTCTGAGATGCACTTTTATTAAGTTACCAACTACAAATAAGTATTAGAGGCACTCTTTACGAGTTTATCGTTTTATATTTTATTGACTCGTCTCGAATGTTTTCCTCGGCCATGTCAAAATATATTTTTCTATCGTGAATATTTTTGCCGAGATACATTAACTTACACTTGTGTAACTCTTCAGTAACAAATAAATAGATCTAATAGAGCATCTTAGACTACTACGATACTAAATGCAAGCAAGTGTATAAAATTGATCACACTGTGTCTAGAATCTAAAAAAAAATACGGACATTTTTTTTTGGTGATGAGACATTTTATAATATATGTTCTTCAGTATACGTAATAGAAAAGTAAACATGATTATATTCAATTATAATTTTTAAAAAAGTAGAATTAATTATTTAGTTATTGATAAAAAATGCATGAGTATAAAAAGTGTTCGTTGTTGTAGAAGTCGGTGAAAAATCATGACGGCGCAGTTTAATATTACAATTAACATAACATACTGCGAACAGGCTGGAAGGTAGAGCATTAAGTTCAAGTGTCGGGTTGAGTGTAGACTCAACGTAGAACGTTTATTAAATTCTTCCACCTATCGCGGAGGAAGTGTTCAGCCTGCCGTCTCAACGAATCTAATTAATTTACTAATTAGTACATGCTTTTTAAGTCTGGCGTTAATAATATTAAATCATATAGTTCATTATATTTTACAGTAAGGACGCCTTTCTTGTGAAAATTTGTGCAAGACTTCTTCCGTGTGTTAGGTACGTTCTTTCAGTAACATAGTATTGAAACGGGATAACAATATCCAGTCCTTTTAATTTTAGCTATATCGTTCTTATTGTCATCAATACAGATTAGCAAATTAGGCATGAATATGTATCAAACACATAAATACTTACATGTTTAGACGGGGTGGTCTAAAGACTCAAAAACGTTTATGGCAATATTGTAATCGCAAAAAACGGATCACTAGCACGTATTCCTTTGTTTTGTTTTCTAACTGGAGATCTTCTGATGCCTTTTATAATTAAATCTTGAAGACAAAGCTTTTTTCTGGAGTTTCGATTGTGGTGGATATCGATACGTTATTTAAATCCAAATAATATTTTTATATAATTCCGTGTGTTTATAAAGACCAAATAATCTTATTGCGTATGCAAAAACATTAAAATTCTCGTATAATTGCAGAGTTAAATCTATTTGAGTAAAGTCAGTAGTAAGTAGTCGTACCACAATCATTTGAAAATAGTAGTTTTGTCCGTTCACCGGTGCAATGTTTGCTCGGGAGATTCGTAGGGGATAAGGATGGGCGACCGAGCCTAATTAAATAATAATATCGATTTTAAAGCCAAAATTTGGGAGAAAAATCAATTGCAGGTTTTTTATGTGACAGCAGTAATATGTATAAATTTATGTCATGCCAGTTATCAAAAAGAATGTGAACCGAATTTATCTCCTATGAATCTCCACGATCGATGGTTAACTGTTAATAACCCGCCAAAACCAAGGCACGATTATTATACAGTCTAGTTTACCGGATGTCAATGAATTTATCATGATGCTGCCAATTTTTTCAGGGTACGTGCGGACTATTGCATATCGTTTTCAAAAACTATTTGACTAGAATTCGACGATTACGCTTCCGGTGATTGGAATGGGTACCATGGAGTTGTAGCTCTGTTAGTTTTGATGGGTTTAAAATATTATCTAATCTCAGTTGAGCATTTTCGTTCTGCTTTTTTTAAATAATGTGGTTCAATGTCACAAGAGTAACCTATTAAATAAATTGAGTATTTGCTTGTATAGACCTTTAATTATTCATATAACAATACAGCTATTCATTTCAGTATTATGGCATGAGTCTATCTTGTTGTAATTTATTAGAAAATTTGGGTCGGTATCGTGCAGAGGAGGATTTCATACTCGGAACACACGGAATCTTTACATTGCCATTTATATTGTTTGAATTATTTTTTGTATTCACAATAAACAGTGTCGCAGCATATGGGAAAATGCTCAATATTAGATTTTTATTTTTATTTTATTATGGAGCAACTTAAAAAATATATTTGTTGTCTTTTAAGCCCTTCAATTTGATTCTGGTCAAATAATGCACATGATATTTTTTTTTAATGTTTAATTTCGTTTATTACAAAGTCAAATCATTTATTCAATTTAGGCGTCTACGACGCTCTTATAAACGTCAATTAGAAATTGTATTATTGAAATATTCTACATTGTACTGCCACGTTCAGCAAAAATATTGCATGGAGCCACTGCGAGAAGAACGGGCAAGAAACTCGGGGACATTCTTTTAAACGTCTTGTAACAAGATTTTACAATTTAACAATTCTTTTAACAATGTGTTACATACTTTCTATATAATACAATATTACAGTATTTGTTTAAATTATGTAGGTGACAGGCGATAGCTTAGCAGAGGCGGAATTGCCCAGGCATTTTTGTCGTTTAAGTAATCACAAACTGTGTAGTAGGATTTCTTAATCAATATGTTTTTCACATGCTACTTGAATGTCCCTTCTGTGAGCGTTGTAATATGTTTGGGAATTTTATTATAAAACCGTACACAATTACCTAAGAAGGACCTTTTATTTGTCTTTGCTAATCTAAAACCTGGAACCGATATAAATAAGTCTGCGTGTTTATATACACAATACTTAAATTCAGAATAAAGAGGCTGTAAAAAAAAAGACCGACAAGCACGTAGATGAGTTTTTTTTTATTATCGATTATCCAAACAATTGAAAACATTTTGACGAACGTAATTTTCATAGCCAAAAAGTACTAAAAATATATATTTGTAGAAAACTAAACCCTATCGACATTGCAAACATCCCATCACTACAAGACAGCCTACAGACGTCTACGACCCTCGCGGCGTTTAGCGTTACGACCCTCCGTTGCCCCTCTAAGCCACCGCGTAGTCCCCTACGCAGCCACGAGCAGGTCGTAGCTGGAGGGTCTACGCGACTACGAGAGCCTGCGCGCTACAAGCTAATGTTTTAATTAATGTTATTAATATGTGTATTGTTGAATGTAGAGCATTAACTGCCACTTGTGGTTCATATTTAACATGCTACATGATTTAACAGAGTTGTGTGAAATATACTCTCCGGGCTGAATTATGTGAAGTAAATTGTTGACCTAAATTATAGATAAATATTAATACAGTGTTTTTGTATGGTTGAATAAAGATTTTGTCGAGGTAAAATTTCGTTTCGCATTTGTTTTTATTACGCAAATACTGGAAACTACAAATTTTAAAACAACCAAGGAAACTACATCTTTTTAACATGCTGGCTATTGCCCATATTCACATTGTCTAGCAGTTGCCAGCATACCTAGCATTCTGGAAACATTGGCCCATTAGATTGCAATGCTTTGGTGTAACAATAATGTCATAAATCCAGGCGACCTGATAAGTTTCGGATATCACGATGAGCTTTCTGGTCCCACCGGATCAAAGTCTCTACGCCAAAGGTCTCAAATATGCAACCAATACTGAGATAAGCAATCTCGGTATTGGTTATTTGCGTCGTTTGTGTTCCACAACCCAAGATATCATTAATCAAGAAATTTGTCTTAAGGAAGTGTGGCGCAAGTGTCGACGCATATTATGTAACGATCTACACTACTCGTTGACGTACCTAACAAGGAGCAGGGCTATAGCTAGGCAATATCTTATATTAACACAAAGGTAATTCTGTCAATAGTTATGTAATTTCCAAATAATCGTATGGTAGAACATACAACAGTTTAAACACGGTTTACTAACGAGTGAATAAAACATTACTATTACAAAAAAAAATATCACAGACTTAGTCATTTTTAGCTTTTATTTTATTTACCCTCCACCAAGATTCAGAACATCCAAGTTCGTAAAATTTTACAACAAACTGAAGGAACAACATGCGCCATCATCTAAGAGCTTACAACAGCCCTTTGGTCATATTGAATCGAATATTGCCAATGTTGCTATCACCATAAATAGCTCGCAATGCTATCAGCATCAAGAATGCATCTTCTTGTAACTATCTACCTAAAACTATCCAATTTAGATCATAAGCACTTGTGTTATGATCCTATTTCGCTCAACGTCTTATTGCAATGAAATCTCAGCCAGGTGCTACGTGATTTTAAACTTTATCTCTATAATTTTGAGGTTCGAATTTGATTGTTAGAATGCTAATAGAAGTAATACTTAACAGCCTCTCTGAGTCTGAAGGGAATATGAATCAATTTAACGGAAAAGTTGCGAATTATGAATGCAGGGGAATTCCGGTATCTTCTATTTTGTACCTGTAGTAACAATTTTCTAGATTGTATACCTTGATGTATATTGTTAATTTTTTTAAACATACAATGTAAGCGACTGAGCTTTTATCGAATAATTTTTATTCAATTATTTTGAATAAATGATAAATTGTTAGTAGCAATTATATCATACGGCAAATGGAAATAGCTCTGGACTGCCGCGCGTAGGGTTCAACTTCACCGCGGATTTTTAGTTTCTTAGAATAGCCGTGGAGTATTTTGTGACGGTCTCGGTCGCCTGAATAGCTACCACCTCAATTTGAAATTCTGTCGCCAAATGGTGTGTTTGCAGTAGCCTGTGAGTTTAAGTGTAGTCTGTTTGTACTTTCGAACATGATAGGCAAGATTGTGAACCGATAAAATAAAAAAAATATAAACAATATATTTTCACTTATTTACTTGAATAATAATTAAAATCAATTCAGATTCAGTGTTATGGTCGCTTGTTTTTAAATAAATATTTTTGTGGTAACCTTTATGATTTGTTTATTTTTTAATAATATGTTTTGTATTCAACCAGTATCTTATCTTAGTCGAGTCAAAGACAGTGGTCAGTAATGATAGTTGGCTTCCAAAGTTATCCTTGATAAACAATGATTCAAAAATGTTGGCTTTAGTAGCGCTTTTTTGTACATTATTTATTATAAAGGGCCTTCAAATTGCCAAGCGACAAAGTTCTTGACGTAGAGGGTACATCCATAATAGATGCTTGACGAACCCATGACGTCACCAAGTTAACAAGAAGGGCAACGCAAGTATTTCACGAGATAAAGTGTCGGATGAGGGCTGAGAGGGGAGAGGGGCGGGGGGAAGGAGCTCGGTAATGAGATTAAGGGGAAGATTGTTTTGTACGGTTAGTACTATGGATACACTAGCTTGGCCTTGCTTGTAGTAAATTACAATCCGGAGAAATGAAACATTTTATAAATTGTAATACAGTATGTACGCAACTTCATCCGATAAATGAGATGAACCAGTGCATGATGAACACTACTAAGTATTTAAGCAAGATAAAATTACATTTATGTACTATAGATAGTATGGATAACCAAAATAACGTTTAAAACGCAACAATATGAGCTGTGCTTAAACCTGATAATCTAAACAAATGCAGATTACATTTGCGTCAAACGACGAATTCATGCAAACTGCATTGTAATCGCTTTAGCCGTTTAGAAGCTATGATACTACGAGGCAAACAAAACACACACACAGAGATAAAGGCTACCAAGTTATAATCAGAAAACATATGTAAAAATTTATTGCATTTACAAGTAAGCCAATTTATTTTGTTTAAAAAGATTAAAACAAGTGTTGACCTTGCCGAAAAGATAAATTGACTAAAAAATCGGCTCCAATTTCGTCGGCTACCGATCGTATCGTCCGATCTCTTATCCCCTCATTAATCTAGACAAATCGACTTATAAATTATTCTGCGTTTTACATTCTCCGCGCGCTGCTGAGCGCCTTTTTCTTTTGTTTGAAACAGGGTTCCCATGCCCGAAAAGTTTTCCTTTGCTACATTTTTTACGATCCTGGAGAATTTGTGCTGGGTACGTTGTCACGCGGATGATAAATATAGTGTATTTTATATATTTTCCGGTATTTTAGTAACACAATTTTTACACTTTTGAACAGGTAAAAATGAAGAATTATAAAGTTTTTGAGGTGTTTTACGTTATTTTGTGCATATTTTTTTTATTTCATTGCGAAACGCGCTTAACTTCATAAATTTACTGACTAAAAAGTAAGATTATTTCAATAAATGCTATGTATGAATGCAAATGAAAGATCATTTACAAAAAAGATCTAAGATTACGTATCAATTAAACCAAGTCGTAACTGACTAATAGTAAACAATTCATGCAGGTTAAATTAGAGCTGGCAACCCTGGGGTTTGACGCCATTTTGTTAGAGCTCTTTGAACCCGTTGAGTGGAGTCCGGTAATGAAGCTTCATTGTGCTCAGAAAAGATTGATAATATAACATTTAGTATAGTTTCCACGTATTAATTAAAACTTCAAGAATATCTTTGTCTCGTTTTGTTATAAAAACAAATATTATTATAAAAAAATATAGGTTTCAGAAATATTTGTCACAGTAAGCCCAAAACTGTAAGTGTACGTACATGTTTGTTTGGCGATAGTTTTATATATACACTTGTTACATAATTATGTAACACTGCATGTAATAATTATGTAACAAGTGTACATAATTATGTATATCCACTAAGGCAGGTCAAGTAAATATTATCATTCCACTCAGCAGTTGGTGGTAACTATTTTTCGCAGGTATTTGCTTTACGTGTAAAGGCAAGAAAAATGGGTCGGCTCGCCAAGCTCCTATTCCTAACACTAAGAAATGTGCAGTATTTTCCAAATGTTTATTACCTACATAGAACCTACCAACGATCGATCGCTCTGTTATTAATAACATGTGTGGTTAAACCTAATAAAGCTTGAAGATAACTCGTAAGTTATGATAAATAAATCTACTGATCTCTCAAATGATGTCCATTTTTCAATATTGTAATAATGATAGTATTTGTTTCCTACTAACATTATCACTGCGCTAAACTATATGCACAAATTATGAACAATAGCATTTGTGCGCTAATTTGTTTATATGTTATTGTTTCCAAATCGTTAAATTATCTTCACATCAGTGGCAGTAAAACTGTACATAAAAACTGACCTTTTCCGTGCAGCTGTTGTCTGTTCTCGGTTCCCTTCAGGCTCTCAGCTGTATGGAGTAGTTCATCCAGTTGTGGTTTCTTTTGTTCTAGCTCACGGAGCACACCCTGGAACAATACAATATGTTGATATAAGTTGTTAACACTGAACGAACTTACGGTGTTCTGATTTTACTGCGCGTATGCTAACTGGCATTAGGTAGGAACATCGAGGATTAATATTGACGGCCATCGTAAAGGGAGCGTCCGATTGAACTCTGAGTTGCCAATCTCAGACATAACTCTAGCTTCTTTTCCTGGAAAGCGATGGACCAGATATTCGCATAGTAAATCCAAGCAAAGCTAAGCATCTCCTCAGCTTAAAATCATGTTTATTAATGTACAAAAACGTCCTTCTACGTCTTCTCCTAACACTATAATAAATAGCTCACAGACGCACTTAAAAATTACATTTCAAATAGTTTGGATCTGTTTTTTCTAAGTTCAAATAATTATATAAATTGCGAGCTCCTCGTTTTTCTAGGTAAACTTTTGCATTGCTCAGTCGTAGCGAAAATGTGCCATTAAGTTATATATGATCGTAGAAATATTCTGATTCGTTAACAATACATACTGGTTTTAATATTTTTTTATTTCTGCGTGGTAGATAACTTCGCAGTGTCGATGAATCAGAAGAGTTTTGTTTTAATTATGTTGCTGACCAAATATACATGGTTAAGATAAATGTACTTTGTGATCCCCCACGTATGTCATATATGTCACCACGATCACTTCAAAGTGTTTGAAACGTCGGGACAAATATATAAATGTACGCGATTTAAACTGCTTAAAGTTGTTTAATTACTATGTGTAATAATCGCGAAACCCTAAAACAACATTATATATAGACAACATGTACTAAAGTTTAAATCGCCAACATCAGCCAACCATGTTTCTACTAAAAGGATAGGTACGTCTCTTTTCTGCGCGCGAACGAACATTGGATACATACAATTGTTAAAAAAAAAGCAGCACCAAATAAAATCTTCCATGTCCACATTAACTGTATTGTGTTTTAACATAAAAAAATCAAAGTCTATTTATAGAATTTCTTATATTACTGGTAAGCGGACAAATCTACAATATGACATTAAAATAATAAACTATAATATAAAATTTGTTGTTATTCAGTGGAAAATAAATAATCTATAATATATACTCGGTTTTATTTTAACGACACATTTAGTCACCAACTGAAGACGTAAAAATAGTACCAAATGTAACAAACCGGCCACATTTATTCCAAGTATTATTAATTATTAATTAGCGCGCGGGGTGCTGGGCTAGAATGTCGTCTAAAGGTAGCTCACCAGAAAGTGGGCAGCAGCCCTTACCGAAGAACTGATATCACACTGCGATCCCCAAGCCGCCTGCCAAGCGTGGGGATTATGGCAAACCCTATATTGGGGGAGGCTGTGTTTAGCAGTGGACTATACGGCTGATACAGTACAGTATTATTCATTATTGTGTTAGGAATGTAGATTGTATAAATCTATACATTTGGAATATTTTATTCTTCTGTTATAGCTGTCTTCTTGTTGTCAGATTTCGTTAACGTCAATAAGTATGTAATATATCAAAAGCATATTTGGTGAACTAACTTATTAACTGGTTAAGAGTTTTGAGACGAATCGTGACCCGTAGAAAATCCTTAAATATAACAAATCCTTTTAAAACATGTCAGTAACAATTAAACATATTCGAGATTGCAATAACGTATAATCTGCGGGAAATCAAAGTAATAATTCCCCTTGGTCACGCAAATCCGTAACAACAAGCGAATCAATTTAATTCGCCGAATACCATTACTCACAGCTTTTTATCACACCGGGCCATAATTTATATCCACAGTGACCTTTTGGAATAGAATACAAAGGAGCGAATGAACGGGACGAGAAGGCCCCGCGCGCAGCCCTCGGCCCTGCATGACCTTTCTGAGTCATGCAATAATCATGACGTGGAATTATGTATGTGATTGACGTATGGGACTACGGTGAGAATTGTAGTATATATATTATAGAAAACTTTTATAAGTTTCTGTGATGCAACATTACGGCTATTTGTTCGTTTAACTTTTATGAAGGAGAAGAGTAACTCTTTGTGAACGAGTTCGTCCGGGTACCTATATCTACCGTTATGCACTTATGTTCGCATTACTGTGTTCTGGTTTGAAGGGTGCCGGTGAAATTACAGGCCAGTGAGACTTCACAAATATATCCTTGGTCTGTTTCGCCTCTGCCGCTTACTTACGTATTGTAAACAAATATTTTAATAATTTTATTACATGGTATGTAACACATTGTTAAAAGAATGTTACAAGACGTTTAAAAGAATGGACTCGAGTTTCTTGCCCGTTCTTCTCGCAGTGGTTCTATTCCTTTTTTTTGCTGAAAGCGGCAGTACTATAGGTATAGAATATTACAATATTATAACTTGTGATTGAGCTTCATAAGAGCGCCGTAGACGCCTAAATTATTTTGACTTTGACTTTGATGAGTTAGGTTGATTGGCGCGGTGTAGTTCATCTCTTGTGATGAAATGCATCCGCTTTACACCAGGTGGGCCTCGTGATTGTTATGTCACAATCCCATAAAAAAAAAACAATTATTTATTCATTATGTGGAGAAATTTAATAGATATAAGTAGGCAGTGTGTCATATATCTATGTATAAACAAGTGTAATTTTAGACGAACGCTGTCAAATATATCACAATAAAGGATCGATGAAATGACATCGACAAAATAAGTATGTACAGTAACCTAAAATTAACAGTTAACAAAGCAGACATCGATGAAGCGAGAAATGTTTGCCAGGACCTATCTGTAGATAAATCTGTAGATTTGCCTGCCCCACTCTAAAACAGGCGATAAACTTCACTTAATCATTGTATAAATAGCTTACTTTACATTTCATGCTTGTAGAATAAAACGAAACTATTCCCCAGATACCTGAAGCCATTATAAAATAAAAATGGTGACTAGCATTTTCAGGTTTCCATTTCCAAGCAATATTTGTGTACCCGTTTAACCCCAGTTGACCAATAAGTTTGCTTGCTTTAGTTTTCGTCCCGTTACATCCCGTCTTACCCTAGCTAGAGGGGTGGGAAGTGCTTTCAACCGTTTATGATATATGTGCAAGTTTTTCTTTGTTTTATGCATGAAAGATCACAATTTAGCCTTACTTTTATTAAGTGTTGTAGTTATGTTGGGAAATTCTTAAACGACGATATTTTTTTTATATAATCGGACCTTTGAGACTTTGTTGAACTGTTGCAACAGTAAACGAGCTAGTTGGTAGAAATTCTAATAGGAAATACCACCACCGCCTTAGCAGTCAGATACAAAACAACAAAAAACTAGCTACATTTTAATTGATGTTTAAAGGCATGCGTTGTCCCGTGGGGTGTCCGGTTAGAATGTCACCTCTCCATCTCTTCCCGTGGGTGTCTTAAGAGGAAACTAATACCGGAATGTGGGCAGCAGCGCCTTCTGAGGAACTACAATCTTACTCTGCGATCACCAAGACGCCTGTCAAGCTTGGAGATTATGACAACCTCCTACCTTAATAGGGTAGGCTGTGCTCAGCAGTGGAGGATCCAGCTAGTATAGTAACCTCACGCAGGCGCATGTACTGGCTGATGGATTTTTATGCACTTTTAATACTTTACGTACTTCACTCTGCAATTATTGAAGGATTAAATCCAATCAAGAGACGAAGCCCGTATTTATAGTGTTAATCGTTATATTACATTTAATTTAAGCTCCGTATTAATAAACCGACCCTAGTCGTGGTCTGAACACCAAGCTCAATTGATAAGTTTTCAAGATCGGGTGAGCATCTTTATACCTCCATTTATTCATAAACACGTACTACACAACAGCATTTTATATGATACCTCACTGAAAAATCGATATTATATCATTTCAAGTCCTCCCTTGAGACTTGACATTAGTTTGCAGTATCAGCTGATACCGGGATCTCAAATAACATGTTAGATCGGTTACTTAGTTAGTTCAGCATCTTAAGGTCTCTTTAGTGAGCATAACAAACGCTGGAATCAGTATTTTAATACGAATTAAGTCCCGGAACAACTACACTCAATAAGTAGTATCTTAAGAGCCATCTCAAAACTGATATTTGATTTGATTGAGATTGGTTTATTAAACAACAAGATCTTAGGTGATACCAGGTACTCAAAAGTCATATGAAGATGTGAGTGGATGAAGATTCGTTATTAAAATAAAGAAGCATTTTAAAGCACCTTGAGAGTGTATCCAAAACTGAGATCAGTTAACTAACGGACCTTAATAACATCGATACATTAGTAGATCACTTATGTGGGATCGGTGCAATATGTCTTACAACAAAGGTTTGGAAGAAAATGCGCGTGTAAGGTTGACTGTCAATAACTATGTATTTCTAATAAATATTAATTTGAAATTAAAAACATACAAAAACAACATCTTATGACATTGTGTAACAAACCCCCATATGGTTAAAATCTTAGAGCGTACCTCCGCCGTTCCGGTATGTTTTAAAGGTAAAATATGCTCTTCTAGTACCTATGTAGTTACCACCCGGCATTATCGATAGATCAGTCTGAACAATATTATTGTATATATTTTGTCATCAGAGCTGCACACAAAAGCTTATTTTCATGTTTATATAATAAATAAAAGTGAGTTAAAATATAGATTGAAAGCGTGATAGATAAAAAACACTTATTCAATGTATATTTTTTAAATAAAATCAAATCAAAATTCGTTTGTCAGATATTTTTCAACAGTAGTGTTAAAACACTGTTTAGCCGTTATACAGTGACAGTGCCTTGAAGCATGTGAAATGATCGGGCGAGCGATATATAAACTTAATGTCTCGGAGTGACAAGCATAGTGCAGTGCCGTGCAGGCGAACGTCGTAACATCATCACATAAAAAACATCGCCCTTCACAGCCTTCAACAGAGGGATATTCGCCGGGAACTGTACGTCATAGCCGAGAACATGCTATCCCTGTGCCAATTCATAATTATAATTATAATAGCTAATAAAATATAACGACCTTCTTTTTTGTAATACAAGGCATTACGAAATGAGGAAAATAGTAAAAACATGTTAATCTTGCTTCCTCCCACACTAATGAGACTCTTGACACAAAGTAAAAACGAGGCTTAGCCCAGCTTATAGAGCAACACATACCTACGTGTAACTAAAGTTAATACAGCTTGTAGTGATCTAATTTATTTCAGTATAAAAAATATTTATCTGTGATTTTGTCACCATTATTGTACAATTAAAGTGACGTGATGCTATAGGTAACTATTAATTTGTGATGTTATAACTATTTGTTTGTTATAAAATATTATTTTTATACAATTAACAAGAGGTTCCGAAGGAGCAGCATACTATATTCCACAGGAACGAAGTTGCCGGCGGTAGCTAGTTAGTCATTAAAGAATGAAAATGCCATCATTCTATAATTCTAGCATTCAAAATTAAAAATTATGTCTGTGTGTGCATTGTACAAATAAAGTAATTCTGAGAAAGCAGGTTTTGACAAATTCCACACATCTGAAGATCGACGTGATGAAGTCATGTAAAAAACACTACGAGACTCAAGGCTCAACAGCTTTTTCCACGAAAGAGATATCTGACAACACACACCACAGCATTTGCTGTAGGCTTTTACCAGGAACAAAAGACTTACCAGTGTGTTTTAACTGTAAGTTATACATGAAATTACTTTACCCAAGCAACGCCCAGTCCCAGAATAAGCAGAAAATTACAGTTTGATGGACCGGCGACGTCGTGAGAGTTTTGTCGTGAGAGACAAGCTCCTGTACATAATTAGATAATTATTATTTCCAAATCATCCTGTAGAGTCCGAGATACCCGTAACTATTGACGTCAAGGATTTTCGCCCGAGGCATTAATCTAACCTACTTTGGTACAAGAATTATATTATTAATAAATAAGGAAGGAATCTACGGAAAACAATCACTTTTCTCGAACAAGCGATGATATTGGTATTTTTGGATCTTCATAATATTGTTATTATTTTCTAAAAGGAAAATTATGAAAATGTTGGTCCGTTGTAATTATAGTAGGCAAATAAATAGTTTGAGAGAATTGAAATACATGTACTTAAATCAAGCAAAATATAGTTTTAAAAACTAAACCTACGCTTATAATGAATTATGTAGCTGTTTTAAACCGTACCATGAAGCACTTTTTACCTATAACTGGTGTCAGAAAAACAAGGAACGTGTTTTTTAATTGTATACAAACGACAAACATGTTGTACACTCGTAGAACAAACTCTTATTTAAACAACAAATAATTAATCGTCTCTTCCAGGTATCTGTCCGTGTGTGTTAGCTTTCTGTAGACTGATGAATGCACCATGGGGACCATCGGACTTCGCAGTTCCACCACATCATGAATAGTAAGCGATAGGTTTCAATTTCAAACGAAAATGTAATATTCGGGTATATAACTCCATGTGCTGTGTAAATTGCTCCACTTCCTTTTTACCGCCTTTTATGATGCAGAAGATGCCATTAACATAGCGTTTCCACAACTTCAGTACCGACGAGCTCAGGTATACAGCCTCTTTGAAGTGTTCAATCCAGATATGCAAGTACCGGTGCTACAGAGATTCCCATAGTCACGCCCTCTATCTGGAGTTTGTGCTGTCCGTTGTAAATGAAAAAGTTGCTTCAAAGCAGTTCCGAAGTAGAACAATGTTGTCCTCCGCAATGTCCGCTCTGCAACTCTCAGAACACTGGTGAACTGGCGAGTGGAGTCATTCCACGTCAAAACTCACCATTATTTCATCCGGCTTATGTGGACTGTTGATAATATTATCAACAGTCCAGAGCGCCATTTCATAGATATCTATGAAATGGCGCTCGAATCCTTTACATTTGAAGAGATTTTTCCGACGAGCGGTTGTATTACTGACGCGAAAGTGTAGTTTAAACGTGAATTTTAGAAATCTTGTCGGTAATAATGACTCTTTACTCGTATATTGCTTATTCTGTACATGAGAACTTCTTAAATGTGACAAAATCAGCAATATTGATAGCTCCTGCCACGCTTAATTGACTCTTGATATCGTGAATCAATCAATTTCACTGTGTGTCAGCTTGATGCACTGCTGACTAAGGTTCTCTAATGATGTGGTATTCAGTAATGCACTCGACGCTGTTTATATAAAACATACATATTACTGAAGAAAAAAACTCATAGGGTACCAGCATGTAATTGCACACCGGATCACTTTTTCTTCCCTCTGTGAAGTGTTTGTTCAAGAGTTCATGAATATTGTTCAATTAAAATAATTCGCATAGAAGTTTTTGATTTAGTTCCAAAACTGTAAGTGTGTTTATCATAAATTTGATTGTTTCATATGCGTTACCTAACTTTTTATTTTTTTTAATATGTGTATGAATGATTTGAAAACTAACTGATGATTCCACCAAAACTTCAATTAGAATTATTGTAATTATTTTTGATGAAGGTAACGTTAACAAATCTTCTGAAATGGTTAAAATAATTTCGTGTTGGTGTACTTTTGGAAGCTTCAGCGAGAATTATCATACCATGTTAGTATTGCCTCTTACCATATAGTTATAACTTCTTTCAGCCATTGAAGTATAATTACATCGTGAATTTGATATACGTAATTGAGAGAGTGAGTTGATGTATGTTTATGAATCGTTTTGGTTTATGTATAAAATACGGTAGACGTACCCTGCCTACCCGCCATTAACATAAGTACCTAGTCATTAGCACAGGCGAGACGTTCATTACGATATGAAGTTAGTGCGTCCGTCTTCGTATCTACACTTTATATAATTAACTGTGAAATGTCTTCGGAGTTCCATGTTTGTCTACCAACATCATTAGAAAAAGTAAAATTAATATAATAAAGCCAAGTGGGAGTGTGAGTATACATTATTGTTTACCATACTTCCACCATTATGAATAAACAACTGTAAATATAAGATATTTGTTATTGTAACAAAATATGTTTATCTAAAAATAAACTTTTTCTACTTACACTGAAATATTTTCGCAAAAATAGAATTAATATGAAAAGATTTCAAGCCGCTGATATTTATGAGTTTAAAAGTTGACTGTCTACGCGAGACTGCACTGCTCGTCTTCTAATGCTTTTGTGACACCTCATATGAGCACCGTAAGGCGTTGGTACGTAAAGTTTGATGGTGGCCGAGTTTCTCTGCATGATGAAATTCCGTCGGGCAACTTATTGAAGACAACCGGCAAATAAAGTAAATTATTATATAGGTTACTATATAATAATTTACTTTATTACACCATATCACACGAATTTTATATCTAGTGAAGGACACTTATTCTTCTCCTTTTATCTAACGTTCATAATATAATTTTATTTTATCGAAGCGCTCGTAACGAAGTTTACTTAGCTGTTCTCAACCGATCAGCAAAGTTAAGCATTGTCGCTCGCTGTCATGAGTTGGATGGGTGACCGCTAGTGACATTACTACTGAGCGTTTCCGTGCTTCGGAGGTCACGTTAAGCTGTCGGTCCCGGTTGTTGTCTTAGGATGGCAGTCGTTACAGCATGGTGGTAGGGCATTTTTCGAATGCCCGCCTGGCTAGCTACCACCCTCAAGTAGAAAATCTGTCGCCAAGCACCTAACGGTGTGTTCCGGCAGCTGTCCTTGAGAGCCAGTACTTCTAGGTTAGCCTGAACAACATCTCCGACCACATCATCACATATCAGGTGATATAGTGGTCAAAGGCTTACATATCAGGCATAAAAAATAATAATAAATAGATTCAGGCGTTACTTTGCGGAAATCCATATTTAATAAAAACAAATATTTTTAAAATATTTTATGAAAACATCAAATTAATATTTTAATAAAACACTTAAAAAATACAAAAATATATCTAGTGACGATTCCGCCTATTTTTCCTGTTAAGCCGACGTGACGTCAAAAACGCCACGCAGTCAAACCGGAAGAATTTTCGACGCGTTTCGCTTCTACACGAAGCATCCTCAGGAGGTCTTGACTCTACGAGCGCACGATCGTGAAACCGGTTTGGCTGCGTGGCGTTTGTGACGTCACGTCGGCTTAACAGGAAAATTAGGCGGAATTGTTACTAGATATATTTTTGTATTTTTTAAGTGTTTTATTAAAATATTAATTTGATGTTTTCATAAAATATTTTAAAAATATTTGTTATTATAAAAAAAGTGTTATACAGGATGAATGGTAAATCAAACCTTTATATTTTTTTGCCCAAAAATTTCTTATTATTCGATTATTATATGTCGATTATTCACCCCTAACGTTAACAGAATAAATATATATATTATATTGAGTAAAATAACTATAGCTTACGTCTGAATTTTTTTTTAAGTAACAAAAACTGTAGTCTAGGTTGTGTGTTAACAAAACGTTATTCGTAACATCTTACGAATAACGTTTTGTTATATGTTATGTATGATAAAATTAGTTACCTACAACGATTACCTATGTAGAGGTAAACGATACCTAATAGTAATTAAACTCCCTCTTATATCTCCCGCAATAAGGACACGATATAATACTACTCAAACGTATTCCGCAGTTATCCGCACCTTTACCCAGTGTAGTTGAACACGTCTTAAACTTTGTAACTTCGACCCCACAGGTTATGTAACAGTCTCTAGGGCTCGACTGATATCTGACAAGTTGGCAACTTTCCACTTGCTGTGTATGTAACAGTTACTAGAGCTCGTCTGACATCTATCCGGTAACTTGATAAGTTTAACGGTAAGTTAGCTTGTCTGTCGATCACATAATAATAATAATAATAATAGCTCACGAGGTAACCGCCATGTGGGATGTTGACTCGACGATCATTGTCCCGATAGTCGTTTCGGCGAACGGCCTTATAGCGAAGAGCCTCGACCAACACCTTAAGAGGCTCTCGCTAGATGGTTGGATCAAGGGTCTGATGCAGAAGGCAGTGATACTGGACACAACACGCATTGTCCGGAGGTTCCTCTCTCTGCAGCCCTAACCACTGGTCGCTTGGGCTCTGCCCCGCGACCAGCGGCACCCTAGTTTTAAGTTTTTTATAATATTTATTTTTGTAATAATGTTGTAAAAAATTTAAAATTATGTTGTATAATAAATAAAGTGAATAATAATAATAATAATAATAATAATAATAATATTTATTTCCATAAAGAGTTTAATTTTTTTTTTTTTTTTTTTTTTTTTAGTCTTTTTTTTACATGCTTTAGTTACTAAAATAAAAGTTTATTTTGAAGCGCTCGTAGCGAAGTTTGCTGTCGTTTAGCTGTTCTTAACCGATCAGCAAAGTTAAGCAACGTCGCGCGCGGTCATGAGTTGGATGGGTGACCGCTAGTGACATTGCCACTGAGGGCTTCCGTGCTTCTGAGGGCACGCTGAACCGTCGGTTCTGGTTGTCGTCAAATTTAAATTCTAATGTTTATTTGCCAGAATACATCATCAAATTACATTTTAAGTTCGTATATAATAATGTTAGGTCACTGTATGCAGCCTGCAAGCAGGCGTGCAAATTTTAAATATTCTGTGTTAATTAGTCAAGTAATTTAAAATGTTATGTCTATATAATAATTGTCATTTTGAAAATAATTAATTAGATATACATCACTTAGTGAAGTATAAGTATTCTTTCATGCTGTAAAAACAATTGTCAGATAGCCAACTATTCACTTTAGCTCTAAACACATTACCATTAAAGATTTTAATATATTCTGTTAAATTATTATACGCCACTATGCACATATTTAAGACATTTCTTTTATAAATATGTTTACGGCAGGGAGGTTGATATAGTAGGTTTAAGAACTTTGCACATTTTTGCCTCGGTATGATTTCATTTCCTTTTTTGAAATATTTAGACGTCTTAGGATGGCAGTCGTTATAGCATGATGGTAGGGCATTTTGCAAGCCTGGCTAGCTACCTATATAGCATTATCAATACAGTTTTTTTTTATGCTTGATAGGTAAGCCTTTGACCGCTATCTCACCTGATGGTAAGTGATGATGTGGTCGAAGATGTGGTTCAGGCTAACCTAGAATTACTGGCTCTCAAGAAATGCTGCCGCTTAGGTGCTTGGCGACAGATTTTCTACTTGAGGTTAGTAGCTGGCCAGGCGGGCAATCGCAAAATGCCCTTCCACCATGCGGTGAAGGTCAAGCCGGCGGTGATGATCGAACCAGGGACCTGCGGCACGGCAGTCCATAGCTATTACCGCTCGGCCATCATTGCTTCAGGCTCTATCTATCTCAGTATTATTCGAAACCTTCTTAATAAAATGGTTTTATTACTGGAATGGAATGATAACAAATATTTCAAAAACATGTTTTACAATAATGGTTCGCTTTCCGCTTCTACACGAACGCGTCGAATACTCTTCGGTTTGGCTACGTGGCGTTTATGACGTCACATCGGCTTATCAGGAAAAGAAGGCGAATTTGTCAATAAACTATTCGAATTATATAATCTTGTACGAAATACAAAAACGGTGATTCAGCAGTAATTTATGCAAGCAAAGGAAACGTTCATCGTCGGATGGCGTGAATTCTAACCAAATCAGCCAAATTATCATTCCCTACGATTCAGCTTATAACGGTCCAATTAAACTTGGAAACAATTACGAGAACAACACGAGACGTCCACCTCCCGCCGAGGTTGGAGGAGCACTGTTATTAGGGATGGGACAACAGAGTTTTACGTATGTGCGACATCGATAAAAAATAATGTATTAAATTATATCAATAAAAATCTAAACATGAATATAAATTCAATATTGATTATCAACATGAAGTTTAATTTGTTAAAGCAACAGCATACACATGCTTTCATTTTATCAGAAAAATTATAATCTAAGTATACCTTACTTGTGGTTACGAAACAAACTTTAGCTTGGTAGTATTATAGTTTCTGTGTCAACATTAAAGACAAAATTATTTATTCAATTTAGGCGTCTACAACGTTCTTATAAAGGTCAATTACAGATTTTAGGATTGACATATTGTACATTTCTGGAAAAAAATGTTTAAGTGTCTCTGCAAGAAGAGCGGGCAAGAAACTCGGGTAATTTATTTTAAAGGTCTTATAAAAATGTGTTAAATACAACAATGTATAAACTAATTACAACATTTGTTTAAATTACGTAAGTGACAGGGAATTGTTGAAGAGGAACTATCTAAGTATTTTTGTCGTTTAAATAATCACAAACTTTATAGTTTTTTTTAGTTAAAATATTTTTCACCTTCTGCAGGAATTGCTTCTTGTGAGCATTTTAATATATTTAGGAACATTATTATATGTGCACACAATTACCTAAGAAGAACTGATTATTTGTTTTTTATAATCTCGCCTGGCACCGTAATGTTGTATTTGTTCCAAGTGTTATAATCGTCTGGGTCACTCTTTAATTTAAATTTACTAAAATGTACGAGCATACATAACTTTTACAATAGGTATACACAGACTTGGTAAAGTTAAAATATCGATTTCTTTAAAAAAAAAAACCACTTGGCCATTCGCTAATATCGCTAATATAAAATAAAAATAGTCTTCATCTCAGTTGCAGCTCCTCACAGCAAAACACTATACCATATAATAATACTGTGGAAGTACGCGAAATAAACTAGCCTAGCTGTAGCTACATCCGCTGCCCAATCTGATACGAACTTCTGCGTATGCAGTAGAATTAAGTCTTACAAATAGACCATGCTACATAAAAGGATCCCACATTAAGTTGAACCTATCTTCATTCTTTGGAAAATTGACCCATTGTCAATCGAGTCCTTAACTAGGGCATGTTGAATGTCTGGTTCAAAATTACTAACATTTCGTAAAGAAAACTTAAACCATTTTGTATTTTTCCAATTTGAATAAAATCATTCGTTAGTTGTGAATCTTTTAAAGATAACAATTTAGTAATTTGAATTAGTTTGCTATTCTTTCTAGTAAAACATCAGACACGTAATCATCTATTAATAAAACAATAAAATTAATTTGCCTTAGATGGTCAAAGATCTCTGCGATCTTTTACTATAGTTTCTGTAACTTATAGTTTCGCTATGACACGGACATAGGGATACTATAAGGTATGGAAACCTTTCGCTATCACCTGAACCGACGAACATTGATTAAGGCTGAACTGGCCGGTCGCTTATCCATACAAACGCCGTAGGGTGATCACTCCCGTATTTGAGACTTTAGGTCCAGAATTAAGCATAACACCGATTGATCTCGTCATTATCTAGGCTTGTATGATGCCGAAATTTTAAAAAGATAATTAAGTTGAAAGTTATGAGCCTCGAAAATGATATATGAAAAAGTTTCGAAGGTCATAACTCTCAAGTTAATTATCTTATTAAAATTTCGGCATCATACAAGCCTAGGTAATGACGAGATCAATCGGTATTATGCTTTGTTTTTGACCTAAATCCGCAAATAAGGCAGTGGTCACCCTACGGCGTTAGTATGGAGAACGGCCCGGCCAGTTCACCCCTAAGGTCCGAAGTGATTCTTGGTGAATACCAATAAGATCCACTACATAGGTCTGTCTTGTGACTTGTTAATTTAACGAGGAGTTCATGTACGCTTCAATTCTATTACCAAAATAAGTGCTCAAATAAAGTGTCATTATAATTCAATCTGTTTGTTGAATTAAGCTGATAAAGAAATGAAACATTAACATAAAACATCAAAACATGACACTGAAAATAGTAAATTAATGTTACATAAAGTATAAATAAAATAAAAAAAATATTATAAAACGGAACAGACTTCCAACTCTTAAAAGCATGAAATAACTAGTGGGACACGGTTCCATTAATTTTATTTGAAAAAGTATTTTTTTTTAGTGACGCTTACAACATCATTCACTCGCCTAAAATACTGTTCACCATCGATAAGAGTTGCAATTACCTCCTATACTCTGGTTTTTAATTCGAGATCAAAAAGGTAAACAAAGAAATGTCAATATATGTCATTGTCAAACTGACTGGTCAGGGGTATTCAATATTTTTTCTTCAAAATGTTTTTACGTAATCCGTAACGGCGAGCCTGCTGCGCTAAGTTTCACACATTTTTATTAAATTGAAATAATTCCACACCTTAAGGCACCCCCGGGATGAAACGGGGGTGACATTGTAACCCAGCATCCCATGGGACGTTGGGCCACAAAAATACCGGAAGGTGGGAAGCAGCACCTTCAGAGTACTAACAAATTCTACTGCGATCCTCAAGACACCTGCCAAGCGTGGGGATTATGGCAAATCCCCCCAATGGAACCTTGTTCAACGGTGGAAGTTTCAGATTTGATTGTGTGACTTGTGCTTGGGGAGGTATATGTTTTCTTATCTTGGTGTGTAAGTACAAAAGTATTAATTATCTTTACTAAATTATACTTATGAGTTCTGCTGTCTAGAATTTTTTTTTAACAATCTGCCGTACCTATAGCTTGAAAGTGATCTTCACGAAGTGAACTCAGCGCTTCCCTTATTTTTGCGGACTATCCTTCTGACTGAAACTGACGATATTCCCAACATGCCCGTGGTTCTTTTATAACACTTGAAGCAGTGATGGCTAAGTGGCATTGGCTATGGAATGCCGCGCAGCAGGTCCATGTTTCGAATCCTGCTGCGGGCTTGAGCTTCACCACATGGTGGTAGGGTATTTTGCGAATGTCCGCCTGGCTAGCGATCAAGTAGAAAATCTGTCGCAAAGCACCTAACGGTGTGTTCCGGCAGCAGTCCTTGAGAGTCAGTGAAATTAGAGGCACATGAGACTGTATAGACAGAGGTTAGTCCACTTAACATCAGGTGGGCCAGTTACAGCTCTAGCTGGAAGCCTCCAAATTACGAAAAAAAATAGTTCGTAACAAGAAACAAAAACTGAACACAACTCTCTAAAAATAACTATTAACGATAAAAACAATAATAAATAAGAAGGAAATTCACAATAACGAGAAAAATTATCGGCGAGAAACACATTCGAATCTAAATACGATTTACGAAGAAGCAAAAATGGCGTCAGCTGGAAAATGTCGACGATCCCGCCAGTGTGGCAATTAAAAACAAAAAAAACCTTACAATATTTTTTTCAGGCTTGAATATATGCGTAAATATGTACGCGCATAAAAAAGTGTTTTATTAGTGCATACTAACGTAATCCATTATTGCTTAAAATATTTTTTTTATGTTAAATGCTTCATCGGTTTCCAAAATTAGTGTAATTACTAAGTACATGTCATTTTTTTGCACGGTTAACCCCTTTGTTTACATTTTTGATCTCGAATTAAAAACCAGAGATAATCATCCAGGTATACAAATTTTTTTTTTTTAGTTAATTGACTGTAACTTAAAAACTCATAAACCAATTTTGATGAAATTCAAATGGGAGATTCACTTGGAGGTGTACTATAGATTTTTAATAGATAACAATAAAAAAATTATCATTAACATCAATTCATAATTGGTGGATTAATAGCATAACAAAGGAAGATACTTAAAAATGTATAAATATATGTATTCTTGTTTATTAGATAATTTCATCTTTTTATTATTTTTGAATACGAAAGTAAACATTAATATTGAATATTAATATACATCGGCTTGCGGATATTTCGTTACCATTTCTCATCCCTAAACAACGGCAACACGACACCTCTTCTCCCTGTATTGATCCTCCACCCCTCTACTAGCTACCCTTATAAGACCTTCCCCATCCTTCTTTTTACTCACTTTTTAGGCCATAAAGGAACATACGGCTCCCGCTAGACAGATCTTTATTTACTGGTTTATATTGTTAAACAGTTTAAGTACTTAAACTAACATTACTTGAGCCCCCTCGCCCTTAACTTTGCATACATTTTATGAACACATCGGGTGTTTGTGATAGATTTTGGTAGATCCCGATCAGCTGGTGGACTTTATTTTTATAGCCAGGCTCAGGGATTTATCTTAATAATTTTTGAGGTAATATTTATGAACAATGCTTCGTTTATTTTTTCGCTAGAATTAAGTTCTCTTGTTTCTAGGAGCAATCGTGAGGAGTAGGTTCTACTTCCATAGCAAATTTAAATTATTGAGAGTAATTACCCCATAGCTGATCATTTTCTAAATTAAGTGATTATAATATTATATTTCACGAGTTTATTAATTTAGAAATTAAGCTGCGTTCTGGTGTCGCATTTAATTTTGTACAGTAAGTAAAAAAAGGGATCGCCGAATTTCATCTAAACTTAAGCGAGATTAATGTAAGAAAATTTAACATATATATCGGCGGAAATCTAACCCAGTGGCCAACGGGTTAAAGCGCTCGGTGCGTGAAGCCGGGATTCGGGTTCAATGCCCACTCAAATTAAAAACGTTTTCTCCCAACTTAAAAAATATGTAGATGTGGTTTTCGTTTAGCATAAGATAGTGCCTGTGAAATCATATTTAGTAATAAAGTATTAAAGTTAAAAGAAACTATAAATATCCGCAATTAAAATAAGTACTTATATTTACAATTTATTAGAGTAAAAATGTATATCCCGGGCCTATGGGAATCAATCCCGCTACCCTCGATTTTGCGAACATGCTCGTTTGAGCCGATATGTTGAGCTTTGATTGTATTATTGTATTTAAATATTGTATATTATATACATATATTGTTGTATATTGTATATTGACCTGAAAAGTCATAAGAGACGGTTCGCTGTCACCAACCAGACTACTAGACTTCATCGGATCGATAACTCGCGCAACTTGCAATGATGTCACTACACTTATATATTTCTGATTATGATTACAAGCACTATCGCGTCCTAAGCGCAAATCAAATTTACAAATCATTAATGCACAAAATTAAAAGTAATACAAACAGAGCCCAAAATCAGTTCAAACGAACACGTTCCGGTGGTCGAGCGGTTTAGGAACTCGGCGCGAACGTAAAGGAAGGCGAGTTTGATTCCCGTCCGGAACTAAAAATATTTGTACTCTAATAATTTGAAACAGCAAGTGTTTCGATAGTATGATCAAAATGTACAAATAACTACTCGTAGCTAAAAACTTTCAAGTGAAGCTGTTTAGCTGATTTGCTTAGCTGTTGTGTGTTAAAAGCATATTATTAAAGTTATGACAGATTGATGTAATGTCAAGCACAAAATATTACTTAAGAGCCATTTCACAAAATCACGCTACTGAAGTTTAGGTAAATGCCAGCGCATCGCTTACACAAGCGAAAGAAGTGACGACGGAATAGCGTGACTGTGAGTAACATATTTTGATACTAGCACTCATTAATAAAGAAATCTAAGTTGCGAATTTAAAAATTGTGTGATTGGCATGAGTAAATAATCAATTTCTTGTCGATTACTTGCTAATGTTATAGAAAAGAAGTAGGCATGTACATTAAATAGTCAACCTGCATCGTGAATCTTTTATTTAAATTCCATCCTTGATGAATAAAAAATAGATATGTTTGAATCATTTATTGTAACAAAAAAATTAAATAATTAAAAATTATACAGCTTAAAATTATATAAATATTTGATGTAACGGCATTGATTAAAAGCTGCGGACTAAAAGCTCTTTCTTTTAAATTTTCCAAAAATTGCTGTTTTCCTCGTTCACACTCTTCAGTATCTATATACAGTCGTTAACACTGTCTGTCATAATGACCATGCATAGGATTGAGGTTTATTTTTCTGTGCATCCGGAAAACAACTTAGTACCAACCACAAACGTCCCATGACGTTTTTGGTTTTCCATTACTTTAACATGTCATCCTCATATTCCCATACCATAATATATCACCTACACCATTAAAAAAATAACATTTTCATCCATTTAGTTTGAGTAGTACAAACAGCGAAATGTAAATATATATTTACAGATTTTGAGGTTTTTTGTTTTTAAATCGAATATCTTTGATGCAATCTATAATCAACATACATATACTTCCGAAATCAGATTGAAGACGTTCTGAAAAAAGGCCAGGTCAAAAGTACCCTAAACCGACGCTTATGTATGAAAGGATTGATGAGTATAGATGAAGCGAAAGAGATATGTCAGGATCGTAGTAAGTGGAAATCCGTGGTCTCTGCCTACCCCTACGGGAAAGAGGCGTGATTTTATGTATGTATGTACATACTTCTTGGTACCAATGCAATACTCACTATATACGTATATATTTACGTATATTTTTGGCTGGACTTAGAATCAGCCAGGTCCTTAAATTAAACTTCGGAGGCTTAAATCTTAATCTATTATCGCCCGATCAATGTCAGATAACTCCCCACATTAAGTAAATAATATATTCGCAATATGCACTAATGGTTCAGTAACGGATATCGACATACAACCCTGGAATGTCTCGACAATTTATACAAATGTGCTTCACTGCTGCCTCAAGTTCAACAGAAACTTGACATTTTCCTTACTCCCTATAAGAATTGCTGTTATGTGAATGCTGCTTATTTTTGTTTATTTTTTTCTCTTAAATGTTTACAGTGTACTCTTATGCTCACTATTTCCTCTATAGAAAATAAATGATTATACACCTTTTTATACAAAAAAATACTGGAAATGGGGTTTGAACACACGACAAAAATGGTGGGAAATAGTAATTTAATTGCTATTTCTATTTTTTCGTAACTAACTCACCTAGAACTTCGATCTTCTTTTAATATGATAATTTACTATTGTTCTTTAGCCCTGAATTGTTACAGATTTTTACGCCAAATATTTTAAAGTAACAACATTATAAACATAACATTACAAAATTCCTGAGGATGTTGGTATTTCGTCATCCAGACCAGACATATTTTTATACTCAAAAAATCTAAAACGCATAGTACTTATAGAACTTACTGTGCCGTGGGAAACAAACATACCTAAAGATCACACAATAAAAACAAACAAATATTATGACCTAACAAATGAATTAACCAAAAACGGTTATGTGGTTAGTTTATATGCTGTAGAGGTTGGAGCAAGGGGTATACCAGCGAAATCCCTATATAACCTACTTAAAGACCTTGGCCTACCAAGAACAACCGTAACTTCCATCCTAGAACGTGTATCTAAGGCGGCATTAGTAGGATCTTATCAAATTTGGTTAGGTAGGGGAGGAGGCTCGAGTAGAAGGTAGTTTAATTTCCAGCTGAACTTATCGCTGTGTTCACTTATAGACATTAACTGAATCCAAAAATATTGGAAATCAATTATTCGCCTGTCATCTAATCCTCCTAAAACAAAAGTTATAGTGAGTTACTAATTTAAACTAGAATAATATAAAAACTAGCAGACCAAAATGAAGAAGTCAACCCTGTGAGGTTGTTAGCATTTTTTTAGCTGCATAATTGTGACGTTTCCTTTTTTTAATACATTGGATGAACAGAAACTAAAGATGTAGTTACTTAACAAGACAACAATACTTATATTATGGACAACAAAAATAAAGTATAGTCTGTTACTTAAAAAAAAATTTCGACATGATCAAAACTCTGTGGTCGCACTATAAACTTGCATCTAAGCGTTCCGCGTACGAGACGTCAGAGCAAGGAAAACGAACACAGGTCCTACCTCGATGGGCGCTCGCGCGGTACTGATCGCCTCGCGCTTGTACATTTCAATTTATGTGCATTTCGAGTTATGTTAAATATTTTTTCTTGTCTAACAAAACAGAGTTAATATCACAATTTATTAAAGATCAGATTAATTAAAGAATGAACTTTCTTTTTATATAATATCTGTTTTGAATTACACTTTATTAAACGCAATATATGGCGGTAAACTGCTGATATAATTCGTGGAAATTGGCGCAAGATCTTTATTTTTTTTCTAAAATGACGATTAATTAGCGATATTCTAGTACACTATGTGTCAACAAGATTATATGCCTGATGCACAGTTTTTATTTTTAGTTAATTTGATGAATCTTTATACAAGAGATATAACTCTGAAGTTGGCTATGTGTACTTCAATTCGTAAAACAAGGTGCGGGAGATTGGTCACTCCAAAATAATTAATGTTATGTTTGTAAATCTGGTACATTAACTGAAAAGAGAACAGATTATTCTATTTTTATCAATTATTAAACAACTAGTAAATATTTCCTATGATAGTAAATTAAGCGCTTAAAATCTTCGTATACCGCATTAAAATGTGAAATGCCTCTTAAATTTAGTAGATACATATTAATACTAATAGTGAACGTAATTTTTCGATGAGGCGCACTTAGGTACGAATCCCAATACATGCTTGAGCTTCACAGTTTGTACAAACCTGTTCACACACGAAGGCGCACTCTCACAGTAAATTTATTGATATGTACATTTGTACGCGTAGGCCTCGTTTGTACACGACGTCTTTGTGTGGGTGTAAATATTAATGATACATACAGATAAAAATATAAAATATGATAGCATGGGTACCAAGTAGTAGTGGCACCTAGACTCAAACTGGAAAGAATTGTAGGAAGTCTGACATGTTCATGTGCATGACGTCATGCATAACAATGTTGTCTAGCGGCAGTTCCTTAGAGCATTTTTTTTACAACGATAGGCTAGCCTTTGACCACCATCTCACCTGATAAGATAATGATAATGTGGAAGATATGTTCAGGGTAATCTGCGTAGAATTACGGGCTTTCAATGACGGCTTCCGAAACACACCGTTAGATGCTTAATGATAGATTTTCTCCTTCAGGGTGGTAGCTACCTATGCGGAGTTTCGTATAATGCTCTACCATCATGCCTCCTATTATAGGTTGCTTATCCTGTTCGACCACGTCATTATACAAAATAGGTAAAATGCTCAAAACATTATAAGAAAAATTATTTAATCAGCTGTTGAGGAGCAGAGTAAGCATACGATGAGAGATCGAATCAGCTAAGCCAAAGAATTACTATAGTTTGAAGTTATACGCATAAAGTATAGCCGATATATTTTCCCTGATCCCAAAAACAGGGTTTTAACTGTAGTTGAAATGTCTTTACTATTATAAGAATAATATAATTCCATCAAGAATAAATCCCATCTTAGGACGTAATTCTAATATACACCACAAATATGTAATTGCAAATGTTCTTCTTCTGTTCACGTTAAAACCAAAACTGGTATACCACATTATGAACTATAATGTTTTTATATAATATAGTCCATTAAATCGGGAATAATTTTAAAATAAAGATACTCTATACTAGGGCATTTTGCGAATGCCCGCCTGGCTAGCGACCACCCTCAAGTAGAAAATCTGTCGCCAAGCACCTAACGGTGTGTTCCGGCAGCAGTCCTTGAGAGTCAGAAAAATTACAGGCTAATGAGACCTAACAACTGGACGTCTCAGTGTGACGGGCACAGTGCAATTCATCGTAGACGAAATGCGGCTGCTATAGGCAGAGGTTAGTCAACTTAACATCAGGTGGGCCTCGTGCTTGTTCCATCACAATAACATAAAAAAAAAAAAACACTCGGGCCCATTACAGGACAAGTAATTTGTATAAAATATTCGCTATCGTCACGGAATACATTTAATTTTAGTAATCATTTTAAAGTGTTATACTAATTTGTACTTTAGTTTTGAACAAAATAAGAACTTTACAAACAGAAGAAAATATGACATATCATGATATAAATATTATTCCTCTCGTTGTAATTTTGTAATGTTATCGGCGGAGCTTTATTTTTTTATATTAATGTGATGGAACAAGCTCGAGGCCCACCTGATGTTAATCGGACTAACCTCTGCCTATAACAGATGCATTTCATCACAAGTCACGAATTGCATTGCGCCCGTCACCTTGAGACATAGTTGTTAAGACTCATGTGCCTGTAATTTCACTGGCTCTCAAGGACTACTGCCAGAACACACCGTTGGATGCTTGGCGACAGATTTTCTACTTGAGTGTGGTAGCTAGCCAGGCGGGCAATCGCAAAATGCCCTTCCACGATGCGGATACGTTACGTCATCGCAAAAACGATATAATAAAAAAAACTTTTGTATTTTTGTTAATTTTTAGTTCTGTCTGTGGGCAACAAAATTTAATAACGTCCTTAATCCTCAAAATATAACCCACTTTTCATCTGGCTCTTACGGCAGCAGGCGCCGGGCAACTGACTGACTGCCCTGACTGGCTGAGCCCTCGCGAGAACCTCGCAAGGAGCAAGGCCACGTGGCACACCGCGTACCGGCTTGCGTTGCCTAGCAACCAACCACCCCTGGTAGAATAGAGGGGGTAATAAGAATGGGACGTATGTCGATAGTCCGATATCGACAGTTTTTGATATCGATGACATGTGTTTTTTTTAACTATTTGGTTTTAAGTTCCTGGATTGTTTATATACATACCAATCTGATTGAGTGGCTTTGAGAGTGGAATACCTAGGGTAGAGAAGTAAGCAGAGTTATTTAAATTCAGATGTAGGAATAACAAATGCTTAAAGAATTATCAACAGTTTAAACGAAGTATATTAACTATATCAGCTGGATTGCTCACTGCTGAACACAGCCTCCTCAATTTTGGGCTGGTTTGCCATAATCCTCACGCTTGGCATGCGTCTTGGGGATCGCATGTGAAATATCATAGTTCCTCAGAGAGCGCTGCTGCCCGCATTCAGGTGTGTTACGCTTAGTCGGCTCTTTCGATACCCACGGGTAGAGATGGGGGGTGACATTCTAGCTCGGCACCCCACGGTATAGAATAGAAGTATATTTAGTTGAACGTTATTATTACAGGACGGTGCACATCTATGTAGTAAACTCCCTGTCAGTCTCAGTAACATAACACATTGACACATTATAATATAGGTGGTTATCTTTTATGATGTAATAATCTCTCCGTGGGGTGCTATGCTGGAATTAGCCCCCTCCCCCATGCATCCTGTGAGAGTCGTAGGCGACGATGGGAACTCTACCAGAAAGTGATAGAAGCGCCTTGTAAAGACCTGCCTTCTTCCATCTTACACTTCAATTCCCAAGAAGCTAGCCATCTGCGGGGATTGTAGTTAACCTGTAATGGTGTAGGTCTTTGTTCAACAGAGGACGTTATATCTGTTTTTGTATATAATATTTAAAGTGACAAAAGTAAATACTGTGTCTTTTTTTATGCCTACTAGGTTTGCCTTTAACCACTATCTCAACTGATGGTAAGTGATGATGTGGTCGAAGATGTTATTAATTAATCATTAATATTAATTAATTCATTAATTCTAGATAAGCCAACCAAGAATTACTGGCTCTCAAGGACAAATGCCGGAACACACCGTCAAGTGCTTGGCGACAGATTTTCTACTTCTACCTACATGCTGTTCAGGGCAATCTAGACTGTACAAGTAAAGATTATTATTTTAACTAACAGCAACATAACGCCATTTTGCCCTTTTGCATGTAATTAATTTCATTGCATACATTTTGAAAATTCCTGTTTCTTTTCCCGTTTAAAACAATACTCAGCTTAAGAAACTAAGTAGAACATAAACATCGACATTGTCCCCTCACTATATTCGCGCTTGCGCACAAAAGCTCATTTACCCGCTATATAAACAGCCGCGTGGGTAGAATTACGGCATTGGATGTACAATATTGAATACGACTCCACGTAACCTTGTTCATAATAATCTTATTTGCATTTTCATTTATTTCTAAGCAAATTGACAGGTAATACATATGAATAAAAAGTTAATTTAACAGATAACCATTTCACAAACAGTTTTGAAATGTATACATACTTTTATCACCAAAATTATATTTTTCGGATCAAAAAAAATTACCTCCAACTGTCTATAGTTTAATAAATGTTGTAGGCTATAATAATAAAGTTTTCGTTATGAGATCAAATTTAAAAAAAATACTTTGTAGGTTTGCCATTGGTTAGCTCGCCATCTAGCTGATCTGCAACGAGTTCTAGGTTACGACCATTATCTGATCTGGTGGAATAAGTGATAGTGTAGTTGAAGATGTTAGCAGCCTGGGCCCAGAATAGTAACCAGAGAGAGCTGCTCTCTCACTTCGATAGATTCTTGCTCACAGATTATTTACATAACCGAGGTGTCTAAGGCCAACGAGCATTTATTCTGCTCTTATGCTAAATGCAACACGGAGATAATATAATCCTGTAATAAATACTGAAATACTGCGGATCCTGTGTTTAAAGGTTAACCAAAAGAGTCATAAATACATGAAGGGACGGTTAGCTTCCAAGGTCAGGGTGAGAGGTTTTAATTGACATATAAATTAGCATGGAAACAGTTATGTGACAAGATAATGGTACTTTCCGCCTTTAATGACATTCTAAACATTTTAAAAGCATTACAAAATTACAAATATAGGATAGGAAAAATTTAAGTCATGTGCGGAATTTATTCACGGAACTCATGTTATATATCGAGGGATAGATTCGGGCCAGGTGTCAGTATTTCAAAGACGTCAGGAAAGGTAACATGGATTCTTGTATTGATGAATAAACTTAGATATATAGGTATTTTTTGCATCCTAGTGTAATTTTGTAAGCTCATGTATTGTTTTTTTTTGTAATCATTAGATAATTTAAGTGTTATTAGTATTAGATATGTGTACAAACAACTAACTGGCTTGCGGTATGTTTTGCTAACTGTAAGTGCCGCAAGCAATTGAAAAAAATAAATAAATATACAAGTATTTTAGTATCGGCATACAATAAAGTAGAACTTGATGTGATCCAGACGTCAGTCATGCCATAACACTCGTTTGGTAATAACAACAAATTAATAACAATCACTTGGGCGCCCTGAACACTAGCATCGGAAACAAGTATTCTAATATACATACGAGCAAATGAAATGTTTGCTAATAGACTAATCTTTGACCACTATCGCACCTGATTGTAAGTGAGCATGCAGCTGAAGATGTTATTCAGGCTAGCTAAGACTTAATGACTTCCAAGTACAGCAGCCAGAACATATCTTTAGGTTCATTTTAAATATAAGCTAAAATATCCTTACATTACTATTATATGTGCTAATAAAAGACCTTAATAAAATACCATAGTATGGTAAATTATTCGATACAATTATGGATCTATTCAAAACAAAAGGTTTCTTTAAATGTATAAGTATTACGTTCATTTTTTAATAGATATACATTCACCAGACTTTCTCCAAATTCTAATATCATTAGTATCTATCATACTCCAATATATCCTTATTTTTGGGTGTTCATATAATTCCTCATTGTACCCGACTCGGATACTAATTGAAGACATCCTTACGAGACTAGCATACTAATACATGTGACAGAAACTTAGGAAAATATACCTTAACACGAGGTATTAAGGTTCGATAAAACTGCTTTAAAAGCCAACTTTACCAATATCGACTTTATTACTGCAGAAACAAGGTATGTTTTCAGATGGAATACTATAATACAGTTATAGTAGAAGAGGTACTGGCGTAACAATCGTAGATAAGAATGTGTCGAAATTGTCATAAAATGTGATGTGAAAATGAGAGCACCTAAATGGCAGTAATATTTTTTGATCTTATTAAAATGGCAAAGGAGAAAAAATTCTTCAGCGACAATTTATTTTGGGGACGTTTGATGGGTACCATGAAAATAAAAATGGGATGTAAAGTAATGGGGTCGAATTTTCTGGATAACGGTTTTACAGTCGGTAGAGATTTTTTTTTTTTTTTTTTATGCCTGATAGGTTAGCCTTTGACCACTATCTCACCTGATGGTAAGTGATGATGTGGTCGAAGATGTTGTTCAGGCTAACCTAGAAGTTGCAATATTCATTAAAATACTATGCCTATAAAGTCGTTAAATAATTAAAAAAACAGCTAGTATTTTTTTATTTTATTAAAATTGGCATTGTCCACAATTAAGAATCAAAATATAATGTGACTAAATATACCATTTCTCGAAAACTGACATAAATGTTTCACAGAGAAAAAAACTACTTATTTGTTTTGAATTTTTCAAACTGACCCAGTAATTATATATAAGAACAAACATGACACATACGTTACTCTCAACAATCCAAGAAGATACTTTTATGTAATTTGAGTTTGTCTCTTCGACTATAAACTATTGTTTACACCCCACACGCTTCTAACACATTCTATAGATTTATCCCTTAATTCGACATCTTTGTTAAGAGGACCAACTTATTTGCCATCAAATATGCGAAGTTAAACTAAAATAAACTCTACGGCATGAACAATACAGGACAATTTTAAACATTATTTGTTTTAAAAGTGCTTCATCGAATTTCTATAAATTAAATGCGTGTTTTAGTTTATTGCGCTATTCAAGTCGGGTTTTGTTCGAGAACTTTGTTTGGGGACAATGGGAGATGTAATCGATGGTTAACTATGATAAAGTATTGTTTTGGGGGTAGACTTCATTATTTCGTTGAGAATATATATATATACGTAGGTAGGTACAAATTCTAATTAGTTAAGTGAAAATTACCTATGAGCTTTATAATTGATAGATGGACGAGCAGAAAGCCAATATGGTGATATAAAATGATGAATAGGTATTATTTATACATCATTGACGCATACTAAGCGAAAACAAAAATTATATCCAGTGGAAAAAGATAACTTCCAGCAGGACTTGAACACGCAACCCAAGAATAGCGTCCCGGTGCATTTTCAATTATGCTATGGAAGCGCGTACTGGAACGTGGAATGTAAGTTATCTTTTTTCATCCAAAATAATTTCTAAAATGATGAATGTTAGATAGGAGTGACAGCTAGTGGCATCTACTCTCTTGTCGCTATTATTCGCTTCTGTGGTTCGAATGCCGCTTATGTCTATATATATATAATATAAAGGTATATGTACTTCCTTTCACTACTTTATGACTTACCACCATCTTAGAAGCACTTACAACAGGCAACTGGGAATTAAATTAAAATTAATTTAAAAAATTTAATCCAATTACGTGCCTAACGTAGATACTTGGCAAACTGAAATAATAAACAAGACAGTGACGCCTGTCCAAACCACTTCCTCACCAGGCATTTCCGAATTCGATGCGGTATTTTAACAATTGTGAGGTTGGAACATGCAAAATCGGACTAACCACACACTAGTTTGTAGAGTAACTGAACATAGTCGTTGCATACATATTCGGTCATAGTAAACTACATAAATGTATGGCAGTGAGCATCGTTAATATGACTACTGGCCATACAGACATACGTGCTGCATCAAATTACAACCATTAATGTATGATCACGCACTTCCTATCCGAGGAGGCATTCAACGAACGGAATGTCTGTTGTGTAAAATATACATGTACTTATCGAGTGTTTCTATGTTACCAATTTGTGGGTTCCATACCTCATATAGGAATAAGCATTGCAATTGAACTTTAAAAAATAATGATATAAAATCTGCATATCCTCTCTTTGCCTCGGGCGGCCTAACGAATATTTCAGTACAAATTCGAAGCATCTACTCGTAGCTTCATAGCTACGAGTAGCATCTACACGCATACTTTATTTCCGCTGCTACGCGGTGCGTGGTGCGATGACACAGACTTGCCATAAACCTGAATATCTTGTGTAAACGGTTCATCCGCCATCCGCAAAAAATGGCTAAGAACTGTAACCAGGCGTGCTTTCTAATAAAACATAAAATTGAAATCATCTCTGACATTTGGAAGTAACAATTCTTTTCAAATGACTCACACGAAGATAGAAAGAGAGAGAGAAAGATTCCAAAGATAAACATAATTATAACACTCAAAAGTAAACATTGATTACTTCACCCAAAGGCATACAGTCACCACATATTAGATAATAGTTACTACGTTTATTTTCATTACACTATTTTCATTTTCTATAAAAAAAAAATGACAATTGTTACGAGCAAAGAGATTAGATAGGTAACGTAATCTCCATGGTTTAAAAAAAACCAAGCCACTGTTCCACAACGCGCCAAGTTCTAAATTTGAAATGGTGATTCTAAATAATTTTCTTTGTAAAAAAAGGACGTATATTATATTCATGACGGTAATCAAATTGCGACTTTTTATGGCTACTTATCAGACACCAATTCAATAACCAGTTAGTTCATTTGCATAGATAAATATTAGCCACTATCTTCGAAGTTCTGAAGATGACAAGTTTTAAGGTATCAGTCAAAGGTATTGTTAGCCAGAACCCAGCACTTGAAAAAGTTTCAGCGAGATAGATGCAGTAGAATTATGTTAATTTACAAATAAAATATGGAACCGTACAGATATATACTTACATATAGATATAATATCAATACACTTCTACTTCTAGGTTAGCCTGAATAACATCTTCGATCACATGGAATATGGATAGGAATGAGAAACCACGATATTTGCGCCACAATCTCGATCACGACAGTCTCTTGTGACCTTGACTCCGTGCCATACCTTATTTAGCATATAAATTATAATGTAAATAGTAGTTAGTACAATAGATGCTTGACGACGGTACTAACCTTCTGCTTGTCGATCTGATGGAGGATGTCGTCGACATCTCCGACAGCGACCGCCTGCGCGCGCAGCATGTCCTGCTCCACCGACAGCCAGTCGCGGATCTACGACAGACAATAGATAATATAAACAAAGTTAAAGTAAACCTTATAGAACAGGTGGTGGGACTTTTTACCAAGAGTCCTTCTGGGTGGGTATCACCACAGGGTCAGATATTCAACTTTGAAGCAGTAGGGTGTAAAAATACTGTGTTTAGTCGTGAAGGGCACTGTAGCAAATGGAATTGCTGGGCAAACGAGACATAACAACTAACGTTTCGGAGTGATGAGCGCAGTGTTATGCAGAGCGAGTAGGTCGACACTGTAACTGTAATGGACATTGCGTGAAATTTACCATTAGGAAAGTGACATGTCCGTCTCGTCTTAAAAAATATACCTAATCATGCAGGTGAACACTGCGACATCGCGTATTTTCAGGAACCGCGATAAGCGACACAAGACCTTTCTGTAAGGTGCACAACATTCAATAATAACAAATACACGAAAATATATCATTTATAAAGGTATTTGTATTGGTAGGTACATGGTAGTTACATATAACAGATGTCACTAGCTGTGACAACAGCATGGTAGTAAGTTACTTTACATACTCGCCAACTTAGCTAGAACCCAAAAACATAACATTATTTGCCAACCATCTACGGATGAGTTAAAGAAGGTGTCCTCCAGAGCCAGTCCCATATAAAACAACAATAGTCAGATTCATGTATTCAATTTAAACGTCTAAGACGCTCTAATGAAGGTCAATTACAAATTTTAATATTAAAATACTTTACATTAAAGTGTCATACAATATATGTTTTATAATAATAATAATAATGTTTTATTTCAGGATAGTTTTCCCATAATACATTCAAATTACACAAACACTATAATTAACATTTAAATAATATATATATCAATGATGATTAAAATAAGAAACGCATGAAGTAGGTATGTATAGGGTGCCTACTCCAGTCAGCTTACATGCGATGTTTAATAGTAATAAAATTACACGTCATTTTTTATTACCGTCCAGGTGGACAGAAATCCAGTAGCGAAATATGGGACTACTAAGATTGTCAGCGACAGCCCTCAGTATGCTATTATTGGAACTGCTCAAACGATGGCAAAAAGAGGCGATTCTTGACCAGATGATTGCGAAGAAGTCAGGGATAACCTCTCTGCGCTTTCGCAAACATGCTCGACGCACTACAATATCTGGGCAGCTTCATGAGAGTTCTGTAAGCATCGCTATACTGAACTCTCATGGAGCCGAGAGTCTTTCTTGTGAAGTTGCACCAAAGTTGGCAGGTATGTACATCGATAGGCAGTAGCCTCGGAACAGAGTTAGTTTAACATCTTCGGTGCACTTCACAAACTTGCGGGCAAGCATGTTGCATCGGACCGAGAGGGCCCTTCTTTCCCGTTCTATATCGCAGTCATCCTGCAATCGCTAGTTAAAATATGTCCTAGGTATTTTTTTATGGTTATTAGTTTTAATTACGTAAGTAACGGCGGTATCTTGGTAGAGCCGGAATAGTTTAAGCATTTTTTTCGTTTAAATAATTATCATCCTGAGTATCCAGAGTAACCTGATACCTTTCTTACATCATCACTTATCAACAGACGAGACAATGTTAGATATGTATAAAGCTATCACGAGTAGAAACATTTAATAAAAGACTTCAGTGTAGAATTTTCAAAATCCGTCGAAAATCTCGACAAAACATCCGTTTTGAGCTGTAGAAAATGTCTATTTATAATTTTTATGAAGCAAATTAACGTAAAAGAAGCAAGATTATAGAGAAATCCTTCTAATACTTCCCTGTCTGCCTTACCGTCTGTCCGTCGGTATATCACAGAATTCTAGCTCATTAACGAAATAAGTTTAAAAGCTGGAACTTTGATATTTTGGGTAGAGCTTTGACCCAAAATTGAATATTCGAATAAAAGTTAAATGAAGTTATATTTCAAGAGGCTACATGAGAAGGTAACCAAAAACACTCACGTCTTGCGCCCCAGCTTGTGGGTGTTATACCTAAAAGTTGTGATCAAAAACAACAAAAAAAAACTTTTACGGGCTGTTGCAGTGTTGAACCGTAAAAAGGCGAGGTCTGACTCGCACTTGGCCCGTTTTTTTTTTTTGGACGGTATCGAGGTGGTCATGATTCTTTGTTTAAATTATCGTACTTATATACGTGTTTTTATACCTCTTCCCAAACCTTAGGGTTGGTACAAGCCCAATTCTATTTTATCAAACAAGAAGTATTTACCTACATATTTGACTAATCCACAAGTTTCGGAGATATCTCATAATATCGATATCGATCGAAAAAAGTATCGATGCAAGAAACGGAAGGCGAAAATTCACTCTCCAATAAAAATCACCCCCAAGTAATTTTCACGGCGATTACGCGACTAAATCACCTACTGAGTATTCGCAACGTTCAGCACATCATCAGAATGTGGGTATTACCGCCTACCGCCCGCAATGCTGGTAATAAAACACACAAATGGTAGGCATTCCGCTGCCATCATTGGAAACGCATCAACTCGACAAAAAAATAGTTCTCCGATACCTACGGAACAATCCCGTACTTCCGTTGAACACTGGCATTTTTTATATACATCTTTCAATAGAAAGCGATCCCAGCGATTGGGGTTCTGGGGTCATCTGTGACCGCAATTCCGAAGGGATCGTAACCCCGTACTTCGAATACTGATTTGCAGGCCTCGCTGGCCTTAATCTCGAAAATACGGGCGTCTTTTTCGTGCAAAACCATGCTTTTTTCAACTGGCTTCCGGTTTGGAAGGTAATATGTTTTTAATAGGTGATATGGGACTGAATGCGATGGCCTCTTGTATATGTAGCTGCTTGGATTTTTGCCAGAAGTTAAATTTTATGTGGATTAGTGATTTTTTATTGCGTATTTTTTATTATTTTACTATAATGGGAGTGGCAGAATATTGTATATCTTATCTCGATTAGAAATGAGGTCGCTACGAGATATAAAAAAAAACAGCTGAATTAGATATCAAGAACGTTCCGTAATTCACTTCCCTATAGTTACAAATATCTAGTTGTAAGCGAGTACGGGGTCAACGGAATCATTCCCTTGAATAGAAGTCGTTGAAAGACTCCGCTTCAAATGGATCGGGGTGAGATTGAAAGGAAACTAGAGAATTGAGGTATAGAGCCTTGCGATAAACCATGAACATTGCGTTTGTAAAACTGCTGTACTATTTCTTTTTTAGATTTGCAACTCTAAGTAAGAAAAAGTGTCTATTTCAAGCGTGTTTTTTTTTGTATTTAACTTATGATTTTCATCTACACAAATAATTATTATAAAGAGGTAAGAGTTCTATTTTGTATGTAACGAATGCACTCAAAACCTACTGGACCAATTTTAAAAATTCTTTCGCCATTAGCATCCTCCATTATCTGATGAACATAGGCTATAGAGTATATTTAAAAACTTGTTTTTTGTTTTGTTGTTTGTGGCTTTTGGTACTCTAAAAACCACAACTACGGCAGCGAATTGTCAGTTAAGAATTCAATTAAGTTATAAACAGTTTTAGAGTACAATTCATTTAATTGTTTTTAAATTAATTAATCAATTCAATTAATTGATCAATTTACAATGTTAAGAATAGGATTTAATAACATATCCTAATTTAAGTGCCGAATATAGTAACAGTATAATTTTATCCTGCACTTACATTAGAATCATAGAAAACTCATAAAAGAACTCATAGAACAGAGAGGAAGTGATCTTACTAAGAACCGGAAGAAGATGGACGTTTTATTTTAATTATTGCAAACAAGGATAGGAACAAAAAAAACTTACATTACAATCGCGAATAAACTTACAAAAGTACAAAGAAAGGAACCACGAACGGGATGAAATTCCAACTGAGGATGACAACGTGCTCATACCAATATCTGCTACCGTGGTTACCGTGGAGGAGCTACCGCGGTAGATTTTGAGCTCAGACTAATATTATATTTTATTCAGACAAGACATAGGTATTGGCCGTATGCAAAACAGATTTTGGATGGGTGCATTTAAAATCCTTTGCATACTAAGGCAGCACTTCTATTTTTTTAAGCGTTATGGCTGAGCAGTAATAGCTATGGACTGCCGTGCCATACCACGGGGCATTTTACGAATGCTCGCCTTAGCTAACGCCCTCAAGTAGAAAATCTGTGGCCAAGCATCTAACAGTATGTACTGGCAGCAGTCCTTGGGAGCTAAAGTAGTTAACAAACATATGAGACTTAAAAACTGTAGGTCTCGGGGTGCTTGGCATGGTTCAGCATGGCATCTGTTATAGGCAGAGTTTACCTCATATCATCAGATGGGTCTAGTGTACATTCCATCACAATCTTATAAAGAAAAGTCTACATCATACATACATAAAGTTACTGATAACTGTCGTATTACTTCTAACTCATCACCGACTAAAGATAACTAATTTTTTGCTACCAGCACATGCAATTTTGCTCTTCATATTAATGTCCAGGAAAAGTTCTACGGCTTATAAAAGATTTAAAAAAATGTTCCTACTACCTAACTTCATTCCCCATAAAATTCACTCCCAAACACTACGCCTTCGAAAGTCGGAAAGTAATTAAGTTTTTGCATTAATTAGTAGCCCTGTACCCTAATCGAAAATGTCGGCGCTTAATGAATCGCAGTAGCCGTGAAAACAGCTAAGTAATCATCATTAAAGGTAGGCATACCATTCGAGCAAGTTCGTGGAATTTTCGAGATTCTAAATTCAAAGATTGTGTTGATTCGCGGATTGGTAATTGTTTGAAAATTTCATCACATCGTTCAATCAGTGTATCAAGTTTGGATTATTAACCACAAGAAAGTATTTAGATTGAGTTGTCTAAACTGTTCAAGTTCAAGTGAGAGCCTAGCACTCTGTCTTATATCCTGTTAATAGTAATAGGCTAGCCGCCTATAATATGGGAACTATTTTTTTTATGCCTGAGAAAGGGCATTTTGCGAATGCCCGCCTGGCTAGCGACCACCCTCAAGAAGAAAATCTGTCGCCAAGCACCTAATGGTGTGTTCCGCAAGCAGTCCTTGAGAGCCAGTAAAATTACAGACACAGGAGACCTAACAACTGTACGACTCAGTGTGACGGGCACAGTGCAATTCGTCGTTGACGAAATGCATCTGTTACAGGTAGAGGTTAGTCCACTTAACATCAAGTAAGTCTCGGGCTTGTCACAATTACATAAAAAAAATTTTAACGTACATTAATGACATGCCAAATGCCCTTAACCACCCAATGACTCTCTTTGCTGACGATAGTACAGTGACAATTAGCTATAACAATAACGACGATTACGTATCTGATATAAATAATGCTCTTAAGTCAATAATAGAATGGATGAATGACAACAATCTTCAAATAAATCTAGATAAAACAAACATTATCCACTTCCGGCAGCGGGTTGTGCAGGAAGATATAGTAGTACAGTACAAAGGTAGAGTTATACAGGAAGTAGACACAACCAAATTTCTCGGGTTAACCATAGACAATGAGCTTAAGTGGAGACCCCACATACAGATTCTATCTAAAAGAATGAATTCAACGGCATATGCGTTATACAAGCTGTCAACAGCTATTAACACAGAGGCTCTACTGACAGCGTATTATGGAATGGCCATGTCAGTACTGCGGTACGGCATCATTTTCTGGGGAAACTCAAATGATAAAGATGTTGCTTTCAAGGCTCAAAAAAGATGTATCCGGGCAATGTTTCATCTTCATAAAACTGATAGTTGTAAGCCGTATTTCCTAAAATATAACATTTTGACTTTACCGTGTCTTTATATATTGGAAGTAGCATGTTTTGTTAAATCAAATCAACATCTGTTCGGAGAGTGGACCGATGCTGGCGTTCGAACTCGTACGCAAGACAAGATGAAACTTTGCCCACGTGACGCTAAGACGACACTTATGTTAAAGAGTATATTTTGTATGGCTCCCTTATTATATACTAAAATTCCTAAACAAATAAGAGATCTTGATATTGCAGTGTTTAAACGAAAACTTAAAAGAATATTAGCCCAAAAATGTTACTATACAATTAATGAATTCCTGATTGACAAGAATGTATCGATTTGTGTTAATAATGACTAAAATAAAATGACTAATTGTAAATTTTGACATTGCTTTTTCTGACATAATATGTAATTTTGAAATAATCGGTATAAATATAGACGAAATAAGACTATGAAAACCAACAACCACACATAATTCTTGACTTAATTTTAACGCATTGACATTAATATTTTGATACATCAATTTTAATTATTTGATTTGTTTGTAAAATAATAGTATTCAATATTAATAGACTTAGATTATTTTTTTAAAAAATTTGTACGCCACATGTGGCAAGGACATGAGTTACGAAATTTAAGTTACTATACCACCTAGTATGCTATTGTATTATATGTACTCACCGTGTTCTGACAAATAAATAATTTGAATTTGAATTTGAAAAAAGAAACGTAAAGTATATAGTTAGCAGGTACTTCTTGGACCAGTACGCTCCACTTTTGACCACTTTCCACCAGGTGTGATGTTTAGTTCGTATACTCGATCGGTTTCACGACATTCAGAGTCGCTTTGTTATGGAATTATACATCGTATTACGACATGACAAGGCCTTGAATGCGATATTCTAAATCTTACTAACTGTGCACGAATAAAATAGGAATATATTTGAATTTTAAGTTACGTAGGTACTTGTATGTTTAGTTTTAATTAAGCACACGTCCAGTAAGTACACACTTGTTACAATGCAAACCCTCTAAAATAAACTGTTATTACACCTAATATATAAAAGTAAATTGTTGATCGCAACATTTCCAACGCTCCGCCGCCGCCGCCATTGTAATAAAATTTCACATTTTCAAAAGAACAGAACAAATTGCTTGGAAGAGATAAACACTGGGAACGTTTTCATGGTGGTTGCGAAGGGGCAGTGTTGCTTAAAATTGGGGTTCAAAATAGTTGCTAGGTAAGAGTTTTCCATTATAAAAAAAAATATTTTAATGTTACATTAAGTATATCTGGCTGATACAGTACAGTACAGTATATCCATACAATATATACATCTGCCTGATACAGTACAGTACAGTACTGACTGACTTTATATACTATTTTTTGTATGCTATTCTAAAATTCATATTTAAGAATAACATACAATATATATATAAAGACAATTGCACCTAAATTTACAGCTAAGCAGAGAGGCCTGAAGATTTAAGCGGCTTTGTCAATAGATATACTGTACTGTATCAGGCAGATTGTTTCCTGCTGAACACAAGTTATTGTTAATTAAGTAAGTAAGTTATTGTTTGGGAATATTTTTCGTTTACAAAATAATTTGGATGTTGGTAATATGATCGTTGTAGAGCCACTCTGAAGCTTTAAGTTCAATGAGACAAAAATAACTATTCCATCGCTTTGACAACGCTCGAAATATTTATCTTCTAATACGTCCTCTGAATTTTATATAATACACCGTAATGACAGTACATTATCAGTAAATGTTAAGAAATTATGGCGCAATACTGCTACAGTGCCCTTAATGGGGTTTGATTAAGGGACATCGACGGAGAAAATGTTATTGGGTCGCTGATGAATTATTTGGGAAATGGGATACGACCCCGCGATTGTTCATCAGGATTATATGAAACACTTTATTAAATTTTGAAAAGGGAAATAACATAACAAACCTTTTGAAAGATTGTTGAGTGATTAAGGGTCTGTTTCAGTATGTTCGAGTAAGTTCCGGTTATACATAAAATAACTGAATGATTAAAATGACAGTTAACATGCAGCGCGTTTCAAGCTTTAACCGATGGATAGGCTAAATCGATGTCTGTGAATTATTTATTAAATAAGTTCTGGGTAGTATAACCGGAACTTAGTCGAACATTCTGAAACAGGGCCTTACTCAAATAAATTGCGCAGCGTCTCATTATTATTATCGTCGCTGTCACGTGTCGGTATTATTTTTTTATATAAAATGCGACAATTACTTTTACTTATTTTCACAAAATATTTACTATTCCCGTGCTGTCCTAGTATGATGTATTAGACGATGGCAAATATATTGAAGTACTTAAAACTACTGGCCCTCAAGACTACTTGGATTTGGTAGTAAAATAGGTGAACTGTGGGATTCGAAATTCGGTGGGATTCGAACCACGGTCTACCTGCGCGGCATTCCGCTATGTATCTTTTGCTACTGGGTAATCACTACATACATCTGTAATCAGGCACATCTCGAAGGGCAGGAAGTAGTTAAGCAACAATTCGTAAGCATATTCTCTTGAATACAATATACCCAGTAAACGACTCAATGTTGCAGTTTAATAAAGTTTCTCGAACCTATACACACGTACATAAGTAATACACTTCAATCTATCCAGGTAGGTACAATTGAACCAGTGCAGAGTGCAAACCAAGTATAGTGACCGCGAACTGCGAGCGCAGTCAGGCCCGCAGGGAATTCAACACTGACTCGCAATAACTGATACCGATGCAGTATCGTTGTTAGCTCGCCTGGACTTTGTAGATACAATAGTTTGTGGTTGGGTTTATTTGTCTGTGAAGTGAAAATTGGGAGCACGAAAATCAATCAGAAGTCAGAGTGTTTGCAGCATGCAGGACCACTGACAGATGTAATTTTTCTTACCACTGAGACAGATAATATGGAATTCTAAATATATTTGGATGTTGCCCCTACATCAGTTAATGTAAAATTTAAACGATTTTTATAGCCAGCAATGAAGGACAGTCTTCTGCTACTAAATGGTCACATATTAATCCTAGCAGTATAGACATACTGTCGGAGCTGTTACTCACTGACAGCTGCCGGAACTAACGTTAAGGCTATGCATAAGCTAAATAAGCGGCTTCGTTTGTACGAAAATCAAACAAACAATAGTTTTTCTATTTGGAGAGATAAACCGTTCTGTCTGAAATGAATAAAATATGTATATGTACGCGAGTGTTTGATTACGTTTGCCGCTAATAAAGGTAGGAGTTTATTTATCAATTTGTTTGGAAGAAAATGTCAAATTCGTTCCGAAGCAAACTTTAATCTTCTCGTACTGCAGCACCAATTAAATTTGGTGTCATCGCTTATGTTAAAAAGGTATTCAATTGGTTTATATTGTTTAAGAACTTTTTATACACACTAAATTAGAGATAAATTAAAGATTAGAAGTATACATTTGTATACTTCTATAATCTTTAAACTTTAGATTAAAATTTAATCTAAAGTTTGAAGATTAATTCTAATTCAATAGATTTTTTCTACATAGGTTATATTACTTCAAGGCTTGTTTTCAGGTAACAAAATGCATTGACGTTTCTCTAAAATATATTTTGATATTAATTAGAGCCCTAATTCACCCAATGAACAATAAAATAAATAACCTAATTAATTGTATATGTAAATATATATTCAGCAATCAATACACCCAATTAATATATTCGTTAAATTGAAATTTGGACACGACAAAAAAAAAAGCGGTCAACGCGATTAATACCTTATCTTGCCCTGTTACCATAATGTTTTACAGGTTAAGGTAGCTATTTCATTTTGACCATCCACTCGCGCAACAAACCTCACAACTAGTGGGCTGTTACTAGTTCTTCATAAAGTAAAAGATATACAGTAGTTGTTTACCTGCTGGCAGCTGGTGTCGAAGTGCGCCAGCAGCACCGCCGGCGACTGCTGCGAGGAGCGCCGCCGCGCAGACGCTCGTAGGCTCCAGTCTGTAACAACACAACATAAACACTCATCATCAAGTCTTCACACAATATTCAGGGCTAATTAAATAAGAACATCAGGTTACTGTAGTGAAACCCCATGCTACGACCATTTCGTACATTATAAGTGCTCATTTGTAGCATAGTTAATTTACGTCATAAATTGCACTGCTCTTTCTTTCGCAAACTGTCTTTAGAGGGGCAGTAAAAATATTATCTTATATCTCAATATATTGTTGACGAAACGTATTCAATCCCTAAAATCGTATATAGTTTACACTAAAATATTTTCGCCATGTTTGTTTCAAAGTTCGCTTGTACTACGATGTTTTTTTAATTGTCAATTGCCCTTTGATCATTTTTTAAACTGATAGTAAATGGTGATGTGGTCGTAGGTGATAATCAGGCTTAAACTTCTATGGGAACTGGCTCCCAAGGACATCTGCAAGTCTAACGACAGATTTTCTACTTGAGAATGGTAGCTGGCCAGGCAGTCGTTCTTTTAATGCCCTACCACCATAAAAGCAACAAATGCTCCGCAAAACGTCATTAAAATTTTCCTAGCGCAGACTAAAATTATTTCCACATTTTGCGAAACAAAATAAAGTAAGTAAAGTCATGTCGTTCGACTTCACAAAAAGCAGAAAAAGTATTTTTTTGAATGTTGCATCGAATGCACCGAGCGGCGACGACGGCGCGCGCTGTTACAGGAAACAAACCTCGAATCGAATATTAGGAAAATGTAGTCAACTCCACCATGCGGATATACAAAAAAAACAGCGTTACTGTTTTTAAAGAAGAACTAGATCTGGAGCAAGAACCTGTTTTGATAGGTACCACCGCAGTATCAGATATTCTGCCTCGAAGCAATAGTGCGCAAACATTACTGAGATTAAACATGAAGGGCAAGGTAGTAAGTGAAATTACTGGACGAACGAGACATAAGACCTAACGTCTCAGAGTGATGATTGCAGTACAGAGTCAAGCAGAACAAGGACACTGCAACTGTGATGGACAGGCGTGACGCGACTTCATTGTATAATAATGTGCAAAGTGTCACTAGATATAACAACTAATAGAGCGGAGTAAAGAAAGACATCACTCACTCTGTGCCAACCCCACTCCACGTGAAATAAGTACAGAAAGGTATTAGGATTGTATTGTTTTAAATATATTGCAACGCAGCAAATATTTCACATTGAATCCATTGAAACAAATAAAAATATCTAGTGAAAAGATTGGAAGCACAAACAAGTTTGTTTAAATTGCGAAACAAAAAGTTTTGTACGTACTTGTTATGCAAGCGCTGAAACGTTTTTACGTTTCGCTTGTTTTTGATATTTGCAACGAAACTTCCGAAATATGGATAAACTAAAATATCGACTTGCATTTTACTATTTTTCCTCGAAAAAGTTTTAAACTTTACCAAATTGTAACCAGTTGAATTTGTTAAGGGAAGGGTAGCGTAGCGCATAGCGCTGTCCATATAAACGAGGTTTGCTCATATTTTACGAGTACTATGAAATTTTGCAACAGGTTCATGAGCCCAATATCTGTATGTTGGTTTGTGTTTTGCCGTAAAATTATGTATTTTCATAATTGTTGAGTACGAAAACCATTTGTATGGGATGACATTTAGAGATAAAACAAATATTAAACCGAAAAACTTGAAAACCAGAGACATAGATTTTTACCATATTTCAGCGAGTTTGATCACTTGGTATTTAAAATATGACCAAACTACGTCTGTATGGAAAGCCTTTTAAATACACAATTTTTATGAAATATGTTTATAATATGTTTATGGTATGTTTATAATATATATTTATATAATACAGCAATATTATAACATGTGATAAATTAACCGCTGAAGATCGGCTTAAATATATTCACAAGTTATAAATTTCTTTTGTTATGAATTAGATATGGTAAATTTATAACGGGGGTAAAAGTCACGTACGTAGGTTGTCTAGACACAAAAATGAACCTTATCCCAAACACTTATTATAAAATGTAAAGGCCAAGGTAAGCCCTCGTGTAAAGCTTCGACCAGCATAAGTTTACATCTTAATTTATTGGCTCAAGTACAAAATACTTCAAAACTTTTTAATCCGGCGATTTGCGCTTCGAGGTTATTTAAAAAACATGATGTCGTTTGAACGCTACGAAAGTCCTATATTAGCTTCTTGAGCGCGTCCGGAAATCTCCGGACCTCGGACAGACAGTTTAATGAAGTTTCCGGATCGGGGAGTTCAGACTTTAGATACGGGCAACACAAAAAAGGAGGAGGTTAAAATTTCACTAAAGGCAATCTCCTTAATTCGGTCTAAAGTAGAAACTAGGGAGATCCGAGCTACCCTTGGAATTAGATTACTTACCTAACTAGTTTGTTTTTAATCAACCTTTGTGAAGTAATGAAGGGATTCAATTATATGGTGAAACATCATTATTTAAATAATCATTTCAATTATTGCTACTACCGACTACTACTCACATTGTAGTAATTAATGATGTGGTCATGAGTATTCATTCTAAATATACAATGGAAACTGTCCTGTATTAGCAGGATTTACCACTATTGAACACAGCCTCCCTCATTAACGAGGGTTTGCCATAATCCCCTTGCTTAGTAGACGTGGTCTGTAGGGATCGCACTTATAATGGCTTATCCTCAGAAGGCGTTGCTGCCCACCTTCCGGTATGTTACCCTAAGTTCCCGCTTACGACACCCACGGGAAGATATAGGGGGGTGTTATTCTGCCCACGGGCATGAATGGAAACAAGCTGCTGGAAAACACCGTTGTATACTTGGCGACAGATTTTGTACATGAGGGACTATCATACAGTCAAGCAATTACTCGCATACTGTTCACAACCACTGTGCCATCATTCATCATGTCAAAATATTATAAATTTTAGATGTGATAATTAATGCCTTTGACTATATAATACTATTATTAAAATGAAATTGAATTGCCGGCAGTTCCCAAATCTAAAACCAGGACTTTCCATATGGATATTCGTAAAAGAATTCTTAAGACTCTTTTAAGGCTGCTTATCCACCAGAGATGTGCGAGAAAGATGACCAGTGTGTGAGGAAACAACCACCAATATGATAGCTGTGCTCAACGAGGCTACGGATATGACGCGACATGATTGGTGAATGTATTTCTCGCACATTTCTCTCTCACATCTCTGCTCTGGTGACTTTACGAATGTGCATATGGATGCACCACGCAAGCTGTAGTATTCTAAACAGTATAGGGTAGGAACATTATGTGAATAAGTTTAAGCCATTGTAACAATATAATATGTGTGAGTGAGGCACGCTGTTGAAAGGATCCGCAAAGCAACAGCCTGTAAACGCAAGGATTTATCGGTTTGATCACACACTCACAGTTTCAAAACTACATTATAAACCGGCGTTTTTAGAACTTGTTTGTTAAATAGAGGATATGGTACATAATTTAACCCATTGGCATCGGCGATAATGATAACAATAGAATTTCATTAATTACTAGGACATAGTGGTCCAGATGATGCCAACTTATTTTTGAAATTTTAAACTAATGTAGTTTTGACACAGACCCCGTAACAAAATTGAATTTCTAAAATTGACATTACACATTTATTTATCAAAAGATTGCTCTTATTTATATACAAGACTGTGACATATGGACAGACAGTCGGACAGACAGTAGAGTCTCATTATTAGGGCTTTGGGTACGGAACCCTAAAAGAGCGTACATAAATATTATAAGGAGTAGGTTAAAGTATCACAAAGTTCCTCGTTCCAGTGGAAGGTTTTGTTATTCAAACATAACTTTCCCTCTAACCACAGAGAAACGGTTGTTATAAAGTACAAACTTTTCTTTGTTTACCACTGAATCTTCCTACGTACCTAGTTATTGCCATTATAAATAATACAATTGTACGACTTCAACATTTGTTAATGTGATAATCGCTTGAAGTCATTTCACTTATTAATCTGTTCAGAGGGGTGTCGACTTTATTATGAAAGTAAAATGTTCGAAAAACGAACCTAACCATCTTCTACGACTGAATGCAATATTTGCCCCACCTTACCTTACCTGGCCTATATATGTACATAAAAGAATGGCAAGAGGTGAACATACGGACAGTATGTTCACCTCTTGCCAGAATCGGGCAGGAATCGGCAGAATCAGATTATAACATTTAAAGAAAATAAATAATAAAACAGTTTAGTTAATTTTTTTGTTTTGCTTATATACCATTTAGACCTATATTAAAATTAATATTAAATCTGTCGCCGAGCTCCTAACAGAGATTTCCGGGAACAATACTGGAGGTTATGAACCTACACGCACAATTATAATGTATATTTCTCAGGGTGGTGGGCGCAGTGTAGTTCGGCACTTGTGATGAAATACATGCATGTGATAGGCAGAGGTTACCCCTTAACAACATGTGAGCCTCGCGCGTGTTCCGTCACAATAACATAACTAACATAAAAAAGGCCAAGTGCGAGTGGGACTCGCGCACGAAGGGTTCCGTACCATTATCTGTAACCTAATCTTGCAACTTACAGACACTTTTCGCAGTGTCCGATTGAGCTGGGGAGGCACGCCGAGAACCTCTTTTATTGTATGGGAGCCCCCTTAATTATTAATTTTATTTTATTTTAAATAATTTCTTATTGAAAAGATTGTAAAAAATAGATTCAGGCATTACTTTGCGGAAATCCATATTTAATAATAACAAATATCTTTAAAATATTTTATGAAAACATCAAATTAATATTTTAATAAAACACTTAAAAAATACAAAAATATAATATATCTAGTGACAATTCCGCCTTTCAGCTCATTTTTTTTCTATCCAATACGGTATTCCGGCAATTTAACCCACCTGTACCGATTTCGCTCCTAGTCAGATGCGTAAACCACTCGGCCACCAGAAAATGCTCGGCACCCGGCGCGAAATTGAGGGATTAAGATTAGATTTCCAAAAAAAATGTAGATGTGATTTTATATGTCAGTTATAAAAATATAGCCCCTCGAAATTAAAATTCCTTTTGTTTTCTACTCTTGGCTATCCTACGCTAGTACATCGTTTCCTTTAAATGTCTATTGAATCCTTGGAAGTGCAGTAGTGAAGCTGCTGTTAAGCTAATTAAAGTTCACTCACTCCAACATAGTTCAAAGTGCAGGAAAAAGGATTAGTTTGAACGTTTCTTTCTTTATCCTATTTGCTGTTTGATCAGATAAGACTTCTATACATAGCTCTGTATAGTAAACAACTTGTTCCAACGGGATTGAATATATGCATTGCGGCAAACCTGTTTTTTTGCTCTTATACTTAGTGTTTGTATTAGATTAAAGTTTTTGCAGTAAGGTTATATAAAATATTTGGAATGTTCTATTGCATTATCTCAATAGCAACTAGTGGTGCTATAATTCAATTACTTTATAAAATCTTCTTCTACTACTGGAAAGTCTGAAACACTGAAATTTTTTCCAGTTTTTCTGATTTATTATTGACAGTTCAATTAAAACTGCTTTGTCACTAAAAGAATCGTTTATTCTAATGTTGTATTTACCTATAGCCACATACATATATAATGTTCGATTTATGACCTGAATATTTTATAGAGCTTTTTCAATTTCAAATAAAAAAATCAAAGCGAAGTCCACACTAAAATTATTACAAATGTATTCCTTCAAAAAACAGCGAAGATAAGACTCATCATTTGCTTTCAGATTAGAAATGGTTTAACGCGGCTTATTTTCACATAATAATATGTATGTTTCTATAATTATGTAGTAAACATGCATTTCTGTTAATTTAATAGTGCACAAAACATAGTAATAGTGCAGACACGTACCGCTGTGAGGCAGAATAACTTCTATGTATTAGAACTTTTACAAACAAGTGTATTGAATGAAGAATATGTTTCGATTAGGTAACTCAACGGAGACAAAGGCTTGCGTGGTCGACAAGTCACTTGTGATGCAAATCGACGTCGCTACATGGTAATAAGCGTGGTCTTTGGGTACGTTCACGGTCGGGGGTGCTTTCATGTTGCTAATAACAATGTCTCCATCGATAACTCTACTACTGCTTTTTTTAACGTTACACAGCACGCGTGATTCACACCACGGTGAATTATCATATGTTCAATGCCACGGTGTAAATTAAACTATAACAATATGTTTGCAGATAATCTAAATGAAATTGCCGTCCTGAGAGATCACATTTTGTACGTTATGTGTAGCAATAACATTTCACTACGTATACGTGTACGTGGACGAAAAGGAGGCTTGCTGCTGGGAAAAGGTATGTAACTATTTTGATTGGTGAGATACTTTTCAGGGTTCCGTGCCCAAAAACCAAAACGTCCCCTGAACAAGACTCCCCTGTCCGTCTGTCGGTCTGTCCATATGCCACCAACTAAACATTGACCCAACGATTGGTTAAGAACAAGAAATTCAACAAAATTATGTTTCAATGCGGGTGCAATGCGTAGAAAGATGAAAAAAATAATGTTGTACCATAGCATGTGGGGTGCCATAATTTAGAACTCGTTAAGTACATTAAAAAAATATGTTTTTCTTTAAAGAAATGAATAAATGGGAAGCCGTCAAAATTGACAATATTATACGCAAATTAACAATAATATTTTTACGGGATCTATCGCAACAAATGAACTAGGTGGGAGAAATGTCAAATAACGGTAGGTTATGTGATAAATTAAAGGTTTTTTTAAAACCGGCCGTATTATTTCATTAACTAAATACTACGAACTATACTCGTACGAAATACAGCTACTACAATGAAAGCAATTAAAATTTATATAATAGGGGATCTATTCCATTCTTTGTAATGCGGAACCCTTACTAATCCCTGAGAGCGAAGGCCGACTCGCACTTGGCCAGTTGTTTTTTACATTAACTAACAGTCTAGCTTTTGAACACTATAACTACTTTGACCTCACCGTTAGTAAGAGCAAGTGGACGTCACATGCGTTGTTCTACCCGTGCACAACATCTGTTTTGGATCCTTCGTCAGGACCGACTCGGTTATTTTCTTCACTCTAGTATATGTAAAAATAACAAGTGCAGCAAAAATTTGCTGCCTTCGTAAACGTAACCTTGTTATCAAGAAAGTATATGCAATGAGGAGCGTCCTCTTTGTCTCATGTTCACATGATGGTTTGAGCAAGGTAGCCATCAAGACGGTCTTCATCTTTCAAAGTCTAATAGAAGCAGTGAGCCATATATGAAATAGGTTTGATGATTTCTCTATTACTTATGGACATTAAAACTTTCAGCTTGGGCTTCAAATAAAATTAAACATAAAAGGGTATTACTTATAAAATTATATGTTTTGATTAAAGAGTAATGTTGAAAGTTAGATATTTAGCAGATATATTATAGTTGATTGTTGACTACGCATACACTTTTACGAAAATGCTGATATTCAAAATAATTATTTTTATCCATCTTGGCAACGATGGATCAAATTCGTAAAGAAACGATAGGAATGTAAAAATATGAATATTGTAACCGTTGATAAGCAGAATTGAGAGCCAGTCTGTATTGTACGAGTATGTAACAATAGGCGGGAGTGAAATGAACCGAAGCTCGAACCACTGCGATGGAATACGCACTTCAACGCACACACACGTTCTCCCTCTAGCCATGTAACCTACATATGTAGAAATAAACAAGGTATAAAATATATCAGTGTGTAACACTATTTGTTTAATGAATAGATTCAGGCATTACTTTGCGGACATCCATTTTTAATAATAACAAATATTTTAATAGTATTTTAAGAAAACGTTAAATTAATTATTTAATAAAACACTTAAATTTTTTTTTTATTAATGATATATATCTCGTGACAATTCCGCCTAATTTCCTCTTAAGCCGACGTGACGTCACGCCATGCAGCCAAACCGGAAGAGTATTCGACGCGTTTCGCTTCTAAACGAAGCATCCTCAGGAGGTCTTGACTCTACGAGCGCACTCGATTGACTCTACGAGTCTCGATCGAAGTTTGGCTGCATGGCGTTAACTTGTGCGTTGGCTTAACAGGAAATTAGGCGGAATTGTCACTAGATATATATCATTTTTAAAAATATTTTTAAGTGTTTTACTGGCTCACTCCGATTTAGATCGAGTCCGCTCGTGAAAGCGAGCTACGCAACTTGATCGTAGCACCGAGCTACGTGACGTAGACGCAAGTATTCCTAGGCTGAGGTAAGAAAATATCTGATACTATGATTCAGTCTCTTTATATACTTATTTGTAACTGTAGACACTAGACTTGGTTTACAAGAAAAAAGTAATACTACCATGTCAATCTAAATACTGTCTGGACATTAAACTCTTCACCAATGCACACCAAAAGCATACATAATTATTTTTTGACAAAGATCTTGATACTAAGGTTGGGCACTCATCATCATCATCAGCCGGAAGATGTCCACTGTTGAAGGTCCCATCGAACCCCATCGAACGCCACAATGACCGGCTACTAGCTACTTGTAATATTAGCTACTCAAGACATTGTCAGTCCACCTAGTGCCCTCACTAGGTAGTAAGTCCCTTAACACCGTTAAGTGCTTGGCGACAGTAAACTTGAAAACAATTTTTTTAAATTTTGCTCTATTCGGAGGGTAATATTTAACTGAATGATAAACGCTCTATCCAAGCGTTTATGGAATTTATTCGAGATTTCGTCGTTTGAAATGATCCAGTCCGATAGCCCCGAGAGCCTCGAGAGACACGCAGTCGTGCTGCTGAATCTACCAGCAGTATTAGTCGTGCCGGAATGCATTAAATAGAGTTGAAACTTCTACAAGAATTGCAAGGGTATAAGTTGCTTATCAAAATGGATTTGAACAAAAACCTCTTCTTATTAAATAAAACAAAAACATTAGCCAGCTCATTAATAATAAATGATTAATTTGATAAAATGAAAATTACATATAATTCATATATTACTTTTAATTATATTTGTGTATTATTATACTGTAATTTCTTTTAATAATTGTTGGCTGTCTTGCCCAATGTGACAACCAATGCTATTTAAGTCCAATAAAAATATTGTATTCATACAGTTAAAATTTTAAACCGCACAATGTATATTTCTGATATCAAAGTACTGTACGTATTGGTTTATATTTCACATCACAATCCCACAGGTGAGGCATGAGTGTCCCAGATGCCTCTCAGAGGGAGACGCGTGGGCCTTTAGCCACCACGCGGGACCAGCGCGGCTTAGCCAGTACATGTTAGCCATGAATGCCTCCGACATATCCAGCACGACTGCCTTTCTGATACAACAACCGTAGCATGCAAACGCTTAGTATTACCTGCCACTAACGGTCACCAACCTATATAGTGATCAGTGTGATCCGTTAACGACTTTGGGCAAGCTCTACCAAATTATTTCTGAAGCAAAATGTTACTTCTCATTGTAGAGGTTCTGGGTTTGATTCCCCGTCAAGAGTTATTAGGTTTTTTGATATCTGGTCCTCAGTAGCCGACTAAAGTATGGAACTATCTTAGCCGGGTTCACACCAACACCACCCATTAACTGGAACCTATTAAAGTTAGTTAAAAAAAAAAAATCGCCAAAGTGCGACTCGCGCACCGAGGGCTCCGTACAAACCTGTAGTATATAAGTAAAAGTTATGGTATTTTAATGCTAAATAAAATCCAGAACATTATAAATTTATTAAAAATATTTTTATTATATGATGTAACTAAAAATTTATGGTTTTCGCAATTTTTCATTTATATGTGCTATAAGACGTTGCTTTGTACAAAAATTCAAAATTTTGAGTTCACGGGAAGTACCCTGTAGGTTTGATTCTTTTGCGAGTATCGAAAATTGGCTATCCTAAAAGGGTTCCGTTTTTTTCCTTTTGATGTAGGGAAACCTAAAAGGCTATATTTGGCTAAAGGTATTATAGGGACCCCTTCGATCATAATGTGATATACTTAAACATATCTCAGCTAAGCTAAGCTTTCAACTTAGTAAACGTAAACAATAGTTATATTGTCTGTTAACCTATAAATATTACGATTACGTACATTCCAAAGCAATTCAAGCAAATAGTTGAGATAGCCCGATCTAAATAACTTATCAGTCCATAAAGCATCTGTCCCGTGAGCTTAGTGGGATCCCGGGACGGACGGCGATTAGAGACGGGCCAGTTAGCGGGATCGTCCCACTTAGCGCACTGGTGTGGTGGTGGGACTAATCGGGTCATCTTAAATTACACGACTCCACTATATTTTGGAAAAATGCTCTTACAATAATAGCGTGGCTTTAAATAAAAGAAAACACTAGAGATTATTTATTTCCGTACGTAAATTATATTAATCTATTACTTATAATTTGTCCAAAGATAGGCAATAATGTTTAGAACAATATTTTAGGGTTACTTTTTCTCGTAATGTTGTATTTTTTTACATGAGTTGATTTGAACTGCACGTCCACGTGGCTCGCCGCGCATGGACTTAGGTATACGAGTAAGTTGCTACTGGTCATGAATATACTGCCCTTAAGGTGGAGTTAAAAAAATCAACATAGTAGCTATACTTTAGAAAAAAAAAACAGAAATAATAAACGATGTCATATCAGTAAAGGGTGTTTATTGGTCCGGCGTGAATCTACAGTATTTTTTCTAAAAATGACACTACTCTCGCCTAAGCGGTACTGAGTTTGATGGAACAAAAAATAACAAATTCATTAAAAGCACTCGCCCTGATGATAAGCATCTGGTATGTTTGAAACCCGGGTCAACATTACATCCCTTACCTGACTGTCTTGCCGGATAAGTTATAATATTAAAACGAATTTATTAGGTAAGTAGATATATTTTTGTGTTATGAGTAACTAGACAGGACCCCTTTCACGGGGGAGTTGTACATAATTTAAAGTTAATCTTTGATATTTTAAAAGTATATTAAACATTCCACTCCTTAACTTAAGTTTAAAGCAACAGTCCGCTGAGCTTCATGTCAATATATTACAGCTTAATCTTTTATAATTGTCAGTTATTATTATGAGTATCAATATGAGAATCGTGTCGGACAGTGTGAGAGAGCCCCTCTGAGAATTAAACCACTACAGACTATTGGGTTAGGGGTACAAAGAGCTCGGTTGTTGACGAAACCATTATAATATCTACGTTGCCGGAAATTAATGATTGGATTTCAACTCAGCGATGTATTTATACGGATTAAATAATAGTAACTACGCGAAGATGGTGGTAGGAATAATAACGCACGGTAATTAACTAAATAAATCAATATATATAAAAATAATATCTCTGAATTATATACTGTATTGAAGGAAAAGAAATAATTTATTGTGAATCAAAAGGCAAAATGATGCTTTTCCTCCCAATCACTAAGATTTTTTCATGAATTCTACCAACGAGCGTTATTGAAGGCCGTAACAGTTATCAAATTAGATTCAGACCTGACCTTAAAAGTGATCCACTTTCACAAAAAAATAGCAAATAAATAATTAGGTATAATATAATTATTTATTTTTTTAGACTCTTACTGCATAGTCAAGCACAGGTGCAAAACAATTTTTTTTTATTATTCAAATAGATTCAATTTAAGCAGTTTGTCTGGGTTTTAGTAATAATACCCATAGCGTTATTAAAGACTCAGATATGTTTCATTCGAAACAATGACACTCAAAATAGCACATGGTAGAAATATTAGTTTCAATCTTAAATAAAGAGTATTACTAACAATATAATTGTTAAATTTCCTCGCAATCAAAGTGAAAATCAGAGCGTATAACTCGTACATAAAACATATTTTAGCTTTGGTTTAAATGCCAATTCCTGGCCTTTGGCTCGGGTTGTTAAACATCTCGGCCGACACGCCGACGAGTGTGGTAGACACGTGGGCGAGTAATTTTAGAAGTTTTGAAAGTTTTGTAGTTCATAGGAGTACTTTCAAAAACAATTCCAGTTAGTTCCATTGTTTTTGAAAAAAGGAATAGTAGTTGGTCTTATATGTATAATTGAATCTAGAGTTAAAAAATACTGTTTTTTTACATTGCTGATAGGCTATCCTTTGACCACTATCTCACTTGATGGTAAGTGATGATGTGGTCGATTTTGTTCAGGCTAACCTAGAATTACTGACTCTCAAGGAGAGCTGCTGGAACCCACCATAAGATACTTGGTGACAGACGTGGTAGCTAACCAGGTGAGCATTCGCAAAATGCCCTACCACCATGCTACGAGTATAACGACTTCCATCTTAAGACAACAACCGAGACCGACGGCTTAACGTGGCCTCCCAAGTGCATCAATCACAGTATTAATGCTAACTAAAATAAACTAACTTTCACCCATCCAAGTCATGACCGCAGCGGACGTTGCTTAACTTAGCTGATCGGTTAAGAACAGCTAAGCAAATTTCGGTAAGAGCGCTTCAAAAACACCTGTTACAATAAACTCATATGGAATTATTTCGGGGTCTATTGCGGCAATTTTTCGTAGTCAGCAATGATCGTATATTTTACTTGAATAATGTGTATAGAATTTGAAGTAAGAGATAAATATAGTGAAGAAAAAGATTGCAGTTTGCCATGCTATTTTCAGAAAATTTTCTTGCACGAGACGTCTATATTTTGAAAGTAAGAGGGCGGTGCGGTGCATATTACTTGATGTTATAAGTAACTACCCTGAAGTAGGTATATCCTGCACCTTTGTTTTTTTTTTTGCTTACTACCATTTCTAAATTTTATGTTATATTTTCTTACTCGCCGTTAATTATGTTATACATACATATAATCACGCCTGTATTTCCAGAAGGGGTAGGCAGAGGTGTGTGAACAGTAAGCACCCACGTTTCGCCATTTGGGTTCTGGTCCCATGTAATAGGGGGCCAGCATATTATTTTATACAATTATGTTATAGAAGGTGATAATCTTCGTATATTTAGCTGCGCGTTATGTTTAACGTGGGTTCAAAGAGGCACGCGCGGCGAGCCGTGATGACATTGAAAATAATTTGCTTGTGGACTGTACGCCACACTTGCAATGAGGGGCCACGCGGTGTCTATGACTTAATTTTCATTATTTTCATCGTTGTTTAAGGCCCTTGCAGTCCTTAAATGAGACCCGACTTTAATATATATCAATTTTCATAGAAGGTGGAAGAAATATACTTAGATATTTAGAATAGTCAGATCCTTGAATACATTTTTAAAGTTAAGGAAATATATATTCGTATCTCCTCGTTAATTAAAAAACGCTTGTCTTGAAAACCACGACAATATAAACGAATATTTCTAGCGATACTTTTTTAGTCCGTGATAACTGCTATGGGACCATCTTGGAGGTATGCTCTACATCATTAACACCATCATCAGCAGCCTGTAAACCGATGAACAAAGAGCCAACACTACGACTTGGAGGATTCTTTTAAAAAGACGCCTTCATAATCGTGTAGAGTTGTAGTTAATAATCTTGTTATGTTATTTCGTCTAAACCACAACTGCATATAACACCGAGTCCATTAGTCTCACAAAAATCCGGCTCAAAACCCGCCATAACTCAGCAATTGATAGGTAGACGTGCCTCGCGTAAAGCTTTCGCATTAGTATTTCTACGCGCGTATCTACTTTTGAAACGACAAAGTAGGGGTGGATTCATAACTACTCAAAAATGAAGCTTTTTCAAAATGGCATACAGTCCAAATTGAAATGGAGGTGCAGATAAAATAGGTTCCTTAAAGCAGAACCAGACTGAAAGAAAAGCAACAGCTCTATTTGCCGTAACCAAAAAAACGGACGAAAAATAATTTTAATATGGATCGTATTAAAGTTTAGTGAGTAAATCCTTTGAGCGAGACACCCCGCAGGTGCTATTATAGACTGTCCCTTTTCAGTGGTTAACGAAGTGGTTTAGGGTTGTACTGGGAACACAATAACCCCGTAGTTCTATACTATACCCGGCTTATCGTATTAGTGGTATATGTAGGGGTTTGTAAATATACACACACAGTCCTTGCCCCATTTAGATACCTATTTGTGTACTTTATTTAATTTTAGAATAGTAGATATATACAAGAGTAGATTCTAGTTCTCTTAAAATTGCAACTTCGCGCTGAACCTGTTCGGTCAGGAACCAAGCTTCTATTATTAATAACAAAACTTCATGCCCATTATTGCCCATACATGGAGTTATCGTGGAACAACAACATGCGAACGCTGTGTGCTGTGAAGTTTTATATTAAATATCTTATACGTACGTAAAACATAATGAGGATAATAATAAAAAAAATATTTGAATATATAAGATATTGTGGTAGTATTGTGGTAGGTGCAGATCAATTACAAATCCAAGTTCAGAGACAGATTTGCCGCTGCGAGCGAGCACGCACTATTTTCGTATTTCGACTTTCAAGTACTACCTGGCACTTATTTGACAGGATGTTTCCTCTATTCCAGTCCATTAAGTAACCAAAAGAAAAAAAATAAGAATTAGGTACATATACATATTTGTCGTATAATATTAAACTTATGGTTACTCTTGTTTATGACAGGTAAGTAACACAATATGAGAAATATGTAAAAGTAGATGATAGACAACCGAGCGTCCAAACAGGCGTGACGTTATCTACATAACTTTTGTTTGAGTTGTAGTTGACACAATAGTTTTTTTAGGTATTTGATAATTCCTAAAAAAAAGTTTATATATATTAAACTTCCAAATTTTAACTTTGTTTATGTAGTTCCAAATAATCAATTCAATATCCCCAGTCTCCGCTCTACTAAGAAAAAACAGATAATTACCACACTCAAAAACAAAGTTCAATATAATATGCGTAAATACAAAAAACAAATCCCTCGAACCTTTATGACAGTTCCAAACAAATATTTGTTTCTTACTATATCACCATTTGTAGTACTTTTGTAATAAACACTAATTAACTATAACTTTTTCTAAGCTTTACCTATATATTGAACCACTCGCTTCGCTCCAGAATTCTTGGATTGAACAAAGATTGAAGAATAGTTCAAAAACAAAATCCTGAACGTAACAAACATTTTAAATCTATAAGACCGAAAATATATTTGCTGCCGAGCAATACACACAATTTTTCACTTCACTACAGCGAGGAAAATGCTAATATAGGTGCAAGAAAAGTGTTTAAGTTTATGTAATATATTAAATTTGCATTAGTTTATATTAAAAATAAAAAGTAAAATTACTCAAATTGGTTATATTTAACATATGGTCCACCTGATGTTAAGCGGACTAACCTCTGCCTATAACAGATGCATTTCATCACAAGTCACGAATTGCAATGCGCCCGTAACTTTGAGACATTTGTTAAGTCTCATGTGCCTGTAATTTTATTGGCTCTCAAGGACAGCGGCCGGAACACACCGTTAGTTGCTTGGCAACAAATTTTAGCTTTTGCGAGCATTCGCAAAATGCTCTTCCACCATGTAGTGAAGCTCAAGCCCGCGGTTGCGATTCGAACCATGGACCTGCTGCGTGCGCGGCAGTCCGTAGCCAATGCCACTAAGCTATCACTTCTTCAATAATTCTTCCAAAGCTACAGCTGATACCTAAGTATATTTTTTTAACAGAGTAAATTATTATCTACAGCTAGAGTCTGTCTTGGTGGGTACCACCACAGTGTCAGATATTCTGCCGTGAAGTAGTAATGTGCAAACACTGCAGTGTTTAGAGTTGAAGAGCACTGTAGCAAGTTCAATTATTGGGCGAACGAGACAAAAAATCTAACGTCATGGAGTGACAAGCGCAGTGCAGTGTCAAGCAGAACGAGAACAGTTCCACTGCAACTGCAATGGCGACGTTTACAATCGTGCGGGTAACATTTGCGTCTCATCACTTCATAACATAAAGAAAACTTAACAAAGTTGTTATATAATTGATAAACGTCATTCACAATAACAAAACGTGTGTATCTGCAAATTGTGTGTCCACAAACACGGCCGTTGCGTATATTATATGTAATAACATTATCCCTGTACCCGGTGTCGGACATTAGTGCGGGCGGGATTGTGTAGTGACGTCATAGCGCCCCTGGAGGGTCGTTATGTTGACTTGTTGTGATATGTGTACTTTTATTGAGGAGAGCTTAGCTCAATCAAAATATATCTAGTAATCGGTTAATGTTTTCGTTATAAAAGTGATTTTACTTGTGCTTCTTTTTTTAATGTGATTGTGAGGGAACAAGCACGAGGTCCACCTGTGTGTCCTCATGTTAAGCGGACTAACCACTGCTTATAACAGATGCATTTCGTCCAAACGAGGGAACGAAGGGAGGAACGTCCAATAAAATCATATGAATATTAAAATACTATGAATTATTATAACAAGCGGGATATTTACCGTGTTCAAAACTAATCAAAAACACGGTAAATATCCCGTTTGTTATAATAATTAAAGTGTTAATGACAGTGACAGTTTAAAAACTCATAATACTATGAAAGTTTGTGAACCTGTTATAAAAGACAATTTTAGGTGTATATCCAACAATGTGCCTAGTATAGTGTTCCTTGTGTGAGTGTAGTGGTGTGTGCTGATGTTGTCGAACACAAAGGTCGCGTTTGGAGGAAATGGCGCAGTTTGATATTTAGCTGCTTTGTTACGTGTTCTGTGAAGATTAGGGGAGTATTAAGGCCAGCCCATGAGCCCAATAGAACTATTATCAATTCTGTGCCACATTATAAGTGATAGGTACAAGCGGTGCTAATAGTGGATATTCCGTTTTTTTTAGTTAACGTAGGTATTTATTGTTCTACATATTTGTGTACAAGGCCTCGTCGGACAAATTTTGGATCTTTAATCAAGTAGAAAATCTCCAAGCACCTAACGGTAATTTCCGGCAGCAGTCCTTGAGAGCCAGTGAAATTACAGGCACATGAGACTTATCAACTATGTCTCAAGGTTATCTGAATCTGCAAAGCTATTGTTCAAGTTATTTGAGGGCATAAAAGTAAATATTTTGTTTATTAGTGTTTAGGTTACGATGGGACTGGCATGCAATTTTGTAAAAAGTCCCTAAATAAATAAGATTAAAATAAAAATAAAAAAATGTCTCAAGGTGACGGGCGCAGTGCAATTCGTAACTTGTGACGAAATGCATCTGTTATAGGCAGAGGTTTGTCCGCTTAACATCAGGTGGGCATCAAGCTTAATCCATTACAATAACATAAAAAAAAGTTTTCTGGAATTATTTAATATAACTAACGTATTACACTAATCAACTTTCCTATAAAATACTAGGACATGTCCATAAAGTTTCAGTTACCAATTGATATTCAAATTGTACTTAGTGTTCTTTAGGACAAACCGTTACATTCACCAACACGACAGACTTCTTTCATTCAATTATCACGTCATGGTGTTTCAAACGAAACTATACAACTATAACGTTTATACAATATTAACTTCTACTCCATTAGATGAACAATAATTGTTAAATTACAGGCACATGAGACTTAACAACTATGTCTCAAGGTGCAATTTTGTGACTTGTGACGAAATGCATCTGTTATAGGTAGAGGTTAGTCCGTTTAACATCAGGTGGGCCTCGAGCTTATTCCTTCACAATGGCAAAAAAAAACTAATTTGTATTCCGGAAGCTATCTTCGCGAGCCAGTTCTCATTCTAGGTTCATCACATTATTTACAATCATCGACCACATCGTCACTTACCATCAGGTGAGATAGCGGTCGAAGGTTAGCCTATCAGCTGTATATAAAATAATAATGAAATCTTTATTCCTTTGTTACCCTGCTGGAAAGACCCAAACTGTAGAGAAAGCGTATAGTTTTTGAATGGTGGTAGGATATTTTGCATATGCCGCCTGGCTAGCTACCACCCCAGCTACCCTCAAGTAGAAAATCTATCGCCAAGCTCATAACGTTGTGTTCCAGCAGGTATCGTTGAGAGGCAGAATTCTAGGTTATCCTGAACAACATCTTCGACCAGATCATCTCTTACAAATAAAAGGTTGAAGCAGTTCTATTCAAATTATTGTTTACCTAAACTTTAAACCTAACAGAGACACGAGGCTCTTATTTCCACTTGCACCTTTAAAATTGTATGGTGGAAAAAATGGGAAAGTAACAAACATTCTTCATGTAAGCATATAGTATAACAATTATTCTGCACAATAGATGTCGCTTCACACCTCCCTGCAACCCCTAGTCGCAATTAAAATTATATTTTCATAAAAGTTATATAAAATACAAACTACATAGTTCTCTTTTAGTGTTGAGTCGACACGGAGCCATAAATATGCACTTGTCTGTCTCTCTATAGTAACCTGAAATTTGGACATGGTGTGTAAAATGTTCACCCAAAACCAAATTTTGAGTATAAAATCCATTGAATTGCATGAAAACTTCGCCGAATTTTGTTTTACATGCACTCTAACATGTTACGTTTTGGTGTGGAGCAAATTAAGTAAAGAACAAGTACGTACTTTATATTTATTGAATAAGCGGGAGAAAATTATTAAACCTTTTTGATGAAATATGTATCATAATTAAATACAACTGCTTTTATCTGTGACCAAAACAAACATTATACTCATTCATCGGTGGTTGTTATGCGGAGCCCTAGTAGAACTAGCTCACACGTGTCCAGTTTTAGAAGTAATTATATATGAAAGGTGGCAAACATATATTTCACTAAGTCTTTACAGATATATAACTCTCTACTGTCGGTAAGATAGAGGAAACGAGCTCAGTAATTTTGTCAACTGCCATCGAAGTGATACATAGATGTACTCGTACGTGTCAGATTAGGCAAAATGAGTGTTGGCTCTCAAGGACAGCCTGGAACATATTAATAGATTCTCTTCTTCATACACAGCATAAGCCCTGACACCACTTTATGAAGTTCAAACCGCAGCGATATCCGATCCATGGATCTTATTTAGCGCAGCCCAGCAGCGGTAGCCATCGCAGCAGTGGTATGTCATTCTCTTATTACTACTTTGTATCACTGTTTTAAAACAAATCTCGTTAAAGAACCGTCAATCATTATAAACAAATGTACCACGCCAGTAATATCTTGGTAACATTGATACAATTACTAAAGGTGAGTGCACACGAGACGAGCTGACGACGCGACGGTTAGTGGCTCGCGATCCGGCTCACATTGCAACTCACCTGCGAGCTGTGCGACTTAGTCATCTGATACCGGTAGGAAAAGTGCAAGGTATGAGATGAAAGTGAGTTAATGTTAGATTTTTATAACTTGGCAAAAGAAAGCAAATATATTTAATAAAAAATAAATACAATTGTTACGCCCCTGCCCGTAGCAAGTCAAAATTGTCCCGATCATTGTTGTGCATAAAAATGAGGTACCTATGTAAAGCTACTTTCCCACTTCATCCGTTCACAATAATTTGTATAAAATCAAAAGGCGGCACATGCTTGAGTGCTGAATCATGGATTTTTTTAATATCAGTCCGAATATAGATATTAAAAATAATGGTACAAACTGAAACGTGAAATAAAAGGAATACAAATGTTATTATGGTCTACAAAAAGTGAATTAATTGGAAAGGCAAACTTTAAAATTCAATGAAAATTGATTATTTATGCATGTTCTTTTTTCTCTTCCTTCGCCCGAGTCTTCGTTAGATCATTTCAAAACGAGTGTCAGTATAAAGTACAGGAATATTGATTGTATAGTTAAACGCATCTCTCTGGCTTATGACTTGCGCTGCAACTAATCCGCGTAGATTGACGGCAAGATCGGCGGATCGCGGCCGCTGCTCAATCGTCATAAAGCGGCTAATGCGGACTGATCCCTCGCTGTATCTATACATCACACGTAGCCTTGGTACTCTCGTGTTGTCAGCCAGAAGTTATGAACTCTTTCATATTGACTCAAGGTGTCGGGTGAGGCCCCTGGGGATATTAAAAGCCAAATTTAAAACATTTTTGACGTGACGATCTGCAGTCGTTGGAAATCAATTATAAATTTAGGCATTTTCTTAAAAATAATATAGATCTTTGGTTTAACGTTGTCTCACTTTGTTCTTTGAAAGAGAAAGATCACAATGAAATTAAATTAAGACCAGTTGGACGAAATCGAGTCGAAAATAGACGGAGTCTTTTTCATTGTATTTGCAAATAAAAAAGGTTGCCATACGTATGTAAGTAATTCAAATTATAACAAAATATTGGGTACCTACTTTTAATATTGACGCTCAATTTAACACAATAACTACAATAATAAAACTAATACTCTGCTACTATGTTTCCTTCGATGTTTTTTTCTATAAAGCCTTCCTGCAGTATTGAGTACAGAGCAATAATTCAATTCATTTAATAAATTCCCGTTAAGCAGGCACTTTAAAAGTAAAGACCGGCCGATATTAAAATCATTAATAACAAGGCTAGCGGTACTAACCAAGCAGCCACCACGCCGTCGTTGGCGGTGTGTCCCGCACCTAACTTTCAATTAAACTGTCGTACGTCTTGGTGGCTCAACGGGACGGTCGTTGGCTCGAAGGACGCAGGTGTGCCGCCAGCTTTATATTTCAGGATTTAATATCACGTATCGATGGAATTGCTTGGATCTAAGCAATGTGCAGTACAGTTATAAACAGTATTGAAGGTAAGGGACAAACACTGAAGTCTACCTTGAAGACAGCCGACACGACAGGATTTAAGTATCATATCACTCGTAGGCAAAGTTGCAAGTATTGCTAGGTTATTTTGAAATTTAACCAACAAAAGAGGGTCTACTTTATGCTCAAGAATGTACAAGCACTAACCAGGAACGTTCTTGGTCTTATTTAGTGATTTTCACTTCCCCGTGGGGTGCTGGCGACGAAAGGAAAAATACAACAAGCAGCGCCAGAAAATGGTGTAGACAATTTTTTAACGGTGGACGTTATGGGCTGTTGATGTAATTGTCACTTGGAATCAGGTAGCAACCAGACTGCAAAACATAACGTCGCCACTCGTGGGTCAGCTCGAACATATTGTGCTAAATGTACAATAGATAGTACGTACTATTTGATGTTTACCATCATATATCGAGTCCATATCTAGTATTCCATCTTCATAGCATAGATGCAGGCCCAGATATTCCTATACTATTTTGAAGCACTCGTAGCGAAGTTTACTTAGCTGTTCTCAGCCGATCAGCAAAGTTAAGCAACGTCCGCGGCGGTCAAGAGTTGGATGGGTGACCGTTTCTAGTGCCAAATTAATTACGTGTCCAGAGAGTTGAAATACATAGTCGTACTGGCGTGACAAGTACGTGACATTTGAGTTTACCACGAGCCCCTAAGAACTCCTTCCAACTTGAGGCTGATTCTATAACTTATTACTTACTAAAAGTAAAACATGGTTAAAATAGTAAATAGACACTAAGGCAACGTACATGCACATGTATACCAGCAGTAGTAAGTATTTGCGTAAACCTCACCCCCTGCCTTGCAGGTTCTCTATAAATCTTCACATTGGACATAATATATTTTTGAGCACGTTCGGAGAAGTTGCGATTGGACCGCTAATACGATAGAAAGTACTCTGTTTCAAATTAAAGTGGTACAGATGGGACGTTCTCCTTTAAGACTTTTTAATATTCTTCTATATTAAATTGATAGGAGGATAATAGTCAGAACACAATTAGATTAAAACCGCGCAAATCATTTAAATGAGACTCAAGACGAAGTATAATTCTGTTTGTATATCATAATTGTAATAGAACTTAATTAGTTTATGAACATTTTAATTGCTCAGCATTTAAATATTTATTTGAGTATATATATATAAAGATATTCAAAACATTTATTAAAACTTTTGTTTATGTTGAGACATTGGTAACCAAAACTGTGCGCTCGTCACACAAAATCTATCTTGTGTGAAGAGCGCATCTGCTTTATTTACATGACAACTTTAGCAAAATTAACAAACATACGTTTTAATAATCTGACATTGCTTTCTATAAAATCTAAAAGCTAAGATTCCTTCCACGTTGGTACTCATATTAGGTAACCCTATCCATAAGAAAACACGGGCAGCATAAACTTAGGCAATACGATAATCCAAAAAGACATTTAAATTTACCACCCTTATCTTCACCACAGAATTTAAAAAAAGGACCTCGCACGGAAACATTATAGCATTGTAGCTTTCCAGATAAAATAATTATTAAGTTTTAATAAAGACAAACTTAATAATGGACAAGATCTATCAGAACTTGTTGTTGATTTGTCAAAAGGCAAATATAATTGACTAAAAATATGGTCAGATAACACTGACCATATTTTGAACTGTTGTTGTTAGTTCTCGTAAGTAATTACTTACACAAAAGAAATAATACTCAGTTATAGCTACCTGTTCCCTTGCCAACATACACGGTAGTCCCTAATATACTATTGCCGATGCAATCCTTTGTTATTTCACTCCTGCTGTACAAACACCCTGACAAAAGCAAAGAATAAACATGAAGCTCCCCTCGCGCAGTGGCACAAGATAATAGCCCAGCGCAGGAGGGTGCCGGTTTGATTTGAAGCAGGACACGGCGGAATTGCGCCTGCTAGGCAGTACATTCGTCGCGATGCAGTTTACAAAACATACTTTGAATAAGGTATCGCACGATGATATTATAAAATAACTAGGTATGTTTGATACTTGCGCCGTGCATGCTGCAAGTGGTTGATGAAATTGACAACCAAAAAGTCTGAAATATTAAACCTTATGACGGCGTACCACATTCCCCACTCTAGCTCTCCTAGGGAACGCTTTCGTCGCCAGAATATCCGCTACCTTTTGGTTCGAAGGTACTTGCACAGTATTATGTCGTATGGTGTATTGCTGCAGCTGAGACATAGACAACCTTTGCCTTACAAAGTGTGGATTCAATAGATCCCAGCGAATCTGAGGGACTGTTTTAAAGAAGTTGATATTGCAGCTTTACCAAGTCACAGCTAGCTGTACAGAACGTACAGACTTACTATACGTTCTTTACAGCTAGTACACAATTGAGTAAATTAAAATTATACAGTGACAATTGCGATGATAATGAAAGGAATAAAAATAAAATAGCGGTAGTAGGTTTAGATTAGCAAAGACGAATAATAAGCCATATGTTTGCGACTTTACAATAAAATTCCTAACTATATTGCCATATAAGTAATATTGTTAGGAACAGAAGGAAAATGCAAGTAGCACGTGGAATACATTTTGATTAAGAAAGCTACTATACAGTTTGTGATTATTTAAACGACATAAATGCCCGGACAAATCCGTCTCGGCCAAGCTATAACAAGTTTGTCCTGTCACCTATGACAGGACAAACTTGTGATAGCTTGGCCGAGACAAATATTGCAATTTAAACAAATATTGTTTTATATTTTTAAGACAATTTATGACAAAATAATAATTTATTGTTAAAAGTGTCTTGAGTTCATTGCCCACTCTCGCAGTAACTATAAAAACATTTTTATTCTGAACGTGGCAGTAGAATGGATAATATTTCAATATTAAAATTTGTTATTGACCTTCATACGAGCTTCGTAGACGCCTATTTAATCAATATATATTACAATTTAATCAATTGACTGACTTTGCAAGGAGCCCTGTTGTGCACCCGATGTACAGCAACACCCTATTCACATCGACGTTACATTGTACATGCTGTAATTGAAATAATGTATTCAAATAATGGTGTATGACATTATAAAAAATCCCTAACTTTAACCTCGTATCAAAGTAACGGGTGTTTCAACTCATTGGTATATACATATTATGACAACACCAATTTCTAATCTAACCCTACTAATATGGAAAAAATGTCTATCCTCGGAAATTATGTCTGAGAAAATGGAAACGTGGTTATTGTCGGTACGTATATCGTTAACCGGGCTACAGTACCCCGACAAAATAATTGTTTTAGTTTTTTAGAGAAGCAGAAGTCAGAAACAGTTTTCTTTTACTTTCTGTAATATACTCTTATGATCTCTGCTCTCGAATCGAAAAACAGAAAGTAACATTTTTTTTCCCGAAGCAGTTTTTACCCACATTTAAACGTATAACAAATGGTTCAATTGTAATTGAAGGCGAGCCCGTTGCCATTTACCGGGTTCAATCCAATAACTTTCCCGTCCCGGGGATCAAATACAGGACTTCAAAATTCCCATACCTTGGAATAAAAACTCACACGTCGAAGAATTGCGTCGATTATTATGTAAATTTTAATTTAATCCTTCTTTTATTTTATTCTGATCAAGACATCCTCACCGCGCTATAACCCACACGACGCACGACGCGCGACGGTACAATAGCGGGGAGAGTTGTTGCGGCACAGTATAAATAACAGTATACAGAAGTGCCCTTGAAACTGGCGCGGAATATGAGCGGAATCTCAAGTGGCCACCGCTGCACCGTGCCGCCCGCCGCCGCCCGCCGCCCGCCGCGCCGCCCGCCCGGCCCGGGCGACCTGCCGTGGGAGATTACCTACCCCTGGCTTTCCAAGAGGATTGCCAATACTTTATTAAAAAGTGAAAAGTAAACTATTCAACACAGTAAGTTTATGAATTGCATGTGTTAGAAACCAATAAATAATGGAAATCATTACTTACCGGAGTCTGTTACCTAATATTTATTTATGTTCTGTGTTTAAAATTTAGTCATGAATGAAATAGAAATTCAGTTTAAATTGTTAACAATTTAAACTGAATTTCTATGTCAGCTGGAAGTTAAGCAGATCAGAAACAGAATGATATTTCGCAGAAATAGAATGTGCAGCAGAATCACATGACACTTCAAAACAGTTTCATTATACAAGTGACAATAATTACGGTGTTTACTTTAGAGTTGTTTATAATGTTTTTACTGATCATCATCTCTACCCCGCACGTATTATGTGCTCTTATAATAACAGCCAGTGTGTTTTCCGTACCGTAATGTAGTTGTCACTTCAAGGTAAATAAGTTCAAAATCAGAAACTCAAACTCGCGAAGTAGCTATGAGTAGTTAGCATAAGTTGAACTAAGTTAGGTCCCGAGGGAGCGATCCGTTACTGCAGGTAGACGAGGATGATAGTCGGGACATGTCCCGGGTATCCAGGGACATATCTATAGTATGTGATGGGAGATATGGTAGTGATATTGGGACATATCTTGAGGAATGTCGAGAGACACATAACTTCAGCAAGACTTACCGTAAGTTTACCGTGAGCTATAAATACGGGAAATGTGTAATATCTGTGTAGTTTATAATATCGAAATCAAATAGAGCTTAATCCAATATTAATCATGCAATGCTTTGATTTTATCTATTTGAAGCTTGCAGAACGATCGTTTGATCAGTTGTACTGTGAAGCATTTTATTTTATGAAATGTTTTAAAAGTAAAACGCAAAGTAATTTAAATTTAAGTCTGTTTCATTCAGGCAGCACTTCAAAAACCGTTTAAAGCTCTGATATCCCGCCTTCTATGCAAACACCAATTTAAATAAAAACAACGCGGATCCGATCAATTTGCGTAATGACCGGGCAAAGTAAACAATTCCCGCAGTTCCAATCTACCCCCTCATCCTCTCCGTTCCAATATTTTACTGATAATAAGTCTTGTTTATAATACATTTCTCACCTTTGATGTCTGTTTTCGGGAAAGATGAACTCATGAAAGTTATAAAAAGATATATACGTCATATCTTGGATGAAATCCCTTAAGTCCCGTGAACTTTGGATTGTGGCTCCTGTAAAAGGATTTTATAAATATATTATGTATTGGAGCACGTTCGTGGAATAATGATAGTTTTGCGTTTCGATGTTTTCGTCGAGCAAGGTTTACTTTCTTGGTTTAGGTACCCTTTTTTTATCTAAGAGGGATTTTATACAACCTGCAACCTCCATCAACCTCAAAAAGTTTCTATCAATATTTTAGACACAAAAGTTTGTATAAAAACTGTCGACGTGAGCTGTTATAAGTATATAAGTAGATATGGTATTTTGAAAAAATATACAAGGAAAGGTGGCAGGCGGCCAGCCTTACAGCAGAAGTGACGAAAAAAACTTTATACCAATTATATTTTAAAGCAGTTCTTTGTACCCTTAGCAATATTTTTTCATTGTTTATTACATATGTTGCTTGAGAAGATTTATTGTACCGACACAATGAAATAATGGAAGGAAGAGGGTTAATAAAGTTATTTCAACTTTTTAAAAATTGAGTGTTATGTACATATTGCTATTATAATAAGTACATTATTAATTTATTATTGATTTCCCACTTACTTGGGACTAAAACATACCTACCACGCGACATTGGCGATATTGTGGCAAGCTGCCGACTTCTCGCCAATAGTGACGGGCATTTATAAAAATAAAGTACATATCATATAATTTTAATAGGTAATTCGACATTCAGGTGATTGAACACACCATAACTTGCTGATGGTAAACTACATCATACATACATTACGACTTCCATCAAAACTTAGCCTACAGCCGCAGTAAACAGCTTTTGGAAACCAGTCACTAAGTTATAAAGCTCTGAGCCAGTCTCAGGTAGAGCTGTAATAGAGCACTAACAAGTAAACGAGGCAATTTATAGCGACGTAGGCTCACTGAACCTTTGTCGAGAAAATTTAATTAAATCTTCAAATCTACCTCTGTTCAATTCAACGTAAATTTGAACGGTTTTAACGACTGATTGTTACAAACTGATAACTTTAATCCAATTGCGAGTAACTTTGCCCGCCGAACTCAGCAAACCGTAGTCCGGTCATTGTGCGAACGGCCGCGGCCGGCCAAATCATAAATATTCATAAATTTTCAAAGGACCCGACACAATTCGTTTCGGCGCGTTTGGAATTCCGATGCTTGGAAGGAATTTGGAATATTGTACATTTGTATGATAAGATTACATTTTAGTGATTCCGCTGCGAAATTAGAAATACAAAGCTTTTTTGGGTTCGTTTGAATAAAACATATGAAGGGAAGTATTGTGCGGCTTGCGAGGGTTCAGAGTTTAGGCGCCGCGCCGTGTGTGCCGCATCTATAAATATGTCTGCGTATTCCCAAATGTGCGAAATACATTTTGTTGAAACTTCTCCTTATTTATATACTTTTCCAATATCAGATTTGATCGATCGTCGAAGCTGTTTTCAAATCGGAAAACCTTCTACCGCTGAGCGATAGAAGCGCCTAAAATCAGACATATTACAGTGAATCATACGTCTGTAGGTATATATTATGGGGAAAAAACTATAGCAATCCTGTGCCCTGACGTGTTTATTAAAATCGCTTCCTTAATATCCTATTTAATTATGTTACCTGTTATTATAGGGATGCGGCAATAATATAACAATACCTTCATAGGTACTATCGTTGATATCCCTTGAGAGTTATCTTAGCTGTGGTGATGTGGACGAAAATGTTGAGCAGTCTAAACCTAGAATGCTGAATTGGCTGTCAGGTATTGTTGCCGGATCACGCCGTTACGCACTTGGCGACAGATATCCTGCTTGAAGATGACAATAGGATATATAAGAGCATATTCCGCTAAATCACCAACATGGGGTGAAGGTCAAGTCCGAGAAATGACACAAACAATAGACCCTCCGCGTGGCAGACCCTTGCTGTTGTAGCTATGTCACCATAGATTTAAATGTAACTTTTTTATATATTAGTATGTAGATGAGATTTTACATGTGTGTATTGTAATTTCTACGAAAACAGTATAAATAGATAGATATCAGATAGCAAGTGACGCGAGGCGAGGTACACCAATAGTAACTATTACGTTTCTATGGCCGCCTTACCTACCGAGTACTTACCAAGTATCGACAGCGACACTCGCGATTCAAACGAGGGTACTTCTGGCGTATGTTACCCGGTTATCTGTTTATATTTATTAAGTATGACTGATTTAGAACTATCATCATGTTATTATCACTGATGTTATGATGTAAAATAAACTGATGGTATACACTGACGTGTAGTTGTAGATAGGTACATACTTATGAATAGTACAGTGCTATACTTAACTTACTATCATATTTACTCGTATTAAATAGTTCAATAGTTGTTATAGTGCACACCTACCTACTTAAATATTTTGTCTCTTCGTGTGTAATTGTGTTTGTGCTGATGTTGTTATTCTTGACGTTTGATCTTAGTATATAATATATGTTAAACAATGTTAAATTTTCATAAATAGGTATCTATTTTGTAAAAGGCTTTTAAAGGGTGATGTTACTCTGCCAAGCTATTGTGAAATTGTTGAAATAAGTACTTGACCGTGTCTTGTAATTATTGTAAATAATATTTTTATGTTAAATAAAGATCTTATAAAAAAAACAGTATAGGCACACACGTAATATTTACGGTCAGTCCGAGATATCTAAACATCGGATAAGCCGCTTGCTTATTATAACTAATATATCACTTAGTTATCATTAGATATTTATGTATTAAAAAAGCAGGTATTCGTAAATCAGTACCCCTACACACATTCATGACTAATCAGTATATCAAATGCTCGCTCGAGCACAACTCTTATGTGACATATTCATATATCTCTAGTAGCTGTGGTAGGTAGCACCCCTCACGGTTACTCGAATAATTGTAATGTCGACAGTAATATTTACATTAATTACCAAATAAAGTACGTAAGTTAATTCGCATGGGATCAGACTCTAAAAATCGTGATCATTGGTATTCTCGACAACCAGTTTCTTGAGCATCACCCCGTTTTGTCCCAAAATAAACTGTGGTCGACAGACACTAAGAAATAGTTACATGTATGCCTACCTGCCAGCGTGACAGCGCAATCCGCGTCAGAAATATCGCAAAGGACCGGTGACGTCACATCCGTGGCCGGATATCAGCTCATAAATTAGTTTTACGGGCAGCGGGGTCGCTCTTAGGACTGACTCTATCGTACATTATAATAAGCAGTAACCCTACTCATGACAGACGATAGGTACTATAGCATTGACTGCACTAGTTACACACTTTGAAGTCTCATTCATTGTCTTTGATCCCAACACCGTCCCCGTCACCAATCAGTACTAGCCAGAGAGCCGGTTACCGTAGAAGCTGTTGTCAAGGAAATTCAAAGCTTAACAATTCAGCTAGCCGGGATACCAACGATTATCGATGTGAAGGCAATCAAAGTTGAATTATCTGAACTCAAAGCCTCAAATTACTTCACAAGTGAAAGAATCGCAGACTTAACACATCGAGTCTCCAGTTTGGACTCCAGAATATGTGCTGTTGAACAATGGGAAGTGAAAATCGGTAGGCTGACATCACCCATTGTAATCAAAGATCTCGTCTTAACAACATAGAGATTAATGGGGTTCCATTTGAAAATATGAAAATCTCTTCTCAGTAGTGGAGGGTATAAGTAAAACAAAAATTACTGCTCCTTCCCTAAAACATAAATGAATTATATATATCGTGTTCCTGTGCACAACTCGAAGGAAAAAAAATATTATTGTACTTTCTCAACCGTTACATCAAAGAGCTTGTTACAGCCGCGAGAGCTTAAACGTTATCAGCAACGGACATCGGATCTGAAAGCACGCAGAAGAGAATTTTTGTTAATTGTCACCTTGATGGAGAAACGAAGAACTTGCTTGGAGAAACACAGTAGTGTTTGCACACTACGGCTAAGGCGTAAAATACCTGGCACAGTACCCACCCAGACCGACTCTTGTTAAAGAGACCTACCAACTAGTAAACAATATACTCGTACATATACAAACACATACATGTCTGGCTACCCTTAAGTTTTCATTTTAAATGAAGATGATCTACTACACCTTTTGTAGTGTGTGAGGCCGGCTGTCGTAGATAACACAAACGTCTTTAGGGAAGTTAGCAGGCGCAGGGAGGAAGGTATATCCGACCCTTTTTATTGTTATTATTAAAGAGGCTTGCCGCCACTCCAACCCTTTGCAATTAACTAAATATTTTTATTTTCAACCAACTTTTAAAGAGGCTAAAAGGTCGTTTATAAATATAGGTGTTTGGCGATCCAAAAGGTTAATTAAGTATAAAGGGTCAAAATTAAGCAGTAATTTGGCCTGTTCCCTCCCGGTTTGTTTAGGTATGATAATTTTATCAGCGTAAAGGTCAATTCCATTATCTTATAAACTCAGTCCTATTTTAAGTGTAAAGCGTATTATCTTAATTATGTACAGAGGCTCTAAAGGTAATGCAATGTAATATTTCACATTATATTATTTAATTTGAGTTTAATATTTAGTAGTTTAGAGAACATTAGCTGCTAGCGAAGCTGGGCATCGCAAATGTCATAATTGTGACAGTTGAAAAAAAACATATCTACAAGCCTGTATTCCCCGAAGGAAAAGGCAGAATTGTTTAAACATCTACAGACAGACACGTTTTGGTTCTATGTGATAGGAGGTGAGCCTATTGCCATCTACTAGGTACAGGATGTTACTGGAAATTTCTATGTCAGAAAAATTCAAAATTTAGACCAACCCGAGGATCGAATCCAGGATATTGAAATTCTAAAGCTGCTCTTTTCCATGCACAATAAGGCAGTCGGTTGATAGGGTCAAAATTCTCACCCACCATGGTTTCTAGAGACAAACGAACAATAAAGTTGGAATTGACAACAATTTATCTAGGTGGCAGATTCTACGAAACAATCTAGACGTGCAGTTCTTATATCCGGTACTGTCTTCTCATATGTCCAGTCAATATCAAACAAGTTCTTTTTTAACCCACTTTTCGATTAGAATGGATGTTTTTTTCTTTTCGATTCGAATTGATGTTTTTTTTATATAACAAGATCACAGTTGTAAATGGTATTAACATGAAATTGTATTGCGAGTGCAAAGGCACGTGGATGTATCTACATTGTAAATTCTGGTTGTACTTCTGTATTATGTCATTTACATAATTCTATGTTACAGATATCCTAGAGTATTATCGAGCACGTCGATATTGTATGAATAATATATGTCTTGATAATGTGAATATCTTATATGAATCCCATCCCTCATACCAGCCCTTAAAGTTATACTGAGCAAACTCAACTGCGGGGCGGGAAGCGTAGTCCTGTAATGAACATATACCGGACCGCAGAGCAAATACATAACGGGGCTCCGATTGAAACATTATCGAACGAAGAAAACGTAATTGCTGTAAGTAGTCAAATGAGGTAAGGGGGACAAATAGCAGTTCTCAAAAAGAGGTTCGTTGAACATCTTTCTCTATTTCACGGATCATGTCTATTTTACGAAGGAAAAAACGGATAAAAATAGAAATTCAAATTATTATTTTTTTCTAATAGCTTATAGGCTATAATTTTACCACTATATCATCTATTCAAAGTCAAAGTCAAAATCATTTATTCAATTTAGGCGTCTACGACGCTCTTATGAAGGTCAATTACAAATTTTAGTATGGAAATATTATACATTGTACTGCCACGTTCAGCAAAAAAAAGGAATAGAGCCACTGCGAGAAGAACGGGCAAGAAACTCGGGGCCATTTTTTTAAACGTCTTGTAAAAATATTTCACAATTTATAAATTTTTTTAACAGTGTGTTACATACTAACTATAAAATACAATATTACTTACAGCATTTGTTTAAATTACGTAGGTGACAGGCGATAGCTTATATAAACTACTGACTCTTAACTACAGCTGCTGGAACACCTTTAGGTGCTTAACGACAGATTTTCTACTCGAGGGTGGCAGTTAGCTTGGCGGGCATTCACAAAATGCCGTACCACCATACTGTAACGGCTAAGACAACAACCGGGACCGACGACTTAAGGTGCTCCCGAACACGTACATACTCAGTAGTAATGTCACTAGCGGTTACCCACACAAGTAGGTAATGACTTAATTGATCCGTTAACGAATGACTATGTGACTATGTGGGCATGTGACGGCTATGTGGGCTACCTTCCGAGTGCTTCTAACATTTAGAAGCACTCGGAGGGTAGCCCACATAGGCGTTATTTTAAATTATTTACATCAACTTTGCTCAAATTTACTTTTTTAAATTATTTACATCAACTTTGGTCAAATAGCATTTCATATGTAGGTACCTCCTGGATTAACTGATAAAGTATTTTCCATAATGAATAAGCTGCGACTACCTAATAAATAGGCGAGTGAGGCAATAGATCCTGTATGTACTGAAAAGAATGAAAACAAAAACGGATCCTATGAAATAACTTGTAGAAGTCAAAAAATTTAATTACGAGTTTAGATTCAAGTTGATTCATATTTTTCAGTAGTACAGTTTTTTTTTTATTTGTTTCTATGTTTCCTAATCTCAAAAATGAGAAGCATCTCTCAAATTTCCTACACAAGTATATCTCATGTATACCTTACCGTTTTATTCCGGTTTTATGAGTCAAATTTAGACAAATTACGAGAGTATACACCTACCTACCTCGGTAACAAGATATTTGATATCTTCCGACGAGATGCTGCTTAACCTTGACTGAGGAATGTGATGAGGGCGGCTCCAGGGGCGCGCTCGGGTTACTGCCTTTTTATTAGGCGCTCTACTGTGTTTGGGAGGAACTCATTTTCATATCGTACACCGTAGTGTTCATTGGATAGTTATTTTTCTGAAGTAAGTTTTTTTATTGCTTTATGCAAGAGCTTTTGCTTCAGCCTTAAGTAGAAAATGTGTCGTCATGTACCGAATGGTCACATGTATTTGAGAGACTTTCCCCTTCCTAGGTAAGCCTGTTTACATCATAACTTAAGATTTATTGATTATTACTCTACTGCCGTAAGATCTGGTAGACCTGTGTAATTTTAATAGTTACCAATAAGTAATTTCTGATTCAGATTCTGATTCTGAAGATTAACATACGAGTGTAACGTAGTAAAGTAAAAAGGTGACTTAATATTTTTGGGAGAATTGGAACACTGTTCTAGATTATTCAAGATCAGTAAGAAGTCATTCGAACCATAAAATTAAATATAGAGGGTTCGGAAAAAAAGGGAACGGTGTAAAATGTGTAAATCGTGAAATCAAACTTTGAGAAGAAAATAAACAGATAGTTGAAAAAAAACTTATCTTTCCGTAGGTGGTATTAAGCACATGAGTCCTTAATTTGTAATTCAGTATTGAGAAGGGTCTAGAAGAATAAAAATGGGTAGAAGACATTAGAATATTAAATGCCAGAAGTAAGAAGAATTAACTAAAGTAGAGAAAATTTAAAAATACTTTTATGAAATTTTCAGTGGACTCTCGCTAAGTGTTCTACGCAGGGAATGTATAAGTGCACTACGTGTAGACTGATGCGTGCTACGGGGGACTCTCAAAGTGCGCTACGTGTAGACTCTTGTTACATGTGCTGCGCGTAGACCATTTAAATAGTGTGTTATTCGAACTGAGTAGTGCAAGTGCACTGTGAGCTCTGAATAAAGGCTCTACTCACAAAAGGTAATTGTCCTTTCCCAATCTCCTTCTGTGACCTGCTTGTGACATTATGTCTAAAGAGATTAAGAAATAGCAATTATTCAAACTTGCAACATTAAATGCTAAAGTGGTTTTAGGTTAACTTTTTCTGTATAAACTTGTATCGGAGTACAATATGAATATATAATTACCAGAAAACTAATTTTAATGTGGTTGTATCGATCAAAGAAATTACAAGGAATAACGAAGAATGTTGTATCTCGGGGATATAGCTCATAGATCGGAGACGATTATGTTCACTGCTTGAAAAATGTACCGGGTATACGTTTTCCGTAAGTAAAAACCTTTTTATTTCACTCGGCAGGTAAAATGAAATGAGTTCGCGTAAAGATGGTTAAAAATGATACTGTCGTGTAGAACGGGTCGGGAGCGCGGAATCCACTGACGTTTCCATTTACCATTTGCCGGTTATGTCCGCAATCACATTCCTTTACGTATATTATATATGCGGAAGTTAATGTGTATGTGTGTGTTTTTTGTACACATCTACAGAACGGATGATCAAAATTTGAACTTCAAAAACTAGGTATACTTACAAACTAGGTAAGCAAATTTTTATCCCGCGTTACATGTGTACTTACAGATGAAGCGCCACATTACGGGTTCCCACACGAGCGAAGTGACGGTCGGATACTAGCTTTGTATAATTATGTTTATCATTTAGGTCTAGAGCATACAGTTCTCCGCATAAAAATCAGGAATGAGCTACCTATGTCATTCTTTATTTTTAATATCATTAAGACACATCTTATGTTCCTTAAATATATTTTTATTTTTAGGTAAGCTTTACTGCCGGCACGCTACCTAACCTTTAAAACAAATAAGAATATCTATCAGAATAATATTTATTGAAAGATCTGTCCATGTTTTGGCGAACCTCAGCTAATTAAATTAATTACTTACTGTATAGTAATTAATGGGAAAATCTGTGGTTAAAATGGTTTAAATATTACAGTGAATAAGTGTTCCATCATAATGATATTATCTTAGTTTATATATAACTACATTATATAACAACTTTTGAATTGCTGTGCACAATTTTAACAGAAATCCCAAATTCCTGAACAGTTTACTTGTTGAGATATTTTTTCGTTACAGACATGTTTTAAAACTGACAACTTCGACGGGTCTCTATTTCTATCTTTAAAAAATATTAAATTCAATTTATAATTATATATTTAGTTTCTGGGCTCGACACAAAATATCTACCTAAATTTAAAGTTTGTCATTAATTCCTTTAGGATATTTATAACTTTAATTTATAACCATAGCATGCGAACGGACAGCCAAACAGACAGCAGAGTGACATCAATTTAGCTTACTGTTGCCCTTTGTATAGGGAACCCTAATAAATGGAACATATAGGTACGCGTGAAATAGAATCAGCGCACAATCCGATTGTATTTCGTTCTCAGCTTTAATTTCATTTCCACAACAAAATAATGGAATCGTATTTCACATCCTAAACGTGTTTGCGTACGACGACCTTGAGTTTGGTGAACCACAGAAGTCTAATGTAAAAACTCGCAGAAATGCCTTATGCGTAGGTACTGTGCATTTATGAATTAGGCGATTTCAAGAATGTATCCTTCTACAGTAACAATGTCACCGGTTCTATATATTATTATGTTCGTGCGGGTACTAAACACGCAAAACTACTTTAGTTTCATAAAACTAGTGCATGCATGATCTACTACTAAACGAATGTCATGAAATAGTGTAAATCCATCTTGAATGTTACTGGACTATTTGTCTACAATCGTGACTACGAACACTTCACTGTGTATAAATAAACAGACAAAATACACTTCAAAGATATAGTTTTTATTGTAAATAGCAAAATAACAGAGATACAATGACAGAGAGGTCACATTTTAAATGTTCACGTAAAAACTCCAATTCAAATTGGATTAAAGAAAACCAATAATGATCGTTAATGTAACGAACAAAGAAGGCATTTGTAGCTTATTCAGTCCATGGATGGAAGAAACATCTATTACCATACACAGAACAATCAACAGTTAGTGGGTGCCGTGTCGCGTCGTGCCTCCCGAGGTATGAATCTTGCTTACCCCACCTCGCCTCTACATTCCATCTCTATGTCACGACTACACTCTACGGCGAGAGAAATGTCTCATTTCAGTTCCTGCGGTTTAATGGCGGGTAAAGGGATTTTTCATAAAGTTTTAGCTTAGTGTTTGGTACAGTATTAATGGTTCTGCCCGCGACTATCACTGCGGAGCTTTGGTAACATCCCGCTCCTTCGAGAAGAACTTAGTATTTCAGAATTATTATATTATTCTAGCGCATTGCAATTATTTTATGTCAATTTATGTATTTCATACTAATATCTTCCACAATATTCATTTTATTAGTTCCTACTTGACTAGTTGCTCCCTGTGGGCTCACCCGCGTATACAAAGATACAAAGTGATGAAGATGATGAAAAGTATGCTACGTGTTACGTAGCATACTTTTCATCATCTTCATCGAGGAATTAAACTGTCAGTGTTCCAAGTTTCATCAAATCGGTTCAGTCATTTTTCGTGAAAGTATTTGGTTCAAAGAATACCTAAGAATTGCCATAGAACGGGGCAATGCTGCCAGTATGCTGGGCATGCTGACAGCTGATAGTGGGTTGGAGCATTTGGATTGCTTATGGGACTGCAATCAATGGTCCTTAGGTTGTCTAAATGCTTTCGTTGTAGTAGCTGTAGTGTTGTGTATAGTTTGTAGTGTTTTGTTAAGAAAGGTTAACAGCCGGTAAAAACACAGATTTGTTAAAATTTTATGTTCTAATCAACGAACATTTTTATTATATTGTAACTTGCAACATTTCTACTTTGTTAAATTTGTGCACTAGGTGACAGGATTCTTAGTGGATAAGACCTATGACGGGTACCAACACATCGTCCACCCAGTCATATCCTTCAAAAGGAAATAAACAGTCAGATTGAAGTCTTAATGCAGGATACATTCGGATTTAAACATAAGTTACTCGTAATCAGCCAGTAAATTACAAGCATATGAGATGTAAGAGTAAACTTATATTTAGTGCAGTGCCGTGCGAAATAATGGTCCGTATTAAATAGGAGTAATAATAGTAGCACTCACTACACAAGTATACAATGTTTAGTAAGTCTTACTTATCTATCTGCAATACTGTATCAGCCGGGTAGTCCACTGCTAAATACAGCCTCCCCTATTCTGGCAGGATTTTCCATAATCCCCAGGCTTGGAAGACGTCTTAGGGATCGCAGTGTGAGATATCAGTTCTTCAGAAAGCGCTGCTGCCCACCTTCTGGTGTGTTACCCTTAGTCGCCTTTTACAACACCCACGGGTAGAGATGGGGGGTTGACATTCTAGCCCGGCACCCCACGGGCTATCTATAATACTTCATCTAACACAATAAAAAAGTTGATTTGCAAGTTGTTTTACATAAAACAGCAAAAACCAAAGCGCTAAAATCAATCGGACTAATTGATGAATTTAAAGAACTCTACATCCAGAGCAGTAAAGGTCCGAGCGTTCGATAAAACATTAAATCCTTTTTCAAAATAAAAACATTTCCAGAGTGTTTGACTAATCAAAATAGAGAAATTGGATGGGGTTACGTAGTGCTTCAAAGGGCGGGCGGCACGGGTAAAGCAATGTACGGTAGCGCCGGCGGCGGCCTAAGGAACAATTTTGACATTTGGATATTGCCATAGTCAATTGACAATGACATTCGTTTGAAGATATGTTGCAGGATCCACGCTTTTTACGGAAAAAGATGTAGTTATACAAGTACTATGCATTTTAGATTTTTTGAATATTTATATACTCAAAAAATCTAAAACGCATAGTACTTATAGGACTTAGTGTGCCTTGGGAAACAAACATACCTAAAGACCACACAATTAAAACTCACAAATATTATGACCTAACCAATGAATTAACCAAAAACTGTTATGTGGTTAATTTATATGCTGTAGAAGTTGGAGCAAGGGGTATACCAGCGAAATCCCTATAAAACCTACTTAAAGACCTTGGCCTACCAAGAACAACCGTAACTTCCATCCTAGAACGTGTATCCAAGGCGGCAGTAGTAGGATCTTACCAAATCTGGTTAGGTAGGGGAGGAGGCTCGAGTGGTGAAAGGGAGCATTGAAGCATCATAAAGGGGCCCCTTAACCTTACTCCCTGGGTTGCAAGTCCCAAGCACCTTGACTTGGGATGGACCCGGCACCCGCACGGTGAATCCATGGAATGCTAAGTAATTAGTCTCACTAAGTATATCCTCCATCGACGCCACATAGTCCGATTAGATATGGTAGAGTTTCAGACACACACACACTTTACTCACGACGGGTACTTAATCCAGGATGTTAGAGTGTATGACGAAAAACAAATATGTTTAGACTTCAAGTAAATGTTCAACTCTGTAACTGCAACAAAATTGAGTGCTTGGAAATTCATAAGAGCACGAGTAACATTTTAATTACAGAATTGAAGTCCGATTTATCAAAATAACGAGAATAACCAATAAATTAATCTTCATTTATACGTGCCAAACACACGGCGGTAAATTTATTTAAATTTCTTTTTAACGCTGCCTCTAGGGTTGTCAGGGGAGCGGGAAACGCAATTTATCCATATCAAACGAAACAAAATCCATTACTTTTTATAACCTTATAATAAGCTTCCGTTACTTATTCTGGAATCTAATAACTGGAAGAGGGGCAAGAGGACGATAAATAATAAGATAATAGACAGGACAACCCTCAGCCCGAGGTACCCTACTGGCGCTGAACACGAGGGCGCCCACAGAACTACAACGTGCTAGTTAGAAAGGTGATCAAGAGCGTAATCGATACAAACGGATATTTCTTTATGCGTAGGTTGTTAGGATATAAGAAATATTCTCATATGTACTCCTGAGTGTGAAGATATGAGGCCCAAACGTTTGGCCAAGTCTAAGGATTCAACTACCAGATATATACACAATGAGTAGGTAATTATGTTCATCAATTATGATAGAGCAGTGATTATAATTTCGTAGTCTTAAATGACGTAAATTAAGTTCTTATTCTTGTTATTAATTGATACTACTCCACTCTTAATTCACTCTAAATCTAAATTTCACTAAATGAACTACAAAATTAAATTCATCATAAATTTAATTTTGTAGAAAACGTATATACTAATACCTACTATTGAAATTGATACAGATATTGCTAGGTACTAGTATATGGAAAAGGCATTTCTTAAAATATTTTATTTTTTATTTTTTTATGTTATTGTGAAGGAACAAGCGCGAGGCCCACCTGATGTTAAGCGGTATCCTCTGCCTATAACAGATGCATTTCATCACAAGTGACGAACTGCGCTGCGCCCATCACCTTGAGACATACCTCTTAAGTCTCATTTTGCCTGTTATTTCACTGGCTCTCAAGGACTGCTGCCGGAACACACCGTTAGGTGCTTGGCGACAGATTTTCTACTTGAGGGTGGTCGCTAGCCAGGCGGGCATTCGCAAAATGCCCTTCCACCATGCGGTGAAGCTCAAGCTCTGGGCGGATTTGAACCATGGACCTGCTACCTATTAGATTGTAGAAGCAAAAGTTAAGAGACAATAGAATTAGACGGAAGTATATCTATTAAATGCGTCTTGTGGGTATCGTATACAGGTAACTAGACAGTCCAAACCCGTGGTAGGAGTCGATCCATGGACCCTCAGCACGGCAGTCAAGAGCTATTGCCACTTGGCCATTACTGCTTCATGTTTAGCACACATCCATTTCAGGCACATGCAGTCTTCATTGAACTACCTTCATTCATTCAGATTTTAACACCATGTCAGATGTTATGATGATCTTAATATATTTTCTTTTAAGTTTCATGGGCATATTGATGATATTTTCTGAATCAAAAAGTTATTATAAATAGGTATATTTGTACCCTACTCAATAACTGGAATAATAAGCTATATACAATAAGTAAAATATTTCAGTAAATTCCTAATTTTATGACCCAAAATCGGGGTCAACAATATTCACAAAATATCCAACTTAAGAATTAGACAACAATTTAAAGTTTGCAAACTAAATATTAGTGGCGTACGAATTAATAGACTCAAATATTAATTGGGCTCAGTATTGGCCTTAGGGACGAGATCCGTAAAAAATCACTATCATCAAATTAAAAGAAAGCTAGTAAATGACTTAAGCGATGTAAAAGTAGTTTTGTAAACGAAAGTAGCGTGTTTGTAACTAATCACGAACAAGTCAACAATCGACTAAACCCCGAACCAATAAACCAGTAGCTGCGTTACGCGGCATGTCGTCAAGATGTTTACTGTAATATATTTACATACAAACAAACAAACGCCGCGTCTAACGTTGTTTTAAACATTCCTTATATCAGACTTACATACCTTTAAGCTGTCTCAGATGTGAATACTTCGTGTATTTCACTGAAAGCTCACTATCACATCACAACACTGCACTATATAACGACGAAACACGGTAAAGTAACGACACACGTGTCTCTAACTGGCGTGGTAACAACGCGACGTAACGGCGTGCTAACGCCGCGGCCGCCCAACTCGCACTGTCTACACCGCCCGCCCAAACGAGAGCGAAAACATCCCCTGTAACTCCCTATCCCTTTCCGTCGACCTTATTTGTATATTTTTGTTTCAGAATGACTTTTCCTGTAGTGAATGTGTTGGTTTCATTGACGCCTTTCCCTAATAAAGGAAGTGAGCGGATGCTTCGTTTCACGCTGATGCCGGGTGCATGGGGGGTTGCTTTAGGGTTGAAGTTGAGATACTGCTATGTGCAGGGGGAGAAAGGTACACATTACGAACAGTTCGAAGGTAAACTGTATTTTCCGATACGAAACGTCTATAAAAAGTAACAAACGGGACATTGAAGTTCTCGGGTTAATTAGTTTGTTTAATCTCGGAGAGTTTTCACCCGATAATGATTTCCGTATCCTCGCTGTAACAGGGATTTTTTTTTCTGAACATTATATTTTATTCTTTCAAGTGGTTTATCTCCTCACTACTACCTTTACTCAACTCACGTTATACGAGTACTTACGTACCTATTTATGTATCGGCATGTCATCTCGGAAGAAAATACGTTCGCATATTTTTCTTCCATAATATGCGAGTTTTAGTACATTACTCTGCAACCTTTCTGTCCCTGGTGTTACTTTCAAGCATCCTCTAATTTACTCTCACTATAGCTAGTCCATTCAAGTTACCCACATACATCTTAACATTCCCAATATGCACTCTACTTTTATCTGTCTTTTCGTATTCCTAAATTCAGTTTTAATTATTACGGCATGTCTTATGATCGTCTAATAAATAGGTGACAATGTTAAATTTTATGGATACGTGGTCCCAGGTCCCACATTCCTGAAAGCGGACTTCGATTAATCATCCTGCATTATACTATTCCTCTCGTCCTGGTCAATGTAGTCAATGTTTTGTAACATTTAAGGCTTTATTGGAAAAACTGGATGAGCCACCAAATCACTTAACAGATTTTCAGTTTTCACCTTCCTTTTTTTTTTTTTTTATAATTTAGTTCAAGAAACATTCCAGCCTGTTCTGGCTTGCATTTTCTACAATTAGAACCTAGTTTATATACTTTCCTTAATTTCCATCAACATTCTTAGACTTTAGTGATTTAGTTTTTATTAAAAGTCTAATTTTAACATTTTATTGCAAACATTCAGTTCATAATAATAGTTATCATTCTTAGGTCAACGATTTAAAAAAGTGATGATAGAAACCGCGCGAGCATCGCATTCATCATCGGCGTCTGAAATAAACCCGTCACAGAAAGCGTACTCGCTCGTAAATCACGGGTCTCATTGTACCACATTATTCGCCGCGGGAAAATGTCCCGTCACCGCGTCGCGTCCGTCCCGCTCCCGTCCCGCACACGCCTCGCACCCCACAACACCATAAATCTTTCACCTGGGTAGTTTAATACCCATAAGCGTTCAACTGGAACGTGGAATTCCCAAAGAATTGAATTTGCGCCAACAGGATGGCATTTTCCCCTTTCCAAGCGCTTAAACGCGATCTGTACAAAATGCAAAGGTTAAGTGGATCGAATCGGCGGTGGCTTGTTTAGGCGAACGGAGAACGAAGGAGATTGGCGCATAGGTTTCACGAGGTTCAATTCCAAAGGGCTTCCTGCTCCACAATCGGTTTAACTTGACTTTTCCCTGCTCGACCGTCACGCGATACCTCCACGGTTTATTTCTTTGACCTGGACAGGATCGCATGTTTAAAAAGAACACTGTGTTGTATTTTATAGGGATTTACGTTAGTAGGGGCTTGATAATGCTTTTATACTATTTTAGAAAATACTGTCGTTAATTTTAAGTCCTTATTTAGTCTCTCGTAGATTTATTGAATAATTTCTAATTAGAGGTTTTTTTTTATGCCATGAACTCGAATTGTTTTAGGATTACCTACTTTTGCTCTGAGTAAGTAGTCATTATTATACAACGACCTACATGTTGAAATTAGTTATTTGCAAAACTATATGTCGTGATGTGATAAAAGGTACATAATGTACTTAGCGAGTGGAATGAAGTTGTTCCTAGTTGGTCGGGTGTAGTGTAAGTGGTGGTGTCTGCGAGAGACGTGGCCGCGGGCGCGCGCTAGTCGAGGGCCCTTCACGGCTCTTGCCATTGTCTGGGGCCAGACGGAACTTTGCGTTTATTTCGCGAAAATGCCGCTATTTAGCAAATACCAGTAAGTGAATATTCTGCTCTTTAAGCAGCCGCATTTTATATTATTGATTCTTTACCTGTAATTATCTGCAAGATCGTCAGAGGTATCAATGGCAATTAAACATGCACATGCAACGAAGCAATGATGGCTTAGTGGCTTTGGCTATGGACTGCCGCGCAGCAGGTCCATGGTTCGAGCTTCACTGCATGGTGGAAGGGCATTTTGCGAATGCCTGCCTGGCTAGCGACCACCCTTAAGTAGAAAATTTGTCGTCAAGCACCTAGCGATGTGTTCCGGCAGCTGATCTTGAGAGCCAGTGAGATTACAGGCACATGAGACTTAACAACTAATATGTCTCAAAATGACGGGCGCAGTGCAATCCGTGACTTGTGATGAAATGCATCTGTTATAGGCAGAGGTTCCGCTTAACATCAGGTGGGTCTCGAGTTTGTTCCGTCACAATAACTATATATATATATATGTGGAAAATTTGCAGGGTCGGATTTCTTTATTGAAAATGTTTTAGTGCCAGCAATCGACACGATATATAAGTATAATTAAATGATTTTAAGATACTTATTTCTTTTAGATGAGCACTTATGTGGTATGACCAATAGTACAAAAAGAAATTACAATTTCTAAATGCCAACCAACTAACGCTTGAAAATTCGGTGTCTCATCTCTAATGTAATGTACCGTCAAGTTTACAATTCGACATAGATCAGTAGAGAACGGCAGAGTCGTATTTGCTTACCGTTGAGTAGACGTAGACTATAACTGTGGACAGACAGTGAGCCTCCAGCACTAGCTGTTTAGTAACGTAGCCTGACTGTCTGCTGCTCGCTATACGTACAGCGGGAAGGTAAAATTATTAATCAAGTATACAATTACTAGCATCAGTTTTGCGGCTTAGCAACTGTTTCAAACAACTGATTACCTTATTACGAATACATCTACAGGCTTGTTAATAAACGTTAATAAGTTGTAAACAATAATTATAATTTGAATTTTGTATTATATATTATATATAATTTGAATTCATAAACGCTTTTAGAGTTAATCATCTGCTTAAACAGCTAATTAAGTAGCTTTCGTAGCGACATAAACAAAATGGCGGGAGTTTCCTGCAACAGCTGTTTGAGTGTGTGACTAGACTGGTGATATTTTTACACTAACCTCGATGGAAGACAGAGTTTATTAGTGAAAATATGGAATATTTTTAATTCTTTATTCGTAATATCTTTGACACATATGGCTAAAAGCAGTGCATATGGTTCTTATCAATAAGTTTACAAAAAAAATGTTGTTACTATTTAATATAATGTGTATTATAATGATTGCTTGCTACAAAATAAGTATTACAGCGCCCTAGTTTATTCAGTTTAGAAGTAGCAATAAGAGAGATAAACAAAACTATTTTTATAAGAAAAAATGCGTATCCCTCCACAATACTACATCTGTTCCTCAAAAACAAATATTTTACAGCAAACAAATAATAGCCCAGTGAAAATAGTTATGTACTGCCGTGAAGTAATTCCAGGGTTCGAGTCCTGTCGCGGACTTGAACTTCAACTCGTGGCGGAATCATCCAAGGTCTTTCAATCAATTGTTCTTGGTAGCTACAAATAGACCCCGTTCTTGGTTTAGCCTGCTTCAGCAACAATTCGATCACATCATCATTTAACAACAGGTGAGATACAGGTCAAATTACAACATATCAGTTGTGAAACACAGTCAGCGACAAAATGAGCAAATACCAACATCAGATTACAAAGTGTTAACAGACTTACTATCGAATGAGTATTGTTTTATTTATACATGAACCCTATCATGTACCACCACTTCACCACTATATCATATGATGGTAAGTAATGATGTGGTCGAAGACGTTGTTCAGGAATTTAGAATTGCTACTGGATCACAACGTGCTTGGCGACATATTTTCTATTAGAGGGTAGTAGCTAGCCAGGCGGGCATTTATGAAATGCCCTAGCACTATGCATGTATGTTAACATTCTTGCTCAAATTATTATGAATTTCAAACTGACTATCAGAACAAACATGTACTCGTTGCTTACAAACCGTTTGTTCAAAGGAAACATTGAGTAATGTTAACAGAATGCAATTTATCAGAGAGCACTTACACTTGAATATTTACCAACTCACCCCACGCAGCACCCAGTATACCTACTATACATTACCGTATGAACCACCCTTTACAGGTATAAAGTACAAACACAGGTTAAGCCTCATGAATACGATTTTATCTATATTTGTCATAGCTAACATTTCCATGTCGGTACATCACCGTTAAACTTTTACAAAAAGTGAACGAAATTACCGTCTTCCAAATAAAAGAGAATTAAATAAATGATGGGTCTCGCGTCGGTATTTTTATTTATTATATTACAAATTTACGAGAGGACAAATTATAGTCCTGTGCTGGATTCGAACCCGCATCATCCATCCCTATAGCCGGGGTATGCTGTACGTGCTGTTGTATAACTATGCCATAGTACAACCTAGGTTGAATTATAGGTGTCGCTCCATCCCCATACGATGGTTAAAGAACGACAGGAAAAATTAGAGTTACGAGTCATGGTCATGGGCTGGGCCCCCCCCGGCTCTAGCGGTGGATGACGCGGGTTCGACTCCCTCACATGACATATTTCCTCTTATAAATTTGTAATTTTGTAATGTAATCCGCAGAGCATGCATTAGGTTGTTGGAAAAATATATATTAGAATTTATTGTTTATAATTTTATGTGCGATGATTACGCCCAACTGTTCACTGGATAATCCAACCTTGATGATACCTTTTATGCTTGGGTACATTATTATACCTACCTGTAAGATTTTTTTTTCAATACAATCGATTCCTTTTTACACATTCAAATGAAAAAAGTATTTTCATTTCTCAAACTCGGAAAGTAGTACTAGTTTGTTTGATCCGAGTAGCGGGTGAAAGGCGATGCTCCCACCTTCGGGCGGGAAAAACTCATTCTAATTGCTTCCTTCTGCAGGGCTGGAATGTGTTGGAGGAAGGTTTGTTAACGACTACACATTGGCATAATATAACTTGAACAAAATAAGATGTTTCAGTTTTAACGCTGTAATATACTCTGTTGTAATAAATCAAATAATAAAATCTAAAATAACTTGATTAAAACGTAATGAATGTGACATTCTCAAGTTAGTGTATGTTATGCCTTTACATTTTGTCACTTTTTATGTTGATGAGCTAGTGAGTCATGTGATTTGTTAAAAAAAACCCTTTTAAGCGGGATGAATCGCGGCGGTATAGCAGTGTGTTTCATATTTAAAATTTAAAAAGACTATAATTTGGTCAGTATCTATACTTATAATAAAACTGTAACAGGTCCAATAAAGATATTTTGAAAAATATCTTGTTATCTATATATATATATTTGTAATCACACATCAAGTTTGACGCTTGTCTAAACTAACATAATAAAGAGGAAAGATCCACAACCGATTGGTTCTGTTATTATTTCGTTGGTTTTTACTCTGCATGTAGGTACTAAATAACTTGTTGAAGTCGGTACTAGGTACAGTGTTCTGACTTCGACAAGTAATATCACGTTTTTAGATGTTAGGATCAGATTGGACTACTAAGAACTAAATAAATATACATACATATACATATTTACAGGTCGGGAATTATTTAGGAAAATTTTAATAATACTTATGTAAATTAACAAGGTCCACGGGTACTTTAGGTATATAGTGGCTAAAGTAGCAGATCATAGAAGCTCTACGCTAACAACATAAATAAAGAATGCTGCAACTATACAGGTAGTGAGTGTACCAACCTACTATATAGGCAGCGTAATTAAGCAACATCAATTAGTATACGCGCTTTGGAGGGCGGCGCCGGCGGCGGGGGCGGGGGCGGGCGGGAGCGCGCCATAAGCTCTCGTGAAATTGACTTAAATATTTGGTTTATTATTGCAGAAAACAAGCATTATATTGCCTGTTGCATCATACAATGGCATTATGATCATTATAAGAAAATAATAACTTTGCTTTTGATACAAGAGCATATATTTACCGCAATATAGGTAGGTACTCGTAATAGCTAATACGATAACTAAATCAGTTCCGGTACGCCAAGCAGCGATTACAATGTTTTGATACGTTTCCAGTCAAGTCGTTTGGTTGACATTTTCGAAATGCAACTGAGAGGAAAGTAGCATTGCCATTCATGTACAATGCCGCCATTCAAGGCACGCTGCCAACAGCTAGAGAATGGAACTGCCTGCATCTGTCATTAGCCATAATAACTGCTATTTTATTGAACCTTGTAGATTATAATTATATATATATATATAGAGTCAATTTGTGTTCAAATGAACTCAGCTGTCAGCTATTTACAATGTTTAATACACGCTTTGCTACTCATGTGGCCACACATGAAAACTGTTTACTTTACAAAATTACAAATATACGATAGTAAAAAAGTAAGTCATGTGCGGGATTCAAACCCGCGTCCATCCACCCCTCTCCACCCCATCTCCGGGTTCGAATCCCGCACATGACTTAATTCTTTTCTATCGTATATTTGAATTTTGTAATATAATCCGCATAACAGGCGTTATTGCAAACATGTAACAATATTAAAACTGTTTACTTTAGTGCAATTTCGATAATTTTACACCCGCAACGCTCGTGTCTTCGTGTCTAAGGATGCGCACACACGTGATTATATTAAGCTGGAAGATTTATAAAGCAGTTGGCACACACCGGCGCGCGGCGGCACAGTTAAGGTGTCTAACACGCAATATCGAGGTAATTAATTGCGGCATTATGTGCGCGCACCTCGCACAACGATAAAGAAGGCCAGGAGAAGGCACGAAATTTAATTGTATCAGACTAACATTCATACGAAAAGATAAATAATCTTGTATTAATAAATAATACTCAATTTTTTGTTTTATATACACATCATACTTTTATTTTATTTTTTAATATTTTTGTTACAGAACAAGCTCGAGGCCCACCTGATGTTAAGCGGACTAACCTCTGCCTATATCAGATGCATTTCGTCACAAGTCACGAATTGCACTGCGCCTGTCACCTTGAGACTTAGTTGTTAAGTCTCATGTGCCTGCAATTTCACTGGCTCTCAAGGATTGCTGCCGGAACACACCTTTAGGTGCTGGGCGACAGATTTTCTACTTGAGGGTGGTCGCTAGCCAGGGATTCGCAAAATGCTCTTCCACCATGCGGTGAAGCTCATGCCCGTGGCGGGATTCGTAACATTGACCTGCTGCGCGGCAGTCCATAGCCAATGCCACTGAGCCATCACTGCTTCAAGTGCACTTTTAATCAGTATTAAAATAATAAGGGTAATTGTTTTATACTTTTTACGCCAATTTGATGTATAAAGCATCCTAAGCATCCCGTACGCAACAATACTACCGATGGACGTTTAAATACCATGACCCAAGAAAAGTTCTGTAAGAAATGTGAGCTCTCCTGAGCCCACGACCCAACTCAAACAAAAATAAAAGTCGTAAAGTTTTTACACTAGTTGCTGTGAAGCTGCGGGTAATGGTCTGCACAGACGGATCAGTCAATATTGGAACAACGAGGAGCGGTCGCCGCGCGTGTCGGGAAGGACGCAATGTTTGCGGACCGGGCGGGCCCACCGCGCCGCCGCGCCGATACCGCGCTCGACGGTTACACTGTGAACGAGGCCTTACCAAACTCAAATGAAACATGCGAATAGTTGTACATACCTGAAAAGAAAAGAAAAATAAAAATAAATAAAATTTAAAATGTTAAAGAAACAGACAAATTTATTATAACGATGTTCAGACGCACATTTTAGATATTGCACTATACAAAGCACCGCAGGCCCCATGCGATCCACTCCACCCTTGTTTTGTTTTCCATTAATTCTTACCTACTTACAAAGCTAACTTTTACAAAAGCATTAACAAAGCGGCAAACTCGCAAAAACCACAAAGAAGTTATATTCACAGACCCATTATCTGTTTGTGCCAGTTTCCGACAACGGAAGGTGGGTATTGTTGTTGGTATTTCCAACAGAAAAGAAATCACACTTATTTTATTCCTTTTAAAACCCTCAAGACTTTGTTTATTTATCATCAGGTATAGAAATCACCCTAACTCTTTGTATTAAAAATTAAAGCAGTTACAAAAGTCATATAACACAAGTTTTACATTAAAGCACAGTAATTAGCATCTACAGATTATGTTGTCTTAGATTTTCGCGAACACATAGTAATTAAACAAAAATAATGATAAATATACGCGATTTAAACCGTTTAAAGTTGTTTCATTACCTACAGTTTAGTTAAATTTTCTACAATAGTTGATGATTCTACTTTAAACTCTATCATTTTCACTGCAAGAGTTATTTTATCTGAAAATTAAGCAAGCTTTACACATTCCAGCAAGTCGTCCGGTGTGACAAAGTACCGTCCGACTCAGCTCACTCAGGTACATACACGCTGTGTGAAGCCGCTGGAGTATTATTTACGGTACTTCTGGTATCGCGCACAAAACTACCATTGTAGTAATGCTTTTTAGTGTATAGATATAAAGTAGCAAAATTAATTCGTACTTGGAATATTTAGATACAACTGAAACTTTCTTGTGAAAAACCGACCTTTCCATCCAAATATTTGAATACAAAAAGAACAAACTAACTAATCCCCACAATTTATCCGATTAAGTCAATTTATTTTAATTACTCTCCTAATTCGATACAGTACAATCACGAATAGACATGTAAAAACAAGCAGACGGCAAATTAGCGCACCGTACCGCCCGCCCCCGTCTGCGCGACCGGAACCGGACACGAACCGTTCAGCCGCCCTACAGAACAGTGGGACGGGACGGCGGCGCAGGACAGTGTATGGTAATCATAGCCGTCATGTCACGGCTATGGTAATCATTGGTTGGGCGTGTAATGGTCACTCCGGCCCGTTACGTTCTATTGGAACTGTAACTTGTCGTGCTACAGATATTAGCGCCGTGTTCAATGTTCATTTGATGTGCCTCCGAACCAAGAGAGGTATGAGGGTAGATGTGTAAAAATAATTTCAAGAGACGCTATAAAATGATATGCGGGTTCATGAACGCCGAAGACTTAGCTGAGTATTAACATAATACATATGTACATATATTATATTTATACCTAATCGGCCAGTCTTCGGCCGTCTCAATTTACAATGATTACAGGTATAAAAAGTGGCCTATGTGTAATTCCAGGGTTCTACGTCTATACTAAATTTCATAAAAATTGTTGCAGCCATTTGAGCTAGAAGAAGTAACAAACATTATAAACACACAAACTTTTGCATTTATAATACTAATTAATATAGTAGTATAAATTAAACGGTAGACTTATAGTCGTCATAATATTTGGCAGTTTATAATTTACTCTTATAATATTGCATTTGTTCCTTAGCCAGTCGACTGCCAATAAACATTTTTGTCGACACTTAGGAACAGTGGAGAAACCGAATTGTTTTTATAATGTCCTAAGTGTCGCCGTTATTGTAGCCCACCGCAATGAATAGTTCAGGACGTGCGTGCAGTGCAGTGCAGTGCACGTTGCACAGCCGCTGCGACGTTAATATGCATACGGTATTGCGGTATTCAGTGATACTTATGTTGTTAGATAGTTTAATGTTATAAAACACAAAAAAACGTGTCAAGTGCGTTATCTCATAGGTACCAAAGGTCGGACCTTTGGTATGCGATAACGTAATATTTTTTATTTATTAATATCACATTTATTAATAAATAAAAATTATAAGCCAGGTTTGGTGCCTATATTTTAATGTAACAAAAACCAAATACGTTCAATAAAACTACACTTCTGGACTCATCTATTGGCCCACCTTGTATTTTCTGTTTCGTTTGGTCCTAGCTAAAATTTTATATTAGGTCGAGCAAAAAGTTTTTATGCAGTTTTGAACCTGGCACATTTTACCATCTTTTTCGATCGTATTGTTTTAAATTTGAATTCAGAATACCATACGACATGGAGCTACGCCTAACAAGTCGGATATGCGCCTTGTTAAAGGCAATTGATTTTTGAATAAAAAACATGTTTTATCAAATAAAGGTTTAATTTAATAACGCGTGTTGCCTCCATGGGCATCTACCACAGCTCTCATACGATTAGGCATAGAGTTTATCTACCGCTCTATGAAATTTTGAGGAATCATCTCCCATTCCTCTTCCATGGCAGTTTTCAAATCCTGCATCGTCTGGGCAACTGGCTGACGAGCCCTAACACGTCTTTTTAGCTCGTCCCACATGTGCTCAATAGGGTTCATGTCTGGGCTTCTGGCTGGCCAGTCCATAACTGTGATGTTCACATCCCGAAGATATTCCCTGACGATGCCGGCCGCATGGGCTCTTGCATTATCATGCATAAAAAGGAAATTTGGGCCCACATAGTCCGCGTATGGTATCACGTGAGGTTCTAAGCACTCACGAATGTACCTTTCAGCATTTAATGTTGGCAGCCGTGGTCCTGTAACAACCTCAAGTTGAGTTTTGCCGCTCGCGGATATATCGCCCCAGACAGTCCACGAGCCACCGCCATAAGCAACCCTCTCTTCAAAGCAGCATTGTGCGAAACGCTCTCCCTTACGTCGGTAGACCTTCTTCCTTCCATCATTGCCATGTAACACAATTTTAGACTCATCAGAAAAGAGTACACGGCTCCAATCTTGCTGTGTCCAATTTAAATGACTGCGTGCGAAATGAAGGCGCGCTGTTCGGTGGGCTCGCGTTAGTTTGGGCCCATTAGCTGGCTTGTGTGGTACCATATCGCGATCTTTTAACCTTCTCCGAACAGTTCGAGCGCTCACAGATACTCCGTGGAAGTCGCGAAGTTGGTTTTGTATCTCAATGGAGGTAAGGTGACGATTTCTCAAGCTGGTCGTCACGATGAATCGATCCTGCCTTTCAGTTGTGACCCGAGATCGTGGCCTTCCTTGGCGACGAACAAAGCCGTCAGTCTCTAGGTACCTCCGATAAACATTTCGGACCGCAGATCGACTTAAATTAAGTTGAGCACTCACGTTTCTTTGGCTGTGTCCGGCCTGAATAAGTGCCACAGCTTGGGCGGCGACTTCAGGTGAAGTATCCATAGATTATTGATAGAACCTCACCTTAATGTTAAGAATAAGTAATGTTTGTTGCAAAACCAAAGATATCAATCACTTTTTCAAGAATTAAATCCAAGTAAACCAATAAAACCAAGTTTTCTTAGTATTCGATTGTTTGATATCAACAAACAGGCTCCAAATTGTCTTTTGTTTCTTTAAATTCTGTGTTCCAAATTCAAAAAAAGACCTTTGATGAAATTGTGAATGTGCCAGGTTCAAAACTGCATAAAAACTTTTTGCTCGACCTACTATAAAATTTTAGCTAGGACCAAACGAAACTGAAAATACAAGGTGGGCCAATAGATGAGTCCAGAAGTGTATGTTTCTCGTATGTGTGTGTACCTATTAATAACACATATACTGAGAAAATTTCAAGTAACTACATCTTAGTCTTAGAAGCAATGATGGCCGAGCGGTAATAGCTATGGACTGCCGCGCCGCAGTACCCTGGTTCGATCCCCACCGCCGGCAAGATTTGGTGGAAGGGCATTTTGCGATTGCCCGCCTGGCTAGCTACGCCAAGCACCTAACGGTGTGTTCCGGCAGTAGTCCTTGAGAGCCAGTGAAATTACAGGCACATGAGACTTAACAACTATGTCTCAAGGTGACGGGCGCAGTGCAATTCGGGACTTGTGATGAAATGCATCTGTCATAGGCAGAGGTTTGTGCACTTAACATCAGGTGGGTCTCGAGCTTGTTCCGTCACAATTACATAAAAAAGAAAAAATTCAAAAAATACAATAATTCAATCAACTTTTAGAGGATGGACGGACGCACGGAGGGGCGGTCAGCGATTGTTACTAATGTTTAGTTTTATTTTTTTGCTGATGGGTAAACATTTAACCACAATCTCACCTGATGGTAAGTAATGATGTAGTCCAAGATGTTAACAGGCTTAACCTAGAATTACTGGCTCTCAAAGACAGCTGCCGGAACACAACGTTAGGTGCTTGGCGACAGATTTTCTACTTGAGGGTGGTTGCTATCACTGCTTCAATTTATAGATACCTACTGAATGTCAAAAACTACGCTGTGAAGAATAAATTATTCAATTTAAAAGTTAATTAAGAAAATTGGTCTAAGGAAGAATTAAATTAAAAAGAAAGACTGAGTTTTTTTTCACTGTAACATTTTGAACAGGCTTTTATTAGACCTGATCTAATCATCTGAATATAAGTATAAAATTAAATCATGGTAACTGAATTTTATCAACTTGTTATTGTTGTCCATCATCAACCTTGTTCTGCAATTCTGCGGTTCTAATCATCGCGTCCGACTGATCTTTCGAAGCAGTGATGGCTCAGTGGCATTAGCTATGGACTGCCGTGCAGCTGGTCCATGGTTCGGATCCCACCGCGGGCTTGAGCTTCACCGCATGGTGGAAGAGCATTTTGGGAATGCCCGTCTGGCTAGCGACCACCCTCAAGTAGAAAGTCTGTCACCAAGCACTTAACAGTGTGTTCCGGCAGCAGTCCTTGAGAGCCAGTAAAATTACAGACACATTAGATCTCACAACTGTACGTCTCAGTGTGACAGGCACAGTGCAATTCGTGTTATAGAAATGCATCTGTTATAGGTGTTATAGGCAGAGGACAGTCCACTTAACATCAGGTGGGCCTCGTGCTAGTTCCGTAACAATAACATAAAAAAAAAAAAAATTGCGACGAAGACGGAATGTAGGCTATGGAAGTTTCAGTACAATGTATCCTTCGTGCGTAGACAACTAATGGTTGTTATAAATTCACCAGCTGCTCTTGCCACTCGGCCTCGAATTGTATTAACAAAAATGTGGCGCGACACTTCGCCGTTTACATTCGGAACATGACTTCGTGCGGGCGCACAGCGCACCCGACGACATCACATGTTAACGAGACGTGCCACTGGACCAAAGAGAAGCAAGAGCGTGCTGTGGATTTCGGATTGTGTTCTAGGATTTATAAACATCGTTGTACATATCCTACGGCATGTACTTTTTAGACGTGTACCTCTTTCGTATTGCTTGCTAAACCTACTTTCTCTTTGAGCTTTGCCTTTACCCATTTCATTATTTCACAATGCAATTTAATATTAGAAAAATTGTAGACAGAACTTATGTAGTAATATAGTCCTACTATCTCTCGTCTGCCAAGCTTTGAAAGCTCTCGTTGCGGTCATATGAATTCAGTGCAATCTTCATGCGGAAACTCTGGTATGTAGGTAAGCATTTTAAGAGCTCATAAAGCATATTAAGCCAGACTCGAATAGTCATTTGAGGCAGCACCTATTCTGAAATTATAATAAAATTGATCGTTGCTAGCAATTTAACCCCTCGTGTTTTAATAAAAATTACGTATTTAAGGATTCAATATTATTTAATTCAGTAGCATAATTGTCTTTCTAAGACAAAAGATAGATGGAACATTGGTAATGAGCAGTACTAAAAGATTTTACAAGTTCCTCCACAAAGGGTGCTAAAACAAAAATTTTAATATTATGGTAATATGACGATAACACTAAAAGATCCTAGAATTACCGAGTTTAAAAATAAGAGTATAAAAACTTTTTATAAAAAAAAAATACATTTCGGAGTTCTTTGGTAATCTATTAACTCATTTCGTACCTCATCGATCCCATAATCTGGTAAATAATGATTTTCCGATCATACTTTCATGAAACCTTTTGTTGACTTATTTATCTTATTAACTTTACTACCGTAACTATAAAATAAACTCGATAATTTAGTTTAGCGTCATGAACACACATATCTGCTTGCATACATACTTATGTGAAGACGGTAGTTCCTTACTTTCATTTTTTTATTCATATATTTTCATGCAGTAAATTACTTACAGTCTTTTTTTCTGGCGCCATAAATTACTTTATATATTACCTCTACATATTTCATAATATACATACTGTCAGCAGACTGTAAATGTAATGCGAGTCGTTTTTGATTGCAGATATACATTTATAACAGATGCATTTCGTCACAAGTGACTTGAGGGTGGTAGCTAGCCAGGTGACCGTTCGCAAATTGCCCTTCCACCATGCGGTGAAGCTCAAGCCGGCGCGGCGCGGTGGAGTTCGAACCATGGACCTGCGGCACGGCTGCGAACGGTAATAGCTATGTACATAGCTATTACCGTTCGGCTTTCATTGCTGCGTAATTGATAATATTCATTAGTTATAAACCCAGATGGTCAGCTGGACTTTAAGTACTTAGCTGCAATTTTTAGGTATGTTAAGATCAAAATCTTCAATAATATTGTTCCTTAACTGGATGAATTATGTTTTTAAATGATTTGTTTTAAGGTTGATTTGATATAATTATGAACAGATTCGGGCAAGTATTGGTATTCTTACGTACAAAACACTTTTTATATGAAAATTGCGGTGGTATAAGACTTCGTATTTATTTAATGCGTACAACCCATAATTTAATGTATTTTCCATAAACTTACGTGTATAAAATATAACATGGTGAAAATATATCCGATTAATGGGCGTAAAAGCTTTGCTATATATCTAGTTATAAGGTTATTTAATTACAACGATAGAGTAGTATAGGTACTGCCTTGAATTCGCAGGTAGGTACTTACTAACAAAACCTACAGTCCAAAAAACCAGGGCACATCAAATATTTTCCATTTGCCTCTCCTGATCTCAACATTTGATTTACAACAGACCGGTATTTCATTTGATCTTTTTAAGTTTTGTTCGTAACTCCGAGATATCTAGCTTTACATGAGATTAAAAAAATCAGAATGTTTTAATATCCGCCGTAGTATAATACGCCGTAGCTTTTGGAAGGTGGCACGGTGGAAATGGAAACTGGAAATAATAACTTTAGGTTATATATGGTATGATGAATGATGACGTCAGACGCACGATTTAATTAACACGTTCTTCATCTTTAATAAAGAATTAGTAATTTCTAGGGTTGACATAGACATTTCTTTAATTCATTTCCGATATGTTTTATTACTTTCTAATTCGTATATATTCCAAAATCTACTTGTGGACCGCGTCGGGTCCTCTCACTAGAGTTGTTATTAAGTACCTATTGAACATCGTATAAATTATCAACAAATATTTTTTTCATCTTGTATTATCCCCGTCGTAAGTATTCTTCGCGGCGCGGCGCGGCGGCGCAGTGATCGAAACCCAGATTCCAACATCTACACAAAAGCTAACGAACGCTCCTAGCCTCTCAGCGGGTAGTGATTACTATGGCACTGTTCCACATCTCTGCCTAGTGTGAGTGTTTAGGTCCATTTTCATTACGAAATCTCAGCATGTAAGAATGCTTCCCATAGCAATGTAATTGCATAGTAAATGTTTCAGTTAACTTAAAAAATTGCACGGACCCTGCAGTATGTAGAAAATCTACTAAACCTTATTAAAAAAACCATGCATACAATTGCAACTGATTTGTTGTTAGCCAAAATCGAGGTGCTTTTTATTAAATTGGTTAATATGAATGCCTTCTTTGCTGGCCACTCGATCTCTACACAGAAAGCTGACATTTCTTTTACTTTCCACTCTTGTCTAATCCTGCCAATTGGTGATTGATAGATCTGGAGATACTAGATACTCATTCGATTCACGCTTGTTACACTCAAATGCATCGGTGGGTACAAAAGCATTCAGCTGCTATATTTAATCGCAATTGGAACGTTTGGAGTGCCTCGTTTCTCGAGTAGCGTTAAGCTTTACTTTATAAACTCGGGGCACTGGGTTCGATGCCTGCATTCAATATTAGTTGGGTTTTTCTGCCAAAGAAAATGTCAGTTGCATTCCAGTTTGGAATTGTGCTAAGTAAACAACATTATGCTTCTAAGTCTTCTAACATTGTACTTGTTGCATTACGGCTGCTGAGCCAAAAATGTCACTTCGTCCCCATAAGACTGTTAAACGATAAGAGCGAAGGGATAAATTTGAGCTACCACTCATTCACGATAGCTCAGTTGGAAGAGCATGTCCTTGCTATAGGGGTGGATGATTGCGGGATCGAATCACACTCGTAGTTCGCCGTAGTTTTTCCTTTCCTTGTAATTTGTAACATTATGCTTGCCCCCTTTTACATGAGACCAAAATATGTCAGGCAAAACGTGGTCGTTTAGATACCTGTTCTCGCGATATGTTCATTGGGTTTATTTCGGTCTGATACTTAGAACGACACCCACACTATTTATTTATCAAATAAAATTCCGGTCAAATCTCAATATTACTTTCCATTCCAGTCTGTTCCCACTCATTGTTTTATGCCGCTGTTATAATGATGGCTCTGATGGATGTGATGCATATTTGTGTAAAAAGTTTATAAGTAAGAATTATTATGTCAAACTCCTGTAATGATAAGATCCTCTTGTCCCCGCACAAGCCACGCCGCACCCCGTGGCTCCTCTCTCGCCCCAAATCGCGCTTTGTGCGCCGCCGAGCCTCCAGCCCGACTCTAGCGCCGCCGTCACCATATACCCGCTACTGTTATTCCTCTTTTCAGAGTTAGGTGGAAAATCTTACGAAACGTTTAAATAATTCAAAATAATATTCACACACTCAGGAAACATGATCAGTAGAATGCAGATGCCCATCGTTTGACGACACTCGGTTGAAGAGTTTTTTTTTATTTTTTTTTTATATGCCTTATAGGTGAGCCTTTGACCACTATCTCACCTGATGGTAAGTGATGATGTGATCGAAGATGTTTTTCAGACTAACCTAGAATTACTGGCTCTCAAGGACAGCTGCCGAAACACACCGTTAGGTGTTTGGCGACAGATTTTCTACTTGAGGGTGAGCCAGGCGGGCATTCGCAAATTGCCCTACCACCATGCTATAACGACTGCCATCCTAAGACAACTACCGGGACCGACGGCTTAACGTGCCCTCCGAAGCACGGAAGCGCTCAGTAGTAATGTCACTAGCGGTCACCCATCCAACTCATGACCGCGGGCGACGTTGCTTAACTTTGATGATCGGTTAAGAACAGCTAAGTAAACTTCGCTACGAGCGCTTCAAACCTAATACCGTTGCTTCAGTCAAGACGTCGGTAACTAATTTGCATTAAATTACCAGCCAAATTCGAGTCGGGTTTCGATCTATTATAGAGTACCGCAACACTACAACCCGGAAAGATTAATTGTTTTGATTATAGCAAAACTACATTACATTTCAGTATAATACAGTACAGTCGCCTGCGATAAGTACTATACATTCTCATACAATTTTCATAATAATGTGATGTCACTACATTCTTAATAATCGAGGTAAACATATACATGAGTAAAAAAAACAAATTATTCTTTGATTTCAAGATACTTCTGTGTACATAGAGAGAAACAGAAGTCTTTGCCACAATTTTGAAAATTACAATGTGTATACTTATTATTGCAGGCGACTGTACATAGTTTTTGAGATTTCCGTAATAGTTACGATTACACATCTTTAACGTTAGCGGGCCAGATACCCGTGACATACGGGCACAGATCAGAGTAACATTAGTAGAACCTCAACCTCACATGGTAGAGTAAACGGCAAAGTAGCATGGTGGAGTACTGACCATGCGACTGACAATATGTAAACAATGCAAATTAGTTGGTACTGAAGTGTATTAGGGACTATTAGGCGCCTAACACGGTGCCTAATAGTCCCTAACGTTGGCAAAAAGTGCCCAAAAAGCTGCCAACGTAGCTAACGTTGGCAGCTTTTTGGGCAATTTACCTGTAGACGGCAGCAACTTAAATGTTTTTTTACGGTTTGTAATTTTATAGTAAGTTTTATTTGAATGTTATTTGTAAAAGTATCGATATTTTTACCTTAGGTAAATAATTGTATTACTTCATAACAAACATTACTGATTTATTCTACATTAAAAATATGGTAAAGAGTAGAGTGCTACCACCGGCCGCAAATTAATATCTGAACAAAATCACATTGTCTGAAAATGCAAAACTTTTGAATGCCAGGTAATAAGCATATTGAATAATACTACCTTAATGACTTCATAGCGCTTTCGACACAAACGTAGTTTTGTCATATTAAAGATACCAAGTATTCAAACTCGTCTTCTTTGCATGCCCGTCCTTGAGTCTAATACCTACGATTGTAGCTTCCTAGTTATCTATTTTATTATTAGTAATATTTCTAAAAGTAAAAAAACAAATCCTATACAAAACTGTATTTCCGAATAATTTTGTAAATATACAGGGTGTTTGATGGTCGGGTGCTAATTTGAAGGGGTGATACACTAGACAATATAGAACATATTCATCCAAAAACAAATTCTAACGCGATTTCGATTTTTAATTATTTATATGGAAGACCAGAGGTATAGTTATTATGTTCAAAAACATGCAAGTAAAATTTCCGCTAGTTTGAGCACTTCCGAAACTACGTTTCTATGGAAAGCGCTACGAAGACTTCCTTTAATAGATAGAGCTTGTAGACAGTTACTCTATTGAAACCAGTAGTGTACTGCCTATGGCTAGAATTGTCTCTACCTTAAATTGTATCTATGTACCCCCAACTTTACTACTGCTATCTGCAGAGTCTAAGAAAATATTCGTAAAATGTTCATAAATTATTATAAAAATGCGGAACCTCAGAAAAACTCTTTTATTCAAACTTGAGTAGGGTTTTTCATGTTTGAAAAGTCGAATGATAACTAGGCCGCATCGTTACTTGCTCCGCAGCGGTAAGAATAGCTACGTACTTGTACTGCGCGGACTCGCATGAAAACCACAAAAGTAAGGCCGAACTTTTTAAAATATTCTAATTTAAAAACCTCTTAAGGAGAACAAATAGCGGACAGCGCCGGAGCGCACATTCCTCCAGGGACGGCGTTAGTCGCAAACTCGCTAATAATGGGAAATTTACAAGCTTTCTGAGAAAATCTTGCTTGGCTTAAGTGAATACCGAAAATAGTTCTGTAAGTCCGACAAAGGACGTTATGTGGTTTTAATAAATTAAGTTTCTACACTTTGAGAGATAGGAACCGCGTCGTAAGATTCTTTTAATTGTTTATGTCTGAGCACCAGACAGTAGTTTAGTTGATAGATATATCTTACGATGGGTAGGTAAGCATTTACTTATGCCTATATTAGGCGCAGGTCGCTGATATCCACTAAACTACAACTCCACGAAGCTAAGTTTGCACCTCCGTTTTTGTGTATATTTTAATGTACCAATATATATAATATAATGTTAAAAACAATGAATGCGAAGTGAAATCTAACAAAAACATTTGTTTACGTTTTTATAGTAATTGCGAATCCTTTTTTGCAGACCTTACCTAAGCGTCAGTGTGACGTAATCGACGCGAGGGGCAAACTTATCTTGGTCGAGTTGTATATGCAAGAGCCAGCTGAATGTTGCAACTAGCTTTAATAATTATACGGCTCCTAAGATCTCTAATTTAAAATTAAACTATTTTCACGTCTGTATTAGTATAAAATAGTATAGTGTAGTATTAAATTACTAGGAAAAGGTAAAGCCCACGTGCCGGTCTAAAGTTGCACCCCCCAGCCCTGGCTGTTAAAGTCGTAAGAGGCGAAGAAGGGAAAAATTCCAGAAAATGGGCAGCAGTGCCTTCTGAAGAACTGCGATATATTAAGTTGCCATCCCCAAGACTCCAGCCAAATGTGGGGACTACGGCAAACGCTAAGGGAATATACCAATAGGGGGAGACTTTAGTTCACGGCGGTCATTGTGGGTGTTGATGATGAAAACACACACGTGCTAAATGTTTCGATGGTATGAAAAAGAGGGTAAGTATATTTCCATTTCCAGACTCCGAGCTGGTAAGGAAAATGGAGTTGAATTTCAATGAGAATCTAATCGTGCTCCACGCGACTTGACCAACGAGGGAATCTGGAAATCGTGTTATTCTTTATATATTCTTCACGTGATTCATCTGTCCATAGTACAACACATTCAGTAGCAACTAAAGTTACTAGAACTATCACGATGTATCTTATATTAAAACTTCTTTGTCTCTTTTGTATTATTTCACTGTCTTATTGCAACAAAGAAACACCCAAGATTACACTGGGGAACATATAGGCATGATGTTGTAAAACCGAAAACTATACATTCTTTCAAAACAGCCACTTGTTAGCTTTTTGTAGATCTTTGGTTCTGTTTATAATTTATTTTGATTCTGTTTGAATTTTTTTGGTTATAATCTCGAACAACAAGACTATAATCGAGGCCGCTACTCCTCGTGTCTTTGGACCCACCAGATAGCGCGGCGTCACGACGTCTTCGTAGCGGGATGAGCTCACGTCCCGGTATGCAGATGCGGCCATTACACCGGTGTCGGGCCGCTAGCTACGAACACCGAGCGACACTGTTCCCTTCTATGAAGGATTAGCTGGTTAATGTTTTTGTAACATTATGTTGAAACATGCCAGTGGTGGTAAGTTCGGGAAAGGCAAGCACTTCGTTAGTAACCTTCGAGTTTATATCTTTCAAATTTAGGGACAGTATTCGGCTTCTAAAAGCGCACCTTAACTCAGCCCTTCCAGATTTCTTCCACTTCAACATACATTTGAAGAATTCTAGTGAATTTCAAAATTACTAATCTATTAATTACTTATTTAGTACCCATGTAAATTTCAGAATTTCTAGATAGACTTACATTTTAAATTAATTACCGCATGCTCAGTAAAAGTTGAACATCGCATCTTCTGACTAGCGTCTAATACCTGCACAACTCGGACATCAACATTCACCGCGCCATTCCAATCAACAGGAGAGACATTCCTGTTGGTCGGATTACTCTAAGCACCAATCTAACCACTTAGAAACACTCATTTTGTGTAAGTTTCAAAACACTCACGTTTCCTCACATATGATTCCATCTCCTGTAATACAAGGCCAGGTATATTGTCATATACATGGCTGCGTTCCATTTATATACCGGGAAAATCCAATATATATCCTTCTACTCAAGCATCGACACCACGACCTCAAGATTCCAAAGCGACGCTCTACGCCACTTTGACAACATTAATATCTTTAATCATAACTTAATAATTTAAATAGAACCATCGAGTTTAAGTACAGTATTATTTTCTACTAGTTACGCACCGATGATGGTAATGAAAACTATCCTGTGTTATTCCAGTGCCTCATCTACCTCCATACCGAATTTCATCAAAATTGGTCCATCCGTTTGAGCGTGAAGAAGTAACAGACATACAAACACACTCACAAACTTTCGCTTTTATAATATTAGTGTGATACTTGTTGCAAATCTCTAACAAAGCAATGACAATAACGACCGGCACGTTACAGCGCGCGCTGCCATCAACATTATTGTAAAAGTAGTTTGATTGATTTTTGTTGTCACTGGCAACGAGATGATAATTCGCCAAAAGCGTCTCTTTCACATGCCGCATGTGCCACACGCACCATACTCTCATCCATCTCCTTTGTGTGTCAACACTCTCACAGGCATCCATACACTGCGACAGGTTTTATGATATATTTTCCTCACACTTCGTGGGCAAATGAAGTGAATGCTTTATATACCCAATTCGCATTTCCATCACATATCTAGTTAATTTAATTTGGGTTTACGTGAGGCTCATTTCAGATCCTTAGTATTCTCTTTACGAGCAGCACAGCACCTACCTAACAAGTGCCTTCATTGCTGTAGATGAATTGCATCCGTGAACAGTTCACGTTAGGGTTAGAGCAGCAGTCAGTACGATGGTAATCCACCGCCGAGCTAGACTCCGAGGTCACAGAGAATGCCTGATTACTCCCCGCTGTAGAATAGCTAGTAGTTAGGTACAAAGAGCTTCATTTGTACTCACTCACACGTCTTAGGTTATCTCGGAATAATTCAATCGCGCTCCTTTGATGTGTATTAACTGTATTAGTAGGTATGGCAATGCCTCATACTATAATGCATTTGATAAAAACAGTACGATTTTTGTTTAGGTACTTTGTCTACTCACTTGTTTTATTTTGAGGCCTAGTATTTGTTTTTTCATTAATTAGTCCAACGTTTCGTTATTAAGGAATTAATATTTTTTAACTAGCTGTTGTTTTCCGAAGAAAATAAAACAGAATTCATTTTACAACGGTCTTATAAACTGAATATAGTATTGTTGACACTAGTAAATGTGGGCTTAAATATATTGTTATTATTTGTACATAATAACAATGAATGCGTAGGAATATAATAAAAAAATAATAAAAGCAATATTTAATAAACTATCGTATGTATTCACTGTGAAAGATAAACTAACGTTGTTTTAATTTGTAGCTGCGTAGGTTTCCTCTACGAAGCTACGTCGTAGACGTAATGCCATACTACAAGGCGGATATTTTTTGTGAAAAGACTTTGAACTATAATTAAATAGTATAATTTAAAAAGAAGCATGACTCATTTGAAATTGCAGCGGTGACTAAATGATTCAAATGTTTGATATAACGAGCAGGTCTAAAACAAGCACCCTACCTGCATAATAAAACGAAATGTCATTCCGTATGTTTGTAGATTCCTATCTAGAAACAACTTTGGAGAGTTTAATGAAAAAACTTGGAGCATGTCCGAGCGAGGGCGAGGACGCACTGCAGCCGACATCAGTACACTACCTAGTACGTGTCGGGGAGCGAACTGCGACACTCAACTTACTTAGCGAGGTACAACTTATCTACTTTGTACGTTATCAAGTTTGAAACTAGAATCTCTACACATACACGTTTGAAATATATACCGACTGAACTCACTGCATCTTATTGTAACATGAATATTAAAATTTAAACAGAATCATAAATTTACTTTTGTTATATTTGAAATATGATCAGGGTTTGTAGTTTTTTTTAATGTACTTTATGAATAAATAATTGTATTTCATGTTGATGTGACTTTGTTTTATAGGCACATAAAATTAAGCTCTTCGTAAATATTTTGCAATAAACAAGAACAGTGCTCGTCAGGCTAGCTACCACCCTGAAAGTAGAAATTGTGTCACTTAGCACACCTACTTAGCTTGTGTCTCTTTGAGGCGGGCGCTGAAGGTGCGCCGCAGACAGGAGTTGGCGTCTGGTTCAAATGCACCTCTGTGCTACGAATCTGGACTTAATTTTCTATCATACAACGTACATAGAGACACCAAGTACGGTTTCACCGAAGCTGGCATACTGCTGGGGCAGTCACGAGTCCGCGTAAAGCACAGTGCTCGTTAACGATTAACTTGATGAAAAGCCCCCCCCCCCCCCGGCTCCCCACCACATCACCCCCACGCTCTTTGTAACGTACGGTGGACGGAACGTTTAACGTTTAATTGTTTTACTGCAATACGACACTCTTTACATAGCTTTAGTGAACATTTAAGCAAGGTCATTTGAGATTGTTAAACCACTGTGTTTAAAAAGGTAACATAATTGCCTTAACTTTCTCATGTGCTCAGCCAAACCAAATATACTTTTAATGTTGTCTTAGGTTTTCACGATTATTACACATAGTAATTAAGCAACGTTAAACGGTAAATAAGAGTATACGCGATTTAAACCGTTTAAAGTTATTTAATTACAAATCTACTTTTGCAGTATTTTTTCTTGATATTAGAACATTGTGCCACCATTTTGACTGTAATTTATAATACGGCATATTTTGTGATTGGCGTTATCTACCGATTTAATGAATTTAAAGTATGATCATTGACATAATTCAGATTTAATATTACAAAGAATCGTTGTAAACGTTGTAGTTACATCACTATCAAGTTGAGATTGTGGTCATGGGCATGATTTTTATTTATTTATGCCTGACAGGTTAGCCTTTGACCACTATCTCACCTGATGGTAAATGATGATGTGTTCGAAGATGTTGTTCAGGCTAACCTGGAATTACTGGCTCTCAAGGACAGTTGCCGGAACACACCGATAGGTGCTTGGCGACAGATTTTCTACTTGAGGGTGGTAGCTAGCCACGCGGGCATTCGCAAAATGCCCCAGCACCATGCTATACCGCTATAAAAATAATATGCTTATCAAAAGAAGAAGAAAGTTGGACAATACAGCACCATGATCTCGATGTTTACAGATCTGGAAGAAACATCCGCGACAGATATTATTGTTTACTCTGATATAAAAACTAATATCGACAAAAGTATAACATACGCGTAGCAACTCGTCTGCACGCGTCGTGGCCATAGTGCTAACTCGTCTGATTTCAATTGGTGACCGTGTAGGGGCGCCGGCCGAGTCGGCGACGCCGAGTCGGACTAACGAGACTCATGATTACAGGCCGTTCGTCAGCCGACACACTACACTCACAAATAAACTAAGCCAAGGACTCGTGTTCAGATAGTTTCTATTACCGAATCAATTAACTTTATCAGCTTAATTGATTCCATTCAATTATAACATCGTCACTACTGTGATCAAAACTGATGCGACGAAAACTTGATATTTTGATAAGGGTGTTTATTTTTGCTGATATTAACTTCACACTGGCACATTTAGGAAGGTTCTTAAAAGCTATAAAGTGTTCAGCCTCCCGCAAGATCACAAAACACAGTACTAAGTTAGATTACAAAGAGATTAAATGTAAGTAACTAGTTAATGAAGCGGCGTCGCCATCAATGTCGTCGTGTTAGTGGTTAGTTACAGTTAATGACGTCATCAAAGTACAAACGGTTTAGTGTCGACTACAGCTACCCGCAAACCACACGTGCTACAGTGCGACCAAACAAACCACACCGCGACATATTGTCACAAAACGACTACAAAACTTCAAGAAGCTTGAATACAAACGGCAAACAGAGTTTACAAATGCTTTTAAAGGTTATTAATAGACACTTGCTATAATCCAAATCGCCGTTGCCCCACACGCATTTCGTTAAGTACTTAACTACTCGTATATGTATGTAGGTATAGTCAGAGTATATAAGAGAACATAAACAACTGTCTTATAAAAGTATATATATCGGTATCGCTACTACTAGAGATACCAATTATTGTAATCATAAGTACTATTGACAATCACTTTGAGAAAAGTCCATAAGACAGATTTTAAATATGGCAGCTTTATTATTTTGTCTAATATTAAAACTTGATATAATAGACAAATAATATCATATCTGTATAGAACTTGGATGCGGCAGCTGTTGTTCATAGTTGATGTCATACATTTAAATTTTGATTTCATAGTTTACTTTAAGTCAAACAATAGCCGGAAGTGACGTCTGTCAAAGAGATAGTTGACATCGTATTTATCGGTCTTTATTTCATTTGTGGCTCTTATCGCCGAAATTCAAGCCGCGGCAGCATTCAAGCCATAGATTCCTTTTGGAACTGGTATATGACTCCTCCAAATTAATTAACTTTACAAGCTTCTACATGTCGTCTTTATAATGTTTCGTGTCTTCGTGAGCCTACTCAGAGCGCACGGTGGCTTGTTCAGTCGCACTGTAATTATGTCAGCTACCCCTGTGTACGTAAGCACGTCACGACAGTTTTGTAGCTTTCCAAGTAGTTAGTTAAGGAGATAAGATTTATGATGTTGTAATATTATATTATACAATTATCCTCTACTCTTTTATTAAAAGCAGCAATCATGTCATATGACTTCTATAAGTTTCGGGATCCAAATAACCTTCAACTCTTAGCTTTAACCTATACACAATGTCTAGCGGATTTTACAGTAGCTTGGTTATAGAGAGACATCATTTTTGTTACTTTGTTATTAGTGAGACCACCCATCCACTAGAGCCGTCTAACTATTACTGATATTTGAAATGTAATTATGTTGTAACATTGTTTAGTGGTGTTCTAGTGAATGCGAGGCAGGTCGTTGTTACTGTGGGCAATAGAACGATGTCTCTCGTTCAGATCGGTGAATGAAACGAGCGTTAGTATCCCACACATTTATTGTCAAACCAGGTGTTATACTATCTACGTACAGGACGTCACTAGTTAGTCTTACGGACGGATACATTAGTATTACGGATATTAAATGTGGAGCGATATGTTTTGTGAGTAAATGAAGTAATTACGTATATTAACTACATCTCAATACAGAAGAGTCGATGATCCGCACGTGTATCCAAACGCCCGCGTAACCAAACTGCTGTTCTCGCCTACTTACATAGATAATGTATCCGTCTGTATATTTACAATCATCGTTAATATTTAGAGGAAATATCAGGATTACTTCTTTTTGCTTTAATAAGGACACATCTGAATATGACATGAATAATTCTTGTACAGAAGTTATCAATCTCTTTATGACAGGAATTGCCTTCGATCGTGGCTCTTAACCGGCAAGTACAAGTAGATGTTCTTATGCAGTAGGAACCATGACATTTCCTGGTGACCACCACCACAGCACATTAGAAAGAAGCAGACAAGTCAAGTGACCCCCACTCCCCTGGGATGGGGGCGGCACTCACCGCTGGCCTGGCTGTCCACGGAACCCTTCCGCGAGCCGCTCTCTGAGGACTGGCTGTCTGCGCTACCGACCGTAGACGACTCACGAACCGACACTTCGCGACCCGACGATTCACGAACCGACACTTCGCGACCGGACGATTCACGAACCGAAACTTCGCGACCCGACGATTCACGAACCGAAACATCGCGACCGGGCGATTCACGAACCGACACTTCGCGACCCGACGATTCACGAACCGAAACTTCGCGATCCGACGATTCACGAACCGACACGTCGCGACCCGACGACTCGCGATCCGATGAATCCCTTGGCGAAGATTCACGAACGACAACGTCACGCGGCGAGACATCGTTAGGCTCGCCCCCTTGGCGGGCGGCAGTGAGGTCCCTTAGCGCTGCCCACTCGTCCCTTAGCGTGGCGACGCGGTCCCTGAGGTCGGGCGCGACGCTCTGCTTGGCGGCGCTACACTCGCGCTCCATGTTCTTGTAGTTCTCCAACACCTCGCGCACCTCCGCATAGCGCTCACACACGCTCGCCTGGATAATGCAACACAACTTTACATATCTATACACATTGTGTAATTAGGTAAATGTCGAGGAACTAAAAATGTTATAGCGCAACTCAGGTCTTTCTAGATGGCGTTAGAAATATTTATTAAGTTGGCAGTTGAGGTCAGTGACCGAAATTCTTCAACACGGATATACTGTCATATAGTGGATAATAGTTGCGTTGCATTTTGTTATAAACAGCAACACAGCACAGCACAGCACAGCAACTCATAACAAATTAATTTAATAATAAATAAATAAATAAATAAATAATAAATAATAAATAACATAACAACTATATTATGATGCGAGATTTTGTCGTAACCTGTATGCACATTGAATTAATCAATTGCTGGAGATGATATGAGTTATATTGAGAAGAATGCAGCAGTGAAACCCATATGCATATTGTATACTAATACGTTTATAAAATATATATAAAATCAGTTATATAATGTAAAAATACATGAGTAAGACTGGTTTTATGATTAGCCAAATCAATTATGGATTGATAAATGATATGTTTCTGAAATTTTTAAAGACTGGTTTATCAGTTACAGCTATCACTAACCATTATTGCAAAGAAAGCGTTGAGTAGTAACAAATCAGTGAACATTTATAGTAATATACAATACAGGTAGTCATTCAAATTCAGCACCAAATCCTCCAGGTGTGGTGGGTGTGAAGTATAGGTGTTACCTCGAGTTCTCCGTAGAGCTGTTCCCGCTGGAGGGCGGGCAGGTCCCTGGCGGCATGCGCCCGCGCGCGTGCAGCCTGCGTCCAGGCTAGTGCCGCCTCTAGCCGCGCGCAGTACTTGTGCAGTGCAGACAGCTTGCCTGCCACCACAGTGCGGTGCGCCGCCAGCCGGGACCCAGCCTGAACATACGGGTACTCATCACTGTTTACCTCACTATATTCCTCCTAAATGAATAGACAAAACCCGCCAAGTGGTCAAGATGGTTACATATTTGAAGCCCCTTATTTATTTATATCTTAAGATAGAAACAACATAATAAATTATTTTTCTCCATAATGGTATGAAATGTTGCCATAACATCTCTAAAAAAAATCAGAAAGTGAACGCTACCGGAGACTTATTCAAAACTGTCCAGTAAGATGCGAAATTTTAAATTTGGAATCTCCTACTGTCCAGTAAGTATGAATTTCCTTACTGGACAGTGGGTCATAATCTTTAGACCTGCTTAAAAAAAACATATTACCAGACACAGATTAGAGTTTAGCCATTATAGCATGGTAATAGGAAGGAGGCTCCAAATATGTATCTATCTATCTCTCTTTTTGGTATGACATTTTATGAGGTAAGACACTTAACCCGACACAGAAGAGTATGCACTTCGCGTTTTGTACTTAGTAATGTTGTAGTAGTATAGAGTGGGATTTTGTTTGTATTTAGTAATTTCAGTTTATAAATCAAATTGGATTAAAACTTTCCATTCTAAAATAAACATGGAGTTTTCAATACAGGTTTACGCCTAAGCCCACTTTTTCTTGGTCCTATAACACACGTAGCAATTTGGTTTGATTTTTACTTAATATGAATGAGATAACTTTTTTAAACTTAGAGGTTTATCATCAGCCCCACACGCGCCTACAGCGAATATAGTTTTTTTTTTATTTACACGCTACAATCGACTATGGTAACATGTGAGGAAGCGTTGGAAGTTTCTAAAATAAACAAACACCGAATCTATCTCATATCGCAAATCATATAGCAACCCTTTCTTAATAAACCTAGCCGTTGTTCGAGACCCTATTTATAATAAACGCATCGGAACAAAGCGTATCGCGCCGTCAAATGTAACAAGTTCCGCGAGGAAACTGCTCGCAGGCTGTAAAGCGACGCGTGGGCCTACATGTTCGATCAAGTCGAGGGGAGCTATGGCCGCTCACATCGTCCACGTGGCTGCTACAAGACGCGAGGGTCGTTAACTTAACTGGGACACCCTAGCCTGTAAAAAAATAGTAATACTCCGGGTATAGGTAACGCACAGTTTGCCCACGATTTATGTTTCTATAAGTGGGCATAAACTTTATGAGCTGTCTGGTCTCCGGTCTTTTGATTAAGGCACTTACGGTTTAAGTTTAGTATAGACTTTTCTGGAATAACAAGTTTCGTACTACTAGTACAGATACCTATAGGTACTTAACAGTCTAGACATGTCATTTCCAAATACGATGGAAGACTAGACATAATGTTGGATCGCAATACAAAACCGATTTACGAAGATAAAATAGAACTTTAATTTAGCTAATCGATCAATTTTGAGGTTGGACCGTGGAGTGGCAATTTACGCTATTGCTGAGACATCGTGCGATCGTGATTGATTGCATCGGAACACTCAAACAAAAGTAACCACGGTTCACCCCGACGCGACGACGTTATATAGCAATCAATATCGAATCACACGCGCCGGTGCCCGGTGCCCGGTGACGTAAGCAATGTCCCGCACACATCACGCTTGTCAAGATCGTACCAGCACATTCGCAATAGACACGCATTTTGGGGGGAGGGGGGAGTAATGCACGCGACACGTGTCCGGCAATGATCGAGCCGTCCCGCTGTGTCCCGCACGTAGGTACCTACTGGGAACATGCAAACGTAGCTCTATAGCCTGTACGCCACTATAGGTGGGAAAGGGAAAGGGTTGTCGCACGGTGACGCAGCTTTATTACTAGGAAACGAGGTGAGACGACTTATGAATAACTCTATTAATGTGTGAAGAGGGTGACGAACAATACTTTGGTCGTTAGCAGTGTGAAGTTGGCGAAAATTGGCTGGAGGTTGATAAACTTGAAAGTAGGTGTTATCAATTATGGAAAAAAGATAGCTCTAAAGTCGCTTAATGTATAAAAAATCCGACAATTAATTGAAAAACAATAGTTTATTGTTATTTGGCTCGAGTACTTGTATGTACATATGTCAGATTTCATCTGAGGAAGCGAAGGATTCTAGGATTGAACCGATGGTGTTCAATAAAATAGAATCTTGAGCGTAGGTTTCGAAGGTACGAAACACAAAACAACTCGCTGCTTAGTGAAACCCACCACTTTTTACATCCCTACAGCGCGGAAAATGCTAGGTGCTAGCAAAAACAGATTAAATAAATAGTACATTTGTGTTTATTTATATAAAACTAAAAAATAAAAATTGTATTGTCCTTAATCTAGAAGGTATTTTTTTCTTTGGAACTCAATATTCAATTATTTATTGCAATGTGCATGTGTTTTAATATTGTTAGGTTTGCAATAACGCCTGCTATGCGGATTACATTACAAAATCACAAATATACGATAGGAAAAATTTAAGTCATGTGCGGGATTCGAACCCGCGTCCATCCACCCCTTGAGCCGGAGTATGCTCTAACCAATTGAGCTAACATGACATATTGTAAATGTTTTATGTCTTTTACCGTATTAGGCAGCTATATATATCTATAGCCAGTGAGTTAGGTCCGGATTTGTACATTTCTAGATTGGATTTTGGTTTTATCAGTTTATGTATATATTGTGATCGAATATCACGTGGTTGGCATATTTTTGGAATAAAGATTGGTATTTTTTTACAAATTTGCCCATTTCTAATACATACTAAGGATAGAATTTTATACAATATGGTTTATGAAAATTTGGTATATTGATGTTAAGTGTTTATATATTGGCAAGTATCCGAATGCATTTATTTTTAGCGTCACTTGCATCTACACTGTTGCCCCACATTATGATGCCATAACTAAGCCACGAAACTGTTATGAAGGTTCTAATAGAGAATATAAATAATACTACATATTATTAAGGCGAGCGATGCGAGCCCTATTACTATCCCACAACTACATTACATACATTTTTATTTGTAAATTTTGTGGCTCCTTTTACTGAAAACTATCACGCCTATAGATCTGTGCTTTAACATAGTAATTTAACTTCGTAACTAGATGTGTTGTGTCAAAATAAAATATTATTTTATAACCATTGAACAAAATAATTGCATTAACCAATTTGTATTCATTGGATGTAATGTCATAGTACTATTAACGCCATTTGTTAGAAAACTAAAGAGTTAACATCGCTGCACCCTATACTTAAATGCATCGTAGTTAATCTACTCAATAGTAAATGACACCACAAGAATCAGTTTGTAAAATAAACGCGAGCCCTCACAAAGGTCAGCTTTTTGCTAGTTTTTATCTCAATATTACATTCAATAAAAAGTTATGATTTGGACGACTTCAATGTCGCAGTTCTGATACACAGCTACCAATAGTATATGGTTTGTACAATATGGGAATTGAGGTTAACTTTTGCAGCCAAGTAATCGTATTTCCATGAAGTTCAAGGCTAGTCTGCATGAATTCCAAATTTAGAAATAATTTGGAATTCATGCAACCATAGTCAACCTCAAATGTGTAACTAACAGACTAACAGTTGCAGACAACAAAAACCCTAATAGTATCTGCAGGTGAGACAGCGACAGCGGCGAGGTGTGGGCGCTGCGGTTCGCTAATGGCGACGTTTAGTGACAACTGCCTCGCGTCACCCGTCCGGTAACGCAACCCTCGCACCGCCTTGTGCCCAATGCTTAATGGCAGATACAAACTAAAAGTCGAACGCTGAAATGTTACAAAACCGTGACGAGACATTTTGTGTACAAGTTAGGTCACCTACTTTCGTTGTTCAGAGAACTTCACCTTGATACGAGTACGTAAGGGCCACCGGTAGGTACACCTATACATTAGTACGTTATATCTTTGCAATAACCGGATGTAAAGGCAGTCCACAATCGGCAGAAATCAAACTACTTGGAGACGATATATTTGAATGTCCTTGGATCCCAGAGTCAGTATTCGCCATAATTTCAAAGTTTGTACGGAGTGGGATGCGATGGGGCAGTTACCGCGGCCATTGTCGTACGTTACTGGTTATCCATTAGGCACATAACCGCACGTGCGGAGGTCCCGCGCCGCCATACTTCATGAACCCTACACTACATTAGTGGGCTATATCGGACCGGAACTCGGTTTGGAGGAACAGAATCAGAATCAGAATCATTTATTGCATAAGCTGTACAGATATTGGTGTTATAACAATTATTCATTGAGTCTCAACAGTTTCGTCCTTTTCGGACATACAATATTAAAATATATTAGTAAATTTAGTTATCACTTATAATGCAAATCAAGTACGTACCAACAAAAATTACTTCAATTACTTTTTAATCCGTGTAAATTTGTTTACAAAAATACAAATAAAAAAATGTCATTTAATATGGATTAAAGTATTATAAAAATGTCATATTATGGTTTAAAAATATATAATAATTACATGATTGATATATTAGTATTATAAAAATGTCATAGTATAGTTTAAAAATATATAATAATAATTACATGATTGATATTTTATCATCAAGATATTCCTTAATAGTATAATAGCACTTAGATGTCAATAAATCAAACAATTTTCTTTTAAATATGCTTATGTTTTGCGTCTCCAGTATTGTCTTTGACAAATTATTATATATTTTCGGACCCATACCAAATACACCTTTTTTAAATAGTGCCAGTCTATGACGAGGCATACAAATTTTATTTTTGTTTCGCTGTCTTTCATAAAATTGAAACATGTTAGCATTATTTCTTATAAATAGCACAATTTCATAAATGTAAAGGCAGGGAAATGTCATAATATTAAATTTTATAAAATATGGTTTGCAGGAATCCGTTGATTTCAAATGGCACACAGATCTAAGACATTTCTTTTGCGCCCTAAAAATTCTTTCTCGCTCAGTACAGTTTCCCCAGAAAATAATCCCATAGCGCAAAGTAGACGTCACATGAGCATGATACGACGTGAGTACAGCTGCTTGGTTTACAACCTTGGATAACATGTATAAGGCATATGAATAACTACTTAATTTAGAGCATACTGTCTCGGCCTGTTTTTCCCACTTTAGTTCAGAGTCAACATATAAACCTAAAAATTTTGTAATCGGCGTGTCATCAATTTCATTATCTTTATAGGAAATATTAGATGTCAATTTTTTGAATTTATTAAATGTCATAATTTTAGTTTTGTCAAAGTTTATTATTAAATTATTAGCTTCAAGCCATTTCATTATATTATTCAAAGCTAAATTAATTTCTATCTCAAGTGATTTGCCCCTATCACCGATAAAAATGACTGTGCTATCATCTGCAAACAGGACCATTGGGTGATCAATAGCTTGTGGCAAATCATTTATATACGAAATAAAAAGCAACGGCCCTAGAACACTTCCCTGCGGTACCCCAAATTTAACATGTTAGTGTCCGATTGAAGCTCGTTCTTTGTCAATTAGCACACATTAATGGGCACAAACTTGACACAATTAACAGTTTCATCCCTCGACATTAACATCTACAGTGCACGTATGTTCAAATAGGCATTCATTCCAGCATTTCCTATTCAAGCGCTTTATTCCCTCCTGTCCTTATCCCACGGTAAGTGTGGTCGCCACAATGTGTAGTTTTCTTCGTCATCTCCTTTTCACACCTTTTGCACACATATCTTTCATCACAAAGTCCGTCCTCTGCTTATAAATCGGTCCACAAACTCAACATTTCTCGAAATACACATTTTGTCCGTAATTAATCTGCGACTTGTATCTACTACTTTCAAATTTTCGTCTTCACGTACAAATAACGGTAGTTTAATACTTGAGTGATTAAACGACAGCGAATATAATGTGTACGTGTCCCGTAGATACAAGCGACATCCTTGTCTCTCGGTCGAGTCATTCTAACGTTTATTGCTTTCACCACTTCAAAGGACGTCTCTACGAAAAGGACAACGAATAATTTCCTCAATCATACATTTTAATGCTCGCTATCTCTTCTGTACTCATTACGACACGATCAAAGGGCAGAATAACAAGTTTTTATATTAGTTGTTACAGACGGTAACTGGGCAGCTTTCGAGCTCTATTGCCGATTTCTTCAGTAGGTATACAGTACCCGCAGAGTGGCGGGCTAGAATGTCTCCCCATCTCTTCCCGTGAGTGTCGTAAGAGGCGACAAAGGGTAAAATACTAGAGGGCGGGCAGCAGCGCTTTCTGAGTAACTGCTACCTTAACACTGCGATACCCGAGACGCCTGCCAAGCGTGAAAGCGACTATGGCGAACCCGCTCATAATGAAGGAGACCGTTGTACGACAGTGGACGTCTACCAGCTGACGATGTGATTGTGAGGACAAAAAGAAACCCCCGATTTTATAAATATTGCATGTTCCTTTTGCTAAAATTTCTTACTTCGAGTGGAAAACGAACCCACATCCCCCGATTTTACGCAACAGGTGTGCATCCACTGTGTGTTCAGTAGTGGACAATCCGGCTGATACAGTACTATCCAGTACCAGGAATTTTGTTTTACGAGAATTTACTTCTCTATCTGTCTCAAAACCTGTATAAATTTGTATATAAGATTTTTTACAGTAGATTGAGCATTAATGGTGTCACAGGTATCCTCAGTATCGTGTTTACGCGAAGAGCGTCACGGCGCGCGCTAAGTGACGTCACGGCACCGGCTCGCACTGTCACGTCCCTGCCCAGTACTAACTGACGTCTAATCTATGTCACGCGCCGGATAAAGGATAAATCGGTGTCACGTAGCTCGTTAGTACTCGCCCCCTCCCCCCTCCTCTTCCCCTCCCCCGCGTCCCGTTCGACCGAACTTGTCGCGTTTTGCGATCTCACAGTGCTAGAAAGGACGCGGAGTGTACACCACTGAACTAAATTGTCCGTTACAAAAGGGGAATGGTGATTACTGCCAGTGCCAGTGGGACACCAGATAACAATAAAACGAGACAGATTAGTCAGTTTTAAATTAAGTATTTCAAGTTGTTTTGCCATTCATATTTTTTTCATATTAAGCAAATACGGTATTGTTCCATCATTCGTTACATGTGAAACCACATATTTTAGAGTTCTATTAAAACATCCTTTGCTTTGCACTCTATTTGTACGACATGATCAACTAATTCTGATCATTAGATAGGGGGGTATAAGCTGAACAATAGGCGCTTGCCAAATATTACAGACGTATGTAGATAATGTTACAACGGTGTCTGGGAGGTACGGATAGCAACCGCGGATTTCCCTCTGCTGCAATGTTGCATTCCTCACTTGCGTCATCAACGCCCGCCACCGGTTTAGAGAACCCTTGACCAAGCCGCCCAGCGGAACATCTCAAACAGATCAGAACAAGTCCACCGAAGTGTTCCGCTCCCAAATGTCATTTCACAATGTTTAATTCCCTTAGAGTAAGTAAAGTGTTACCTTCTCCAACTGTTGATGTATGTGCTTGGCCTGTTCGCCCTTGGGCAGCTGCTTCGAGCTGCGCAGCACCTCCATGTCCCGTAACTTAGCCGCTACCTCCTCCTCGCGAGCCTGACGCAACACAACAACACATTTCATCATTCATTACAAACAAATGGAACATAAAACCAGAACGCATTATTTGGTATCAGAGTGCGCGCCAGCGTCTAAAATACTACAAAATTATTATGGAATATGTATATAGGTACCGCTGCTCTGGTTTTTAATTCGAGATCAAAATGTAAACAAAGAAATGTCAAACTGTCTGAATACGGTTAGAAAATATAAAAAAAAAATGTTACGTTATCCGTAGCGGCTCCATAGCGAGGGGTGTCAATTTTCACACAAGTTGTTGCATTGAAATAATAACCAACCTGTTAACATTAACAAAGTTTCTCATTTTATAGTCACATATGAGTATGTGACTATAAAATGAATTAAACCATGGACCTGCGGCACAGCAGTCCATAGCTATAAGCGCTCGGCTATCAATGCTTTTGGTCCAAATATTTCTGTATAGCCTTTCATCACAGAGAAGGTACACCCTCTATGCCTTTCAGCGACACTTAAATATTTTATACCATCAATTTCTACTGACTAGTTTTATGGACGCCTTCAAACCAGTGTTGCGACTGTAACAGCTCGGATCCTTTCTACAGATCTTAATTTTTTAACATAAGCCTCCAGAAATAAATTTTACTAAGACTTAGATTAATGACCAGATTCGAGGGGGGGGGGGGGGTTCGAAGACTCCAACCTCCATAATACGAAAATAACCTTTTCGTAACAATAAACAGTTTTGTTTATTTGTAACAGAACACTAACGAAATTCAACAATAACAATTAAAACAAATAGCGAGAAAAACATTGGCATGTACATTTTTAACACAATAAGCAAACGTGGCATCTCGGCTGTAAAATGTCAGCAATCGTGCCATTATGGCCATTGAAAATTAAAAAATGTTACAAATTTTCTTTACGTTTGAATATATGCGTATATATGTACGCCCATAAAAAAGTATTTTATTATTTAATTCTATAGTACGTTGTGATGCCGATGCGGAAAAAAGGTTAATTGTAAACGAGAGCACAACGTATGCCCGAAGAGAAGGCGAGACCAACCGCACTACCGAGTTTATTGTGAACTTGCCACAAGTGTGACGTACTACGTTTTTGAGTACGTTAGCGAGAAAATTAAAAATTCACAACTCTTAATTATTTTATTAAAAATGCATAACTCTAGATTGATTCAGCTCCGTCTGGTGGATTATTATTATTGATTTATTTACATTTCTGAGCTGGAACTCATGTTTAGTCACCCAGACTGAACACACAATGATAATCACACTTAGAAGTTTTAGAATGTGAAAATCAGCAGCAAAATGCCGCCGTAAGCCGACAACTGGCTTAGTACGCCCGTACGCTCATACATGGATGGACAAAGAGTATACTGACAGAATCTGTTCAAAAACGACCTTCATGATATTATATCTTCATAATAATGTAAATAAATATAATAAGTTATTATTTTAATAACTGGTATAATGACACAATAAGATATTAGTACCATATTTATTTTAACATTTTATACATAATAAGTTGTCATCATGTAAGTATCTTCGTATCGAACTCCTTACGCGAACCTCTTTTTAGTGAGACATGTAGTTAAAGATTAATAAAAAAAATACAAAATAAAACACAGTATTGCGTTTTATTTTAGAATAGGTGTTTCATATAGCGTGGGCGACAAGATATATTACTTTACACAGTATGTACACAAAACTACTAAGGACACACTTCGAGGAATAAGTATTGAAAAATGAATATATTATTTCTTAAAATATTTTTCAAACTAAATGCTCCATCCATTTCCAAAATTAATAAAACTACACCAGTCAACTTTTTCCGCGATAACCCCTTTGTTTACATTTTTGATTTCGAAACAATTTTAATCAATGTGCAATTGACGGTTCAATTGCACTTTGGTTGGTTTGATGGCGCAGACAGACAAAAAAGTGTTCGCGTCTATAATGAGGAAGCGAAGGTAAATTCATCCGTCTGTTTGTTTCTTACTTCTTTGTCCATTTAGTTATTAGGTTTAAATTATGCACAAGGATATATATGTATAACGTACGATGGCTCTGCCGAAATAATGGTTCCCAAACTCAGGCATCTCCATGGCATTCTATTCTTTAACTTAAAATCTTACTTACACTGAAAAGGCCAAAAAAATCGTCAGTAAAAATTACTAATATTTTGTCAATGTTATCATTAACATCTCACCACCTCGGCCCTCACTACTTCACTCGCAAGATTTTAACCAGCCATCGCCTGACATTAAAACCTGACACAAAGCATTCCAAGAAGTTAAGTATTCAGTTCATCGACGATTTGTTGAACAAGTTCGCGAAGTTAGGAACGGAGTAAGAAGCTTATTATTTCCGAACTTCCGCCGGAACTTGGAATGGACTTTAGTATTAGCTAGCGACGCGCGGCGGCGGCGCGTGGCGCGATACCAGCCTCGTAGAATAAATAATAGCACTCTATGGTATACATCCGTGACATCGTCATCAATACTGTTATAAGTAAGTTTAGATGACATCGTTTTAGAACCTACTTCTCCAAAAAGTACACAAACAGGCATTCGAACTGCTGTTGCATATAAAAACAGGATGAATATCCACTTAACAACTTCTGAGATTGACTGTACACATTATTTTATGCAACCTGTGTATAGGGTAGTGAGTGATACTAACTTTACAGTGAGTGAGTCGTATATACTTGACTGTTCTCTTATCTCGGCCGCGCAGTGCCTGGCTACAGTGGACTAACGACATTAGCATTTCAATCATGGGAACAAGTTACTAACAAGTATAAAGCGAACATAACAATTATTACAAATTGACAACAACACGTACTCGATGTTATATAAAGAATACATCGTAAATCTCATTGCTATTCAATTTACATCTGTAAACTATACACTTATCAATCACACAACAAACAACAATCAAATTGAAAAAAGTTCTGATCCAACACCGTAGACTATCCCTCAGCGGTTTAGTCTCGACGGTACGCACGTCAGCAGTGTTCAATAAGGGTTGTATCGGGTCGAGAGCAATAGTCTCGCCGCGCGCCGACACCTACCTCTCGGTGCAACTTGTCCACTGTTGTCTACTCGACTCGACTAGACTCGACACGTCGCGTCGATATCGTGCATGTGGATCTAAACATCTCCTGCCCTCTCAGCCTGTCTCTTAGATTAGAGCATAGGTATAAGGTGTGATGATATACAGAATAGTTACCTATATATAACTATAACCATACTCCAATCAAACAACACTATATTTAATAAATTTCTTAAAGCTTAAAATATTATCTCAATAATAGAGCTATAAGACAAGCAAAAAAATAAATATTTCTATCTGTTAAATAAATCCAACATGTTCATAAGTATTTACGCTATAATATGCGATTGAAGATGATATTTAAATAAAATAAAATTGTTCTGATAGAAGTGTATAGACGTCTGGAAAGAACTCGGCTCGCATACAGACGAGTTAGAGCTATGAGGTAGCAGTAAAACGTTGTTTTACTCAGTACGTCCTATTTAAAGTACGGCGCACGGTACGGACCACTGAGACGGTATAAATTCAAGTTTACGAGACACGCGCACCATCTGCCTGCTTCCTTAGTGCGGACACGAATACTAAACAAACGTAGGAACTGTTCCCTCAGTAGACATGCTACACAGCGCTGCAGCGCGACAGGACCAGCCATGCCCTCCTCTATGTAGGTAACCCCACACTCCACGTGGACCGTTACACTCTTAGTTCAGCACCTATGTCTTGTGATGCAATACTGTCTCTCAGACGTTATTATATCTATATTTTTACGACATCCGACCGCCACGCTCGCACCGCGCCGGCCGCCTCGTCGCCGCCGATACCAACGGTGAAATATGCGCTACTAGAGAATTATATTTAGGGCCGAATGAGATGGCAATGTATGGTGTATTTTTAAGCTGTGTGTTTGGTATATTTTTAAGCACTAGCAGTGGAAATTGCCTTCTAGTTCTTAACCAATCAAGTAAATTAAGCAATCTTCACTGCGATTTTAAGTCACTACTTGGGTGGGTGACCGCGCATTTAATACTGAGCGCTTTCGTTGGAGGGCACGTAAAGCCATCGGTCACAGATGTTGCTAAGGATGGCAGTCGTTATAGCACTGTAGTATGACAATTTGCGAAATTCTCCCTGGCTAGCTACCATCTTCAAGTAAAAAATCTAGATTATGCCTTTTTACAATCTTGGACCACATTATTAGCCGTAAGAAAAAGGCTGCTCTATGGTGCTAGACACTGTAACACTTGTTGACAAAGTAGGAAGTTAAAACAATTTAGAAGAGGAATCAGCTTAAGAATACGGTGCTACTAAAAAGTACCCTTTATCTTCATATGACTGAAAAATTTGTCGCTCTACAAACTTGCTATCTACAAAATGGGAACTAGCCACTATTCGCCTTTGTGGAAATCTATATTCAATAATTGAAATAAGTGAATGAAATTCCCGTGACACTCACGAGAATTTAATTCCTCATACTTTTAAATGTTATAAATTAACCGGCAAAACACTCACGTTAGGGATCAAATACGTTTCGCGAGTTTTGACTTCTCTCTTTATCTTTCGAGCATATCAGATGCTCATCATCAAGACGAGTGCGCAGGTCCGTCTGCGAGCAGCTAATGAGAAAAAGCAGCTTCACCAAACGTAACGTGAGTGTTTAGTGGGTTCGTTTATATTATTTATATATGAAAGAAAATATTCATATTCACTGTAGTTATAGAAGCTTAATGATCCAGACGAGTCGTCGGTTCCCGTCGTATCGGTGTCGGTACTATCGAAAATTACTTTATATATCATAGCATCGCGCCGTTGTAGCCACACCCACGTTTCGTCGGATAAGTTTCGGTCACAGATAATATGGGGGAGCTTATTGCCAACTATCGGGAACATTTCCAATTAATTATGTCAAAAAAGCGTATTCAGAAGACCTAGATCGGACAGTCCAGCCCTGGGACTGAACTCAGGACCTCGAGAATCCAAACTACGTTTTACTCCACTCGAACAACAAATCGGAGAAACACTCATTAATCACAATACAATAATTTACAAAAATGTATTAAATGTCCGACAAAAAACAACGTGTCACAGAACAAAAATATATAGAATTCATACTGCGATATTAAAATATAGAACGTACGTACCCTGAATGTAGAGCAGCAGTCAGAATTCACAATTTAATTAAATCAGAAGTGCAAAATGCACTGAAGCCGGCGCACCATAAATTGTAAAGAACTAATATTCTACAAACAGCAGCGACTGCACACGAATCGGAGATAGTAAATCACAGCGCTGCGTCATAAACGCCGCACTGCAAACACAAACGCACAGAAAATGCGCGAAAACGCACCGCCACTGCCGCAGCGACCAACAAACGCTCACGGAAATGACCGTCGGGAAACTAACACAAAACTACGCGAAGAGCACCACAATATTTCATTGCTGCGCTATAATCCTAGAAAATTAATTCTCCAAATTCAAATTTAATCTTAAGGCCCAGTCGTTAAGAGCTGTTTTAGTGACAAAGCCCGCGTGTTGATAAACCATTTCAGAAGTGGGATTTGTATCCCACTTCTGAAATGATGACAAGAGATGGGACAGAAATATTTTCATAGATTCAGAAATAGATCCGAAGCCGCGGTGAACTACGATAGTCGACGGGATTTAATTTTGGTTAGATCATTTCACTTCCATATACGGCACAAGACAATTCTAAGAGCACTTGCGTTACTAACTAACATACGTACCTCTAGCTCTAAGCAGTTTGTGAAAGTCCTCCAATTGTTACAAGTAGTCGGTAACACATAATTAATTGTTAGGATAGATTCTGTAAAATGCCAAAATTTATATTCGGAGTTAAATTGTTAAGTTCACAAATATTGTTAGAACATAACAAGAGCTCGTAACAATACTTGTAGAGGTACTGAAATATTCGTAGAACAATGCATATACATATTCCCTTTGAGTCTCGTTACTGGAAATTCCTCCGTTCCAAGAGCGGGAAGCGGCGGCATTTCGCCGAAGATTTACGATAAACTAACTTTGAAAGGAATTGCTTAATTTATCACCCGCGTAATTACACAAATAATTTGTTTGGCACAACTCGTTCATATCTCATTGTTATTCTTACAAAGGAGATTTGCAATCATTCTAGGACTATTTGTATGTTTTTATTAACAATTATATTGTTTTTAATCCGCGTAACAAGGGTATTGCTGAACGAACAGGTAAGTTTTCCTACAATCAACGGAATATATCATAGTTGAACTCAGTGTGATATGTCTAACAATATGACAGATATATTTATAAACATGTACGAGTAAGATCTGTAATGTTGTTTGACGTAAAGACCGCCCGCCCTAGCGTGAGTCGATATAAACAACCAAGCTTTCACCAACTTATTGCCGCGCTGACAACACCAATAATCGTAAGCAGGGTGATGATGACGCCTTCTCGCTTACACATACCGACTACTGAACACATGTCTCGCTCTAATCGCAGAGTGATGAGAGAAGAGGTCGTTACTAAATGAAGTCGAACGTGTAAAAGATGTCGACGAAGCTTTTACTTCAAACTGACAGGAGGATAAAAGGATTGTAATTTTATCTTTATCTATAAAGCGGCCTTCATTAGCGATCTTTTCAATTGAGTGGAACAAAAAGCGATTTTGACTTAATAATGTAACTTTATAAGCTTAAAAATTCAATGGAATTAAATTACGTGGCAGTCGATTACAAGCCAGCAGATTTTAGTGTACAATGAAATTTACGATTACGCACACAACTCGCTCATCTCAAGATTTCTTCTATAAACAGTGTAAACGTCACGATGTGATGATGAATAAATCGTATTGTTTACATTCCGTGTGGCTTTCTCACAGATACAACAAAGTGTCACTATTTCGGTGTGTCCCGAAATAGTTTAGTAATTACGTGTCGGGCATCGCACCGTGACGTCACCGCGCCGTGCGCCTCATGTCGCTGAGGAGGCATTCACGCCGGCTTCAGGGATAATTAATCAAAGTCGACAATGCGACCCGGCCACTATCAACGTATTAATTGAAGCAAACCATTCCTAAATGACCATTTCGTACATTGAGCCTGTAAATTAATCTATAGCCTGAACAACATCTTCGACTATATCATCACTTACCACCAGGTGAGTTAGTGGTCAAAGGATTGCCTTTAAAGTATATACCTAGTCCGGCCATAAGTTCTGTTACAAATGAAAATACATTGTCTTTTTAAGTAATGTTATATATTCAGCAAAAAATAAAAACAGTATTCTATTCGAAATAATCACCTTTGCCTTTTATACAGGCCTTTAATCTGTCTGGCCGCGAATCTATGGATTTACGCACTGTTTCCATGGGAAATTTCGGCACTGCTTGCTCCATAGATTTTTTAAGAAACTCAATATTGCCGACTAATTTAGAGCAAGGCATGTCCTCTAAAACTGACCATAATTTGTAGTCTAAAGAGTTGAGGTCTGGGCTAGATGAGGGCCAGTTCAAGCCAGGCTTGGGTAGTTCGTGCCTCAAAATCAAAGTCAAAGTCAAAATCATTTATTCAATTTAGGCGTCTACGACGCTCTTATGAAGGTCAATTACAAATTTTAGTATTGAAATATTCTACATTGTACTGCCACGTTCAGCAAATAAATTGTATAGAGCCACTGCGAGAAGAACGGGCAAGAAACTCGGGGCCATTCTTTTAAACATCTTTTAACAATGTATTACATACATACTATATAATAGAGTTATTACAATATTTGTTTAAATTATGTAGGTGAGAGGCAATAGCTTGGCGGAGGCGGAATTGTCCAGGCATTTTTGTCGTTTAAGTAATCAGAAACTGTGTAGTAGGATTTTTTAATCAGTATGTTTTTCACATGCAACTTGAATTTCCCTTCTGTGAGCGTTGTAATATGTTTAGGAACTTTATTATAAAACCGCACACAATTACCTTAGAAGGACTTTTTATTTGTCTTTGCTAATCTAAAACCTGGCACCGCTATTTTATCCTTATTCCTAGTATTGTAATCGTGATTGTCACTGTTTAATTTAAATTTACTCAAATTTTTACGAACATACATAATATTTTCAAATATATACAGACTTGGTAAAGTTAAAATATCAATTTCTTTAAAAAGATCCCTCACAGATTCCCTAGGACCCATTTTATATATGGCTCGAATTGCACGCTTTTGTATGATAAAGATTGTCTCTATCTCAGCAGCAGTTCCCCACAGCAATACGCCATACGACATAATACTGTGGAAGTACGCGAAATAAACTAGGCGAGCAGTAGCTACGTCTGTTAACTGTCTTATCCTAAGAACTGCATATGCAGCAGAACTAAGTCTTCCGGAGAGATCATGTATATGTGGATCCCATTGTAAAGTGGAATCCATTTTGATTCCCAGGAAGACTGTCGCTTTGTCAATAGGGAGTTTATCTGGGCCAAACTTTATGTTTGGTTCAACATAAGGAACATTTGGTAAAGAAAACTTGCCTTGTGACAAGAGTGCAGAGTGCAGAGGCAGGTGCAGAGTCCTGCTGGAAATTCCACGGTACATGTTAAAACAGTGTTTTGCTGAGAGATTTCACAACACGATCCAAGAATGTCTCTTGATACACTTTGGCTGAAGTTTTCACTCTTTTTTCACAAAAAAGTAGCTTTGTGACGCCTTGATAAGACACGCCCCACCAAACCATCACTGAGGATAATGACCACGTTGTACCTTTCCGACCACCTGAGCAGCTTCTTGAGAACTGTGAGCGTACACTTTATCATTTTGCTTATAGTAGTGCTCTTCAATCGCGATTTTTTTTTCATCGTTAAAGAGGATATTTCTGTGCCCTTCACCTGCGTATCGCGACAGAAAGCGTTTTGATCGATCCGCTCTCTTTAATTGTCAAGATTGATTTAGGGCATGTCCTGTACATCGCCGATAAGCACCGAGCTTTAGGTCTTGTTTTATCATACGCGAAAGAGTCCTAGCGGGAATTTTCATTTCTCGCGATAAGATTTTTTGCTTCCTAATGGGATTCTGGCTTTAACAGCCTTTGTAGTTCTAACAGGACGCCGGGCACCCCAATCTTGTGCGGCGATAACTACAATCCTATTTTCTTTAGCACCCCATCCCATATTGTAATTTGATAATGAACACGAAAAATGTGAATTGGCGCGAAATCGAAAGAAGTTATTAAAATATATTTTTTTTATAATGCGTTCCAAATTCAAATAATTAAAAAGTTTAAAAAAGAAAAGTTTTGTGAACAGCATTGGCCGGACTAGTTGTAAGTATATACTCACTAAACGTTTCTTATCGTGATATTTCCATGCATGTGTTAGCTCCAATTATTCAATTTGCAGCGTACCTAGCCTGTTTCTACGCACCTACGAGTATGTACCGACGAACGTTGTATAGATATTATTTCGATGTTGTGTTTCGCGTGAAACACAGAGTATAGAAACGCTTGTTACACTTTCATAAATGGATACCTTCATTCACCGGTTGTTATTATCTGTAATGTTACTATTCATGGTGTCATGATAACTTTATTTAATTCAGATGTATAAGAGGTTTTCCCGCGAACTGCAATTATTTAGTATACTACACAAATATGTCAATTTCCCTTTACATTTTATCTCAAAGATGTAAAAATATTCAAATAGTTTGCAGTGATCGTGGTCACGGGATGACTAAACGGTTTTGTGTGTCACTTGAGTTATTAAGGAATTATTAATTTCATATTTAATCAACGTTCCCCATTTACAAAATATTTGATCACAGTGTCCAGAGGTATTTTAGATTTGTGTCGGCCATAGGATTTCATTAATTTCATGTCACGATCCCAAGCAGATGCCAACTTGCAACTATGCTAATTGCCAACCATCATCACCATTGAAATTTGGGTATTTTTTTTTTTTTTTTTTTATGCCTGATAGGTTAGCCTTTGACCACTATCTCACCTGATGGTAAGTAATGATATGGTCAAAGATGTTGTTCAGGCTAACCAAGAAGTTAGATTTCAATAGCCTCGCGTAACATTCTTGACATAAACCAAGTAGCTCTGACGACGATTAGTGGATTATTGAACCGAATGTAGTGGTTGGGTTTGTCCTGAGCATGTTCCCAAATGTTTATATATATTTTTATTTTATTTTACAAGGAATACAAACAGCTGCTAAGACAATGATATAGCTAGGAGCCTAGGAGAATGTTGGTACACAAGAGCCTAATAGTATTCACTTATGGAAACAATATTATGTAAGTGTCCTGAATATTATAATAACGGATCAAAATATATCCATATTGGTAACAGAATAAATATTATATATAAATAAATATTATAAATAAATTATTACAATCTTATTCCATAATATATCATATTCATAGATGTATGATATTTAACCTAGAAGTGAAGTTCGATCATTACTATTTGAGTCACACCGTCATAAAGATATAGCATAGTAGAAAGAGAGGAAGTAGGCCATCTCCGGCCCAATCCGCGATATAATTACCTACCACACTTGTCTGTCTCAGGGTTGCCACTTTTAGCAAAATTTTAATTCAGTGCCTAGAAATTGGCAACGGCCGGGAAGATGTGTTTTTTACTTATGTTGTGTGGGTTCAGGGTAAGTGAGGTCGGTTCTACCTAAACCATGATGAAGCCTTTTACGATGATAGAAAGAGCGACAGAAGATACCTATGTGGTTGCGGGGCCGACGCGGGGCGGTGATGTGTACGAGTACCTACGGTAGTTTACGTGAGTTTACTGATAGTACTGTCAACCAATTCACTAGTTTAAAGCCCGGCCCTTGCCAAAGATGACACAACTCTGTATAGCTAATTTAGTGATTCAATAAAGTTTAACAATAGTTTTCCTAACAAATACAGAAATGTATTCAAGATTCAGAACAGTACTATTTATTAAAAAAGCGCCGTTTCGAACACGCCCATATGTAAGGTTTCGTAGTTCATGTGTAGTTAGTGCGTTAGTTTTTTATTGTTTGTAAGAACTTATTATGTATTAATAGAGTGATATAAGTAATGGAACGACTTTAGAAGACTCAGTAACAACTCGAGTATATTCGCGTTATAATAATGTTGCAAGTGGGAAGCCGTGTTCTCTACCTACCCCTTCGAGAAACCGGCGTGACTTCGTGTATGTATGATGTAACACATATTAATGTGAAGCTTATCGTTACATCAGTATCAATTATAGCTTCTCAATGTGATTCCCGAGTGTTCCTGAGAATGGCGTCGTCGTCAGTGTGATATACACACAGTAGAAAGTGCACCCTCGAATAATAACATAACAACGTCAGATACAGACGCACAACGCGATTAACTATATCACCTTTATGGTGATTGCGGCTCGTCCCGACTCCTACCTACCCTAGTGCGCAGATTACATAACAGTTAGTGAGGTCTCCCCTCGCGCGAGTACACTAACTATCGCATCGCCTATGTATAGTGCACACGCGATAGCGGCGCGGGAATATGTCGGGGAGCGAGCCGTTAATGCGGCGTGCGATTAGGATAGGCTTTAACTAACGCTAACCAAGCGCTTTATGACGTCACGAACACCAGCGTAACGCGCCGCATACTAATTACTTAATTACGATGAAGATTATTAAAAGTAGAACCTCTCGTTTATAGCGTAACGGAATGTTTAGTAAACGATTGTTTCTTTTGTATGTAAAAAAACCGGCCAAGTGCGAGTCGGACTCGCGCACCGAGGGTTCCGTACGAACCTGTAGGTATATCAGTAACAGTTATGTTATTTTTATTGCTAAATGAAATCCATAACATTTTAAAATTAGTAATTTTTTTTTTAAATGATGTTATTAACGATTACTTGCAACATTATTATTATGAAGTGATGAACTAAAGTGTTATGGTTTTCGCAATTTTTCCTTTATCTATGCTATTAGACGTTGCTTCGTACCAAATTTCAAGATTCTGAGTTCACGGGAAGTACCCTGTAGATTTTGATTCCATTGCGAGTGTCGAAAATTTTCGGCATAAACGGCTGTATCTATTGATTGCGTTGGCTTAGAAATTATATTTTTTCAGAGCTCCAAGGGACAGTATTTGATACGAATTTCAACTTGATAAATCCACGCGTTCCTGAGAAAAAAGGGTCTTGACAGACAACAAAGTGATCCCATAAATAAGGTTTCCTAACACCTTTAATCCTTTTTTTTATAATATTTTACATCGTTACCTATGTCGCAGACAACTCGTATAATGCGGCGTCATATAGGTATCTATAATTCCCCTTTAACGTATAGCCGTATAGCACACACACACACACGCAAAGACACTGCAGCCGGAATGCCATTATTATGGTCAACATTTAGCCTGATTGAAGTCGCTGTTTAATAATATTTAAACGTGGGATGTTTTTTTTTAATAATAGTGATTATATAAAACTTCGAATAAAAAACACTACGCTTAAGAATAACAGAGATAACGGTATTAATGAAAAGAGAGCGTGTATTTGTTATATTAGATAGCTTGACGCTTCAGTAGGGTCGCGGGGAGGAGCGCGCGCCGACAGAGCCATCGCCGTGTGCAGGCGAGCCCTCGCGGCTAAACACACTGCAGGGGGTAGGAAGGCATCACCAGGTGAAAAGAAGGGTATGTCGGTATGTCACAGTATCTCGAATGTGCAAATAGTTTGAACATTTATCCTTCCACGCTTTAGTGGTCAGCGTTGAGGAACACAACAGCATCCAGAAATCCAAATTGATCAACAAAAGGCCGTAAAAGAAAAAAAAGGTTTAAATGCAGATTCAAAACTACATTTTTAAACGTTATTAGCAGTATTAGTTGGCAAAATAGATTATACATAACATGCCGAAAACATATAATTTAAAATTCATACCTAGATTAGTTTTTGAGATCGAACCCTTAATAAAAGAAAGTCTAAAATTAACAACTTTAACAGCTTTCAATTTTTTTTATATAAAACAATATAAAACTTTATTTATATACTTTGAGAATGACAGCTCCCATAGGTATGGTGCAAAAGTTTTGTTTTTCAGCTGACTTGTTATTTATTGGAACCCCATAAAAATAAATTAAATTAATATTTAGTCCAATGTTTATCTTTGGGCCTCCATTTCACACATAATATTAAATTTCCTGGTTAGCAAACACATTCCGCATACGAGCTAGAGACATATGGACGGACAGATAGCGGAGCAATTGGGTACGGAACCCTAAAAACGACAAAACGACGCGCGGCCGCTCCAATATTGTACTTGTGGAATAGCAGGTAGATTATCGCATTAGAGAATGCGATTCGATATGACAATATGCAAACGTTTATTTGCATGTTACATTACTCGGGTGAATATCAAATGAGCCATCGTACACCTACCTCTACGTTTCGTATAATGACGTATTCTACAATGTACATGATACGGTATTTTACACTTCTATTTACGCGTACTAAACGATATTAGCATCAAAATTACGACAACACCGTACTCACGTCATGTTAAATGTCACGTAGTAAAGTGTCATTCACGGAAAAAATAACAAGGGTTAAGGGTTAGTCGCTACGCTAGGCATACTTGTACCTGAACAGCCGTGACGTCACTCGAGCGTCCCTAGGTGACGTCAGAGGAGTAGCGGCTGCCAAATTACCGCCAAACGGGACACTTGCATATTGTAACAAACCACGTTACAACCATTTATTGGGGATCGGCTAACCATATTACGCACAAACAACACAATCGTTTACGATCAACATACCTATATGACGCATGTCATTATTTAACTTAATATAGTCTGCAAAATGTTCATATTACGACATGTCATGCTAAGTGCAGATTTACCTGATAGGTACTACGTAAACCAAATAAATTGAAGTTGACTTCCTTTTCTAATTTATTGTAAGGGCCTCGAGCGGCACGCGGCGGTCCCCCTTCCGTCCCTTCAAAATAAAAGAGAAATGACGTCACAGGTACAACTACACCACGTATACCTAAGAGCTAATCGCTCGAGCCGAGTGTGACATACAGGATGCTATCTTTTTATTTTGCCGGATTATAAATGTGTGCTTAAATACACTTTTAAGGTTTCAAAAAAGTAACAATGTTCTTCGTCGTTTTCAATCTGATAGCCATTAATAACAATAATAATGTTTATTTGCGTAAAAACAAGGTAACAATGTAATAATATGATTAAATAATTACATCTATATAGTTGATAGATAGAGGGATGTCCGTGCATGATTTTTGCCATTACAGCATGCAAATTATTAGAATATCTCAACGTCAATTATACTATAATACTAATGTCAAGATTAAGATTTATTTTATTTCATAAATGTTTAATTTCATTAATTTTAATTTAAACGACAAAAGTGCCTCGATCGTACTCGTGCCGCCCCCGCCTCGTTGTTACCTATGTTATGTAAATAAATATTATTTATTAATTGCAAAGTTTTTTTTTATTGCTGATACGCTAGCCTTTGACTACTATTTCAGCTTCTGGTATTATCCGGTAAATAATACGAGAGTCCTAGCCGGTTACTAAATAATAAGTAATCGAAGATGTTGTTCAACCTAATCTAAATGTACTTACTTAGTTATATAATCCTTCTTTTTCTGAATGTGGCAGTAAAATTTAATCTTTTACGCGACACGACGCCTGTGTGTATGGAAATTGACGCCTCGGGGTGCGTTGTATGGACACGGAAGTAATATGTTTCGTAAGCATCATGCTCACTGAGGAAGCATTAAGTCTGGGGCTTTTTCATCTTTATCATTTCCTAGCTGATTGGAATTGTTTATAAACAATAACGTGTTCCTGTTGACAATTTTATGATACTTATACTTAATAATAAATAATACATAAAATCCGTCCAGATCAAGTCCAACACACTACTAAATTGTGGTAGGTACGTACTTGTTGACCAAAATAATCGTTATTTTTATATACACGTATACTTACAAACAGGGACCTTATTCTAGGTTTCAAGGTCTAATTAGAATTGTAATGAAAATAGTTTTGATATTGAAATTAGAAGTCCATTATAGGGATTTTTTTTCAGAGAGAAATTACGCAACTATATTCATCTAAATTACCATTTTGTTAAACAAGGAGTCCCCAGTTCGGTGTCCTTAGGTTGAGTCAGACTCATAATGTAGAAAACAAGTTTAGTTTTTATTGTTCTATTTATAGTTCATACTATATTCTCACTAAATGTGCAGCTTGCGTGTATTACTGTTTTAACGGTAGCATAAAATAACTAAACGTAAAATGGTATAAACCACTGAAAATCACTAAGTAGAAATGCGTTACATTGTAAGCGGAAGTCAGCCATTTGTATGTATTTGTTAATTGTGTTGGTAACAGATGACGAATGTTCCAATTGGCGAGGTTCGGGTAACGGCTCGTCTCGCGGGACGCCACCGCCGGCCGGCCGACATCGCATCGCTGCGAGGGTGCGCGGTGCTTACTCACTATTGTTAGCAGCGCGAGGCATTCATCCTGTACATCTCTAACAATATAATAAGGGGGCCTACTTTCTAACATGTACGAGGAAGCGGTGCCGTCAAATAAGTATCATAAAGAAAGCTTTCTTGACTTTCAATTCGATAACCCAAATAAGTGAACATTGTATGATGTCTAAATTATCTACAAATATTTTGAAATAAACCTATGTATTTTGCTTCAACCGAAAAATATCGCCTCAAAATAGTTTTATAATAATGCAATATTTCCTCTGTGTCGCTTTCAATACATCCCTGAGTGCCTTGTCCAGTTATTTGGTTTAGTCTATACAAAATTGGAAAATATTGAATCCTTTAAAGATTTTAATATTTTGATGTTACCAATAAAGCCTGCTACGCGGATTACACTACAAAACTACAAATATACGAGAGGAAAAATTTAAGTCATGTGCGGGATTCGAACCCGCGTCCATCCATCCCTTTAGCCGGGGTATACTCTAATTAATTGAGCTAACATGACAATAAGTCATAAGTCATTACTAAAACTTTTCCTATCGTTCTTTACCATTGTATCGGGATGGAGCGACACGTATAGTGCAACTTGCGTTGTACTACAAACAAGATCAATTTTGTAATTAGTTTTATACTTGTAAATGATGACGTAACCTCATTATTTTAATATTGTTATGTTTGCAATAACGCCTGCTATGCGGATTACATTACAATATTACAAATATACGAGAAAAAAATATTTTTTTTTTGTTTAACTTAATTTTTTATTAGCTCAATTGGTTAGAGCATACCCCGGCTAAATGGGTGGATGGACGCAATGTCGAATCCTGCACATGACTTAAATTTTTCCTCTCGTATATTTGTAATCCTTTAAAGATGTTATGATACAGTACAGACAGAGCACTTAATTTAAACCAAAGAGTGTCTTTTACAATTAGTATAATTTGTGTGTAGCGCGTTAGATGTAGACTCGCGGGAGTGCCGCCCCGCGGATACAGGATGCAGGGGAGGTCGCCCGCGCCTACTGTACATGCTGTACGATACTTCGGTCACTGTGAAGTGAGAGGTACACTAATCGTAGTACTTGCATGTCGTGTACTTCAGAGGAATACAAGTTAAATTATCGAACATTTCGATGCTCGAAAAAGAACTATACAATAACCATAGCGCAAGTTCGTGGCTGGACGATAGTCATTCAAAAGGTTAATCTAATTTGTGTAATTACTTTAGAGTACGAGTAATAAACGCAAAACCATTACACGTTTATACCATAAAATAATATGACATTATCCATGTTTCGCTATTCAGGTCAGTTGTAAAGCAGTTGCCGTGTTTCGCGGAATATGGCGACATTAGATGATATTTGCACCGCGCGTGCATCAGCCTGCTGCTGAAGCTGGCGCTCGCCCAAATGGTACCCAGCGTGAAGTGTCGCCTCTACTCTATTCAAACACTTATAATTATATAATGTTGTCTTAGGTTTTCGCGATTATTACACATGGTAATTAAACAACTTAAAACGGTTTAAATCGCGTATATTTATCATTATTTGGATAAATTAATTTAAAAATTAGTGCTGACAGTCATCCCGTGACCACGATCACCGCAACGTGTTTGAAACGTCGCGCGTCGGGACAAAAATAATGATAAATATACGTCATTTACACCGTTTAAAGTTGTTTATCTTCTATATAACTTATACTAGTGCCCGACTTTACTGTACAGCATGTTGCAACGGACCCTACACTGTTATACCTAAAGTTCTTAAATACACTTACTTACACCGATATGTAAGTTTTTTTACATTTCTCTGTACTCTGTCTTCACTTAAATTAAGAAGTGCTGTTTATCTTATACACATTTTCCTCCAGTGGCATTTCTATTCTGTGCCGAAGAAGCAGCTGACAACAATCCGGAGTACAAAATTTTGCCCATAAATTGACATAGTCTATATTTTATGACTCTCAAATGGGGTCTTTCAATATTAGGTGCTAAATAGAATCGTTTTTTATTTAATTTATAGTCTAGCCTTTGACCACTATATCACCTAATGATAAAGTGATGATGTGGTCGAAGATGTTGTTCAGGCTATCTCGATTGGAAGCAATGCTGGCTGAGCGGTAATAGCTATGGACTGCCGCGCCGCGGGTCCCTGGTTCGATCCCCACCGCGGGCTTGAGCTTCACCGCACGGGCATTTTGCGATTGCCCGCCTGGCTAGCTACCAACCTCAAGTAAAAAATCTGTCGCCAAGTACCTAACGGTATGTTCCGGCAGCAGTCCTTGAGACCCAGTGAAATTACAGGCACATGAGACTCAACAACTATGTCTCAGGTGACGGGCGCATTGCAATTCGTGACTTGTGACGAAATGCATCTGTTATAGGCAGAGGTTAGGCCGCTTAACATCAGGTGGGCCTCGTGCTTGATCTGACTTTGGTTCTTTGCCGAATATCCACGTTCCGGATTTTATCACGCAAAGAAACTCCGAGCATAGCTCTCTCCATAGCTCGTTGAACGACTCTGAGCTTGTCCATAAGGGCCACAGTTACAATTACCAATAGCCTACCAACATAATAATTTTATTTATATTAAACATGAAAATTATATTATAAACACAAGGTGGATGTTCATACACTTGAGGACAACATGTTTTGCCGGCCAAGACGTGCAAAATATAGAGAATAATAAAAAAAATTACAAAAGTACTATAGTCTATTTTTTTAACAAACAAGTACTGAGTATGTCTCTCGCACATTTCCGATATTGACAGAGTGAGATGGGTCATTGCCGTCATTGGTCAATGCTTTTGTTCTTGTTTTGAAATTTTTAAGGCCCGTTCATATTGAATACATCTAAAATTTACTGCAGATAAAATACATTATTATTTTATGATTTGAATTTGCATACTTAGTATATTCGTAACAAAATGTTCTGTTCGCGTTAAATGATATGAAACAATATTGTAATAGTATATATATTATGCACTAGAACATATAAGTTAAATAACTCTACTACAATTCTGGTAATCTTAAAAATTATCGTCATCCTTCTGATGAACTTTCTGCAGATACGTCAATAATAAATAGCCCTAACATATTTTATACATGATGGTCGACTCCGTACATTATTGTTTCTATCTTAGTTATGACATAATTGAGACATGACCACCATTGTTATCTATCCACTTAGCTACTCTTTGTAACAAAAAAGTTCAAAATTGATCAATTTTACAACTTTTGTATTTCCTGCCACGTAGCCCTTCACTTAAGACCAAACGAGTTCAATTGGGTTGATCTCACAGTGATACGTCGTGCTTTGTTCAATTATAAAAGTAATGGTTATAGTTATTTTACTAATAAACTAACTGGACTGTATTTAAATTAACTGGGTCTTCTAAACAATATAAGACAGAAACTGCTCGCAAACTCACAACAACATTTTCGAGCAAAGTCAAGTTCCCTAAAATACATATTATGTATTTTTCTACAAAACCTGTTTTTGATTAAGTTTAATTTATATTTAAGAAGAAAAGTTTGGGCAGCGTATCTATACTAAATTTAACAAAGGGTCACACATGTGTCAAAAGTGAGTTCTTACAAGCTTTTAATTTTATATTGCGATTGTCGCCGGCGCCGGGTAAATAACTATTTTCACACCATATTTTTTTATCAATACGTTAGTAGGATGTCTTACTGCAGTTAATACAATTCTATTTTTAAATACCTATTGGCTATTGGTACCTATTGGCTCAATTTTACTGCGATTTTTTACTGAAAAATAAACTTGGGAGGTGTCAAGGGACACCCGGATGGAACGAAGTTCCTTTCGATTAATTAGTGAATGAACTGTATTTCTTTTTAAGTTATAATAATATTTTTCTATTATTAACTAGCAGACCACCCGAATTCGCAAGGGTATTAAAAAAAATATTATACACTCACATAAACCCTTCTATTTGAGCCAGGTTACTAAGAAAAGAAAATAATAAAGAATGTTTGAATATAATTATTTTAATGAACTTTTATTTATATATTTTTTGTTCTAATGTTTTTTTTTATCACGCAAAATCATTGCGCAGTTGGATAAAAACTATCCTTAGTCTTTCCCCATGTCTTAAACCATTTTCATACCAAATTTCATCCTAATCGGTCCAGTAGATCGGTTATCGAGCAAAACCATTAACCTCTTTTTGCGCAGTTGGATAAATACTATTTTATGGCCTTCCCCGTGTCTGAAACTATTTCCATACCAAATTTCATCCTAATCGGTCCAGTAGTTTCAGAGCCTATTAGATACAACCAAACAAACAAAACGGCTTACAACTATATAGCAAAAAGTTACAACTTTTGGTCTTAAATTTTTCCGTCTAACCCTTTTTCGCAACGCGCGATATGGAACTACGATCCAAAAAAGTGAATTTAGTTCCGAGCGGCGCGGCGCGGCGGCGTGCTGTCACTGCCATACAAATAAATCACTAAGCTGAGCTTTGTTCTTATCGCTCGAGGAAGCGAAACGTAACTGCAATTACACCGGCCTACGACAAATAAACAAACTTTGCAATGTTAACATTTCAATCATAACAATCCTTATCACAGCAGAAATAGGGATCATATAAAATTTTTGGCGCTTTTGTAAATTTAGCCAGATGTGTAAGAAAACGCAGTGCAGTTATGTGTAGTGATATTCGAAAATGTAGTGTATTAGTGGAGGTTAAGGCGTTAGTTGGCGTGTGCGCGAGTGTTGGCCGCGGGCCAGGGAAGGATGTTAGGTCGGAGTGACAGCGGTGCGGCAGTTCGAGTCCGGTCCAGTGTTGGGAACAAGGGGGGTTGCTTTGTGTCAGCTCGGCGGGAGTACAGCACACGGTGTGCAACGGGCACGGTACAATTGCTTTAATGACCATTCAAATGGTAAATCAAACATTTTTCATTTAGATCACTGGAGAGGAGAGTAAATTGGAGAGTCAAAGGAAATACTAACGTAATTAAAAGTTGATGGTGTTGCCCACAACAGCACCAGGGCCTCTACTCTAATTCGACGAAGAATTCGAACTTCGGGACCGAAAGATAGGTAACCGCAAAACGCGTATTGATTTACTTTTGTTTAACTTCGTTCGTAGCATAGACTTGCAAGCATTTGCTTTTGTAGATTCTGATTAACATTTTTTTTTATATCAGATTCGAACGGTTGTACATTTTTTAAATATGGACTTCTATTATATTCGTTTGCTTATAAGTAGTCATCGAGAAACTTAAGTAGTCAACGTTGAATATGCAGACAGAACACAAATACTAAGAGAATATAAATTCCTATGGAGAACGAAGACATTCACGTAAATTCTAAATATTTAACCAGTATTTACAAGAACAGTAGCGACACCTCTCTCTGAGCTCCATAACTAGGATTTTCAGACTCTTACCATGGGAAAAAGTTCTCTGATTTCTCTGTATTAAGACTTAAAACTGATTGAGGCATAATAGCGTTCGCAGAGTAGTATGGGAAGAGGGCATCTTGCCCGCTAGGGCAAGATTTGTGATGAACGATGCGGTCCGACCATAGACTATATCAAACAGAAGGAACTTCATTCCGCAAATAAAATTCCGTTGGCTAAAGAGTCGCTCGAACCGACGTAAATTTAAAAATAACGTAGTTAATTAAAATTGTATATCATTTAGAAACTGTAAATGGATTGGTGATCAAGCAAAGCATTAGACAGGCTAGCTAGATTGCGCGGTAACTCCTCCGTGTTCGTCAGAATAGGAACGTGAAACAGCTGTTTAGCCCTAGTACCCCCTACATATCCTCTAAGTATCCTATAATTAAGAACCATATATAACTTCCTGCCTACAAGTAGTTCGTAATAGCGTAAAACTGATTTTAAAAATTTTATAACAAGGTAGGAATGTCATAATTTATTTCTATCCGCGGGAGGTGTCCTGGTGACCTGTGATACAGGTTTTTAGAAACCTACTTCAGGCACCAGCCCCTCACAAAGATAGGTTTAATTTTGGCACTCTTGTCTGTCCATTTATGTATTTTTACGTAAGAAACCTTTTGTGAGGAGGAAATAAATATATTTTTGATTTTGATTTTGACATATACCTCAATCAGAATGGCAAATCATGGCGAACATTTAGAAAAGCATGAAAACTTCGTATAATGATGATTATTTCTTTCTATTATTCCAGACTTTTAAATAGCACCATCGGAATGTGTATGTACGTGCAATAGTTACCTTGACTAGACTGGTCCGTATGGCGAGGCTGGTGGCGTCGGATGGGTTAGGGCTGGTCGTGTCCAGCAGGGACGTCACCTGCTGCAGCTGGGCAGCACTGCTCGCCATCCACTGCTGCCCACCTTCCTTCACTACGGTGCTCGCCTCCGCAGAACTCACTCTGTACAATATACATATATACACTTACAATGTTCGCTATACTAATGACATTCATAATCTATAATATAAATAGTGGTATCAAAGTATCAAGTGTTCGCTTCGACCTCCATCAGTGATTGTCTCGATGACCCCGGATGGCGCGGACCCCTGGCTGCCGTGCCGCGGCGCGTGCACTCACCTGTCCCTGAGGTCCTGCAGCGCGCGTGCGAGCGCGTGCCACCGCGCGTGCAGCAGCTCCAGCTGCTCCCGCACGTCGCGCGCTAGCGTCGCGCCGCACGATGACGTCACCGCGCTAGTGCTCCTACGCGCGCTCTCCAACGCGCGCTCGCGGGAACTCATCTGTACAACAACGGTACCGATCATAATATAAACCAAAAGGATTGTGTATGTGTGTTTTAAGTTTTTTTTGTTATTTGATGAAAAGAGCAAGTCACCCTTGAGATAGGAAGCTTCCCGCATGTCTATTGCAGTGTCACCGTTTTCGTAGTGCTTGACGCTGCCCTGCATCCGTCATTTCGAGACCCAAGTTTGCATGTCTCGTTCGCCCAGTTCTTTGCCTTCCACGATGCCCTTAACGCCGAAACCCAGGAGTGTTTCCACCCTCCTGCTTCGATGCAGTATATCTGACACTGCAGTGGCGCCCACCAACATGGACTGCAGCTAAAGTACGATGTGTATAAACTGTGTATGGGTTGAGTACAGTAAAGGCGTAAGGTACCTGTTTGTCGATATCCCTGAGCTTCTGCTTGAGGTCCTTGACTGGCAGCGTGGGGACCCCGGCGGCGGCCACGGCCCGCTCGGCGCTGTCCGCCCACTGCCCGCACTCCTCCAGCGCCGCGTACAGCCCCGCCCACACTACGCGACACTCGCTCCATCTACTCGACACGATACATCATCACTACACTATATTTACATACTAATGTCTTCCACATTTTGATATAACGAATGAGCAAGCTCGTGTGCCAACTGTCTACAAAACTTGTTTTTTTTTATCTTATTGTGACGGAACAAGCTCGAGACCCACCTGATGTTAAGCGGACTAACCTCTGCCTATAACAGATGCATTTCATCACAAGTCACGAATTGCACTGCGCCCGTCACCGTGAGACACAGTTATTAAGTCTCACGTGTCTCACGTCTCTCTTGTGTCATGATGTTATGATTCGACGTGTCCTTTACACAGGGTTATTGGAAAAATGCTAGCAACCTCTTAGGGTTGATTGCTGCTAGTCTTTTTAAATGAATATTTACATCGAGCAAAGATATAAAATATATATAAGTTCATGGTGGTTACACACATCAGGTGGTTCTCATTCTTATTTCGTCAAAAAGCGTAAAAATTCTGGTGTAACACACAAAAAAAAATACAGACGAATTGAACCTTCTCCTTTATTGAAGTCGGTTAAAAATGTAAGTAAAACAAAACATCATCAACCGTTATTAACATTTTTGGCGGGAAAATGCCCCTGTCCTTAAAGGGTAAGCTACGTATAATATTGCTACTAACTTGTCGTATCTCTGCTTGTATAGTTGCGCAAGCGCGGCCCACTCGTCCCGCAGCTTGTCCCGCACTCGCCTTATTTGCTCTCCTTGTTCCCCGCGTGCCTTGCGTACCACCCAGTTGTATTCCTTTTCGCTCTCTTCCATTTCGGTTTGAACTTCTGACATCATAGCCTTCACGCGCTACACAGAAGGATTATAATATTATTGAATTATTATGCACTGTTTCCGCGAGGAAAAGATGTCTGTCATACACTCCCGTTATAATAAAATGGACACCAAATAGTAAAGAAAAAATGTTTGAACCCGTTTTAACTCTTTGGTTCTACCTGGCCTGGCGCACTCCGCAATTTAAGTTCAAAGCCACAAGTACATCAGCGGCTTCGTAGACGGGCTTACTCAACAGTGGGTTGCCGCGCACCGCCCGGAACACACGTTTTCTCACTTCAACGCGCCGTATTTCGTGTTTGTATTTGTTAGTCTGTTTACGTACTTAGTAGCATATAATAATAAGGCTAGTATCTATTAGGTAGGTTGAAATGAGGGCAAGATCATACTACATTTTACGCTTCTGTGCTGTGGAGGGAACTTTAAGTCATCAGTCCTGGTTGCCTTTATTTCTGTTTCTACCTAAGAGCCTTTATAGCGTAGGTTGAGTTCCTCTCTCTTTGCTATTATAACCTTGTTTTGGAGTGGTAGTGTTGCGTCATCTAAGCTTACTGGAGGACACTCACCTGTTCGAAGTGTACAGGTTACCTGCACGGATTTGGTAACACTAGCTCTTATCCTCATTTTTTTAAGCCCTGATGTTATTTTGTCCAATCCCTTTTGGAGAGTTGCAGAAGATATTACCGGATCTGTACTACTGGCAAGAATAGCCGTATCATCGGCAAATGTGGCTGTCGTAATGTTTTCGCACTGGGGTAAGCCAGCTGGGTATATTGTATACTATAAGAGGACCCAGTACTAACCTCTGTGGGACTCCAGCTCTAATATCATAGAATGCTGATGTTGAGTTTGTCTCTTTCACTTGGAATATTCTGCTTGACAGGTATGATTGTAGCAGGAGGAAGTAGGAATGAGATAGGTTCGATTTAATTTTACATAGTAGGCCTTTATGCCACACCTTGTCAAATGCCTGCTGAATATCCAGGAACACTGAGGAGCAGTACTTTTTCTCCTAAAGGGCTTTTCTTATGTGCTCATAGACTCGGTGGACCTGTTCAACTGTGGAGTGATGTTGTCTAAATCCAAACTGGTGGTCGGGAATGATTTTTTGATTTTCCAGAATGGGAATAAATCTGCGCACTCTTTTTCATTCTTATGATCAACGATCTTCCCGCCATAGACAAAAGAAATGAGTGATGATGATGAATGGGCATACTTGTGTCAGTGTGACCTTGACTTCTGGTAATGTTTCGGCATAATAACCATATTTTTAAATTGTTGACATAATACATTTATTTGATTTATATTTAATTTGACATTATATTTTAATATGGTGTTTCGACATTAATTTATTTTCACTTGTAATTTTGGTCTGAATTTCTATATTTTAGCACGTTTACGGTATTTTTCCATTGTTGACATGATACTCGTATATTATTTTGATTTACATATTTAATTGATATTGTGTTTAGACGTTACTTTATTTTCAAATGCATTATTATTCTTATTTTTTATTTTGTGTGTCTCGTAATTTTGATTTTAATTACTATGTTTTATTTTGTTATTTCTATATTTAAAACTTGCATGCACTAGCTAATGTAATTGGTTGTACCGTATTAGTTACGTCAATAAATAAATAAAAAGTCAATCCAGATTAAATAAGCTTGTATCTAAATAGATCGAACAAACATTATGCCTTTTAAATATTTGAGTACATAGGCACAGTCGCCTGCAATAAGAAGTAAACACTTCGTAATTCATATAATTTGATGTTGTTAAGTTATTATTAATCGAAGTTAAGATTAACTTGAGTAAATGTATTCATACTATTCTTTGATTTTAAGATACTTCTGTGTACATAGAGAAAAACAGAACTCTATGCAACAATTTTGAAAATTACAATGTGTATACTTCTTATTGCAGGCGACTGTACATTTTAAAATAGTTTTCTCCTAATATGAGGTACTTATATTTGAAATGTATTTAATTGCTTTCATATTCATTGGTACTATATTTTATAGGTACGTACATAGCTATAATAGCATGTAAGCACACGATCACAACCCTAACACACTTACCGCGTCAGAAGAGATATGAACTACGCGATAGAAAGAGAGGCGCCTTGTAAGTGAATATAAGTGTTAGGCACTCAGCGGTGTGCGAACTGAATTGCTCTTTATTGCGTCGTAGCAGAGTTGCTTATTTATTTAAACGTCTTAGCGGAGTGATCGTTCTGGTCTTTTTTATTCTGTATCCGTCTGAGAAATAGTTGTTTTTTTACATCAAAAACCATGTTGCTCAGGAATTAATAATTTTTTAAAATTATTTGTTAGGCTAAAAACGGCAACTTAAATACTTATCTAATACTTTCTCAGTACAGGTAAAAGTGAAATTGGTCGTTAATTTGCTTTGCAGTTAGCTTTCCCACTGTTGGGAACCGGAACAATATTAGCAATTTTCCATTTGCTGGGAAAGACGCCAGAAACTAGCAAATGATTAAAATATTTTTTAAGACTAGTTGCACAATTGATGACAAATACTGCAGGAAGGCCATCCGAACCAGCACCTAGCGTTGGCTTTAACCTCTTGAGGGCCTTCGTTACTGAAGCTGAATTAATATTTAAGTCGCCTAGGGTATTACAATGTGGAATAATGGTACGGTACGGTACGGTATGGTATGTGTGGGTAGTTACATTGAGCGCATCCTCCTGCAGCGGGAAGTCATCATAGTCCCTCCCGGCGAGCGGCGCCCCCCGCAGCGCCCCCGCCGCCCGCGCCACCGCCCCCCGCACCCGGTTCGCTGACGTCACGTACTCGCCCCCACCCCCGCCCCCATCCTGCAACGCACACACGATACTTGCACTCTCGCCGACACTACACTGCACTGCTCGAACACAATTATACCAACACTTGATACTTTGTCCTTTACCAAAAACTGGTTAAAATAACCTTGACAACATTACCTTGTTGAAAGTTCAAAACGGTATAGAGACCAAATAAATAATGTTTGATGCTTTTAGAGCTATCCATCCAAAGAGCTCTTCTAAGTAAGTTTTCTAAAGTTAGCCTTTGTGCTAATACTAAGTAAAAATATTTAGTAAAATATACAAATGAAAGTGTTATCTGTACCCCCGTAGTATAATGGATAAAAATGATCCTCAATTTACATTTTATAAAACTAAAATATTTGACCGTAATATGGAAGTTAAGATAGTAAAATAATATTTAATTGAATTTTAGAAAATAAAATGTACACAGCATTTGAAGACAGAATGGTATAAGAGCGAATCAATTTAAAAATGTTTTAAACCAAGGAATCGCATACAAGTTACTAGGTCAGCGTACGGCGGCATGATGTTACATCTCCGGAGGCTTGCTATAATCACAAGAATAAATAACCGTACAGAAGGAAAGCTTCCAAAGTCCAAAATAATCTTTTTTCATAGGGCTGTCACAAGTACATGGAAAATGAAAAACTGGGCAAGTGCGGGTTGGGATTCAGCAATCAGCACATACGAGCAAATGAACGGACAAAATGATGGGCAGACATGACAGATGTCGAAGTGACAGTCGATGACGTGTTCCTAGATTTTAGTTTCATATTTGTATACCAAATATCCTGAAAAATACTGGGCCAAAGATCTTAGTTGTCACATCTAAGATGTCATATTGATACTTGTAATATATCTCGATTTTGAGTTCATTGAATATTTGGGTTGCAATTATTCGAAAAATTAATAGGAAAAATGCCTTTATAGCAGCTCTCAAAGTGACACTTGACGACAAATTTATCAATTTAGAGTGTATATGTAGGTAGTGATCAAAATCTATTTTGATTTTTCTTTTATATTTCGCGATATCGATTTCATAAAAATTACATATTCAGAATAACGACATCCATAACAACCTAGATATTGATTTTCAGAAAAATCGGAGTAACTTTATTAACTTGGCAGACGTCATCGAAAACAAATTCGGAATTCGGAATGAGGACGTCCAGAACAACCTAGATATCGATGTTCAGCCAAATCGGAGAAACTTTTTCACTTGACAGACGTCATCGAAAAAAAAAAGTTCCGTATTCGGAATGAGGACGTCCAGAACAACCTAGACAACGATTTTCAGCCAAATTGGAGTAAATTTGTTTCACTTGGCAGACGTCATCGAAAAACAAATTCCTGATTCGTAATATGGACGTCCAGAACTACCTAGATATCGATTTTCTGCCAAATCAGAGTAGCTTTTTTCACTTGATAGACGTCAATGAAAAAAAGTTCCGAATTCGGAATGAGGACGTCCACAATAACCTAGATATCGATGTTCAGCCAAATCGGAGTAACGTGTTTCACTTGGCAGACGTCATCGAGATAAAAATTCCGTATTCGGAATGAGGACGTCCAGAACAACCTAGATTTTTATTTTCAGCCAAATCGGAGCAATTTTCTTCAGTTGGCAGACGACATTGTTATGCAGTATTAAGCTATATCTAAATACCTAATAATACATTTATCACAAAAAGTTCAAAACTCGGTGGCGGTCGCGTTGCAATTCGTGCACTTATGACGAAATGCATCTGTTATAGGCACAGGTTAGTCCGATTAACACCCAAAGTGGGCCTCGAGCTTGTTCTGTCACAGTTACATAAAAAAGTATAACAAAAACTCCTTGTCTGGTTCTATTATGGTTTTACAAACCAATATTAATACTGTGATAAATCAAACAACATAATCATCTATATTTTGGTTTTTAATTCGAGATCAAATATGTAAACAAAGGGGTTAAATGTGCAAAAAAATTACACGTACTTAGTAATTATACAAATATTAAAAACGGATGGAGCATTTAATGTAAAAACATTATTTAATGCTACAATTTATTACATTAGTATGAAACAATAAAACACTTTAATTTACGTACATATTTACGCATATATTCAAGCCTGAAAAAAATTGTGTTAGTATTTTTTGTTTTTAATAGCTACACTTGCGGTATCGTCGACATTTTCCAGTTTGCGCCAATTGTTCTTGTTGTTGTTGAATTTCGTGTTATTGTTTTTGTTTTTTGTTTAGTTTTTGTTTATTGTAACGAAAATATCATTTATACCACACCCACTCAGAAAAGGTCTCATTACTCGTTCAAAAACATGTTATAAAGTTCGTCATTTTTCCCTTATAAATGTACGGCGGGGAAAGTTATATGGATTTTCATTCCTTCACTCCGTAGCAGTGAAGGAATGTTGTATGGAAATCCATACCTGCCCTGGTAGCTTTCCTTTTATTTTTAGCTGCTTACATAAAAAAATCAATCTCAAAAAGGTTTTATATCAAATATTTAGAAAAAAGGGGTGTGATTTTTATTTGTACTCGATTTTAAATGAAAGGAGGTTGGCAACCTTCTTTTGCACTACGAGAAAAAAAGCGCGGCAATTTGTTAGGTTTGGTTAAATTTAGTTTTTATTAAATTGATATTTTTACAGTACGCTTTTAATTATTCTAAATAATTTTTCAAAATGTAATCTGATAGTGAAAGTGACGATTTTATAATGATGACGCCACCAGAAATAAGAAATGCAGCTCAAGAAGTCATAAAGAACTTACCGCCTAGAGAAGTCTTCAGGTAAGTACGAGAAAACGTATAATGATTTTATTTTTCTCTTAGGTGTAGTATAAAGCACTATGTATCACTCGAAAGAAAGTTCTATTTCTGTTCTCGAGTTGCCTTTAAGCCATCCGCTACGCGTCGGGCTTAAACAAACTCTCGAACAGAAATAGATCGTTTTCTCCCCTCGATGTACAATGTACTATTTTGTAATATGGAGGCTGGAGCCTCCGAAACACAGCCTGCACCGGGCCCTTCAACAACGAAACACGTATTTTATCCCGTTAAGAAACGTCCTCGCATGTCTTTGAGTGCTTCCGAAAAGCTGATGGTTATGTACGCATACAAGCACACATTTTTGTTGTGGCCGAAGGACGAGCATGGGTGAGTAATGAGATTACTGACCCATGCTCGCGAAAGAGCGTGCTAAGAAAACCGCTGACATGTTGGGAATATCGTCAGTTTCAGTCAGATCAGAAGGATTGTCAATTGTCAGAATATACTTGACATAGCTGAAATATTTGTGTATGACCAAATTTTTTTTCTTAATTTTATTTTTGTTGATATGAGAATCGTACATTTTGGATGTAAATGCAAACAATTTGTAAACCCCCAATTCGTAAAAACAAATCGAGGTAAATATGTGCTATCTCGATTTTTTTATCATTTTTGTATCTTGAATTTGGCATGGTAAGCAAACTCTTATCTACTGAGGTCTGAGTTTCCACTCTCAAGTATACTATAACTTCTTCCCCTGCAATAAGGTAGCATGCGCATGGTGAATCTACAGAATGTAAGAATTTGTCTGTTAATAAATAAATGTATTAAATCTTTTTGTGTTTTTATTAACTCTTATCATGTTTTATAAAGTTGGCATTCGAGCTTATTCTAATTCACAATTCATTTGGATAATATAGAAGTTCTCAGTTCTTTAGAAGGCGCTGCTTCCTACCCTCCGATATTTTTGTGGCCAAGAAACCATAGGATGCCGGGTTACAATGTCACCCCTATTTCTTCCCGTGGGTGTCGTAAGAGGCGACTCAGGTAAATATAAAATATATTATGGGTATGCAATTATTTCAATGTAATAAAAATGTGTAAAACTTAGCGCAGCAGGCTGCGCCGCTACGGATTACGTAATGTACGGTTTACGCACATTTTGTTGACTTAGCGCGACTGCGTCCGCATAATTTTATGTTAACTTTATTCAATAATCAGTGTGCAATAAACCTCCGATCCGTTAATACTTCTTTTACTTCATCATATCATATCATTATTTTGTGTAAGGATCATCAGCCCGTACACGTAGAATATATTTGAAGAAAATATATTGAATACCCCTGACCTATCAGTTTGACAATGACATATATTGACATTTCTTTGTTTACATTTTTGATCTCGAATTAAAAATCAGAGTATACGTCATATTGCTTTGTGGCACACCTTAACTTAGTCCCCAGTCTGAGCTGGTTCAATCCGGTTTTGTACGGCCGAGCGGACGCCGCTGTAACCCCCGCGCGGCTTGTCGCGACAACGTGCACACATATAGCTGTGCGTGTAGTGGTGAAGCTTTCCTTCGGTACGGTTATTTATTCATGTGCTATAATTATAAAGTAACTATTACTTAAACTTTTCTGCACGCGCGTCTCAAAAATAGAAACCAACCTGTACTTTGGAGTTCTCTACCACGCAGCAAACAACTTTGATTCCATTGCGAACCTACGAATAACGATACAATGGTCCAAAAACGTAAACAGTATAGTGCCTAAAGTACAAACTTACCGCCTTCTTATTGTCCTTATCGATATTTTGCAGATCCCATTGGGCGCGCAGCTTGCCCCAGCGGGCCAGCACCTCCGAGACGGCCCTCTCCCCTCCCCCTCCCCCCGCCGCCGCCCCTCCCCCTCCCCCCGCGTGCACGTGCACGTGGGCGGCCCGCAGCTCGCGGCACAGCTCCTGTATGCGCTCTATGTCGCTCTCCGTGCTGTACAACTCGTGCTGCACACTCTCCAACTAAAGGGCATACATACAACACGACACTCGGTTACCTATACCAATAACTCACAACAAATATCCTCGGCTATAACTATCAAATAGCACTCAACGTGCGCAGGGACATTGGATCTCTTTCTATCTTTTACCGCATCTATAACGGGGAGTGTTCTGAACAATTACTCAACCTCGTGCCGGCGTCGCGGTTTTATAACCGCACTAGCCGCCATCGCCAGAGAGCTCTTCCGCATATTATAGACGCGCGGAGGTCACATACGGTGCAATTCTCGTGATCTTTTCTACTTTACACCAGCAGGATGTGGAATGAGCTTCCTCCCGCGGTATTTCCGAGCAGCTACAACATGGGGTTCTTCAAAAGTCGAGTCAACAGAGTCCTTAAAAGGTCAAAGGCCCCGGGCCGGGTGTTACAGGTATTTATGGGTATCTTTAACCTCGCTTTACATCAGGCGGCCCGTTGGCTAGTTTGCCACCTATGACATAAATAAGTACATACGGATTACTCTTACTAAAAGAATATCAGATCAAATTGTGCTACCTTTATAACTTCAAAGAGGTAATATATAAAAATGATAATATGGTACCTGAGTGGGGTTGCCCTCGTTATCTACCCGTTGGAGACTTGCGCTGACCTTCCGCAGCAGTTCGTCCAACTCCCGGAGCTGGTCCTCAGCAGCGAGCGCAGCTTGCCGCTTGCTCTCCACCTCCGACATCACCAGCGACCACTTGTTGCGCAACTTGTCCTGCCACACACATTTTGTTACATCTTACTCTTAGATACGGTTTGTTATCTCAGAGGGTAAAACCGCAGATTCTACAAGATCACACACTTGTTATTATTTATTACTGTGTTAAGGGAACGAGTTCTAATAAGTTTAAATGATTTTCTGAAATGTATAGTATTTCAATTTCAATGCAAGGTTCGACTGGTGAACGTAAGAAACGTGCTTGCGGCAAACATCGGCTTACGTACAAGTGCGTCACGTTGCGGCTGGTGTCTCATTGCGCGTGCATACCTGGCAGTGCGCCTGTATGTAGTCGGCGAGCAGCGGGTGGTGCTTGTGCTTCTCGTATACAAGCGAGTCCCCGCGGGAGATGAGCGCCGCCGCGTCCGGCGCCACGCCGCCCACCTGGTGCTTCAGGATCTGCAACACGGGCTCATTGTGTCACACTACTGGGGCCTACACACTACAGTGCAGTGCACAGAGAGAGTAATCACCTCGAGCCGCTTGCCGGGATCCCGCTCGACGTTGACGCCTGCCACGGTGAGCAGCACCACGTCGAGCCGGCGGGACATGGCCTCGGCCTCCCGCTCGAACTGCGTCACGGCCTCGTCGCACAGTGCCGCGCCGAACCGCGCCACCACGCCTCGCGCCTCCTCGGTGGCAGCGCCCGGGGGGGGAGTGCCGCCCGCGGGGGAGAGGGGGGGCTGCAACGTACACAATACTCACTAGGACTCACAATGGAGAATGTACATGTAATTCATATAATAAAGGGTTTTTCAACGAGAACTTTGTTTTCCAAAATCAAAATAAAACAAAGAATTTAGACGAAAATGATTTAAATTTTTATTATATTACGAAGTGAAAAGTTTGGAAATAATTAGTGGTGGACATTTGCAAGATATCATTTTTCATTCATAATTAACAAACTTTTATCTTCGTAATACAATAAAAATTTTAATCATCTTCATCTAAATTCTTTGTTTGATATTGTTTTAGAAAACATAGTTCTTGTTGAAAACCCCTTTATAGCTGATTATATTATGTATCTAGTGTCTAGAAGATATTTAACAGTTGTAGCTAAACATTGTGACTTGTCACCCTGAATTGTGAAATAAATATTATTATTATGTATTTCGATTCAGAGCTTGGAAATATGTTGTTTATCAATAGAAATTTACGTGGAAAAGTGCGTTTTATCCGCTAACGTGGGAAAGGTTTTCGAAAGAAATAGTTCCTCCAAAAGTTATATAATTTCAATAAAATCAATTTTAGTAATTTTGCTTTTAATTTTTAATATAAATAAGCACTTGTTTACCATATTATTTAAGCTGTATTTCTTACACCATTTTACTCACTGGAGTGAGGTGAAATAGGGAGTTTCGCTCGGCACCAAAGTTATTTTGCGTTTCAATACAAGTATACGCGCCAAATAACAACTTTGCACAACCAATAATTGTTGTATCTTTCTTTTTGTACGACTTCAACTAATTATGATTTCATAAGGTACAAATACGATATCTTTTTAATAATCTTAACACTGTAACTGTAGTGTACAGGCAGTTACCGTAGGGCGGGTGCTTGTCCATCCATTATCAATACACAATCACGTTAGTGTTATATCGATCAAACAGCGGCAGATATGTGAGTTCAAATAAGTAGTTAATTTATTACGTCCATAAAAGATGCTGTAATTTGTCGAGTTGTTCAATTCGTTTCTAGGAATCTTTGAACATTGACTAAATGCTACGCAGCATTTAGTTTTAACGAAGGGTCTTCTTATATTTCGATATTAATTAATGTGCGAATTCATATGCGCGAAAACTAGTCATTTTGGCCGAGATGTTTGGCAAGGGCTGATATTTAAGTCAAAGCTAAAATGTGTTTTATGTGGGACGACGTACTTAATGGTAAGCCGAGTTACACACTCCAATTTGCACTCTAATTGAGATGAAATGAAACAAAATTAAAGTAAATAATATTTGAGAAAAAAAAATAAACCTGAAGTTTGAAGTATGTTGTTTCGACAAAATGTATGTCTTGGGTTTTTAATAATAGTCTTATTTTATGGTTATTATGAAAGAACGAGGAAACTTCCTGTTTGAAATGTATTACAATAATTACAATTATATTAATATGTTTTATGATGTTTTAATTTTAATTTATTAATGATATAGATTGTGATTTAACTGAATTAAATTGATTTACAAACTAAACCTCTTTTAACAATTTTGATTATATTTATAATTTTTTTGTGCCTAAAAAGCAGGCTTTTATGCACTAGAGCATACATATAAAGTAGTTTTAGTCCGCTTACACCGGAGTCCGGACATACACAAGAACTTAACGAGCATGAGAAGTAAAAAAATATGTTTGTACTCTAATTAATAAGCCCTAATCTCTCTCTCTAATTAATAAGACGATATCAACCACTAGGGTGCAAGAAATGTGTTATTCTACCACAGTATAATGTTTGGGATCCCCGGTGAAAAATTATTTAAGAATTTCTATGCATGTTAGGTTTGTAACCCATTCCGTTTATAAACTAGAGACCCGTAACATACGGACAGACATACCCACAGTGGAGTCTCATTATTGGGACTCAATTTTGCCTTTTGGGAATGGTACCCTAAAAACGCATGACAAAAAAAACAAAAATGTCGAGTGGCGGTAAAATATACAACTGACCTTGGGCACATCATCAGTGCGCTGATACTTCTCGACGGACTTGAGCCGTTCCTTAGTGATGGGGATGTGCGACTTGCCGAGAAGGGGACTCTTGGGCTCCTTGTTGCTTGGGCCGGTGGGGTCGGTGGGGCCTGTGGGGCCGTTGGGGTCGGCACGCTCGCTCTTCGTCAGCTTGGGCGACATGGCCACGACGTGCGCCTTCAGCGGCGTCGACGTCGACAGCGGCGTCGGCGGCGCTGTCTCCTCCACCTCGCCTACACCCGACATGTGCAGCTGTGTGGGTGAGCCGACTTAGTCGTGTGCGCGTGTGTGCGTGCCAATCTAACTACTACACATATGTATACGTCAACGACGCGGCGCCGATTCAACATTGTGATTTTATTTTAGTACTTCTAATTAGAGGCATACACAGGGTGTCTGGTCAAGGACTAGCGATATTATAGGTACTTATATTTCGTTTTTTTTTATCAAAAAACCTTATACACTCGGGTCCAACCCCCCACACCTCATTGTGGCAGCCAAGTTTTGATCCCACTATGATAAAAATGAGCTTATTCGAAAGGTAACAATATTGTCTATTGTTAAAAAATACGCAATAATGTTTCACATTACCGGATTTAAAATAGTAAAATTAAATATTTAAAAAAAAATTCAAAAAATATGCAATTCGACAAATTACTGCAAAAACAGCGTCATGACCCTTATTATTTTTTTACTAGATCGACAGATTTTGTGCTAAGCTACAATACAATATTCAATTCACGGCTGTTTGTCTATTACTTTAAAAACTATTGTCTACAACTATTGTAGTTTTTTTTTTCAGTATTTCAATGGTGTGAATTATCAAAATAAAAGCTATTTAAAAGGTTAAGTGTTTTAATTGGTTCTATTTTTAGGATTCCAACAAACGTCTTTTGTGATTGCGCATACGCATATAGCGTAGACAGATAGACGATAGATAGTAATACAGCACGTAAACAGTACGGACGGAAAATGAAAGTAGCGATCACAACGCAGGGCGAGGGACAGCTAATTTAACTGTTATATTTATTTTAACAAATCATCAATCTTAAAACAGAGTGTTTTTTTTATAAAATTACAGGAACAGTATGTTCCATCTCCCTTACTCACGCCAGGAGCATGCAGTATTTCTTATCTTTTCTCGAATGGAATGCGGTAGGTGGCAGATGTCTTACAACAAAGGCCTTTTGTGCTTGCGCATACGTTATGTTCAAACGACAATAGTTTTTAAAGTAATAGACAAACAGCCGTAAATTGAATATTGTATTGTAGCTTAGTACAAAATTTACCGAACTAGTAAAAAATATAATAAGAGTCATAACACTGTTTTTGCAGTAATTTACAATAATTTGTCGAATTGCATAATTTTTTGTTATTTTTTTTATATTTCATTTTATTATTTTAAATCTGGTAATGTGAAACATTATTTCGTATTTTTTAACAATAAGTAATATTTTTACTTTTAGAATAAGCCTATTTTTATCTTAGTGGGATCAAAACTTTGAGAGATATGATTTTTTGTAAACACGTAGAGAATATCTCTACATAAAAAACAAAATGGCTGCCACATTCAGGTGAGGGGTGTTAGATCCGTTTGTATAGTGTTTTTTGATATAAAAATATGTCGAAATGTAAGTACCTAAAATATCGCTAGTCCTTGACCAGACACACTGTATATTCGTGCTGAATTCAAATATCTTAAAATATCTTTCGGTAGCTATAAGCTAATAATAATATTTTTAGATATTTGAATTATATAATATATTTTCAGTAATATCAGTACCGCATCGTTCACTGGAGTGACGTCGTCCTTGTGATATTTGCTTGTAGGTCAGTCAGTAACTAGTTCTAAATAATACTTTATTGGTAATGCCTATACAATGGTATTCACGGAAGTGATATTATGTTTAGGTTTCATTATGAAGTATTGAATTAAAAAATCTGTAAAACATATTGGTGTCAAAAAATTGTTATATACAAAATAAAAACGCGCGGTAGTATGGTACAAAAAAATGCTATGACACTACACTATTTTTCTAAAAGTTGTAATATGTTCTTAATATACCATAATTATACCCAATCTAAATAATTTATGGTATGTTCATTCAACACAATACACAATATTAAGGTATTTATGAAAAAATTGCATTATTAAACAACTTATAACGGTTTCTTTAAATCATGTATATATCAGTCTTAGCTTTCGTTTCAAACAGTTTGCAGTGATTGCGGTCACGGGGTGACTAATCGGTTTTATATGTTACTTAGTTATTAAGATTTTTTTTTTGTGCTACCGTCAGAAATGTTATTGTTTAGCATAACGTTCCCTATGCACGCAGTATTCGCTCAGTGTTCATACGTACTCGTATTGCCGGTTTGTGTCGCCCATGGGATTTAATTAATTGGTAACAAGATCCCAAAACGTTTAAAATGTTCTATTACTATGTATGTAGGTATGGAATAATCGCGAAAACTTACGTCAATATGGTGATATTCTACTAAGCACATTCCACACAGAACGTTTTTGGCAGGAAATTATATGAAAAGCGAAGTATTTCAGTACAATTCGAAAAATAAAAAAAAAACTGTTATAACTGTTACTATTAATATGTTTCTTTGGTGTAACAATTTTGTAGTTATACATTTTATTTGGAAATAAAACATAACAGAGTATATAAAAACTAGTTTTTATAACGCTCATTCACACGAGTCATTTTTGAGTAAAAATATAACCACGCAATATACGTGATTCGTGTTGAAGGCCATATTTGGAGTACAAATATTATACAGTAATTGTCATATCCTAACAAGTGTAATCCATATTGAAAATGTACGGTATGTGATACTTGCCGTAGCAATCACTTGTGGCTTACAATTATCCCATCGCGTCGCCGAGCAATCAATTGCGAAACACCGCACCTCCGCGCGGGGCGGCTACTTTAGCTCCAATCGTAGCACACACTTTAATTCATTTGAAGCTAGTTATTGGTAAATGATCGTCCCGATATGGCGAGCGACGACGTCGATACTGTGACATATCACGCCAAGTATACGTGAACTGCGTGTGGGATAAAACCCCGCATCACCTATTTAAACGTGAGCCGCGTGGAAAGCGTTAAATAGTATTCCTAACGTAGTATTACCTGCGGCGCGTCTTCAACTTCGGAATAAATAACCTCTTCCTCCCGAATAGTGTCCACGGGATCTTTAATATGTTCCGAAGCGGCATCGACAACAGGGTCAGTGGAGTGCGCGTTTCCTTTACTGTGTGCGGGCAGTGTCAGGTGCGGGCGCTGGTGCACGTCGGCAGTGCAGGAGGGCTCGGGCAGCGCGGCGGGCTCGCGCGGCGCCTCCTCGCCGTCCAGGATGTGGTACTCCTCCAGCTCGTCGCGCTGCGCCTGCCGCACGGCCAGGTCGTACAGCAGCGGGCACTGCGCCTCCTCAGTGGGCGCGGGCCCGCGGGAGGGCTCCCCCGGCTGCCGCGGGATGAGGTCGGGCGCGAGGTGCGCGCGGCGCGGGTGGAGGACCCCGCGCGTGGCGCGCATGCGGTGCTCCAACGTCTTCACCTCCACCACGAAGGTGCGCGGCTCCGACCCGAGGTCCACCGACCCGAGACGTGACTTCTTTTCTCTCTCCGCCTCCCCCTCCCCGTCCCTCTCCCCGTCCCCGTCCCCGTCCTCATCCGTGTAGTCGTACACGGTGACGGGGTGCGCGCGCTGCGGCACGAACTCTACGAGGGCATCGATGCCCTCCATCGGGCACGGCTCCGAGGAGCTCACGGTCGACTTTACTATCTCGCGCTCCGTCACGCTCACCACGTGCAGCGGGTGTGCCCGCCGACGGGCCGCCGCGGGGGAGGGGGAGGGGGCGGGGGAGGGCTTCGCTTCGATCTTGTTCTTGGATATCTGCGTGAAGAGATCGCTGTCCTTGAGCAGGTTGAAGGTGCTGCTGTCCTTGGGCGTGTCGGGAGTCGTCGGCGCGGAGCTGGCGACCGAGGAGGTGGGCTCTACGGAGTCCGGCGACGTGGCGGCCGGGCCGGCCGGGGCACGGTTGGCACGCTCGGCCGAAGCCCCGCGGCCGGCGCGCCCGCTCTCCTTCACCTCGCGTTTGATCGGCACCGGGCTCTTGAGCGCGAGCGGAATCTTCGACTTCTTCAGTTCCGGTTTGTCCCGGTCGGGCGCGTCCACGGGACTCTCGAGCCTGCGCTTGATCGTGTCCGTCACGTTTTCGTACTCGAGGGAAGGGGCGGGGGGTGCCGCGGAGGGCTGCAACACAACACCGCGCCTTAGTCGCACGTTAGTCTCGGTCCCGTATGTACAGTGTTAGTGATGTCCGCCGCCGGCGCGTATGATTGCAAGCATGATCCCTCGCCCCCCGGCCCGCGCGGCTGCAGCGGCGGGTGCACTCCTATGTACAGGGGCGGGCTGCGGTATGGTACAAGCCGTGATCTCCACGCGTCCACACACAAGGGGCACACACCGTTTAGTCAGTTAATGATGTTCCAAACCGGACACAGATGCACACAATGAACACCGAAATGCGAAGGATGCGATTGCGATGACTCCCGTGCCGAGGAAACTACTGCGGGTGTATATAAACAGTGAAACCAACAAGCGGAACGACGGGGAAACGATGCGAACTCTCGAGACGCCACACCGCCGCCGGCCCACCCGATATGATATGAGAAGCGATGAGAAATGATCGTTAAGAATATATGCAATAGCGGTCGGGGCGCGTCTCGAGAGCTAGCGAGCACACAGCAAGCGAGGGCGGGAACTCACCGCGAGCCGCTCCAGCAGGGCGTCGTAGCGTTTGTTCAGTTGTTCGTCGCCGGCGCTGCGCACCTCGGGCAGCTTCTCGTGCAGCTCGGCCCTGAGCGCGTGCAGGCGGGCGGGCGGCGGGCAGGCGGCCAGCTCCGCCTCCGCGGCGTCGAGCCGGCGGCGCAGCGCGGCCGCGGCGAGCCCGCCCCGCCGCACGCGCTCCCACCGCACGTTGACGGCCTCCACCTCGCCGCGCACGGCCTCGAGGTGCGGGAGCGCGGCGGGCTCGCAGCTCGCCGCGAAGCGCGCTAGGTTCGCGTTGAGCTTGTCCCTGACCCCCTCCATGCGGGACATGCCGAGCTCGAGCGACTGGTGCGGCACGCTGGCCGGCAGCTGGTCGAGCCAGGCGCGCACGGACTGCAGATCGTTCTGTATCTCGCGCGCGAGCAGCAGCGCCGTCTCCAGCTTGCTCTTCGACTCCGTGATCTGCGCCCCGAGCCGGTTGTACACCTCCTTCAGGTTGTCGATCTTCTTGGACAACTCCTGCGGCTCCACCGCCGCCTTCTCCTCGACCATCTTGCGTCCCGTCTTGATTATCGACTCCACTTCCGACTTGATCTCGCTCAGCGTGCGATAGAACCTCTGCAACGGAATGCTCCACGTTAATAAAGGGTTTTTCAACAAGAACTTCGTTTTGTAAAACAAAACAAAACAAAGAATTCAAATTTTTTTGTAAAAAAGTTTGGCAAAGGTGAATGAAAAATTATATCTGGCAAATGTCCACCCCGTTCTACAAAGTTTTTAATAAATTTTTGACACAATGGCGGGTCTATTTCGCGAGATGTTAACAACTCAATTTTGACCTATTATGGTTTTCTATTTATATTATGGTATTATCTTCATCTACATTATTTGTGTTATAGAAAACAAAGAAAAACCCTTTACGTTCTTACGTTCACTAAACTAAATAGTATTGATCGAAGTGTTAGGTGTACACCGAAGAGTATACATTTTCTAATAGGTACGTTAACAAAATAAAATATGTTAGAAGAGCTCGTCGCTTTTATATTAAATTTACAAACATTATTTAGAACAACGATTGCATTGTGTGTAGACTTACGATCCATTTGTATATCGCGACGCTGAGCACGAGTAGCAAGTAGAGCGAGTCCCAGCTCATTCCACGTTCCAATGTTTACTTGAGAGGCCCGCGTGACGTCACTCCGGTACAATGGCACACGTGTCAGTACGTTATTGTAGTTTAGCGAATGATACGACGTATAGCCTAGCGTTAGGAGGAAGCGCGGCTCGGGAAGTGACGCGGCCGCACGGGGGACAGGAGGATTGTTACATTGAGTTGCGAACTATAGTGGCGATGGCACTTTGGTGCTACAATATTTGAAAAGTACAAACATTAATAAAAATTATATATAAGCCCAATTTTTAACCATCTTTAATTCATTAATATATTTGGGTCATATTTTCAAATCATGTATCAATGACGGCAATATCCACATAAAGTCAAAAGTTATCTATGAATGCCATAATTGTATAAAAGAATGCAAACAAAATATGTGGATAAATCTGTTCGTAACAGAAACGACATTATCTTTAACCAAATTATGAGTTCAAAAATTAGTTTAATATCGAACCTGGCAGTATCTGCTGTACAAATTAACAAATGCAACATACATGTCAACCAATCAGAGATTCAATATAGTCGAAGTTTCATTGATTTTTGTTGGTATTTCGTGTATTTATTAGGTACAAAATAGACTTAGATAGACATAGTACATCAAGTATAAGTAATCTCATATTCTTCTTTATTATTAATGCTGATAAAATATTTACTTATAAAGAATAATACTTTCGTTAATGTCCTTGCAACCATTGTTTTAGTTTTTGTCCTAATCCCGTGGATAAACGTACATTGGTCAGTCTCGAATTAGGCGAAAAACGCCTAATTCGTTAGGTTTATTTTTTACTCATTTGACTTAAACACACTAAAATGTGAAACACATCAAAGAATTCAATAATTAATGAGGAATTTAACTATTACTCGTGGTTTTCTAAGTGATAAGATTTAAACAATGTATGAGTATGGTTAATAATGTAATGCATCGGTAATTAGACAATACCATCCATGTAAAATATTTAAATGATAATATCACGTATTAATAATTTGTATACAAGCATACTATAATTAAATAATTACAATTAACGATGTACCTCATAACCACAACCAATTGTAAAAAAGACACTTTGCCATAGACATAATTTATTAAAAATTATACATTTTCAATGAAAATCAGCTAAAAACTAGTACTAGTAGCTAGAGTAAAAATAGTTTTGACCACGAACAAACGACACGTTGCTTTTGTAAAAGAAGGGTCATCTACAAAATCTAAATGCAAGCCTTACTCCATCTTAGGCGCAGCTCCCATTGGACTTTTTTGATGGATTCGTATGAAAAACACTACAAAATCCCTGAAAATATTGGTATTTCGTCTTCCAGACCAGACATATTTCTATACTCAAAAAATCTAAAACGCATAGTACTTATATAACTTACTGTGCCGTGGGAAACAAACATACCTAAAGAGCACACAATAAAAATAAACAAATATTATTACCCAACAAATGAATTAACCAAAACCGGTTATGTGGTTAATTTATATGCTGTAGAAGTTGGAGCAAGCAAGGGGTATAGCAGCGAAATCCCTATATAACCTACTAAAAGACCTTGGCCTACCAAGAACAACCGTAACTTCCATCCTAGAACGTGTATCTAAGGCGGCATTAGTAGGATCTTATCAAATTTGGTTAGGTAGGGGAGAAGGCTCGAGCGGTGAAGGGGAGCATTGATATATCATAAAGGGGCCCCTTAACCCTACTCCTGGGTTGCAGTCCCAGGCCCCTCTGGCCTCTTCCTCTGCAATGCGATGGACCCGGCACCCGCACGGTGAATCCATGGAATGCTAAGTTATTCGTCTCTGTTTTTATATGAAATACAGTTAAACATAGTTAGTTCACATTGTGTTTAGATTATTGTCAAATCAATTGCATATTAAGTAAACAGGATGGTTCGTATATTACAAATGATAATCAAAATTTCCATCTTGTGTAAAAATGGTCAGCTTGGAATTTGCCGCTTTTGATATTATATCACTCATTTAGTTGATAGTTTTATTTATTTGAATGATAAATAAACAATATATAGAAACGGAATAATGCCGCGAACTAAACAAACTTATTTTTCAAACGGGACTTTTAAATAGATAAAACTGCGGCCGCTACACTTACACGTTCCTCAAATGTTTGGGTGATAGAGAAAGTGCTACGTGTCAAAGGTTGGTTCACTAACAATTAATACATTCGAAGACACTTGTCAAAGATAAAGCTCGTTGTTCGTAACGTTTGTTTTTACTTTACGTATTTAGTATTATCAGTAGGATTGCGAAAAAATATATATTTCAGCGAACCAAAGTTTAGAAAAATCATGTTATGATTTATTAGGTTAATTTGGTAAATAGTGCTTGTACAGTGTGTGCATGCAGCGCGCGGCACATTCCTAGCTCCGCGTCCTGTTGTACAGAATCCCTTCAACATCGCGCCGTGCCGTGCCGATACCGTGCAGACAGACCGCACGCCGACACTCCAGTACATAGCGATCTCACTCAACACCTACCTACTCCTCGGTATGCCTTACTTACTTTGTGTAACATAACTTATTTACAATTATACCTATCTGGACTAAACTTTGCCAGTTCCTATAAGTGCATACTTATCTAACATTTGGCATTCGTAATAAGTATTCGTACAATCTTAAGGCCAGCTTGTACCTACATAAGACATTTTTTAAAATCTGTAACTCGAATAGAATTGAAAATTTAGAATATATAAAATCATTTATATAAAGTTGAACATACTCTCCAGGAACGTACAAAGTCAAAAACGTGATTATGAACAATTTCTTCGATAAAAAAAATGTCAAACATGACACCATATCGCTACTTAAATCAGGTAGAACTAAATGATACTATCATGAAACTATGTGGAAGTTTTACCAATGGATAGAGCTTGTTATTTATTAGTAACGTATGAAGGCACATTTTCAAATTTAACTATAGTTTTTTAACAAGAAAAAATAAACTACAAATCTAAAGATTCAAGCTCTCGCGCACGTCATTCAGTACCCGCCTAGGCGTCATCGAGGTAGGACGCGTTTTCTCCAGCAAAATTCTCTCCGGCGATTACGAGCTAGAAATATTTATAAACAGAATTATTATTAGCAGAATGGTGACACTGCAACATTTATGGTTATCCGCTAGCGAGAATCTTCCATCAGGCGAGTGTCTTGTACGTAATTTCAAACCATGCCAAATAAAAAAAGTACTTTTTCGATGGCATTGTTTTCACGCGCCACAGTATAAAAGTACAGTATGGTTTTCTAAACAATTCACTTATTTTAGTTCAGTGAGCTGTAAATAGTGTAGCCGAGCCCGTGGGGTGCCGGGCTATGTCACGCCCCAATTACTAACTGTGGGTGTCGTAAGAGGCAACTAAGGGAAAAAACCGGAAAGTGAGCAGCAGTGCCCTCTAAGAAGCTACCTCCCTCCAGTAAAAAATCTGTCGCCAAGCACTTAACGGTATGTGCCGCTATGAGTCCTCCAGAACCAGTAATTTTGCATGGTAGTAGGGTATTTTGCGAATGCCCGCCTGGCTAGCTACTACCCTCAAGTAGAAAATCTGTCGCCAAGCACTTAAAGGTATGTGCCACTATGAGTCCTCTAGAACTAGTAATTTGGCATGGTGGTAGGGCATTTTATAAATACCCGCCTGGCTTGCTACCACTATGTGTCAAGTAGAAAATCTGTCGCCAAGCACTTAACGGTATGTGCCGCTATGAGTTCTCCAAAACCAGTAATTTAGCATGGTGGTAGGGTATTTTGCGAATGCCCGCCTGGCTAGCTACTACCCTCAAGTAGAAAATCTGTCGCCAAGCACTTTTATTTATTTATTTATTTATTTATTTATTCAAAAACACTTACATCTACCATTACAGGTTATACCTAATGCGATAGTGTAGTTAGTAGGAAGTAACTAAAAATTAATTTACGTAAATTTCTTAAACAATCTTAGTGCTAACATCTACTGGTTAACATTACAGTATGTACTAACAATTACTTAAAACAGTGTTATAATTTAACAATGTAACATAAAACATATAGACATATCTTCGAAAATTCACTCATAGAGCAACAAAATAAGTCTGTCTCTTCCGCTATAATATTGAGAGTGCGGAGTGCGCGCGTCAGAGGCGCTTTTTTGAGGAGATTTGTCCGCGCACGCGGCACTACTACCAGGTGTGGTCGTCGCCGCCTCCATACATATCTGTCTGGCACACATAGGGATATTTGCGCTAAAATATCCATATTGTGTATTTTGCCCCTAAATACCTTAAATAGATACGACACGAGTGCTAGTTCTCTCCTGACCGTTAGTTGGTTATATCCAACCATGCCCAAGATAAATAGAGTTGGGTACATCAATGGATAAAAAGGATATACCCCATAGTGTCTCATATATAGATACCTAATGAATTTATTATGAATTTTTTCTAGCATTAGTACATATTTTTCTTCATGAGGGGACCAAATGACTGCATTATACTCTAGCTGACTAAGCACTAGGGCATTATACAAGGCTGTGATCGCTTTAATGTTTGTAAAACCTTTCGCCATACGAAGAATGAAACCTAAATTCCTAAAAGATTTTTTACAAATTTTGACAATATGTCCTCGGAATGTCAGTTCATTGTTAAAAGTCACTCCTAAGTCCTTGACTTCTGTGACTCTGACCATCGGTTTTCCATCTATCCTATATGAATGCAGTGTTGGGCTATGTGACCGAGTGAAAGTCATGGTAAGACACTTAGAAGCATTAAATTGCAATAAGTTTTCTTTGCTCCAAGCTACTACTCTATCTATATCACCTTGGAGTTGTTCACAATCACCCTCTTTTTTAATCGCCATGGAAAGCTTCAAATCATCAGCGAATAACAGACATTTAGAGTGTTGCACGACTGCAGGCAGGTCGTTTATCATTAAAACAAACTCCAACGGCCCCAAATTGCTACCCTGGCTAACTCCCGACCTAGTAAAATAAGGTTTAGACTTATGTCCGGAAAATTCTACATATTGTTGTCTACCTGCCATGTGGCTGGCGAAGAACTTCAGAAGATGTGGGGTAAAACCAAAACCTGCTAACTTTTTGAGTAATACGTCATTATTGACTAAGTCAAACGCTTTTTTTAAATCAAAGTAAGCAGTATCAGTTTGTCCCCCACCATCTACCGAGGGCAACAATTCCATCATGTGACTAAGCAGATTGCTAGTAGTGCTTCTGGCCGGCCGAAAACCGTGCTGAGCTTCTGAGAGTTGACAACTTACCTGTTCTGATATGCTCTTTTGAATAGCAGATTCTAACACTTTTGCCGGCGTAGAAAGTATTGCAACTGGCCTGTATTCGTCTACATTAGTGCATGATTTTCCCTTTGGTACAGGCACGACTCGCGTTACTTTCCATCTTTCTGGGAACTCGGCTAGTTTAAGGCAGAGATTGTAGATGTGTTGAAGCGGCTTTGCAATAACTTCACGACAGTCTTTAAAGATGTAAGGCGGTATACCATCTGGACCTGCGGACTTTTTCGGCTTGAGTTTATCAAGAGCATTGTGGACGTCTTTCAACTGTAATCTGTCCAGGTGCACTCGCGCCGCTCCGTTCTCGCCACCCGCTTCAGTAATCGCGACGCTTACATCTAAGTTTGCTCGTTCCGTACCGTAAATTGAATAAAAATACTTAGAAAACTCTTCCGCACATTGCGCCTCAGTGATAACCTCATCATTCTTTAATATCATTCTAGGACTTCTGCTGCCTTTTTTTGATTTTAAGTAATTCCAAAAAGTCTTTGGGTCCCTTTGTAATTGATTTTGAACATTTAACCTATATTGTTTATCTGCGAATGAAATATTATATTTAACTCTAGCTCTACACTTTGTAAACTCTTTGTAATCTATAACTGACTTACTTGCCTTATATCGCTTATGTAGAATATATTTTAATTTAATGTCTTTTATTATATCCGCCGAATACCACTCTGGGTAAGTATACACTGAGTTCTGCTTAGTTCGTTTTTTCGGCACACAATTATCAATAATCATGTTAAGATTGTCATAAAAAAAATTTAAACTCATCTCTAACTCAAGATCGTATATCGGAGTCCAATCTAAAGACGCTATAGACGTATAAAGAAGAAAAAAGTTGGCTTTTCTATAGTTATAGTTAACGTTATCAGTAGAGGGGTATAAATCGGGAGCGTCGGGTGGCAGCAGGCATCCGCGTTGTCGCAGCAGTCGTACCGTTATTTCTAGCGGCGGATGGTACGCGTCCACGGGCACAAGCGGCATATCAGACTCGCTCACTTTCACACTATCACTATCACACTTTTCAAACTTACTTAGTACCAAATCTAGTTGCCTATCGTTACAGTTACCTATGTTGTTGCTCTGAGTGAATCCACAGTATGTTTGAAAATACTCGAAATAATTACGGATATGTGTAGAACAAGAATATAAATTAAAATCACCCAATACAATTACTTCGTTGAAGTTGGTACAATAATCTTCCATAATCTTAAATAATAATAAATATTCATTTTCCTTACTATTCGGTGGTATATATACAGCACATATTAAAAATAAAAATCTGTTTTGTAAGTATACGGAGCTACAGACCAGTTCGAACACATGATCGTCTATGTTTACATCTATTGGTGCTGGTACCGGTCGAAGCTCAAACCGCGGTGCGGCCACTATGCTCACGCCACCTTGCTTCCTCCCATCCGCTCGGTCACACCTAGTCATTGTATATCCTGGTGGAATAATTTCCGCGTCGTGGATAGATTCGTTGCAGCCTGTCTCCGTTAAGACCATTAAATCTGCGCTAGATGTTGATACACCAACCCAAAAAGTATCCAATTTTGTCCTCAGTCCTCTAACGTTCTGATAGTATATTAAAAAATTAGTTCTACTTTCATTTCTGGGGTTCCTCGCCTTCCTGATTTTTGAGGCGAAAGGACTGCCTCCAGGGCTTCACACAGATATCTGTAGCCCAATTTGTAGGCGACATTATATCATCAGCCAGAGAAGCTGGGACTTCTAGCTTAAACGAGGCATATTCGCCTCGGGCTTTGAGCGTTTCCACCCCATACTTCTTATTTCCACAAATACCATTCAAATGTGCTCTTACTTGGTCTTCAGTAGTGCCAACCTTAACATAGTATAGGTGTAAATATCGTTTTCGCTCAGCCGCCTCTAGCATCGTCGTACCCGGCGCAGCAACTCCTCGCATCACACCAGTAGGAATAGTTCGAGGTTGTTTTTTAGCCACTTTGGTCCATTGAGAGCTTGCTATCGGATTCACTGGAGGGCTTACCTTGCAATCCGGTACAACTAGAATTTCCTGCTGTTGCAGGCTGGGCTCAGTTTGAGACAACGAATAATTTATAACACTGCTATTGCGCATGGATTGCGTAAGATCTTTGCGTAATGTGAGTTGTTCTTCTTTGCATAAATTCAATTCGCTTTCCAGCGTGACAACTCTATCCGCGAGCTCAGCAATTTTACTATTTAGGGGCAGACTAACTTGCTCCGTCACGATTTTAGTAATTATGAGTGACATACGATCGTCTAAAATACGCTCAAATTCTTCGCGCATGATACTTCTGATGTTGTTTAAGTATTGAGTTTCCTCTGAATTAGAGCGATCCATAACTTGAACAACGTTTGTACCACTCCTACCACCTCGGACGGTGACGTTATCAGTCTCGCTGCTACTTGACATAGGGCTTATCTGCTGACTAACTCTCCCACGCACAGCAGAAGTATGAGCGGATCCTACTGGTGTGTTTACATTGCCAAATTTTGGCTGTTTATTCACGCAACCCGGGCATTTCCACGAGCTTTTCTTGTCTTTAGTTATGACGGTATTGAATCGTGCCTCCGATATGTTCGCACATTCTAGGTCATAAACTAGGTCACATAGACAACAAGTCAAGTGATATTTAGTATTTATGATGCTGTTGCATCCCGCACAACAACGAATCTTCGATACCTTTGGTGCCATAACAATGGTAGCAGCAGGCACACAGATTACACCACAGTAGTCGAGTAAATCGCGTTCTGTGCACAGAATACGCAATAGTAGTTGAGCGAACACGCGTTAGGTCGAGACACTGTTTCCAACAAGCGACACAGCAGACACAGTGCTCGTTTGTATCACTTAGAACGAAAACTGTTTATCAGAATACTTTCCACATCAAAGCGAAACTGAATAATCACAATTACTTTCGTACTAGTCGTATGTAACTTAACAAATATTCACAGTCAAATTGCTAAAAGGCTCACTTTAAACAAATATTTGCATTTATTTAGTTGAGGACAAAATAAACACGTCTACCCGACCAGATTACTTTATTGTTAATTAACGGTATGTGCCGCTATGAGTCCTCTAGAACCAATAATTTTGCATGGTGGTAGGGCATTTTGCAAACACCCGCCTGGCTTCCTACCACTATGTGTCAAGTAGAAAATCTGTCGCCAAGCACTTAACGGTATGTGCCGCTATGAGTCCTCCAGAACCAGTAATTTAGCATGGTGGTAGGGTATTTTGCGAATGCCCGCCTGGCTAGCTACTACCCTCAAGTAGAAAATCTGTCGCCAAGCACTTAACGGTATGTGCCGCTATGAGTCCTCCAGAACCAGTAATTTTGCATGGTGGTAGGGTATTTTGCGAATGCCCGCCTGGCTAGCTACTACCCTCAAGTAGAAAATCTGTCGCCAAGCACTTAACGGTATGTGCCGCTATGTATCCTTGAGAACCAGTAATTTTGCATGGTGGTAGGGCATTTTATAAATACCCGCCTGGCTTGCTACCACTATGTGTCAAGTAGAAAATCTGTCGCCAAGCACTTAACGGTATGTGCCGCTATGTGTCCTCCAGAACCAGTAATTTTGCATGGTGGTAGGGTATTTTGCGAATGCCCGCCTGGCTAGCTACTACCCTCAAGTAGAAAATCTGTCGCCAAGCACTTAACGGTATGTATTTTAATAGTAATAGTTAAAGGTTATCAACTGTGTTAGTTGCACTATAAGGGAATAGTCACAAGAATATAATAATTGAGTACTGGATTTAGCAGCAGATACCTAAAGTAGATCAACTGTTTTAGTTACACTATGAAGCTGATAGCGTGCGGCTGGGGACATCGACCTGACGAGCGCTGTGCATCTAAAGCGCAGCGCCGCGTAGTGTCCATAGCCTACAACTCTCGCCCGCTAAATTTGCCTACTGTGCAAGTACAAGAGGGCCTTAAAATGTTTCCTAACTGTTTCACTCCCTTACGAAATGTCGAGTAGCAAAAGAAATAAGTCGGTGTAGAAGAAGTTTATTCTTAGGTTCGACTTGGTTTATGAATTTCCTTGTTAAGAATTTATTATTCTCACTTTAGTGCATACGAACATAAGTATCTAGCCTCAAATTCACGCAACGAAAAGTTTGATAAGGGTTCATTTTTTGCGAAGAAATTGTTGCGATTGTTTGATGACTTTCGTATGACGACTTTGATGTCCGAACTTGTGGACGGAGGTGCGACCCAGATATGTTTCGGTTCCATCCTAGAGACAAGCCCATTGCCATCTACCGACCACAGTACTACTAAATATTTCAGTCGCAGTAAAACCCACAAACTCTCCTACGCCGCCGGTTCGAACCCAAGACTTCAAAATTCCAAAGTAACGCTTTATGCTCCTGTACTAACGAAGGAATCAATCAATATAATCTTATAATGCATGTTATTATTAGCAATTAAATGATAAATATTTTTTTAACTACAATGAAAGCGTTTCGGTTACCCAAAGGCCATTGCAGGCATTCAGGCAATCCAGATGCTACAACCCAATACCAGATGGCAGCATGCTGGATAAATTGTAATAATAAAATAAACTATAATATATTAGGACAATAGTGACCTGTAGCAAACATTTATCTTAAACAGGTTTTTACCGGCATCACATAAATCACCATATATTATTTAAAGATTCAGTTCCATTATTTTGTTGTTTCGGATAATATTTAAAGCAAAAATAAACAGCGGTTGAACATAATAGGACACATTAGTTTTACCTTCTTCTATCTAATCTAACAATTGTTATGTCATTCACAAAAACTTACAGCCAGATAATGTGTTACATAACAGCGGTAACCATCAGATAATCCGGATTAACATCCGGTTCCGTTTCAGGTGCGCGGCTATTGTCGGCTCGTACACAACAGGGTGTGACGTCAGCTGATCTACCATGAGTAGAAACACACACACACACACTGCGCACTGATCAAAGCCGGCTTAGCAGAGGTGACGACGCAACGTATAGCCTGTACAAGTTTACTACACTCTTCTGTTTCTCAATAGTGAACACCTACGTTTGGTAAGCCCTTTATACGTACACACTATAACTAACTAATCATACCAGATAACTACATACAATAAATCATAAATTGTATAAATCAACACGTTGCTAAAACTGTCCTTGTATTTTGTTGTTTAAATTCGACTTGTTCAATCAACAGTGTCAAGTGCACATATTTAAATTACGACACGATTTGATTGATTGTATTTATTTGGGTGGTGAACAAACAATTACTTACATGTAATAATAATAAATAGTGATAAAATAAGCCTAATATATTTTTACCAACAGAACAATGCCAAAGATGCGATTATATCTAATTATGTATAAAATGTAGAATATTACTTATGTTGAACGATTATATGAGTAATAAGAATAGACAATAATGTTGAAATCACTGGAAACATTCATTTACAAATTGAAAAACCAGATCGTTAAATAAAAAAAAAATATGAACATAAATAACTAGGTAAGTTAGCAAGAAACCAAAAATAATTTTCAACTTAGTTACATTATAATCTGTGCCTATAATTCTTAAAAATATAGATCTCACCTGCCCTTTATCGTTCATATCCATTGTAGCAGTAAACAAGTCCACACAGCTTCTAATAATATTAAATCTATACTAATATTATAACGAGGAAAGATTTGTATTTTTGTATGCAACGAATAATTTTAATAACTACTCGACCACTGTGGATGATATTTGTTATGGAAATAGTTTGAGACCCGGGGAAGGAAGGACATGGTATAGTTTTTATCCAGTTGCGCAAAAACAAGTCAATGGTTTTGTGCGATAACCGATATACCCGCGGGCGGAGCCGCAGCCGGAAAGCTAGTGTTAAATAAAAACACACAATCCAAACTGATTATTGAATACATTAAAGATGATCATAATGCATTAAGTGCAAGATGATTCCATGTACAATCGGTACAAACAGTCTCTTGTACACATATACCTTTTATCTTTAATAAAAGTTTAAATGTAAATTATAACGCTATTACGGATTAAAATTATACAGAAAAGCTTTCAGTCGGAGTTTTATAGATAACTACGTAATTATTGTGTATTATATTGTTTAATTATTCGAATATGCATGACATCCTATTGTTCTATGAACTACGAGATATCAATGGAGTTGCAAAGCGAGAGTCGTTGACGGCTTGCGTAATTCTGTAAATAAATATAACACTCGCAGATTCGTTTGTGCAAGTGTTTAAAGTGAGACGTGCTCACGCACCATCCAGTGTCGGTAAACAGACGCATTCTATTCAAGTGCACTACTCGATAGTGTCAATTTGCTTCTTATGACCGGAAGGCTTCTCGAGTCTTTTCTACACACTCCGGCAGCAGGCAGCCTCCTGGCACCTCATTCCTTTTACCGTTATGTACACAATATAATGTATTTTCATTATTGGGACAAGTTGCTAACCTAATGGTAAGTGTCACGTGCAAGTACCTACAGTCACAGTGTCTCCGTCTTTGTTCGATATGACGCTACACTAGAGTTGCTAGTGCCTTTCGCGCCTAAACACTGTACTGTCGGCACTCTACACTAGGGTGTCGAGATACTGCGGTTATACTCACCAAGACGGAAGGTAACAGATTGAGGTAGGGATGAACTTTGCTAGTAAATGAGTCTTTTTCGTTGTAATACTCAGATAAAATTAGAAACAAATAATTATTTTGTGCTAATTCTAACTATCGTGGAATAAAGGACTGAAGAATAAGAGTATTGTTCGCAAAATATAAGTATATAGTACTTCATTATAACATCCAAAGATATATGGTGAATAAATATTTCTATTTCTATTTCTATTTCGAGTCGGATTGAACTTATGCTAATAAAATAGTCAACTATACATTTATTATCTGAGAATGAATATACAGTTAATAGAGAATAAGACCAAGATAAGAGATAAGTATATGTGATCTAGTGATAGCCATATAATAATGTTGTCGATATGAGCTGCCCCAACAGAGATAGTGCGTCGGCTCTGTGTGCTGCGTACCTGTGTAGCGGCGGTGGCGGCGGCGGTGCGGTTAGATTCAATAGTCGTCGCGCGGCGCGCACTGCCCGACCAGTAACGACTGTGGCGCCGGCACAGTTAGAACGTAAGGTAAGTGTGTCGTGCAGTACTCACTAGGCAAGTCCTGAGCTGTGTCCGCAGCGCGTCCGGGTCTGCAGAGACGAGCGGCAGGCTGGCGGCACACCCGCGCTGCACGCCGCCCAGCGCTGCAGCCGCCGCCTCCAGCCGCGAGTGCAGCGCCGCCTCGCCTTGCGCTGCAACCCCACTGCCGCTGCCGCTGCCACTCGAGCCCTGCAGCGTCACCAGCCGACGCTCCAGCGAGGAGAACTTGCTCTGATCGACAATGTTACCTCACTTTTAATATAACAAAAACATGCTCTAGCCCAATATATTAAATACCGAAAATTCAATGTTTACGGTAACACGAAACCGACAATTCCGAAATATTATGCCGAATGTATATTGGGCCGGCCACCCCAAACACCGAAGCTTTGCATATGTCACCGGATAATTGTACGATACGTTAGTTTATAAAAAATCTAGTGAGATTATAAACTGTAGACTAGTACTGGTAGATTGTGAACAAACATTAAAATTGACAATCTAACGCTTACATTTTCGTCAGATTATAAACTGACCATGTCTAGGTGGCAGTTTATAATCTAACGATCCATAATCGCCCGCGAAATTGTGAACTGTCCTCTGATTGGTCGCCGTTATAGTTGGCATGAGTTCATTTCATAGAGTTACGAACAAAAATAATAGTCAGACAAAAATAAAATATTCATTTCGAGTTTGTAAATTAAAAAACTAAGGGATTAAAAATAATGACCACGATAAAATGCTTTGATACCCTTAGTTCTTTTACTAAAAATTTTAATCGGACACCAAATTTAGTAAATGATCACTATATTTTAGCGAGGGGTTAAATATCATTTAGTCTAGGGCAAAGTCATATTTAGGTGCGACGACGAGCGAAGCGAGAAGGAGCGTTAGGTTACTTGTGACTACAACAACGCGCGAGCCGACCGAGCGAAGCGAACGTGCCGCGGCAGCGGCCGGCGATGCGCCACAAGAATTTAATTTCATATGCTACTTTTGGTGATCATTTACTACTTTTGGGATAATATAGGATAGCGAGATGTTAAAACTTTGGTTATAAGAATACATTAAAATGCGGGTTTAATGATGGTAATAATTTACTATTTTTGTCTGTTATATGTTACTCTACGGTATGGTCTATATCTGGTGGTAAGTTAAACATAAGCCAAAAAATAATACATTAAAAACCTGTACCTACGTATTTTGCTTATGGCCACTGTAATACTTTCGTAGATCTATGGTAAATAGTTGATGATCCACATAATTACAATTTGACGGCTGGACATGGTCAGTTTATAATCTATAATATTAATAATAATAATCTTATAATGCGTAACACACTTCGCAATCTAAACGTGAACAAGGCTAGTGGTCCGGACGGAATTTCCGCCATAGTCCTAAAATCGTGTGCACCTGAATTGACTCCTGTTTTGACACGTCTCTTTCGCCTCTCTCTACAGACTGGTAAAGTGCCGAAATCTTGGAAGCTCGCAAATGTGCAGCCTGTGCCCAAGAAGGGCAGTCGTGCAGACCCTGCTAACTACAGACCCATTTCAATCACTTCCTACTTTTACAAAGTATGGAACGTGTATTGAATAAGAGGCTCCTGGCATACCTGGAAGCAAATTATATATTCAGCGATCGACAGTACTGGTTCCGCCGAAACTGGTCAACTGGGGACCTTCTTGCGTATGTCACTCATATCTGGAGCGAGGCCATTGATATGCATGGAGAAGCGCTCGCCGTCTCTCTAGACATTTCAAAGGCCTTCGACAGGGTCTGGCACGACAGTCTTGTGAATAAGCTTCCATCGTATGGCTTACTCGCTGACCTGTGCTCTTGGATTTCCGACTTCTTCAGGGAAAGATCGTTACGAGTTCTCCTTGATGGATGTTCGTCCGATCAATTGGCAATAAATGCCGGGGTACCTCAAGGGTCGGTTCTCTCTGCTACTCTCTTCTTGCTGCACATAAATGATCTTCTTAAACCCGGTATCGTTGGGTATGCAGATGACAGCACAGTTGTCGAGAGGTATGTGCCTACCTATAGATATTGGATATTAGTCTAATCATGTAGAGCAGCAATAAACGGACGTGTCTTGTGAATATTATTTTATTTAATCGCTCTACCATATATGGACAAGTCCATATACAGACAGTAAGCGTATAGCACGCACAGGTATATATCCGATGCGCGGGCCGGTCATGTACAAATCCAGTCTCTTAGAGAGGCGATGGTCGAGCGAATGAATTTGGCCCTAGAGGCAGTCTGCGAATGGGGTGACGCTAATTTAGTCAAATTCAATGCTACAAAGACCCAGGCGTGTCTCTTTAGTGCTAAACAGAGTCTTTTCTCTCTCACTCCTCTCTTCCGAGGTGTGCCTGTGCCGATAACAAACCAACTCGAGCTACTAGGTGTAACTCTTACACCAAAACTCAATTTCAGGTCATACATTGAGTCCCGGGCTAAATTAGCTGCGAAAAAGCTGGGTGTTCTCTGGAAAGTGCGGCGGTATTTCACATCGGGACAGCTTGTAGACCTATATCAAGTTCAAGTCCGGTCTTGTATGGAATACTGCAGCCATCTCTGGGACAGTTCGGCAAAGCACCAGCTCGAAGCCTTGGACTCGATAGATATCCGAGCTAAGAAGCTCATTGGTGACGATGCGTTGGTGGAGGCTAGGCTCCAAAGCCTCGAGCATAGACGCAAAGTTGCTAGTTTATCGGTTTTTTACAGGCTACACTTCGGAGAATGTGCGATCGATTTACACAACCTTATTCCCTTCTCTCCTTTTTTCATCGGCCAACAAGACGCACAGGAACACGGCATCCATACATGGTCGATATCCCGAAACGGAACACCCTACCAGCGTCTCTATTTCCCGATATATATAATCTGGCAGTCTTCAAGTACAGAGTAAACATGTATTTGCTAGGCAAGCATGCTCTACCGTCGACCGCGTCGTCACTTTCCATCAGGTGAGACTGCGGTCAAATGCTTGCTTATAACATTAAAAAGCCTGGCAATGAAGACTGGGCCTTTGCTGACAAAATTGTGACTGAAGAAGCTCTGCTTTGGGCGGTAAGCACCTTCCAACCATTCAAGGCTCCTGGAACGGATGGAATCTTCCTAGCGCTTCTTCAGTGGACTCTTAACAAGATAAAAACTCATCTTCTGGCCATTTTTAGGTCATGTCTAGCATGGAAGTGTATACCTAAATCATGGCGGGAAGTCAGAGTCGTGTTTATACCAAAACCAGGTAAAACCGATTACACCAATCCAAAGTCATACAGACCGATAAGTCTAAGCTCATTCATGTTAAAAACCTTGGAGCGACTTTGTGATAAATACTTAAGAAGTGGACCTTTAGCGGAAAACCCTGTCCACAAAAATCAACATGCGTACCAATCTGGCAAGTCTACAGAGACTGCCCTCCACCATGTGGTACACAAGATCGAATCAGCACTGGAAAACAAGCAGTCCTGCTTAGCTACCTTTATTGACATTGAAGGAGCCTTTGACAAAACCACATTTTCCAGTATTAACCATGGACTGAGAAATAGGGGTGTTGATGATAGAGTGAATACTTTTGTTACCAACATGCTCTCTAAGAGAGCAGCGAGAATAGAAACCTCTGGAACAGCCCGTTGTCGTGTTACGAGAGGCTGCCCACAAGGAGGAGTTTTGTCACCTCTGCTATGGGTAGTAGTAGTGAATGAGCTGGTTGAACTCCTGAACAAAGATGGTATGGTCACTCTAGGATACGCAGATGACCTAGTTATAATGGTCTCTGGACTGTTTGAGGCAACCCTCTGCGAAAAAATGCAGAGGGCTCTTCACATAGTCGAGGAATGGTGTCAACGTCACAGTCTATCTGTGAACCCACAGAAAACAGAAATAGTCATGTTTACTCGATAAACAAAGTTGGCAAATATTATAACCTTCCTACGCTGTTTGGAACAAAATTGACCCTAAGTAAGGAGGTTAAATATCTAGGCATTTGGCAACAGCAAGCTTTTGTGGGGAAAACACCTTGAACACTTCACAACAAAAGCTACAAAAATTTTGATGCAAAGTACAAGAGCAGTAGGGAAAGACTGGGGTCTGAAACCGAAGCTCTGCCGATGGATCTACACAGTCATAGTACGACCTGTCCTCACCTACGGTTGCGTAGTGTGGTGGCCACGAACAAGTCTGGTGACTACAATAAAGAAACTGCAGCAAACCCAAAGACTGGCTTGCTCTTTGATCAGCGGCTGTATAAAATCAACACCATCAGCTGCCCTTGATGTCATCCTGGGTCTGACGCCACTGCATCTTCATATACAGCAAGAAGCGATGGCGGCAGCACTAAGGATAAAGTCAACAAACCAGTGGATAGGCACGGGACAAATCACAAACCATTGTCGAATACTAGACAAGGCCACTAAAATAATCCCCGAATCAAAGCAAGGCACTGACAAAGTAGCCAGTACCCACCTTGACAATAAAAAGTACAAACTGGCTACTGAGAACAGTGCACTGGCAGATCTAGTGCCGACATACAATATCTACACAGATGGCGCAAAAAACAAGACTGGTGCCGGTTGCGGTTACTACTCACCGGAACTTGGAATCTCAGACGCAAAAGGGCTAAATAAGACCACCACTGTAATGCAAGCAGAGGCAATGGGCTTACTGCTAGCTGCGAGGGCAATATCACATCTAGACATAACACCTAGTTTAGAAAGTGAGCGTGAGGACAAGCTCCTTCTTTTTACTACAGACAGTGCGGCTGTAATATATGCACTCAGAAGACCAGTAACCAGGTCTAGAGTCATAGCTGAGTGTCATTCTGCCTTACAAAGGCGGTCAAAAAACTACAGAATAATGATAACATGGACAAAGGGACATAGTGCATGCCCGGGTAACGCCATGGCAGATACTCTGGCAAAGAAAGGAGCAAAAAAACAAGTTTGTGATGACGTAAGGAGCCTTTGCAAGCCATCAGCAATGGAAGTACGGGAACTACTACGTCGTCACACCGAGAGAGAACAACAAAACCTGTGGAATAAGACAGAGGATTGTAAACAAACAAAGGCCATGTTCCCAAATCTAAATAAGAAGCTGACAAACAACCTGCTGAAACTAAAGCGTGAGGAACTACGCATTGTAGCAGGCCTTATCACAGGTCATTGTAACCTGAATTACTTTCTGCATAAAACTGGAGCAACAGACAGTCCTCTATGTAGAGGCTGTATGCTAAAAGATGAGACCGTGGAGCATGTACTGTTGCACTGCGAAGCCACGGAACAGATACGATTTACAATCGGACTACAAGAGTCATTCTCATCGACGACATCCTCACCACCATCACACAAGTCACTGGAGCAGCTATGCCAGCGACCCAAGGTCCTTCTCCGCTACGTTAAGGAGTTGGGATGGCTTGGGTAGAAGCTGGCGGGGGAAATGCACAATACACCCCAAGCGGGACGTCAGTGCAGGACATATCGCCCCCAAATAGAATAAGAATAAGAATAAGAACATTAAAAAAAAAAACTAACGAAAATTTAATCGTTAGATTGTAAATTTTAGTTTCCATTCACAATCTATCGATAGTTTATAATCTAACTAGATTTAATATAAACTAACGGTTTGTACAATAAAACGGTGTCACATATAATATTAGAAACTACAACAAGCTGAGATTACAAAATGCTCTCCGTACCTCCAAACAGTCTTTAAGGTATTTGTAGGAACGAGTTCTTATAGTACGAGATCCCGCTGCAGGATTGGTGTGCTCATCGACTTTTTGTTTAAAACCAAATTTTTATGTTTATTTATAGTTAAGAGTATATATATTTACTAGGGTGCCTATCAAAATTTGGCCGCCATTATTTTTAATTAAATTATTTTTAATTGATTTTTGGTAAAAAATTTCGTTTATTTATTTTTTAAATAAAATAACGTCTACATCACGGTAATTAATATGAAGATTCTAAAAAATCACGGTTGCCGTTGCGCACCTGGCCGCACCTCTTTGCAGCCAGGTGTAAACAGGTATGATTTCGATAAATTTATACGTTTATAACCTATTTTTATTAATTATATGTCAAATTGAAGCTAATTTTTTTCTATTAATTATCATATAAAGTTGCTTAATTAAATCTGGCCGCAAATAAGGGTTACTGGCTGTTAAAGATAATTAATATTTAAGGTAGAGTGAAAGAGAGTTAACAAAGGCAAACTTCGGCCCTTGAATTTATTAATTAAAAATCCAGAAATTCAACAGGTTTTTGCGTCTTTAACGAATCCTACAGACATCTTCGATGAAAACAAAATTGATGCAGTCCAAGAGTTTACGTGCCTTATGTATGGAATACCAAAGTGTCAAAGTGTAAATACCGCAAGATTTTTATTATTTAACAAAATGTACGCTTCAAAACAAAATAATGAAAAATTTATGAAGAGAATTAAAGGTTTGGACTCGACGCACATTCCACCGTGCTGGAAATCTTTGAAACAAAAATTGTTGCGGACAATCTTTGTTAATTCGATGTGGTTAAATGCCACTGAACCAGACTGCATCAAATTCAGCCCAGAAAATAATGGCTGGCTGGTACTAGATGGTTTTTTAAAACCAACATGGTTCCTGGGAGACTCAACTCCAACGCAAGTTAATAGTGTGCTATGTGAATCCACGAACAAAGCTTCCGATAACGACGATTCTGATATTTGTAGCGATGAAAGTGATAGCTCCGATGACCGTACAACTGAAAGCTCCGATGATTCAGATTTTTAAATAAGAGTTACGAAAATATAAGAATTATAAGATAAATTTATTAATTTTTTAATTTGCTTAAATGTTTAATTAATATGTAACAGACAATTAAATACTTGAATAAAATCTAATAAAATTAAAAAAAAATACTTTCGCAATAAAATTTTCTTTTACTTAAGTCACCTTGGTTTTATTTTTTTATTTTTTAAATTAATATTAAATATCGACGTTCTAATTAGCAAATTATCTAACTCCATTTTAGAGAATCTTTTATTTGTACGAAAAAAACAATTACTTCAAAATTTATTATCATTTTAAAAAACCATTTAATATCCTTTATATCTAATAGAGATATAATATTTAAGTTTGAATCATTCAAATAATTTGTAATTGGATTATTGCTTCATCAAATTGAAAAACAGTTCGTCTACCTACAAGCTATTACCTACTAATTTCTACCATTAAACATTATCTTAGTCAATAATGAAGTGCTCGGCCTGTTGTATTAGCTTCAATGATGGTGTTATATGTGGTTCCTGTAGAAAGAATTTTGATTTCGGCTGTGCGGGCATAACCGAAAATGGTTGGAGAAAACTAGGGGTTGAACGCAGATCCGCGTGGAAATGCTCCTCTTGTAGGACACTGTCTTCCTCTCCGTCCCCGCAAACGCCGGTTACTCCTGAGCCCGCTTCATTAGATATCATTCTTGAAGAAATCCGTGCAATGAAGCAGCAGCTGGCCAGTCTGCCTACGTTGGTGGCGGACGTCAAGAGTATTAAAGAAGAGTTGCAAGACCTAAAGTCCTGTACCGAATTTTTGAGTACCAGACTGGAGGACCAATCCAGCCTTATAGCAGGCATAGAGGTCAGGGTTTCTACCCTCGAACCTTTACATACCACCATGGACACACTCCGGGAAGAGGTTAAAAACATGAAGCAGCAATTATCTGTTTGTGATCAGAGGTCACGTCTCAACAATGCAGAGATTAAAGGTATCCCTATAAAAAAAGATGAAAATCTTTTCACGATTGTTGAAGCAATAAGCAAAACGGTAAAATACACCTTTCCAAGAAGTCAGATAAATTATATATACAGAGTACCTCTTCACAACTCTAAAGACAAGGCAATAGTGGTAAGCTTCCTAAATAGGTATATTAAAGAGGAATTTCTAGCAGCTGCACGAGCCGCCAAGAACTTGACGGCGTCAGATATTGGGTTCAAGGAACCGAACCGTATATATGTCAACGACCACCTGAATGCGGCTTCTAAGGCCCTTTTAACCAAAACTAAATTGATTTCAAAGGAAAAAAAATATAGTTTTGTTTGGGTAAAATATGGAAAAATTCATGTAAGAAAAAATGACACTACTCGCGTTCTTGTAATAACCTGTGAAAATGATTTAAACAACATAGTTTAACCTGCTTTTGTGATTTGTTTGAAAAATTGTATTGGATAATATTTAACACCCACCAGTCATCTTTACATGTATGTTTATCAATAATACTAGAGTTATATTATTACTTTAACCACGTGTTTCTCTGCTACTTGTTATACACTGAACACAGATTGTTTATCAGTCCTTTAATGCCGGGTGCACGCGAGTGTTGTGTTTGCCACTTAAGTTTATTCCGGTACCCGCTTCGTGTTATATGCGCTGCATTTTTCTTGCTAAATATAAATATAGCCATCTCTTTCCTTTATCGGCTAAGATTACTTTGCTGTTCACTCTTTTGCAACTGTACTCACTATGTTCTAAGTCAAAACACATTGACTGTTTTGACAATAAATACAAAATTAACCTTTAGATTCTATTCTACCTACCGCTGCTGGATGGTTGGTTATGAAAATTATATTGAGTATATTTTATATAAATATGCATTTAGGCTGTGGTTACTATTATTAACGGTTAATAATGGATAGCAGTGGTGATAATCTTACTGTCTATTACCAAAATGTACGGGGAATGCGGACGAAAACTGCTGATTTTTATCGTAATATTTGCCTCAGCTCATACGATATTATTATTTTGACTGAGACGTGGCTCCTAGATAGCATCTCGGACACAGAACTTTTTGATCACAGGTATATAATTCATCGTCGTGACAGAAATTACGAATTGACTAGGCAAGCTCGCGGAGGAGGCATCTTAATTGGTACCCGAAAAGACTTAAGAGTCACGCCACAGTTAAATTACCACTCGACGGCTGAGGACTTATGGCTCACTTTATCAATCAATCCAGTCAGCGGAAAGCGGTTGATTAATTTACATTTATGTGTATTATACTTATGTAAACAAAACGAAGGTTTCTCGTTTTCTACACAGTTGAATAACTTTTTATCCAAACTCAATGAAGTCATACTTAGTCAACCTGATGATAAATATCTAATAGTAGGGGATTTTAACATGAGCAGCATAACGTGGATACCAAATGAAAAAAGTGGTTGTATGTGTCCGATAAACGTAGTTGGCGATAATGAGACCAACTTAATTGATGAATTAGCGACGCTTAACTTGAGCCAGTACAATAGTTGTTTTAATATATATGGTAAATTACTAGATCTCGTACTGTCAAACGATGCTGTCATTGTTACTGAGTGTGATGATCCGCTTTTACCTATCGATCCTTATCATACCCCTCTCTTAATTAGTATTCAGTACGTGGAAATACCAACACTGAAAACTAACTCCTATGTCAAGTATGTTTACAAAAAGGGGGATTATGACTCTATTAACAGAATCATATTCGAGCTGGATTGGTATACGGAGCTATATAATAAACCTCTAGACGACGCGGTCGATAATTTTTATAGCATACTTCGATCACTGCACGATAAGTACATACCGAAACGGCATATATGTAGTCAGGTCTATCCTAGGTGGTACTCACCGGCTTTGAAGAAGGTCATCAAAGAGAAATATAAATACCTATGTAAATATAAAACATATAATAACACTGCAGATTTACAAAGTTTTAAATATCTTCGCGACAGGGCTAGAATGTTGGAACAATCGTGTTATCTGAATTACATCATATCCGTTGAGGATTCCATAACGAAAGATCCTAAGTACTTTTGGTCATTTTTAAAGTCTCGCGGTAGATCAAATGGTATGCCTAATAGTATAATATACAATAATACTATAGCCTCAACTGGTGAAACCATATGCAATGCTTTTTCTTCCTACTTTTACTCAACGTTTCTCTCAGTTAATTGTCCCGATCCCAATGGAACCTCGCCACACAGGAACCGCTCATCAAACGCCATGGTGGACATCAGCTCAATAACGATAACCAAATCTGAAGTTCTGAAAATTCTCTTGGACCTCAATCCATCAAAGTCAGCTGGGCCAGATTACATTCATTCTGTTTTTTTAATAAAATGTGCTAAAAGTCTTGCATGTCCTATATCTATTTTGTTTCAGAGGTCAGTCACAGAATGTATTTACCCACGCATTTGGAAGTCCGCTTTTATTACACCCATTCACAAAAAGGGGTCTAAAACGGATGCAACTAACTATAGACCAATTTCAAAGTTATGTATTTTATCAAAAGTGTTTGAGAAAATTGTATATAATCAAGTTTATTCAGCGCTCAAAAACTCATTTAGTCCCTCGCAGCATGGCTTTCTGAAAAAACGGTCAACGGTATCAAATCTTATTATTTTCAACGACTATTTAACTAACGCGATGAATACTGGTGACCAGGTAGATGTTGTCTTTACAGATTATAGCAAATGTTTTGACAGAATAGACCACTCTATCCTGCTATCTAAGCTACAGAACATAGGCATCTGTGGAGACTTGCTTCGATGGTTTTCGTCATACATTGACATGAGATCACAGGCAGTAGTCATCAGCAATTATATTTCTGGCTGGGTCTCGATCCCGAGTGAGTTCCACAGGGTTCATTGCTTGGTCCTCTATTATTCTTAATCTTTGTAAACGATATATCTGAATGTCTTTTAAACTCCCAACTACTTTGCTTTGCTGATGACATGAAAATTTTCACTAAGGTATCAACTCGGGCAGACGCTCAAGCCCTTCAGGAAGATTTGTTAAGGCTGGACGACTATTGCAAATTGAATAAACTCGACCTTAATCCATCAAAGTGTGCATTCAATACTTTTACTCGGAAAACAAATATAATACATTTTATTTACACTCTCAAAAACCAAACTTTACAACAAACTCGTGTTGTTAGAGATCTAGGTGTCATTCACGATTCGAAATTATTATTTGATGAGCATATCTCTCATATAGTGTCTAAAGCTTCTAAAGCGTTAGGATTTATAATGAGATGCTCCGCAGGTTTTAAAAAAGCTAAAACATTAAAGATACTCTATTGCACTTTTGTTCGAAGCATTCTGGAGTATGCGTCAGAAGTATGGAATCCTTGTTACGACAAATACGTCTCACGAATTGAAAGAATTCAAATCAAATTTATAAAATTTTTATGTTATCGACTACACATTTCATATAGTTCTGATAAATACCATGATCTTTGCAAACAATTTCATATTTTACCACTGTCTATGAGACGTGATATAGCAGATATAACATTTTTACTAAAAATACTATCAAATCAAATAGACTGTTCAGATCTCCTTAGTAGAATTAATTTAAATGTCCAACACAAGCGCGTAAGATTCAACCCACCCCTGTCGTACCCAGTGGCTAATGCTAATTATAGAAAAAATTCATATGTGAACAGAGTGAGCAGCAAATTCAACAACTTAAGTAAAGAGATGACGTCATTAGACTTATTCTGCACTAGCGTGAACTCGGCGAGGCGGCTGCTTAGCTGCGATTTTTTTAAACATAAAGCAAGAATTTTGTAAACATGTTTATATAAATTTATTATAGGATTATATAGGTAATTATAAAAAGTTAGGTATGATTTGGTAGAAATGTACACTTTACAATCTAATTGTAAGGAAATGAATGCCCGCGTTAATTTCCTATTTTCTGAATTGTTTTTAAACGTGAGGACCTGTAATTGGCTTTCTTGGTGATTATCTTCAAAACTTTATTTAAACTGTAATTAAAAGCTGTAGGTCTTCCTATGAATAAATAAATAAAAAAAAAATGTTAAAAAAATTACCCTCTAAAAAATAAGGAGTTAGAAAAATTGCTAGCTAGACCGTCGATATATCAAATCAATATTATTTTTTTGTTGCAATTTTAAATTTGTCATTTTGAAAAAAATTACATATTTTTTGGAGTATTTATTATAAGTCGTCTCTATTACTCCCCGGTGGTTGAGAACACTAACATTCGACGCATGCGCAATGGCTTAAAAGCGTCGCACAGCCGGCAATCGCTGTCCTCGTCTGACAAATGATGTTACGCGCTAACTCTCTTTCACTCTACCTTAAATATTAATTATCTTTAACAGCCAGTAACCCTTATTTGCGGCCAGATTTAATTAAGCAACTTTAAATGATAATTAATAGAAAAAAATTAGCTTCAATTTGACATATAATTAATAAAAATAGGTTATAAACGTATAAATTTATCGAAATCATACCTGTTTACACCTGGCTGCAAAGAGGTGCGGCCAGGTGCGCAACGGCAACCGTGATTTTTTAAAATCTTCATATTAATTACCGTGATGTAGACGTTATTTTATTTAAAAAATAAATAAACGATTTTTTTTACCAAAAATCAATTAAAAATAATTTAATTAAAAATAATGGCGGCCAAATTTTGATAGGCACCCTAGTAAATATATATACTCTTAACTATAAATAAACATAAAAATTTGGTTTTAAACAAAAAGTCGATGAGCATACCAATCCTGCAGCGGGATCTTAGACTATTAGGTTAGGTAGCTTGTTTTGTCGTTGTTGACAACAACAACCGTAAGTTAGGCGACGTTCGCTGCGCTCGTGACTTGGATGGGTGGTAATGTCACTACTAAGGACATTACTACTGAGCGTGCACGTGTCTCGGAGGGCACGTTAAGCTGTCGCGTGTCAGTTGTTGTCTTAGGATGGCAGTCGCTATAGTATGGTAGTAAAGCGTTTTGGGAATGTCCGCCTCGCGCTAGCTACCACCGCCAAATAGGAAATTTAACGCCAAGCACCTAGCAGTGTTCTAAGCATCTGTCCTTGAAAGCCAGTAATTCTTACAATGCATAAATAACTATTGCACTTAAGGGTAAAATTGCTTCACCTAAATTATTGAATCGAGGATTCTAAGCATTTTTTTGTTTCCGTAAGAAATATTACGTTCCTACATAATGTCTTTTGGCTCGATATGAGAAGACTTTTATAATTGCTTTTTTAACATTTGTAACAAATTGAATTCGTAATTGTATATGAAGACAGCAGCAGTTGCACTGATCAGATATAGTTGCATAGAGACCTGCAGCAGCTGCAGCTGGTCCCTGAGCCTGAGCGCCGCCTCGTGGTTGCCGGCGCGCTGGTAGCTCTCCGCCTGCCGCTCCACCTCCGCCACCACCTCGCGCTCCGCCACGAACTGCGCAGACAACATCTGCACACACACAACCGCACTTTACTCCACTAAACGCTTCCCAGCCCGACACAAACCGCCTCTTACCGCCCCATAATCAACATTAAGTAGTTTTTACATTTATTCCATAACTGTAATGTCTCTTTCGTTAACTTCAAACATAATGGAACTACAATAATATTGTAATATAGATCTCGAGCCAAAGCTCTTTACTTCATCTCCCCTACGTAACTACACTCGGTTCAGTATTCGATGCTTTCTTATGTTATGTTAACCCAGGTGGTAGGTCTCTTCGGCGAGAGTCGGTCTTGGTGGGTACCAAGCAAAAGGTACCATCAAAGCAGTAGTGGGCAAACACTAGTGTGTCGAAGGGCACTGTGAAGTTAAGTCCTAACGTATCACAGTAATACAGTTACAGCTCACATATTTTATCAAAATGAAGAGAAAATTATATCAAGTTTATCACATTGTAAGAGCATCATAAGTAAAACATCTCAAAACTGTTTTGTTATTTATATAACCCGATTTCATAAAGAAACAAATCCAAAATGGCGGCGAAATCGGCTCGACAATCATACAAACGCTTTGGTTACGCTCGTTATAAGACGCCTAGCGGTATAAACGTTTTAATAGCAACTGTTTCCATATTAAAATTATGTTTTATAGCATATACTGTATATTTATAGTATATAGTTCTGATATTCGACAATGTTAATAACGTTTTACCTTACCTTTTTATGATTTGACATACAGTTAGAACACAAACCTTAGACATTAGGTGCGTTCGTTTTGGCTCGATTGCGTTTGTAGCAGTTTCAAAAGTGGCATTTGTGTATTAGCGTTCGGGTAGAAGCTTTTGCTATTTTTGACCACCAATTACTGCAGGCTATCCGAGCGGATTAAAACATACTTTGACAACCGACAATAGTTTAACAATTTTGCACAGTACGAAACATGGAATCAATCTCTAAAATTAATCCTTTGGCATCGGCTGACCCACTATGGCCAATTTATGAATGAAATTCTATTGTTATCATTATCGCAGATATCAATAGGTTAACAAAACAAGTAGGTACCTACTACATAAAATATAAATACTATATAAAAAACTTGTGAAACTCTTCAATCGCGCCAAATACAACTGTCAAACCAGCAGTTGGCAAAAAACGATCACAACGATCCCACGGAACAACACAGAGAAAAGTGATATTTTTGACCCATGTCTTAACATGGGTCAAAAATATCACTTTTCTCTGTCATTTGTAGCGTTTTCAAAGCTATCCGTACGGTGAGCGAAAACGATATTTTTGCTCACGAAGTCCCAAATCGAACGGCCCGTGTGATCATTTTTAGCGTTTGTGAGTGTTATTTTTGGCAACGATAGGCTATACGAACGCTCCAATTATAACACCAACAGTTTCGTAGTCAACATGAACCTATAATTATAATGATATATAATCCGACTCCCAATAGTAAAATACATAATTTAGTATTATTACCACGACACATAGTGTGCTGTTGTAAATAAACAATTTTAATAATAACAAATATTTTTAAAATATGTTAAGAAAACATCAAATTAATATTTTAATAAAACTTAACAAATATAAAATTATATCTAGTGACAATTCCGCTTAATTTTCCTGCGAAGCCGACGTGATGATATATATACATATATATAGATGCATATATAAGTATAATTGTAATGTCATATGTAACAAAATCTTAAGAATATTTTTGATTATTTGTTTTTGAACCTGACTGCTACATAGAGTTACCTCTTTCTCATTGTGCATGTGAAGTGCGCAGAATCTACGATTCAAGATTTTCCTTAGTGTAGGTTCTACAAGACAACACTGTGACTATCTATTACCTATGATTAAAATATTATTTATTGGTAATACTCTAGTTGTCATACTAAAAAAATACAAATCGGAAGAGTATCTGATAGGGCGTTCGGATAGGCTATCGGTGCCAAAAATAACACTCACAAACGCTAAAAACGATCACACGGGCCGTTCGTTTTGGGACTTCGTGAGCAAAAATATCGTTTTCGCTCACCGTTCGGATAGCTTTGAAAACGCTACAAATGACAGAGAAAAGTGATATTTTTGACCCATGTCTTGCCGTGGGATCGTTGTGATCGTTTTTTGACAACTGCTGTTTTGACAGTTGTATTTGGCGCGATTGAAGAGTTTCACAAGTTTTTTATTTATGTAACTATCAGAAGCCATTAACAAAGAAATAATAATAATATAGGTACCTACTTTTTGTTAATTTTAGAGATTGATTCCATGTTTCGTACTGTGCAAAATTGTTAAAATATTGGCGGTTGTCAAAGTATGTTTTAAGCCGTTCGGATAGCATGCAGTAATTGGTGGTCAAAAATAGCAAAAGCTTCTATCCGAACGCTAAAACACAAATGCCACTTTTGAAACTGCTACAAACGCAATCGAGCCAAAACGAACGCCCCTTGAGTGTGGACTTCATAATTGTAATCAATAATGAGTAAGTTTATCCGCCCAGTATACAATAAATAACAAATCATACACCAATTTCTCAGTCAAATAATTAGCATCCTTGTCGCGTATGTTTATTACTAACACATTTAAATAAAAATAAATAAATGATGGTGTTTACACGGTTATTTTTTATGAAAGTTAGTTTTTAATGAAAAATTTGTCATCGCTGTTTTAAAAAACAATGTTTGCTAGTTCGTTGGACAAGTAGCGATATCCCGTACCTTCAGTTCCCGTTCCCGCTCGGGCTGCCCCCCGCTGGGGTCGGGGGAGGTGGAGGCTATATTGTCCAGTTGCCCGGCGACATCGTCGAGCCACTGATGCAGATTGTCGACGGAGACCTCGGAGAGCGCAGCCTCGCGCGCCAGCCTCTCCAGCTCCTTGCTGCGGCTCGCCGCCTATACAAACACATCACCATACAACTAACTACACACATTCTACTACTCTAACAACAATTATATATAGTCTGTGTATCTCCCACACTGCTCCAACTATTTAGGTTCCATTTTCGATAAGGATAAGGTTTAGCTTTTTAAGCGTTAGCGTTTATCTATATTAGCGTCTTTCCTGAAAAATCCCTCATGTTACACGAAATAAAATATTTTTTTTGAATCTATAATTCTTCTATATATATATAATATTATATATTATGTACATAATATGTCACTTATACTTTTTGTTTATAGCTGATAGACTAGATTTTGATCACTATCTCACCTGGTCGTAAGTGATTTATTTAAGTGATAATGTAATCGAGAGTGTTAACAGGCTTAAACTAGAATTACTAGATCTCAAGGACAGCTGCCGGAACACACCGTTAGGTGCTTGGCGATAGATTTTCTACTTGAGAGTGGTAGCTAGCCAGGCGGGTATTCACAAATAATAGGTATTTGCGTAGCATTATCAACACAGTATCATTCATATTAATATAGTGAGTAAATGCGTAGGTAGTATATAATGAAAGCATACCTCCGCCTGCAGCTCGTTCCAGCGGTCGGTGACGGCTTCTATCTGCGCCTGCGCCCAGGCCGGCATGATGCGCGCGTCGATTAACGTTCGCCCGATGTCCTGGATGCGCGCCAGCCGCTCGTCGCTGTGGTTCGCTATGTAGTTCTCCAGGTCCTGGGTACCAACCAGGGGAAGGGGGCGGGGGTGGGGAGGGTGGGGAAGGCATTACTCCCACATCAAACTACTCAAGGGGCACAAATCGACTGTCCCTACGTATACTATCGAAACTAAATATCGCGAATTTTAGTTTCGTGAGTTTACATGGACCAGCGACGTCACATTCCATACTTTACGACTTGCTAAAACTGAATATATTAATAATATTTGAAATAAATTTTATCTACATTGTAATATGGCGTACTGGCGTACCCCAAGGATCACATCTTGGACCGCTACTTTTCTTAGTTTTCATAAACACTTACCAGTAGATATTAGATCAAAAGTCAAACTCTTTGCCGATGACTTAAAAGTATATAAAGAAATCAAAGGACTAGAAGACGTTGTTCCTTCAGAATGATATTGACAGCATAAGTCGGTGGTGTAATGTTAATTATATGAAGCTCACCTCAAAATGCTACTGCATAAAATTCACCCGAAAGCGTAATCCCTTTCACTGTATGTACCATATTAATGGCGAATTACTTACAGATGTACCTATGATACGTGATCTCGGAGTCACTATAAACGTGCACATGAATTTCAGAGATCACATCGATAATATCGTCAAAAGAGCAAATAAAATGTGTGGGTTTATCTCAAGACAGGCTAATCAGTTTAAAAATAGAGAACTCTCCATTCACCTCTTTAATGGTCTCGTTAGAAGCATTTTAGAATATTGTAGTGTTGTTTGGAACCCCGGATATCAAGTTCATTCTGATAGAGTGGAACGTGTCCTTAAACGTTTTATATATCACTTGGCATTCATGGAAAACAAATGTAAGTCATTACGATCTTATCAGTCTCGTCTGGAATATTATAACATTATGCCCTTGTACAAACGTCATAAAATGATAGACCTGTTAATGCTGTACAAGGCAATGAATGGCTTAGTTGAATGTTCCGATATCCTTCAGAAGTTATATTACAACGTCCCTCGCCCTAGTAGTAGGCCACTTCAGAGAAATACATTTGTGTTACCAATCTGCAGAACCAATATGCTTAGGCATTCCCCGATACATCGTATGTGTAATACCTATAATGAAGAATACATCAGGTGTAATTTCGATATCTTCAATGTTGTATCGCTGCCCTCAATTAAATCTTGTTTGAGAAATGTAGTTTAGTCGGTTGTGTGTTATTATTTTTGTGTATGTGTTAGGTAAAAAGATTTTTAAATTATGACATCTTCCCTTTTAACTCGCATAGTACATTAGCAGTTGTAATAAGTAGGATATTTTTACATGTTAGGTTTACATTCGAAAGGACTTATGTAATATCATTTACTTTTTAGTACTTTGTACTAGGTATCTTAAAAAATTATGTTTGTAAATTGCATAAAACTGTTTTGTAAACTTTAAATTAAATATATATATATATATATATATATTTATATATATAATGAGATAGAAACAAGTTGCAACGGTAGTAAATAAAAACCTTTTTTGAGTTTCGATAGTCGACGTAGGGACAGTCGAAATATGCTGTGTAACGCTTTGTAAGTTTGTAGTTCTTCTCAGTGTCATAGGTGTACAGCTTAAAGCTAATAATAGCTAATGGCTTTACACACTGACATATAATTAATACTGTTAAATGGTTATACACTTTATTTTTTAGTTGCTAGATGTTGCATTATGAGGGTTTAAAATACTTCTTAACAGCCAACACCCTTATAAGTCCACATTAGACACAGTGTTTAAGCAAAATTTCTGGTAATACATGTAAAATAGACACCTTAGAGCAAATACATTACTCTACATAGTATCGGCAGATATAGATGTATACTCTGGTTTTTAATTCGAGATCAAAAATGTAAACAAAGGGGTTAACCGTGCTAAAAATGATATGTACTTAGTAATTGGACTAATTTTGGAAACCGATGATGCATTTAACATAAATATAATATTTTAAGCTAAAATTGATTACTTTAGTATTAACTAATAAAAAAAAATATGCGCGTACATATTTACGTATATATAGCCTGAGAAAAATAGTGTATGATTTTTTTGTTTTGCATTGCCACACTGGCGGGATCGTCCACATTTTCCAGCTGACGACGCCATTTTTGCTTATTCGTACATAAATCGTATAGATACGAATGTGTTTCTCGCCGATTGTTTTTGTTGAATTTCGTTGTTATTTATTATTCTATTCAACGTTTATAGTTATTGTTAGAGAGTTGTGTTCAGATTTTGTTTATAGTTAAGAACTGATTATTTCGTAATATGGAGGCTTCCAACCAGAGCTCTAACCGGGCTTTTCAACAACGAAAGACATTGTATCTCTTGTTAAGAAACGTCTTCGCAAATCTTAGAGTGCTTCCAAAAAGCTGATGGTGATGAAGGCGTATAAACACACATTTTTAGCGTTGCCAAAGGACGAGTAATGCTCTTTAATAGATGCTAAAAATACCGCTGACGTTTATAGAATATCGTCAGTTTCAGTCAGAAGGATAGTGAAGGAAAATAAAATTAATAAATAATAAGAAGGAAGTGCTGAGTTCACTTCACGAAGATCACTTTTCACGCTATACAGATTGTTCAACATTTTCAAGACAATAAAATTCATAAGTACTTTAGTAAAGGTTATTAATACTTTAGTACTTACTCACCAAAACAAGAAAAATCACACCTCAAGTACAAGTCACACAATCAAATCCTAAACGTCTTCTGTTGAACTGGGTTCCATTGGGGGGATTTGCCTATCCCCACGCTTGGCAGGCGTCTTGAGAATCGCAATAGAAGTTGCCAGTACTCTAGAAGGCGCTGCATCCCACCTTCCGGTATTTTTGTGGCTTAACGTCCGAAGGGATGCCGGGTTCAAAGTCGAAGTCAAGTCAAAATCATTTATTCAATTTAGGCGTCTACGACGCTCTTATGAATTACAAATTTTAGTATTGAAATATTCTACATTGTATTAAAACTCGGAGCCATTCTTTTAAACGTCTTTTAACAATGTGTTACATATTTACTATATAATAGAGTTATTACAATATTTGTTTAAATTATGTAGGTGGCAGGCAATAGCTTGGCAGAGGCGGAATTGTCCAGACATTCCTGTCGTTTAAGTAATCAGAAACTGTGTAGTAGGATTTTTAAACAATATGTTTTTCACATGCAACTTGAATTTCCCTTCTGTGAGCGTTGTAATATGTTTGGGAACTTTATTATAAACCGTACACAATTACCTAAGAAGGACTTTTTATTTGTCTTTGCTAATCTAAAACCTGGCACCGCTATTTTATCTTTATTCCTAGTATTGTATCGTGATTGTCACTGTTTAATTTAAATTTACTCAAATTTTTACAAACATACATAATATTTTCAAATATATACAGACTTGGTAAAGTTAAAATATCAATTTCTTTAAAAAGATCCCTCACAGATTCCCTAGGACCCATTTTATATATGGCTCGAATCGCACGCTTTTGTATGATAAAGATTGTCTCTATCTCAGCAGCAGTTCCCCACAGCAATAAACCATACGACATAATACTGTGGAAGTTCCACTGTAAAGTGGAATCCATTTTGATTTCCAGGAAGACTGTCTCATTGTCAATAGGGAGTTAATCTGGGCCAAGCTTTATGTTTGGTTCAACATAAGGAACATTTGGTGAAGAAAACTTTAAACATTTCGTCTTTTTTGAATTTAGGAGTAGATTATTAGCGGCGAACCATTTACAAATTTTAGATAATACATTATTTACATGCGTCAGTTCACTGTCTTTCCTATCTACTTTAAAAATCAGAGAGGTATCATCTGCGAATAAAACAATATCGCAGAAATCTTTGAGCATGCAAGGCAGATCATTAATATGTGTTAGAAACAGAAAAGGTCCCAAAATTGAGCCCTGTGGTACTCCCAATTTTACCAATGACCCGGAAGAAGTTTTGCCATTTATTCCAACATTATGTAGCCTGTCTGACAGATATGACTCTATGAGATTCAGATCTTTTCCACGAATACCATAGTGGGAAAGTTTACGAATCAGAGGGCAGTGCTCTACACAGTCGAATGTCTTGGAAAGATAAGAAAATAAGCCAATAGCATCATGTGAACTCTCCCAGGCTTCCAGTATATGCGACATCAATTGAACACCTGCATCCGTTGTGGATTTGTGCTTTGTGAAACCAAACTGATTCTCATTCAATAAATTATGCTCATTAAAATGGGATAGAAGTTGTTTGAGCATAATTTTTTCGAATACTTTACTCAGAACAGGTAAGATGATATTGACAATGATACTGACATACCCCACAAGTCTTCGGTACTCTTTATGTTTAAACTTTTTAATGTTTTTATAATTCCAAATCTTGTGGTGTGTCTGAAAGAAAAGTCCGGTGATTTGCTGGGAAAATTATGTTTTAACAGAGTTTCTGCTACATTGGGACAAGAATCCAATGACTTAGTGGCTTCTAGGGGTAAGGTAGAAAAAATATTTCAAATATATTCGCCAATTTTATTGAATCAGAGATTTGATTTTTATCAATAGTTAAGACATAGGTCGAATCTCTAGGTTTATTTTTACCAGTTTCACTATTTTTTTTTATTTTTTTTTTATTGGTCTACCAACATACTGATACAGTTTATAAATAACTTATTTATAATAGTGTTGTGGTTAAGAAACATATGTAACAATCCAATTAAAGGTAAACACAGCATGAATAGTATACCTATATAATATGGTTTAGTCTGCCACTACGCTTTGAACTTAGTAATTAATAAGTACACACAGCTTAAAAATAAAGTAAAAACATAAAGAAATTTAAAAACTACCCTACGTAGGGCTAAGAGCCTCAGTGGCCCTTTTCTTAAACGAAATAAGGGATCCCTCCAGAACATCTAATTTATGATCCAGCCAGAGTTGATTACTCAGCCGACCCATTCTCCTTAGCGGGCTATATTTGCCCAATATTGTTCTGTGATCTTTCGTGTAGATAAAATTATATGTATGGGGCCGAAAAGAAGGCCTTGGGGTGACAAATTTAATTAATGCTAAGATACTAGGAATTTTTATGTGACCATTTAACAATTTGTACAAAAAGGCGAGATCTGCTACACTCCGTCTATTAGCCATATTTGTTAATTTGAAGTGCTTTAATCTTATTTCATAATCTGTTAGCTCACTTCTCTTGCCTAACCACCTAGTCATAAAATATAAAAATCGCTTTTGGATTCGTTCGATTCTTTGTGTATGACAATCATAGTGGGGATTCCAAATACTAGGGCAATACTCTAAGTGGCTACAAACAAAAGACTTAAATAAAGTGGTTTTCACGGTAGGGCTTCTAAATTTTTTACTGTTCCTCCAAATAAAACCAAGAGCTCTATTTGCCTTCTTTATAATATAATTATAGTGCGGTATGAAAGATAATTTTTTATCAAAAATTACCCCCAGGTCCCTTATTTCAGCTACTTACTCCAATAATAGTCCATCTAAAGTATACTCACTTTGGATAATATTACGTTTCTTAGGAAATTTTGTATGTTTACATTTACTAGTATTTAGTGGGAGTTTGTTTGTTTGGCACCAAGTATTTAAAGCATTTAAATCACTTTGTAACTTACCCCAATCATCAACATTATCAATTTTATGATAAATTTTCAAGTCGTCAGCAAACAATGAGTAATGGGCAAAGTTGAATGACATTGGTAAATCATTAATAAAGACTAGAAACAAAATTGGACCCAAGTGTGATCCCTGGGGAACTCCAGAGGGCGCTACAAACTTCTCTGATTCATATCCAGACACGATAACTTTCTGAACCCTATTTGTCAGGTAGCTACTTAGCCACTTCAGCAAGGTGCCGCTAACACCAAGAGATGAAAGTTTAGTTATAAGAATATTGTGGTTCACTCTGTCAAATGCTTTGCTTATATCTGTATATATGACGTCAATTTGCTTGCCGTGGTCGACATTGGATGATAGATACTCGCTGTAAAGTATTAAGTTGGACAGAGTGCATTTGCCCTTTTGGAACCCATGCTGTTGTTCAATGAGAAGCTCTTTTAAATGAAAGCCAAGAATTGGACAGACTAGGCTCTCTAACACTTTAGCAAAACACGGTAAGATGGAGATAGGCCTGTATTGACTTATATCATTTATTTCAGTGGTTTTTGGGATAGGAATTACATTAGCATTTTTCCAATAGGTTGGAAAAGTTCCGGTATTAAGAGATTTATTGTAAATTATAGATGATAGCTCAATGAATGGGCACAATTACGAATGAAGTACGGTGGTATGAGATCAGGGCCTGCACTTTTGTTAACGGCTAGGGTTTCAAGAGCCCGCCTAATTGAGACTCTAGGTAATGATATGTTGGTAATGGTGTTTATATTCTGTATTTGTATATCAACTTTGTACTCATCTGAATTTTGAGGTAGATACACAGACGAAAATTGACGCATAAAGAGATTGCAAAAATCTTTAGGGTTTGTTGCTGTAGTATAATATACCTAAGTACATTTTGCTTGGAATTGAAATTTTAGACTTTTTTTTATTTCTTATAAACGACCAAAATGATTTTACGTTATTATTATTGAGTAATGAGTGTTCGATTTTTTAAATATAATTTGAATAATCCCGGTCAATAATACTGTGACTTCTCTGCCTTAATAACTGAAACGAATTTAAATCTCTCGGGTTTTGATAGATTTTTTATTTATGTCTGAATTTTTCCTTCTCTTTGATAATTTTGATTAATGCGATTGAATACCATGACGGATATTTTCCTTTCTTATACGAAATTTTGGGTATATATTTGGTTATAATAGATTGAATTTTTTCTTGAAAAATATTTGTCATTTCATCCACCGTAAGATCATCGTTGAGTATTGAATTCCAACTTACGTCGTTTATATACTTTTCAATATCCGTGTAATTAGCTTTATTAAAGTTAAGTTTGTAATAAGGTTTAGTCTTTATAAATGAAAGAGACTCAATCTCGATATCAATAATTAAAGGCGGATGAAATATGTCAACTTTAGAAAGGGCGTAATCTTCTCTTGACACCTTCACTTTGGACATATTAGACAAAACAAGATCAAGTGTTTTCCCTAAGTGATTAAACACATGGTTAAATTGTGTCAAGTAATTAAGTGACATAAAATCAACTAAAGTTTGTCCCATATTAAAATTAAAGTGTGTTGGTTGCAAAGGAATATATTCACAATTAAATGTGTTATTGGGAACCCATTCTATGCCAGGCAAATTAAAATCTCCTAGTAGAATAACGTTCTTGTCACGGAGGTCACACATCTTGACATTGATTTCATCGACTATAGATTCAAGTTTAGATGGTGTAGCAGGTGATGGAAGATAAACTGCACATACATAAATATTTTTTGATGGAGCAATATTAATACACACCCAGATTATCTCGTTTTTCATTCGAGTACAGTCCATACTTGAGGAGTGTATCCTTTTAGCAACGGCAATTAGTACGCCTCCACCTAAATGTTTGGTACTATTCTTAGCACTACGATCAGTCCTATAAATAATATAATTATGGTTTAAAATCTTTGAATCGGCGAAGTCTCCACTAAGCCATGTCTCTGTAAGTACAATTACGTCATAGTTACAGTTCAAACTGGCCAAATAGAGTTTATGTAGCTTACCTCTTATGCTACGAACATTTTGGTAATATAAACTTATCGAATCCATTATGAAAAATAGCAGTATAAATACTAAATTGGTTAACATTCATTATTAATCTACGGTACTAAGAAAATCCGTTATTACAATGTCACTCCCGTTTCTTCCCATGGGTGTCGTAAGACTAAGGTGTGTATATATATATAGGTGTGGATTTATTTCAATATAATAAAATGTGTGAAACTTAGCGCTGCAGGGTTCGCCGTTACGGATTACGTAAAAACATATTTAAAGAAAAAATATTGAATACCCCTGGCCTATCAGTTTGACAATGACATTTATTGTCATTTGTTTGTTTACATTTTTGATCTCGAATTAATAAGTAGAGTATAGTAGTACAGGTAGAGGAGTGAGTAGACATACTGTGAGCTCGTGCGCCACCTCCTCGACGTCAGCGTGCAGGTCGGTGCGGCGCTGCAGGCGGCGCTGCAGCCCCTCCAGCCACGCGCTCTCCTGCGCCAGCCACGCGCGCACCTCCGCGCTCTCGTGCCACGCCTCACCCAACACTCTGCAACCACACACACACACTCACACACACTACACAACATCGAGACGGCGCTGCAGCCCCTCCAGCCACGCGCTCTCCTGCGCCAGCCACGCGCGCACCTCCGCGCTCTCGTGCCACGCCTCACCCAACACTCTGCAACCACACACACACACTCACACACACTACACAACATCGAGACGGCGCTGCAGCCCCTCCAGCCACGCGCTCTCCTGCGCCAGCCACGCGCGCACCTCCGCGCTCTCGTGCCACGCCTCACCCAACACTCTGCAACCACACACACACACTCACACACACTACACAACATCGAGACGGCGCTGCAGCCCCTCCAGCCACGCGCTCTCCTGCGCCAGCCACGCGCGCACCTCCGCGCTCTCGTGCCACGCCTCACCCAACACTCTGCAACCACACACACACACTCACACACACTACACAACATCGAGACGGCGCTGCAGCCCCTCCAGCCACGCGCTCTCCTGCGCCAGCCACGCGCGCACCTCCGCGCTCTCGTGCCACGCCTCACCCAACACTCTGCAACCACACACACACACTCACACACACACTCACATCAGAGACGACGCGCTCTTTACAACCTTTCGATGAACCGTTGTCTTATATCACAATATATCGCTAAATACGGCGAACTTATAATACTTTCGGTCGAATAGAGGATATTCATAGAGGATGATGTGGAAATATCCACAGCTGCCCAAATACGGAGAGTTAAATTTAAAAAAACTTTACAAAATTGTATGCCCAAGGCGGAAATCGAACGCGCATCCTCCGATATCGCGTCGGATGCCAAAACTGGTTTCGGTTTCTGACTAACTCTTAAAAACAACATTACATGAACAAGATACTATACAGACCACACCCGGTCACACCTAATCTTTACTTAACTTTTGTATTACAAATAAAATCAAACATTACTCACTCTTGCTCACACTCTTCTACATAAACATTATCAAACCTATGTATACATGTGGAACACTATACGTATATTAATGTTTTCAATAACCGGCTGTACTCACGCGGCGACGACTCTGGGTTGTTGCGCGGAGTCGTCGCCGCGACCGTCGCCGCGGGAACTCAGCTGATGCAGGGCATCGGACATGCGCGAACACCTAGCTCGACAATCTCGACCAATACTGTGTGAGTACAGCCTGTTATTAAAAACATTAATATGTCTCATACTCACGGGAACTTTCAAACTATACGTATATATATATAGTACAATAAGGTAATGTAATAGATCACAAACTTGTATCTCTCGTATACACCGCGCGTGACGTCGGTCCACGTAGCGTTGAGTGACGTCACGCGGCGCACTAACGCCGCCGGCTGCACTCCCGCGCCGCCTGCCGCCAGCAGCATGTCGTTACCTGCAACAAACAAACAAACAACTCTACTGCACCCGACTACTCTGCTCACTTATAACCAAACCAACACGAGATTCATGCTCATACGATTTGCATAACATGAAATAACCACTATATTGTGCATCTCATAACCACTTGAATAGTCAAACTTAGTTACAGATGTGCATTCCTTTTTGGGTATAAAGCAAACCGGGCTCAACATAAAAATTCCAACTGGAACTAAAACCTTCAATATAGAATTTAAGAAGAACAAGAAGTAATCCTTACTTCCGGACTTGGCCAGCGTCGACTGTGTTTGTACTACTTTCTCTCAATGTGCTACGTTATTAGGGCGCGGGTTGTGTCAAACCCGCCGATAGGATCTTTTCATTTACATTGCATAACGTATGCGCCCATACTGATCGTACTACCTAACTACTCATTAGCTTTTGAATCGTCAAGGGTAACCGAAAATTAAACCAAGTTTATCCTTTTGTGGGTTTCTTAATACATTTTATGGAAGGTTGGATAGTTATCTGTCACTTCAATAAGGTGGACTTTCATAAAAACTTCATTTTGTCTATGTTTTGATATATATAAATCTTTCCTAGTAAAAACCGAATAACTTGAAATTAAACACATAATTTTTATATGTTAATACTACTATTTATACTTCCCATAAATATATGACTTTTATCAAAAAGCTACCCAATGCAATAATGCGATGAGCGGGTTAACTTATTACAAAGCTGCTGCGATTGTCTTCGTGACTATATGGATGTGTTATTTGGATTTCGTGAAATTTGGAATATATTGTAAACATTTCAAAGAAAAAGTAGTTACTATTGTGTTAGCTAAATAATGTCTTTGTAATCAAAAAAGAGACACAACGGAGTGGCAAACTCATCTTCGTCACATCACCAGACGATCCCCTTGTGGTCACAGCCCGATGCACAAAGATAATGCTGCAGGAGAAAATCATCGAGATGGCAAACACCATCTCGGGAGGCTCCGACCCAGCGGCAGCATGGGAGCACTGGACGTTGCCAAACATCACATGGATAAATGGAGTTCCCGGATGCGGCAAAACCACTTGGTTGGTTGGCAACTTCGATGCTGACAAGGACATCATAGTAACCACCACAACCGAAGCAGCTAAAGACCTGAGAGACAAGGTAGCGCACCGCATAGGCGATGGAGTAAAATCCAAAGTGCGCACCTTGGCCTCCGTATTGGCGAATGGGTTCATGGAGCGCAGAGAAAGTCGTCTTCTCATAGACGAAGCTCACATGAACCACTTCGGAGCCATCATTATGGCTGCTCGGTTACTGGATGCTAAAGATGTCGTCATCATCGGAGATGTCAACCAGCTGCCGTATATTGAAAGAGAAAACCTCTTCAATATACGGTACAGCAATCCCAATATACTGGCATCCATCGGCCAAGAGTTGATTTGCACGCACTGGAATCCCATGGATGTGGCATACGTCCTACGCGAAGTGTACCCGGGCATCTACTCCTCCAGTTCTCGTGTTCACTCCCTGAAGCTTCAACGGTACACAACTTTTTAGTCTAGAACTGTAGTTTATAAAGAGTGGTCTGCATACTAAGGTTGGATGATAGACTATGTCCTCACGCGTAAGTGGATCCAAACAGCGAGATATTGATATGTCATAATTACATAAAATCAAGTCAAGTATTCTACCATCTTGGTTAAGAATGTCATTATATTGATTCAAATTTGTTAGATTTAAAAGATCAATTAATTCGACATGATCACAATCATTCCTATTATAGGTAGGTAACATATAATCAAGGTCAGTAGATTTCGACCATAATATATCACTCATATTAAAATCCCCCATAACTAAGATCTTGTCATCAGGATTGTGAACCAAGACGTTCAACACTTTCTCACAGAAGTTAGATAGCTATGAAGAAAATGATAGGCCTTGATTTTGCGCGCATATGTATACGCCTCCCAAGTGAAGGTTCAGGGATTGTTCATTCCTACGCACCTTAAAATTAATGGTAACCCAGAGATCCTCCGCTGTGGAATGCCATTCTAGGCGCGCAATAAAATGGCAATAAAATGGCAATAAAAGATCGCAACGAAGAGGTCGTGGAGGAAATGTTAAGGAGAAAGAGGCACCCGGAGTCAGTGGCAGGTCCATCCGGGACAAATTGACTGTATAGATTATAGAATAAATTAATTTTAAAATTATATGTGTACATTTTAGAATAAAATAGGATTCAGCATGTAACTAACAAAACTTAGAATTAATTTATATATGGACTCTCTTAGTTTTTAAGATCTAACACCATTTACACTAACTTACATCTAAGTGTACAAAAGTCTATGATGTATGGAGAATGTAATTTGTAAAATTGTAAAATGTATGTGTGCAATCAAAAAAGAGTACGGACCAAGAGTCTGTAGTGCGTAGCATAATTATAAATAAAAAAAACTACAGATTTTTAGTTAATCATATAAAAGCCAACACTCGAGTGATGATGTGAGATGACACGTCAAATAATTTACAATAAGCATTATTCTAGTATGGACTTATTTTAAAAAATGAAATAAAATAATTCAGGGTCAATCTTATATACCTACCCTACGTTGTTATTCTGTTGGTACTCGTACCTTATACTGTATCAGTTAGATTGTCTACCTCAGCCCCCCCCCCCCCCTCCATTATGGAGGGGGTTTGCCATAATCCCCATGCTTGGCAGGCGCAGCTGGGCCTAACACGTATATTGATCTCTCGGACTTAGCGAGGCGGTGCGCCGGCGTCACCCATTGATTTTTAAATTATTGCTGCGCATATTCCACTGACTGTTTTCTCCCTTTTGTTGAAAGACATCCAGATGCGTTAGGGTAAATAAGGCTACTTGATAGATGAGTTCGCAGGGCAAAATCTTACTCTACCGGAAAACCTGTACACTGTACACCTGTACACACTGTGCGGCGTCGGCGTCGGCGGCGGCGGTGCGCGTGTAGCTACGCCGAGGTCACTCACGCGACGAACAATGCCGTTTGTGACGTCACATCGGCTTAACAGGAAAATTAGGCGGAATTGTCACTAGATATATTTTTGTATTTTTTAAGTGTTTTATTAAAATATTAATTTGATGTTTTCATAAAATATAAAAAATATTTGTTATTATTAAATATGGATTGCCGCAAAGTAACGCCTGAATCTATTTATTATCAAATATTCTACATTGTACTGCCACGTTCAGCAAATAAATTGTATAGAACCACTGCGAGAAGAAGAAGAACGAGCAAGAAACTCGGGGCCATTCTTTTAAACATCTTTTGACAATGTGTTACATACTTACTATATAATAGAGTTATTACAATATTTGTTTAAATCATGTAGGTGACAGGCGATAGCTTGGCAGAGGCGGAATTGTCCAGGCATTTTTGTCGTTTAAGGCCCGAAATTAATAATCGATCTCAATCTGCTTTTAGCTATCTAAGATAAAATAAGCAATCCATTTTAAGGTTTCACCGTGCCAATAAGTTATCCAGACATTGAAATTTCTATCTGTGGAAGCAATCTATCGCTGGGAGGTCGGTTTACAGAAAAAAGATTGACCTCTGTATGTAAATGTCACTTTGTGCGTGTCAATAATCTATCTATGGATTTTGGATCGGTGTCAGCAATCCAAATTTGCAATCCCAGAAATTTCATGGTTTAGTTCCTAATCCAAAAATGCAACTAATGTTTATTTTTATTTTATTCAATTTATTCGGCTAGATCAAAGATGGCAGGCAGATGCCCAGAAATATTACTTGCTCAGTGGCCCAGATGGTATGATTTATGAATGGCAATAACGGACGGGTGACTGAGAGACTGACACATTTTTGCATTACGTTCCATTCTACTCTGATTATCATTTCCATTTTACTATGAGTATCTTGAGTGTAGCATCGTGAATATATTTTTCACTTTTGTGTAAATATAATAAGATATTAGTCCAATATTTTATAAAAATACACTAAAGTTATAATGTACTGCTGATTATTTCAACAAAAGAGATTGAATATTACTTAAAAGTATCATAAATCAAACTGTAGCTTTATTCTCTATGCATAGAACGGAATGGTTGCGAGGGAAGAGATAGCAGGTTGGATTGCCGCCGATCTCGCCACAAAAAAGATTGGTTTTGTTATTGGTATGCAGATTACAGATCGATCTGTGGATATGGTCTGATCTCGGATCGTTTTCAATCTTGGATTACAGATACGATATTTATTTCGGGGGTAAGTAATCATAAGCTGTGTAATAGGATTTTTAATCAATATGTTTTGGGAACTTTATTATAAAACCGTACACAATTACCTAAGAAGAACCTTTTATTCGTCTTTGCTAATCTAAAACCTGGCACCGCTATTTTATATTTATTCCTAGTATTGTAATCGTGATTGTCACTGTTTAATTTCAATTAGCTCAACTTTTTACGAACATACATAATATTTTCAAATATATACAGACTTGGTAAAGTTAAAATATCAATTTCTTTAAAAAGATCCCTCACAGATTCCCTAGGACCCATTTTATATATGGCTCGAATTGCACGCTTTTGTATGATAAAGATGGTCTTTATCTCAGCAGCAGTTCCCCACAGCAATAAACCATACGACATAATACTGTGGAAGTACGTGAAATTAACTAGGCGAGCAGGAGCTACGTCTGTTAACTGTCTTATCCTAAGAACTGCATATGCAGCAGAACTAAGTCTTCCGGAGAGATCATGTATAATATGTGGATCCCACTGTAAAGTGGAATCCATTTTGATTCCCAGGAAGACTGTCGCATTGTCAATAGGGAGTTTATCTGGGCCAAGCTTTATGTTTGGTTCAACATAAGGAACATTTGGGAAAGAAAACTTTAAACATTTCGCCTTTTTTGAATTTAAGAGAAGATTATTAGCGGTAACTATTTACAGATCATAGAACGAATAAACTGCAGTTAAAAGAACCTCCGAAACTCAGCATTAGCCTAGCACTGGATAGTTGTTCAAATCTAAGTTATGGAAGGATAGATTTGTACGTAGGATAGCAGTGACCGTGGGGGCGGAGATGTTACCGTCGGTAGAGCGAGTGACCGCTATGCACTACTGGCGAGCCTGCGCCGCTTGGCTGCGGTGGAAACGGGCACATAGTTAGCTTTCACCGCGCACATCTCTGCTCTAAACTCAGCCTTATTTATATTCACGATGTATCGCATATAGCATAAGTAACAATATGATTGTGTTGTACTGACTAGTTTCATTAAGGTTGCGGAACTCCTGCGTCTTGTCGTCACACTTCTCCTTGAGGGTCTGGAAGCGCGCCTTCATCTGGTAGAGCTCGGCCGAGTCCGTGATCTGACACTCCTCCTCCTCCTTGGGCAGCTGCTCCTCTATCTCCCGCAGCCACTCCTCCATCGCGTCCATCTGCCGGAACACCCCCTCGCTGCGCTCCAGGGCCCGCCTGAGGCCTTCGTTCAGCTGGAGCGCTTCGCTGCAGCTCCTCTCGAAGCGTTTCCGTAACTCTTTACTCTCCGTATGTATACATTTGGCGAGGGTGTCGGAACAGTCCTCTAGGATCGACTCTGTGCTCGACTCTATGCTTTCTAGTTTCGCTTGGTACTTCTGTTTCTCTTCGTCGTATTTCTGTAATAGTCATATTTTTTACTTTAAATCAAAAATTCAATTAAATCTAATTATTTCAATTATTTTGATGCATAGAAAGGTTATTAGCACATTTTGCATAGAGAAACAAATTCTTCAACTTACTATTTTGATAAGATTAATAACTTTGTTTATTAACTTGTTAATAATAAAGTCATACTAGCTGACCAGTAAAAGAAGGGGCTAACTCCGTTGGGAGTACCGCACTATGCCCTCGTAAGCCCACATGTACCTATGAAGGAACTAATAGGAAAGCAAGTTGGAAGTAACGCCGGATGTACACACAGACGAACTAAAATTTTTGCGATTACTTTGAATTACAAAATTCTTACTAAGTGAAAAAGAAATGTCGTAGTCCGTAGCTTTAACTATCGAAATTCGTGTATCCGAACTTGACAACCTACAACAACTTAATGTCATATGTGATATCGCCATTTTGGTCTGCCAAGATGATGATGATGGATCGGAGAAGCAGGCGTGGTGAATGAATTGTTATGTTTTATTTTCATGTTAACGTAGTTTAATTGTAGAATAAGCCAGTATAGATAAAGTTAAATAACCGCTTAACAAGCAAGCTCTATTAATTTAACCATTTGATGCAGTTTTTTTAGATTATTTTCATATGAAAATTAATTGTTTTTTGCATTCGGTCATAATTGAGTAACTGTTGTTTTTTTCGGCTTAACAGGAAAATTATGCGGAATTGTCACTAGATTTATTTTTTAGTGTTATATTAAAATATTAATTTAATGTTCTCTTAAAATATTTTTAATATATTTGTTATCATTAAATATGGATTTCCGCAAAGTAACGCCTGAATCTATTAATTATCTTAGGTCAACTTGAGCTATGTATAGATATATATGTACAAGTATGAACATGTACGTACATTACTGGTGTCCAGTAGTCGGTCGAGCCGCTCGACTTCCCCCACTGGAACGTACGAGTTGTCCTTCAGGAACTGTTCCAGCCCCTCCAGCCACGTCTTCAGCTCGCTGCTCTCCGCTTCCAGCTGCTGCATCAACTTCAAACCTGCATGCAAGGGAAACATTACAATTTCAATACAAGTACTGTAACATATCGTAACACTGATGTGAATGTACATAATATATATTCACTATTTGTAGAGAGACAAGTTGGTTGCAGGCGCGGGTGCCGGGTCCATACCGCTGCAGAAGAAGAGGCCCACGTCAGGGGCCCTGAGACTTGCAACCCTCCCGGCGCCCTGGGGAGTAGCATCAACCCTCCCCTGTTCCCTGCTCGGCAGATCCAACAAATGCCGCCTCGGATACACGTTCTAGGATCGAACTTATGGGTTGTTCTTGACAGGCCAAGGTATTTTAGTAGGTTATATAGGGATTGCACTGGTATACCCCTTGCTACTTCTATAGCACATATTAACTACATAACCGTTTTTGGTTAATTTATTTGTTTTACGTGCTCACCTATGTGATCACAAAACAGACTCGTAAACCTTCAACTGTATGTCAATAGAACGTTCCACTTCCGCCAAGTACTTGGGTGTTATGATAGACAGTGCAATGGTATGGAAGCAACATGTCATATATTTGGTGGCTAAGGTTCGGAAACAGATTTAAGTTTTTAAAAAACCTCAGAAATACAGTTGACTTCCAATACTTGAAGACAATTTACTATGCTGTAGTACAATCCGTTATCTTACTGTGTAACTGCGTGGGGTGGCACCGGAATAACTAATATGCTGTTATCGGAAAGAGCACAGAGAGCTGTTCTCAAAACCCTTACAATTCCCAACTACTGAACTATACTCGCTGTGTAAGTCCAAGTCCTTACTGTTTGACAATATTGTATCCTCCATACGGCATCAAGGAAACATTCCCAACTACCATTCGACCCGACGCTCCTCTATACCAAACGCAGGTATGATGTACTATGTAAAGCTCAAAAGTAACGAACAGCGGTAGCGGGTCTACCGACCCGCCTTATTACTATATTAGTTCGTTGCTGTACAAAAAGCAAAATAAATAATAAAAAAATTACCCTCTTAACTTCCGCTTAGCTTCACCGCATGGTGGAAGAGCATTTTGCGATTCCAGGTGGATTGCCAGGAACCTGGCTAGCGACCACCCTCAAGTAGAAAATCTATCACCAAGCACCTAAGGGTGTGTTCCGGTAACAAAGCCAGTAATTCTAGGTTAAGCCTGTTCAAACTTTCGACCACATCATCACTTACCATCAGGTGAAATTGTGAACAAAGGATAACCTACCAGCAAGGCTACGAGGAACGTCGACGTCTGCGACACATTTATCACACTTCTGCAGGTGTCATCGATTCTCATATATAGTGACATACTGTTATGTACATATCGTTATAGTTCCAAATAAAAATAAAACATTTGTTAAGTCGGAATACTTGTGCGATTATTGTGTATATCCTCAGGCATTTTGTAGTGTTTTTCATACGTGTTGATGACTAAATCGATACATACCATTTTCAAGTTTTCCTATTTTGGTCTCCAAAATGGTCTTGGAATCTCCGAACCTGGTGACGAGGTTCTCCAGACTGCTCCTAAAGTTGAGTTCCTGCAGGCTGCCCTTCTCGTAGAGGTCGCGGCGCTCCTTGACTACCTTCTCGTATGTGGAGTGCAGGTCCTGGAACTGCTGCTGCAGGGTGCGCAACTCCTGCAGCTTGGTCCGCATGAGGTCGGGCTCCTCGACGATGGCGTGTTCAGCGATCACGTGGCCCTCGATCCCCTGGACCCTGGCCTGCAGATCCCTGAACTCGTCCTCATGCTTGGCGCTGGGCCCCTTGTTCAGCGCCAGCTTGAGCTGCACCTCGGTGGTGGTGAGGTCGAGCAGCAGCTGCGAGTGCTGTTCGTTGATTCGTTTCGTTTCGGCTTCGACGTCGTCTCGTTCTTCTTTCGTGATCGGCTTCGTCAGCAGAATTATCGATTGTGCGTTCACTTCTTTCAGTTTCGTTTCTAGTTGCTTCACGTGACGGATCTAATCAAGAACAAATACATTGTATATTAAATAATACTGTTTAAATTGAGAACCTCTCCCTCTTTTTGAAGTCGGTTAAAAACGACTAAGGAAGCTACGCTACAAGCGCTTCATATACTTTTGTAGCATCAGAATATGTAATTACTAAATAGTTTAATCACTACTTGGTATAAAACAAAGTCGCTTCCCGCTGTCTATTCATATGTATACTTAGATCTTTAAAACTAACTAGCTAAAACCTTTGTAGCGATTTTTTTTTAATAGATAGAGTGATTCAAGAGGCAGTTTATATGTACAATACATGCACAATATTGTAGAGAAACATTGATAATTTTAGAAGAAGTCCGCAATGGTATATGTCTATCTGTCTATCCACAATAACTATATGTTATCCTTTACTTAATACAAAGCAATTTTTAGCAATACAGCATTAATCCTTGTACGGGCTGATGATTGTCATTACATAAAATTATGATATTATATGATATGAAGTAAAAGACGTATTAACGGAACGGAGTTTTATTGCAGACTGAACTTTAAACACAGTTTACATAATATTATAAGCGGACACAGTCGCGCTAACTCATCAAAATGTACGTAAACCGTACATATTCCCAACACGGGAGAAAACATAGAAAAAACATATAATCGATGACTCAAATACTATATGAAAATTGCTTATATAATTATGTATACATTGATATTATATGCTGCTTAAAACTAATGATGTCCTTTCATAGTCATTGATGGATTTACGATGATTAATTTACGCTTAACTTCACTTCACTGAAATATTTCACTGCGTTGAAACATTATTGGGGATGTACCCTTACTGATACGCGCACTCACAGCACTAACACTTTGCTCGATGATGGGAAGTGGGCGCTGCGCAGGCGCCGGCGCAGGGCCCGGCAGCGGTGGCGCAGGGCCCGGCAGCGGTGGCGCACGCCCGCGCGGCGCGGCTGGTGCGGGCGGTGACGGCGGTGGCGGCGCGACGGTGCGCGCGCATAGCGCCCACGTGCCGCGCGCTCGGGCGCACCACCACGCTGCTGCTCCAATTGTGGTCAACACGATGATCACATAGATCACCGTATAGTGATGGACATCGTGGTATGATAGGCTGGTTGATAACGACTCGTTCTCTTTAAGAGACTTGATTTTCTCGTCTATGTTTTCGAGTGCTCTCTGTTCTCTTTCAGAGTTAAGTTGTTCCAAAATATTGTGCGGTATTGAAACATTTATGATATGGTTGATCGGTGCGATCACAGGGGCATATACATCTGATTTAACGCTTATTTCGCTTGATGGTAGATCATGTGCAATAACTTGGAATGTATCTGTTTTTATTATACAACCTCTGTCGACAGTTGCTAGGCCAGCGCGAGTCAGCTGATAAGTGGTAACTTGACTCCCGCACATCGCTTGGTACTGACAATGTTTACAACAGAAGTAAATAAAATGATTTAGGGAATGACTTTCCATCCAAATGTCTTGGCAGGGACTGATTATTGTTTCACAAGTTGCTTCCTTCATCTGACAGAAATCTTTATATCCACTAATTCGATATATAGGTTTACTGATATGACACAGGTATGTACTCGTGTCTGTTACTAGGCATGATCTGATGCCATTTTCCGACAGGGTTAAATAGGTATCCTTTTTCAGGTTTATTCCTACATACTCTGATAAAGGTTTGATATTTATCATGTTAATATGATTTGCTTCAGGTATAGGTATGATTTTATATATTTCGTATGAGTCTCTACTGATCAATGGGATTCGCAGCTCAAAGATTACATAATCCTTAATCATTCGTGCTCTTGTAGTTATAAGTTTAAATATTCTTGATATACCAATGTAGATGTTTTCAATCGGAAGTGTGACGTCACTGGACAGATGACTTGATATGATACTAAGCTGATCTTGAAGTTGTTCAGGATTTATTATTTGCGGATTGAGTTGTCCGTGATAAATATCGGTGACGGTGTCAATCAATGTCCTTTGTAAATGCTTTAAATTTTGTAATAAATTGCTGGTTATTAATGATCCCATTGTAAACTGGCTTATTAGTTCAATGTCAGATTTGATAAGTTCTATATTTTCTTCTAACTGAAATAGTTTTTGATGAATAATTTTATGCTGTTCGGTCATAACGTTTTCAACACGTTTTATAAGGTTAAACTCTGCTTCAATGACTGATGTCTGATTTTTCCATAGTGACATAATATGCCTTTGATTATCGCGTAGGAGCGTGATATCTTTCCCGTACTGTTCGGCGAATCTACTATCGAGTACTCCGAAAAGGTAGTTCCCGAGATACCCGACACCATTGATAAGCCCACGACGACGCCGGCTGTGCTGTCTACCGGGTCTCGTGCCATCTGGCTGATTAAGAAGTAGTTGATTGTTATAATCTAATTCATTAAGCTCGTGCCGTAATTGCAACAATATTATATTACAATATGTGTTGTGTTTTATTTCTTTGCATGCTTTTTCTAATGTAATTAAAGATTTATTGAGTGCTGTAACACCTTCCCAGTAAGGTTGCATATTGTAGTATATGATTAGTTTCCACTCATCTCGAACAATGTTCATATTTGATACTTTGTCAAAATAGAGATGTTGGTTGTCTCTAAACGTTGTTGTGTTCATAGCACATTGTGAACTTGTTATGATGCTCAAAAACAAAATAATCGATGTAAACAAGGTTGATAACTTGTACCGATGGCAAGTGCTTGATGTATTTTGTTTTTTCGCTGATTGCGTTGTTTCAGGTGCAGTTTGTTGCTGATTTTCTTCATTGACAGGTAAAATTGATACTTTAGTGATTGGACGCTTTAGTTCACCGTTTTTAGTTTTTAAGGTGACGACTCTGACATAGGAATCTGAACCTGGATGTAATTTGATAACTCTGCCCATTAACCACTTTCCTGGCGGCAGATTGGCGTCATGGATAATAACTACGTCATTAAGCTTGATGTTTTCTTTAGCTTGCTTCCATTTGCACCTTGATGATAACTGTGTGAGATATTCATTGCGCCATCTCTTCCACAGGTCTTGTACAATTTTTTGTGTGAGTTGCCACCGAGTCCTTTTGTCTGTTTCAGTCTCGTAGAACGTGACATTAACTCCACCAGTTAAAAAATGCGCAGGAGTTAGAAAATTGATGTCATCCGGATCTTCTGATATTGGACACAATGGACGAGAATTAAGACATGCCTCTATTTGCGCGAGGACAGTGTATAATTCCTCGTATGTCAAATTTTGGTCTCCTACCGATTTTTTGAATAAGTTTTTGAAGCTTCTTACCGCGCTCTCCCAAATACCTCCAGCCGAAGGCCATAAGGGCGCGAGAAAACTCCATTGGATTTTCATGCTTAACAGTTCTGCTTGCACTTCACTGCTCTGTACTGTTTTTTGAATTTCATGATATTGCTCTTGTAGTATTCTATTAGCACCTACGAAATTTCGTCCGTTGTCGCTGTAGCAATGACTTGGAACACCTCTTCGTGCTGCCATTCTCCGTAATGCTGCTATGAATGATGATGTGCTAAGGTCTGACACAAGTTCAAAGTGCAAAGCGTGACTCATCATGCATACAAAGACTGCCACGTAGCCCTTTGTACTTTTGATACCACGCCCTTTGCTAGCTTTTACGTAGATATATCCTGTAAAATCCACACCAGTGAACTCAAAGGTACGTGATGGATTACATCTTACTTTCGGCAAATCTCCCATGATTTGTTGACTTAAAATAGGCTTATACTTTGCACATTTGACACAACGACGAATGTGGGCTTTAGTGGCTCTATTACCACCTACTATCCAGTACCTTTGTCGAATGAAAGCTAATGTTAATCGTGCTCCTCCATGTAACATAGTCACATGTGCGTCATTAATTATTAATTCCGTTAGTCGTCCTTTATGAGGTAGAATGATAGGATGCTGCATGTCTTTGCTGATTGATGCATGCTGTAACCTACCTCGAACTTTCATTATTCCACTCTCTTCATCTAAGAATGGATTAAGGTTTGATATCTTGCTCTTCACATGTACTTCGACCTTTTTCTTCAAACTCTTAATCTCCTCAGAAAACTCCTTCTCTTGTTCATGTTTGATTATTTTTTGCTTCGCTTTGCTGATTTCCTGTAGTGTAAGAAAACCCTTATGATTACTTTTTGATATAAATCGGTATACCCATGCTAGTATACGCGTAATTTTTGATATTGAGCTATGCTTGTTTAATAATTCGGTGATAATGCTTTCGTCATGTTTTATTATAATATTAACTTGCATTTGTTCCTTGCTTTCTTCGTCGGTGACGTAAACTCCTCTTTTTTCCTCTTTTTCAGGTAAGTACGTCGTCAACGAAGGAGGACCATGCCACCATAATGGGTCGCTCTTTAATTGTAAAGCAGAGAGACCTCTGCTGGCACTGTCTGCTGGGTTTAACTCTGATTTGACGTATTGCCAACAATTTGCAGGCATTATTGCTGTGATTTGACGCGTTCTGTTTGCTACGAATGTTTTCCACTTGCCAGGATCTCCATAAATCCAACCGAGTACTGCCGTGGAATCACTCCATCCATATATTTTCAGATCATATCCTGGCAGACATTTCGTGACCTTATTCATCAGTTTTGCCAACAAATGAGCACCGCAAAGCTCTAGGCGGGGCAATGATATGGTTTTGCTTGTCGGAACAAGCCTTGATTTTGCTGCAACTATGGTGACCTTCGATTGATTTTTAACATCTTTAAATTTGCAATAAATAACCGCTGAATATGCATTTAGAGATGCATCACTATATCCGTGCAATTCTATATTGCCTGATAAGGTGGTACCTAGCCATCTTGGTACACTAAATTGATTGATATTTTTAAGATCGGTTTTGATTTTAATCCAATCTTTGTATATTTTTTCAGGTACTTTATCATCCCACCCTAATTTTAATGTCCATATTTCTTGAAATAATAATTTTAATTTGGTTGTAATTGGCGTAATCCAACCCAAAGGGTCAAAAATTTTTGTTATATCGGAAAGTATGCTTCTTTTTGTGACCTTGTCATTTGATGATTCTATTGTAGATACGAAGGTGAAGTGATCTTTCATGGGATTCCAACAAAGCCCTAAAGTTTTTGCTGATTCTGCTTGTTTGAAATCTTTGATTGCCTGCTCTTTATTTCCTTCCTGTGATAAAGTGGGGTCGTTTGATGACCACTTTCTCAGATTAAAGCCACCTCGCTTTAACATTTCGATCAAATCTTGTTTTAACTTTTTTGCTTCGCTGGTAGAGTGTGTCCCGTGCACCAAGTCGTCCATGTAAAACGCTTCGTCGACAACCTTGGAAGCTTCGGGATAATTTTCTTGCTCATCCTTTGCTAATTGCTTCAATGTCATCATAGCTAGAAAAGGTGCTGCTTTTGTGCCATAGCTGACTGTTAAAAGTTTATGATCCTGCAAGATTTCGTTAGGACTATCCCGCCAAACTATTTTTTGCAACATTTGGTGGTCAGGATGCATCCAAATTTGACGAAACATTTTTTCAATGTCCGCGGTAAAACCAATCTTATATTGTCTCCATTTAAGGATGAGTGTTTGAAGATCTTGTTGTAAGTTAGGACCTTTTTGCATTAAATCGTTTAGGCTTTTACCGCTCGATGTTTTTGATGACGCGTTGAATACAACGCGCAAAGAAGTACTTGTGCTGTCTTTGAGTACTGAGTGATGTGGTAAAAAACATTCCGGTGTCCGATTGCTTGACGATTCTGTTAATTGCATGTGTCCTAATGAATGATATTCACGAATAAAAGATTTATATTTGCTCAATATATGCTGTTTATATGATAGCTTTCGCTCTTGCTGAAAAAATTGAGCTACGGCCTTGGATTTTGATTGACCTAGTTCTTCTTCAAAACTAGGTTTGAGGGGAAGTTTGACTTGATACCTTCCGTCCTTTAACCGTTCTGTAGTCGATTGATAGAATTGGAGACATTCTAAATCTTCTGATGAGTAGGATGATTCCTCGCTAATGTCTTCTATCTCCCAAAACTTCTGTATTTCGTCGATATTTACTTGAACTATGTTACATTGCAAGGTTTTGATGCTACCACACAAGATCCACCCTAGGCGGGTCTGTTGTGCGATCAATGATGAGTGTTCTGATCGACATATGCCTTCTAAAATGATATTTGGGTATACATCGGCCCCTAATAATATGTCGATTGGACGACAGATATTAAAATCTGGATCTGCCAGTTGAATATTGTCCAAATAATCCCACGATGGTTTTGGAAATGAGTTGTTTGGTAAATGCTTAGTAAGGTGTTTCATGATATAGACGTCCGTATTAAATTGATAATTATTAGTCAATGATGTAAAGTTGATACTGGTGATTCCTTTGCAGCTGTTATCCTTTGCTCCTATTCCGCTGATAATCCCCTTACACTTCCGTCTAGACAATGCTAACTGCTGTGCAGCGTTCTCCGTGATGAGGGAAGTTTGTGAACCTTGATCCACCAAAACTCTCATAGTTTGATAGCTACCGTCAGCTTTTGAACTTTAATCAAGGCTGTTGATAACAAAATTTCGGGCATTTCATCTTGTTGTGCTACGTGAGAATTAACATTATTTTGAGATTGTTGTGTTGAAGTAGTTGTATTACTTTGATTCTTAAAAGTGTTCAGTTTAAAGGCTTCATGTAAAAGTGTATTATGAAACCCATTACATTCTTGGCATCGTTTAGTAGAAAAACAATTTTTACCGTGATGATCATAAAGACAGTTTTGGCATAATTTATTTTTCAATATGTATTGCTTCATGTTTGCAGGTGTCATTTCCAAGAATTGCTTACATTGGAATAACCCATGTTCACTTTTACAATATGGACAAGCTTTATGGGAATGGAATTTGTAATTAGAAGTTGTTGGCGGTACTTCTTTGTTACTTGAATATGATTGTTTCACAGAAAATGGTTTCTTGTGATTGTAATTGTTATATGAGTTTGCTACTTGATGATTTGGTTTTTGATTAATATATTCTTGCTTCTTTCTGCTAGATTCCATGCTCATAAATTTGTTCTCTAGAAAAATCATGAAGTCTGATAACAAGGGTAATTCCCGAGGCTGCTTAAGAGATGATATGTACTCGTTATGTGTCTCACTATCTAGTTTTTGACACAGAATATGTACGAGAAGCGGGTCCCATGACTTCACGTCGACTCCTAGATTTTTGATAGCGTTTAATGTCTCTTGCGTTATGTCATGTATGCGTTTAATATTAGTGAAAGATGCTTGCTGTATTGCTGATAGATTAAGTAAAATGTTGATATGAGATGAAAATATCAATTTCTTGTTATTGAATCTGTGATTGAGAATGTTCCAGCAAGTGATATAATTTTCGGAACTGATGTTTAAGTGCAATATGAGCCTCTCTGCTTCACCTTTTATTTTTGACTTTAAAAATTGCATTTTTTGTGCGTTTGATAGATAGCTGTTGTTATGAATAGTTTCGGTAAAAAGATCTTTAAAGGAAACCCATTGATGGGGGTTACCGTGAAAGACTGGGACTTCCATGTGTGGAGTGATTTTTTCCCTGTGAGACATTGACCATAATTTACTGTTAAGAGATTTCTTCATGCTGTTATAAGTCATCTCGTGCTCAGCAAAAATACGATCATATTTTTCGTTGCTATTTTCTAAAATGCTGTCCAATTCCCAATGAACGGTATCAATGACCGCCCATCGAGACTCTAGTTTCTTTAAATTATCTTCAAGTTCCCATTTTTCGGAGATAATTTCAAGGTTGATATTTTGAACTGTTCTTGTAAAGGCTTTAAAGTTGCTGATTTGCTTTTTTAACAAATCATCGGATTTGCTATTTACACCCTGTGATTTAATAGAACTGTCACCCATTGGAATTTCGAAGTTTTTATTTGTTACAGGAGTGGATGGTCTGCTTGTTGGTTTTGTTGGAGGCTGTAACATTTGATCGGTGCTTTTACCTGATAACGGAGTTGCTGGTCTGATCATTGATGTAGTAGGAGTTTGCAATATTTTCTCCCTACTCGAAATATACAAGTCGTAAGTCTGTTGATAATGATTTTGCGTAAAATACATATGAGATGTGTCAAGAAATTGTTCAAGTTGCACATGATTAGCTTGATATTCTTTCCAGTACCCATCTAATGTTTCTATGCGACGTTTGATATAATCAGATGTTTTGCGTTCCGGCCCGTCTTTTTTAAAGTTTATTATAAGCGTATTTATGCCGCCTGTGATCTGCTGCTGATTTGATACTAAATCTTCTAAAGTAGTCATCTTGATAAAAGAAGATAGTTAACGTTAAAATATATGGAACCGCCTTACTTGATGATATGGTGTCCTGACACTGCTGGTGTGACAAAGACTGCTGTTGATTCACTTTTATGGCTAATGCTAAGCCAAGATTTGATGTTGTTATGTCCCGGCGACCGCTGTCAGCCTAGGACGGTGATTAATCCTGACGCTTTTGCTACGCTGAGGATTGATGATGATGATGATGTTGCTTGTCTCGGCGGCTGATGCCAGGCCAGAGACTAGTGATGAAAACTTGATATGCTCACTGCTGGTTCCTAAGTGGAACCTCACGCGCGATGACAGTTCACTACTGTGATGATAGTTCACTCGCGATGATGATCCCACCTTCGGAGGTTCGAAGGACCATTTATGTACGGGCTGATGATTGTCCTTACATAAAATTATGATATTATATGATATGAAGTAAAAGACGTATTAACGGAACGGAGTTTTATTGCAGACTGAACTTTAAACACAGTTTACATAATATTATAAGCGGACACAGTCGCGCTAACTCATCAAAATGTACGTAAACCGTACAATCCTTATCCAATTAAGTACCTTGTACTTTTACAATTAACTACCTTCTCCAATGAAGTCCAGAGAAATGTATGATGGTTATAGCATTTGATATTTCATAAATGAGAGATGTATCGATGCGAGGGGTAGGTGGTAGTGTTGTAGGTAGGGTACCTTGTTCCTGAGATGTATGAGGTGGTTGTTGGAGAGGGGTTGCGTGGGGGTGTTGTCCCGCCAGGCGGCCACCTGCAGCATGTCCTCCCGCAGCGAGGCGGCGTGGGCGGCGCGCAGTGCCCGCGCGGCGGTCACGTCCCGCAGGTGCCCGCAGGCGCGCGCGATGCCCTCCCACCGCTGCTTCAGCGCGGATATGCTCGCCATGTGCCGCGCCGCCTCCTCTGTACACAACGATATATATATATATATATACGCGCCATATTTAATTCCACGCGCACATCGTGTATATATACTTGATGCGACATGTGACCGCGTGGTGTGACCGACAGACCATATGTCGATAAGAAGGTAACTCGACAGTAAGCCGGGAGTAGTTTAGTGTAGGCTCGTGATAATTAATGCATCTCACAGTTGAGGTAAATCTTAATATGCACTTTTGACTGCACAATTTAAAACTCATGGTCTTCCTTTTATTTCTGACACTATGTTATTTAGCAAAAAATAATCCGTATCATGAATAATCTTTCGATCGCGATCGGTATGATAAAACTACAGAATGTTTTTTTTTCTCGTATATCGGGTTCGATTCCCGATTCAACAATGTAATTATTTAAATATCTATGAATGCAGTTTAAATTGTTTTTAAAATTCAAATAAAGTCTTTTGTCAGTAAAATGTTTCAGCTAATTTTCAAGGTACTTTCCCTCCATGGGCCATCGCCGTGGGACGCCCTGTATATATATTACAGTACAGATAGTTTGCAGTAACTCAGTGCGAAATTTTTGCCCGGCTTACCCGGTGACGCATTATGACGCTTCCATACCGAAATAAATGCTGGAATGAATGAAAGAAGTAAGTAACAGATTAATATGGAAGTTGCCATTGTTCATGCAACAACATACCCCGATGTACAATATTGTTAAAAGTTCTAAAAAGTAGATAAACTATATAAAAATAAATGTATCAATATGAAGTTTACTGTAATTAATTTAAAAATAAAATCACTATCACTAAAACCATTAAATTAAATGTATCGTTAAGGTTGAACTGGCCGGTAACTTTTCCATACAAACGCCGTAGGATGATCACTCCCTTATTTGAGGTTTTAGGTCCAGAACTAAGCATGATATCGATTTATCTCTTCATTATCTAGGCTTGTCTTGGCACCGATTTGTAAAAAAAATCTTCACATGATAGTTATAAGCCTCGAAACATCCCTGTAATATCACGAATTTTAGCGCATGTTTAGTCGTAAATAAACGACTTATAGAGCATGAAATCCCTAAAATTATTTACATAGAAGCATAGCTCAGTTCATGATCATTTTAGATAACATTTTGGAAAACAAATACATCCAGTAGTATAATCATAAACATCCTAGAGCCAAAGGTCAGCACACATAGTTTTGCGCGCTAGTTTTTCGTTCAAAATATTGGGCATCTCATGTCAATACTTCCATTCCGCGGTGAGGGAAGCGGGCGGGCGGGTCTCATGCGCAGCACACTAATATATAATTAACAAAACGCACACTACCAAAAGTCACGTGCACCGCGCCGCGATCTTAGAACATAATATTATATTGTAGGAATGCCCTGTTGCTTTTTGGTGTGCACGTATGTATACACTACCAATATGTAGTGCCTATGCCTACTTACGTACTTATATATATATATATTTACATATGTTGGGAGTTGGGGACCGGATTTTCTTTCGCATTTGATTAGTTTGTTCGTGATAGTAAGTGTCGGACGCCATAATCCATATAGATAGGTACTTGGGTAATATAAATACGTAACTATGTCTAGGTACTCACCTACTCTCACCTAAGTTAGTACCTAGTAGGTATTAGTCAATACGCAGGTCATGATAGCTATGGTGAGTACCTAATCAACATTTTAGCAACACTTAGACAATATAAAAAGCTGCATTTGGTTAGACATGGTATGGACGTAGGTAGTCCGCATTCTTTTTAGAATATAGTCTAAGCAGTAATATAGCTTCGAGAAAGTACCTACCTAACACAAAGTAGTAAAGAGTTAGAATTAGAAGCTCAATGGAAGATACCTACCTATCTACGATATAATTATCATGTATCATATAGGCCTCAACATCTATGGCGAATACATCACTCACCTTCGTTTCGCCGACGACATAGTCATATTGGCAGAATCGCTTGAAGAACTCAGTACAATGCTCAGCGACCTCAGTAGAGTTTCCCAGCAGGTGGGTCTTAAAATGAACATGGACAAGACGAAAATTATGTCTAATGTCCATGTTGCACCCGTACCAGTAGTTGTTGGGAACGATACACTCGAAGTTGTTGACCATTACATTTACCTGGGACAGACTGTCCAGTTAGGTAGGTCCAACTTCGACAAAGAGGTCGCCCGAAGAATCCAACTCGGATGGGCAGCGTTCGGGAAGTTACGCGACATCTTCTCGTCGAAGATCCCGCAGAGCCTGAAGACCAAAGTCTTCAACCAGTGTGTGTTGCCAGTGATGACTTATGGCACTGAGACGTGGTCCCTAACTGTGGCCCTTATGGACAAGCTCAAAGTCACTCAACGAGCTATGGAGAGAGCTATGCTCGGAGTTTCTTTGCGCGATAAAATCCGGAACGTGGATATTCGGCAAAGAACCAAAGTCACCGACATAGCTCTCAGAATTTGCAAGTTGAAGTGGCAATGGGCGGGCCACATTGCTCGAAGAACTGATAACCGATGGGGAAGAAAGGTTCTCGAGTGGTTACCACACTACACCGGAAGACGTAGAGTTGGTAGGCCCCCCACTAGGTGGACTGACGACATCGTGAAAGTCGCGGGTAGCCAATGGTTACAAGCGGCTAATAGCCGTTCTTTGTGGCGCTCTATGGGGGAGGCCTTTGTTCAACAGTGGACGTCTTCCGGCTGATGATGATGATGATGATGATATAGGCCTGCCTAGGCACGCAACTGTCAGCGATGTCAAATCGACATTCGCGGGCGCGCATTACATTGCATACCTATCTACATAGCTATAAGATCACAACAAATAATAAAGTTAGTACTATGTATCTACCTGCGTAAATTAGTAGAATAAGTATGTATATTTGTAGTACAATGCGATTAAAATAAGAATAGGATCGGCCTAGCGCCATGTTGTGACGTCAAAACTAGAAGTTTGTACAGTGTGCAAAAAAGAAATGATAAAACATGTATAAATTAATAAAGAAAATAAAAAACCCGACTACAAGTAATTTATTTTCGTTACGTGTTTTATCGATCAATTGAAATTAAAACTGCCAGTTATCTTTATGGAATCTTTTTTTAAAGCCAAGCATTTTGATACCCAACACAATGGCTTTGGAAGAAAAAATAAATAGTTTTTTACTATATGGCGTCTAAAATACAGCAGTTTGTTTTTTTATTTTTTTTATGTACATAGTGTCACTTGAGATATCAAGATAAATCTAACGATGTCTCGTACATTGAGATCGATTAAGTCGTTTAGATGTTATGGTGAAATAAAGAAACTCACAAACATACATACATACATACATGTAACCTGTAAACTTAACACATGTTTATGGGGGCAGTCGTGTAAAAGAACAAGTAGTCATAGGTAGGTAAACGAAGTTGTAGGTGACTGTAGGTACAGCAAACACACAAATAATTTGAACTGAATTTATTTGTTAGCAATATTTTGTACTTAGTTTGAATCGCTTAGCTCTTTGATGCCGCATGTCCTGATGGCCCACTGAGTCAGACTCATCGTCATCATCGTAACGGGTAATAAAAACAAATATAACAATCACCAAAAACATATTAATCAGTCAAAAAGAAAAAAAATATACAGTCAAAAAAATAATTAAACGAGAAGATCAATTAACACTCGGAAACGTGTCGCGTAGTAGTACGCTGTCGGAGAAATAAGACCCTGACGCCCGCGTTTTTCATCAAGCCAAAATGTCGTCTGTGCTGTCAACCTTAAAAATATGAATTTATTAAAATTAACAATTTCGGGTCACTTATTTAAAATTACCTATAAATATATGGCACTGCTTTATTTTTAAGTTTGGTCTGCTGATCGTACTTATTAGAGTGAATATGAGTGAAGTTAGCCGAGAGCCCGTCCTATTCTTATTTTAATCGCATTGTAGGTACTTATACCTAAGGTAGTACGAAAGTTTATATGGTAAACTTAGCGATGATTGTAGGCACTTACCTAATCAAAAATAACCTATGATTAGTTATTGATTTTTATTGGAAATAATTTTAATCAGTTACGGGTAGGTAGAGATTTTTTATTCCAAAAGTGTTCTACCAGGATTAGAGAATTTTTATTCCAAATGTGTTACCGCTTAGAGACAGATTTTGAAATCGGTACGACACACTCTCATCTCAAAGCTCGCTAGCCGCGCGAGCATTCGCAAAACAACCTTCCACCATGCGGTGAAGTTCATGCCCGCGGCGGGATTCGACCCATAGACCTGTTGCGCGGCAGTCCATTGCTAAGAGCCATCACTGCTTCCCGTTAAGTGTTTAGTGACAGAATTTCTACTTGAGGGTGGTAGCTAGCCAAGCGAGCATTCGCAAAATGCCCTTCTACCAAGCGGTGAATTTCAAGCCCGCGGCGGGATTCGAACCATAGACCTGCTGCGTGGCAGTCCAAACCTAATGCCACTGAGCCATCACTGCTTCCCGTTAGGTGCTTTCTAACAGATTTTCTACTTGAGGGTGGTAGCTATCCAGGCGAGCATTCGCAAAATGCTCTTCACCAACGCGGGGAAGCTCAATATCGCGGCTGGATTCGAACCATGGACCTGCTGCGCGGCAGTCACTAGCTAATGCCACTGGCCCATCACTGCTTCCCGTTAGGCGCTTACTGACAGATTTTCTGCTTGAGGATGGTGGCTAGCCAGGCGAAAATTCGCAAAATGCCCTATGCCCTTCCACCAAGCGGTGAAGCTCGAGCCCGCAGCGGGATTCGAACCATAAACATGCTGCGAGGCAGTCCATAGCTAATGCCACTGAGTTCACGTTAGTTGCATGGTGACAGATTTTCTACTTGGGTAGCTATCCCGGCGAGCATTCGCAAAATGCTCTTTTTTATGCCTGATAGGTTAGCCTTTGACCACTATCTCACCTGATGGTAAGTGATGATGTGGTCGAAGATGTTGTTCAGGCTAACCTAGAAGTACTGCTGCCGGAACACACCGTTAGGTGCTTGGCGACAGATTTTCTTCTTGAGGGTGGTAGCTATACAGGCGGGCATTCGCAAAATGCCCTACCACCATGCTATAACGACTGCCATCCTAAGACCACAACCGGGACCAATGGCTTAACGCGCCCTCCGAAGCACGGAAGCGCTCAGTAGTATTGTCCTAGCGGTCACCCATCCAACTCATGACCGCGCGCGACGGTGCTAAACTTTGCTGATCGGTTGAGAACAGCTAAGTAAACTTCGCTACGAATCCTCCACCACGCGGTGAAGCTCAATATCGCGGCGGGATTCAAACTATGGACCTGCTGCGCGGCAGTCCATAACCAATGCCACTGAGCCATGATTGCTTCCCTTTAGGTGCTTGGCGACCGATTTTTTACTTGAGGGTATAGTAGCTATCCAGGCGGGCATTCGTAAAATGCTCTTCTACCACGCGGTGAAGATTAAGCCCGCGACGGGATTAGAACCATGGACCTGCTGCGAAAGCGGAAGTCCATAACCTATGCCACTGAGCCGTCACTGCTTTAAAAAATATGTTGTAGTAAAAGCAGTAACTTGCTAATTATGTAATAAATAATTATTGTAGGTAAATATTTACTACATCAATATGAAAAGAACAAACTAATACATTTACTATGTACCTACAAATCATTGTCCATACAAATCATTGTCCCTACTTACTAAATATTTACCTACTATAGGTGAAATAACATCAGTATGTTATTATAAAACGAACGAAAATTATAACAACAGGTACCTACTGTCCGAACCAAAATGTATTCCTCTGTGAATATATAATATTATTTTATAAGAAATACCTACACACGTCGTGACGTAGCTTGAGACACTATCTCCGTCCGTCGTCAAACATCGTAATTCGTTCGGCATGGTTCGGCTTTCATTGATATATCGCAAACAAGTGTGCGTAATTAGCGTAGATGCAATACGGGTGTGTGATGCGCGATCACTATCTTCGTACTACTCATCACGGAGTCTTACCCTTTCCCACAAAGGTATAGGTGAAATAGCATGCTTTGTTGCCTCGCCCGCTGATAAGTTCGAGCCGCCGGCAAGTGCATCCTTAAGATGTAAACTAATGCGACCGAGACAAAACGTACAGTAACACCCCAAACTAGGATATCCTGTGTGATGAGTGTCAACACTACCCGATTATCAGGTTTAAAGTCGAGAATATAATTAATGTTTACGACTAATTATACATGTAACTTATACATTAAATTTTGAAATAATAAATAAATAATAATAATAATTAGTGTTAAGTCCCAGTGTTAGTTAAAATAATACAATGGATGGTGCATATAGTTTAAGATAGTGTATTGTGCTAAATTTGTGATGGAGTGGGTAAAGTCAGCATTGTGTGTATGTGTGTGTGTGTGTGTGTATCTTTAATCTTGGAACTGCACTCACACACGTGAGTACAGTTCCAAGATGGAAGATTCTTAAGAAGATAATTTCTCAGATGAACATTGGGCGTTTACGGGCTCGTAGAATACATTAAATTGTATTGTTGTGCCTTGTGTCTATGCCCACGAATTTACGAGTTAATTCCACTGAGAAGGTTCTCAGTTTCATGATAGTTTAGACTTAGGAGCCAGCCCTTTATTACCTCTTTAAATTTATGAAATGTCAAAGGATATATGCTAAGATTCTTGTTGACTTTATTATACAGACGGGGCAAAGCTTCAGAACGTATCTGATACCGGAAACTTACTGTATGGACTACACTTCTTACAATATCACTGTTTACTACATAACAAGTGACATTTTTATTTATACATCTAAATGAATAAATAATTTTTATTTACATTGATACAGTGTGTCTAGTCAAGGACTAGCGATATTTTAGGTACTTATATTTCGACATTTTTTATGTCAAAAAACACTATACGCTCGGGTCCAAACCCGCACACCTCTATGTGGCAGCCATATAGGCGTATTTTTTAACAATACGCACCTTTCGAATAAGCCTGTTTTTATCTTAGTGGGATCAAAACTTTGAGAGATATTACTTTTTTGTAAACACGTAGAGAATATCTCTACGTAAAAAACAAAATGGCTGCCACATTGAGGCGAGGGAGTTGGAACCGAGCGTATAGTGTTTTTTGATATAAAATATGTCGAAATGTAAGTACCTAAAATATCGCTAGTCCTTGACCTGACACACTGTATATACCAAGAAACCTATTGATAGCTATATAGATAGATATGATTTCGGAAAATATGTAAATGCGTCGCTTATGACATGACTGTGTGCGTGGGAAGTAAGAGACAGTATATGTATAATAGATTACCCTGGAGGGCGGGCTCGGCAGCGAGCCGGCGCTGTATCTCCTCGACGTTGCCGAAGTCTGCGCGCTGCCGCTGCACGTCCGCGGCAATGCCGTCCAGCACTGCCGCCACCTCCGCCGCGCCGCTCTCCGACGACACTTTCTCTTTGCACTGACATTTCATACACAAGGTTATTACCTCATTATTACTTATTATAATCTTATATGATATTATAAAAACTAAACCTCATCTTTATATTTTAAGATCGACAAACACGGGTGTAAGACATCACGATCGACAATGTTGCGGCTTCTATCGGGAGCCTTCAGCAAGTACATAGTGTGGCAAGAAGCCGAAACATTGTCGACCGTGACATCGACCCATTAATATGTCTTTATCGAGGCCCTTTGGGTACAGATTCCTCATAAGGGATATGACGTATTTAATATCCCTAACCTTAACAACGCTTATACCAAACGAAAACATACGATGATCAAGAAATGTTTTTACTCCTAAATTTGTAGTTGTATGTTTTTTCAATAAACGTGGAAAAATTCCATGACAATGACTTATTAAATATAATGTGTAATGGTTTTGCCAGTTGTGAGGAACAAGTTTTTAAGAATGAAGGAGGTATGGAATTCGGTCCAGGGCTCTTATTAGCGTCTAGCAATCTACGAGAGGTCAACACGTCAGATTCAGAGAGGTAACATGCGCTAAGTGTTGAATGATGGCCGCAGGACTCGTCGTAGTAACTACCTAAGGAACTTAGGCTGTAATCACATTGGTTAATAGAGTGAAAATATTCAGAGAATAAATCCACAACATGCAGCCTCCCCTGCACGCTTTGGCTCTCGAAAAATATTTCATTAGGTATATCGCTACTGTTTGAATGCAATGAGTTTATGAACGACCAATACAACCTCTTAATACATATTACCAATTTAAATAATATAACTTTTAACTTTGATTATAAATTAAAGCAAATTTACTACAATATTGGAGCTGTTTTTCTTGCAACTATTTTCCTCGCTGAGTGAGGTGAAAAATCGTGTGTTGCGCTCAGGCTTATATAGAATTACTCGTTTCGCACCTGGTTCAATCCTCGATTCCTTCGCGTTCTCAAGTATCAATACCAAATGCTCGCGCCAAAAAACTAATTTTCATTTTATTTTCTATTTTCCACTATCTTAAGGTAAGGTGTTAACAAAAATAATATTAAGTAAATTTTAAATAACTCTGCTGTATAGATTATAAAAAATTTAAAACCCAAAATTTTGAAATATTTTTCTATATTTAGTACTTTGTTAATAATGAAAAGCTGTCAATTACATTATTACTTAGTTAATTTCCAATAATAGCTAAGGAACTTTTAACACTGCATCTTTCAGTAACATATTTCTGGGTAATCCTATTCTTATGCAAATATTTCCATAACTAGTCAAATAGGTGTTAGCATATATAACGTATTATTATTAATATATTATTGATGAACAAACGTCGTCACAAACCAGCATAGATATGTCGAACAGGAGGACAACATATAACAAATAAGTGTTGGACTCACATCTTGGAGAGTTTTGTCAGCGGCATCGGCCCAGTCCTCGAAGGCCTTGTACCCGAGCTGGAAGTCCTTCGTGTTGTTCTCTAGGCGGGGTTTCTTGGCGTGCGCGGACGTGGCGAGTTCCTCCTGCGGCGGGTGGGGCGGGGGCGGCGAGTGTGGGCGCGTTATAGTGAGGGTGCTGGTGGTGGTGGTGGTGCCGCCCTCGGTCGACGCGCTCGTCTCTGTCGTCTTTATGTCGAACTCGAAACCGAGCTCTTTGATCTACGGGACATTTACATTACCTATTCAATTACAAAACTACTCATTAACGAGATCAAAAATTATAGTCAAGTGCGGGATTCGAACCCGCGTCCATCCATCCCTTTAGCTGGGGTATGCTTCAACCAATTGAGATAACACGACACAATGACTCCTAACTTAAATTTTTGCTCTCGTTTTTCAACCATCATATTATGTGGTTTTCTATGCGATAAAGTCGGAACGCGGCAAGACAAGTGATATTCCATAAAAATAATAATACGGAAGTCAGATCCCGCGTCATGGCGTTATCGGCGAATGAGAACATATTTAAAGAAAACGCATAGTACTTATAGAACTTCCTGTGCCGTGGGAAACAAACATACCTAAAGACCACACAATAAAAACAAACAAATATTATTACCCAACAAATGAATTAACCAAAACCGGTTATGTGGTTAATTTATATGCTGTAGAAGTTGGAGCAAGGGGTATACCTGCGAAATCCCTATACAACCTACTTAAAGACCTTGGCCTACCAAGAACAACCGTAACTTCCATCCTCGAACGTGTATATAAGGCGGCATTAGTAGGATCTTACCAAATTTGGTTAGGTAGGGGAGGAGGCTCGAGCGGTGAAAGGAAGCATTGATGCATCATAAAGGGGCCCCTTAACCTTACTCACTGGGTTGCAAGTCCCAGGCACCTCGACTTGGGCCTCTTCCTCTGGAATGCTATGGACCCGGCACCCGCACGGTGAATCCATCCAATGCTAAGTTATTCGTCTCACGTCTATACACGTGATTGGCACTCAAAGTGTTCAACTATTTTCCAATTATTCAATTTTACAAAGGAAAGATTTTATAATTTAAAAATACCAGAATAAAACTGCACAGTTATTGTTCATTTATTCTCGGCTGGCAACTTTCATTAGATATTAGGGGAACTTACTCTCCTGGACTCTAATACTCTAAGACGAAGGACTACAATATAGCCCGAAACTGTCTATAAATCGGAATATATCCGGATAATATAAAAAAAAAAAAAAAAAAAAAATTATTGATCAAAAAAGTTACATTGCTTAAACACTAATTATAATACTTACACTAATTATAATAATTGATGATATAATCAAGGTAACAAAAATGAACATTGATTACAAAAAAAATTTAGAAGTTATTTATGGAGACCTAATTGGACCTTATATAAATTTGGTATCAGTAGAACTTTTTTAATATTGTTAGCTTTGCAATAACGCCTGCTATGCGGATTATGTTTATTGTCCAAAACATGGGTAAATTTTACAAGTGTGAAGTTTACAGTAATTATTTTAAAAATAAAATAACAGACACTAAAACGAATAAAATTACATGTATCGCTAAGATGTTAACTAATGCAACCTAGACATATCGTGCAGTAAGACCCCAAACTAGGATACCCTGTGTGATGAGTGTCAAGACTACCCGATTATCAGATTTAAAATCAAGAATATAATGAATTATACTTATATTTTTACGACTAATTATACATGTAACTTATACATTCAATTTTGAAAAAATAAAATAAAAAGAACTAAACAATATTAATAACAATTAGTGTTAAGTCCCAGTGTTTCTAGACAAGAGATTTTACTCTGTGTTCCAGAAAACTAGTGGATCCCCTTTCGTGAAGGTGATTACTTAATATATGATACAATAATAATCAGCATGGTAATACTGTTTAAAAGTAATGTATATATAGTTAACGTAATAAAATAATACAATGGTGCATATAGTTCAAGAGAGTGTATTGTGCGAAATTTGTGATGGGGTGTGTAATGTCAACATTGTGTGTATGTGTGTGTGTGTGTGTACAGTCCCAAGATGGCAGATTCTGAAGAAGATAATTTCTCAGAAGAAAATTGGGCGTTTACAAGCTCGTAGAATACATTAATTGTATTGTTGTGCCTTGTGTCTATACCCACGAATTTACAAGTTAATTCCACTGAGAAGGTTCTCAGTTTCATGATAGTTTAGACTTAGGAGCCAGCCCCTTATTACCTCTTTACATTTATGAAATGTCAAAGGATATATGCTAAGATTCTTGTTGACTTTATTATACAGACGTGGGGCAAGGTTATAAAAGTGTCTACGAGTTAGTTCTAAGTGGAAGACTTCCTCCCTACATACCATGTAATTTCTACGCCGAACTAAACCACTGTCATTATACGGTGTTAGTACGTGCTGTCGCAATGTCACCTGAAAAATAAACAGCTGTCTAACTGTAAGGACTTTACATTCAGAATACAACTGAGCCGTGGGATATCGAAAGGGTTTATTTGTCATGGCTTTCAGTACAGCTCTTTGTGCTCTCTCCAATTCCAGGAACTTAGTTTTGTAGGCAGAACCCCATGCCGTTATGCAATAGTTCAATAATGTTTGACATAGTGCATAATAAACAGTCATTAAGGTATGTGAATCAGCTACGTGTCTAAGTTTTTTAAATACATATATGAGTTTCCGCACACGCGAAATAGTCGCTGACAGTTGGAGATCCCAATTGAGTGTGTTGTCAATTATTACACCAAGATACTTAACTTTTGACCCTGGAGAGAGCCTAGAGCAAGTGCAGTTTGTGTCACTTTCACTACAGGAATGGGCCCTGACTATGAAATTTTCCGGAGTAGGAATGGTATTAACTTTTGTTGAAAAAGGTATGGCATGGGTTTTGCTCACATTCAGCGTTAAAAGATTACTTCTAAGCCAATCCATAACAGTACGAAGAGCAGATTCCGCATTTTTAAATATCTCTGACCACGTGTTCCCAGCTATGACCAAAGCAGTGTCATCAGCATAGGCAAACATATTGCAGCGGTTAAGTTTCAATTTGCACAATTCGTTCACATAGATAAGGAACAGGGTAGGCCCAAGAACGCTACCTTGCGGAACACCGTAGCTTAAAAATTCTCTTTCGCTAATATATTTACCTATTTTAACACATTGACTTCGCCCCGATAGGTAGTCTTTAAATAAATCTAATGCCAGCCCTCTTATTCCTATGTTTTGAAGTTTTTTTTAGCATTATAGTAACGGAAACCGTGTCGAAGGCCTTTGAGAGATCCAAAAATATACCCAGACATTTTAGTTTCTTATCTAGATTCCTAACAATACACTCAGTCAAACCCAATACAGCATCTTCAGCAGATTTTCCAGTTCTAAAACCATATTGATTATCTGCTAGGATTTGTTTGGTTTGTAAAAAATTGATTAGTCTTTTGTTAAGAACCTTTTCGAAAATTTTAGATAATGATGTTAGAATTGATATTGGCCTATAGTTGCTAATGTTATTTTTATCCCCACTTTTATGTATTGGATGTATTACTGCACGTTTGAATACTTCTGGAAAAGTTCCAGTATCTATTGATATATTAATTATGTGCGTAATTGGTTGTATCAGATATGTTCTGGCAGATTTTAGTAATTGGGAAGAAATACCATCCCACCCCGTCGCACAGTTTGTTTTTAATCCAAGTATTAATCTTTCGACTTCATCAGGGCTTGTCCTAATAATAGCAAATGAGTTCACAGGTGATGCACTACTTCGTTGAGATTGATCTGTTTGATTTATTTCTTGAATTGTAGAGGCTAGGTTTTTTCCTATGTTAGCAAAATAATTGTTAATATTGTTTACTGAGAGCATTGGATTTTGGGAATTAATTAAAACTTCTGTTGGGACTATTGTCTTATTCACAGTATTTGTGATTTTTTTAATAGCTTTCCAGGTAGCTTTTGTATCCCTACTAGACTTTTGCAACATTTCTATCTCGTACTCACGTTTACGTTTTTTTAGTAAATTTGAGCAATAGTTCCTATAACGTGTGTACGTAAGTTTTAACGAGATATTATCCGAATCTTTTCTCAATTTTCTGTGTAATCTGTCCCGGTTTCGGATGCAGCGCAGTAAGCCAGGGGTAATCCAAGGTTTAATGATTTTTTTTCTACTTGCAACTTTTATTTGATTGGAATGTTTTTGAATTAATAACATTATTATTGACACAAAAAGTAGCGCTGAGTCGTTTGGGTCTTGTGAATTGAGAATAATAGACCAATCAGTAATTTTGAGATCATTTAGTAAACCGTTATAGTTAATCTTAGTTTTAATCTCAGGTATTTTAGAGACGGGTGTTTTCCTAGCTATACTGAGTAGAACAGGAAAATGATCTGTGACAGAAGTCTGAATCACGAATGTTTTTGCATTGGAACATTGCTTGAGTAATACATGATCCAAGCAGTTATCTCCTATAGTTGGGTACACGTGACTAGGCAAAAACCCATGTTCAGCAGTTACATTTAAGTATTCATTCGAATTACGATCATTATTAGTTGGCTTGATGTCTATATTTACATCTCCCATTATGGCCACATTTGTAACATTTTTTAGGTCAGACAAAACAGTGTTGAGACTTTCCACAAAAATGCCTATTGTTTTGTACTAAGGAGATCTGTATATCGCAACAATAGTATACTCGTTATTAATTTTGCATAACAAACAGCTGCCCTCCATGAAACTTGGCTCAGTTATGTTACAATTTAATTCATCTCTGACATAAATTGCCACACCATCATTTTGATTCTTTTGTTTATTGGTGTGATGCGACGTGAAGCCGTCTAGAGTTGGTAAGTAAGGACATTTTAGTAACCAACATTCAGAAAGGATAATAACATCACAGGAAAATCTGTACGAAGTGAGTAATACTACAAATTCATCTAAGTTTTTGTTAATACTACGGATATTTAAATGGATAAAATTCAATGAATTACTTGACCAATCAACAAGTTTTTCACATTCTTCTGGTAAATACATATACGAATTCGCAAGTCCTAGATCTTCCAGGTCTTCACCAACTGCATTAATGTTATCTATTATCATAAGCGAAAGAATAAAATAAGTTTGATTTAAATGTTTGACAAAGAAGATCTCTATTTTGCGATGTCGAGTTTATGGGCGTTACACAGAAGATGTACCTATATGACAAGTTAATTTTGACGGTGTTCGAGTAATTACATTTGATCATGGGCATATGTTTGAATAAAAGTGTATTTGTATGTTGTGTTATATTTGACCGTGAAAGTGTAAAAATGTAATTGATGTGTGATGAATGGATGAATGGCAACAATACTATTATATTTTTATATATCTTATGCACCTTGTTTACATTTATAGAATATACATATACTAAATTATATCTAACGATTGAAATACTTATTATAGTGTTGGTAGATACCATGCTTACTTGACCTTTGTTATGGGTTACCCATTGCATCAAGACGAGTCATGGCAGGTTAAGTTCCTTAAGTTGCTGTTCCGATTTGATTAAAATGTGGTTATGTCCATCATCCTTCCTCAGGTAGACTCTTCCATTTTTAGTCCAGCAGTATTTATAGCTTTTGGATCTAGCAAACTCTCGCACTTGAAAAAATAATTTCTTTACGCTGGGATACAAATGTTCATCTACAAATATCGGCACACTAGGGCCATTGATGCCTAGATGTTTGCTGTTGAGCTTGTTTCCTTTATCTTTATTTTTGTTATAGGCTTTGTAAGCATGTAGGATAGCAATCTTTAGTTGGACGGAGTGAAATTCCACTATTATTGGCTTTGTAATCCCTGGTTTCCCCGGAAGCCTATATATATCGCGGATATCTTTGGACTCTACAGCAACCTTAAGCTCTTTGCTTAAATTAAGAACAGAGGCTAACAGTTCAGTATTTGATTCAATGGGTTCTTTATCATTTTTAAGAACAAATGGTATGTTTCTTATCTCGACCGAGGAAGAACGAGACATATTGTGTAGGTCCTCAACCGACCTCTCAAGTTTAGTGACCCGTTTGATTACGATTCGTTGCTCACTGTCTAGGCTCATTATTTTATCCTGCATTTTTAGGAAATTGTAATTTATGCTGATAACACTGTTTTGAATACTTGTATTCTGCACCTTAAGGTCAGCCATGTCATTCATGACTTTTGTCATAAGTGTTTCCTGTCGACACATAAAGTTCTCAAGCATACCTTGAAGGTGTTGTTGCGACTTTGCAATGTTTGATTCTCCTCTTTTTCTTTTACACGGGGCTGTTATGTCCATTGCTTCATCAGCAGAAATCTGACCTTGAACGAGATCCGAGTCAGATTGAGTCCGAATCAATTCTTTTAGCTTCATGTTAGGCATATTTTTGTTTTTATGAAGTCCCTTAGTATTGGGAGTATTCCAGAATCTGGCAACCCCAGATATATAGTTTGATTCACTGTTCAGAAAAACACGAGAAATATAATTGGTTAATTCTGGAATTCCTGAGGGGATAACACTAGGACACTAACTTTGTAGCCTCAGGTACACTTGAAACACTTCACAATCGACAAAATAGCATATATGACAAGTTTAATAATTAAAAACACCGGAGCCGTACTGAACTATTGAATGATCAGAGAGAAGTGGACTTTGTGCCTCCCCTTGGTCCTCTTGGAAGGAAATATCACGCACCACTATAACTTGCTCAACTTGCGGTACCTAGCAGCAACTTGCACTTCCTTATTTTCTTGCTGCTGCAACTTGCTGGATCTTGCCGCAACATGCACCTTGTTGCTTTCTTGCTGTAACTAGCAACTTGCGCAACTAGCAGCACCTTGCGGTAGCGTGAACTTTCTTGCTGCAGCTTGCAACTTACGCAACCTGCGGTGCCCTGCGGTAACTTGCTCCTCCTTGTTTATTGCAGCTTGTAGCTTGCGCAGCTTGCCGCAACTCTCATCTAGGCAACCTGTAGGGCAAGTTGCGGGTGTGGCCTGTCTTGCCGGCGCAAGAATATAAGACTTGCCTTGCGCGGCAAAATAGGCAAGTGCGGCAGGAGCGGTGAGTGGACGCGTCCGTCCCCGAGCTCTGTTCGACAGTGAGTGATATAACGGGAGTCCCAGGCGGATGTCCATTTAGTTACTTTCAATTGTTATAAAATGGCTCTTTAAGCGTTTCATTTATGTAAAAATGGGACTAATCAGGGAATTGGATTGCTTGTAGTGGAAAAGTCGAATGTCACGTAACATTTGCATGAGTGCAACTGGCTACACTTTTGTCAAAAAACTGACATAGCTGTCTCTATAAATAGTATTATATATATTTATGATGGGTACACAGGATGTTTTAAAGTTGGCAATAAGCTAGCTGTTTCAGAAACTTATATAGAGGATTTATTTTATAGCATAGGTGTTGATAAAAATGCTGACGCACAGTAAAGTGTTCTTCGTTCCAAACTTAGTTTAAAATGATAATGGTATAGCATGGCCGATGTCCGATTGTTCCGTCCACAGAGAGAAGTGGGTGTTCTATAAGTAATGTGTGTACATACCCGCGTGGCCTGCACGTCCAGTATCATGGCGAGCGCGTCCAGCTCGTCCTGCAGCGCCTCCGCCCTCTCCCCGGGGGTGCCTCCCCCCGCCCCCGCCCCCTCCCCGCCCTCGCACAGCTCGTGCAGCGCGGCCGCCTCCTCGATGTGTGCAGCGACGCTGCGCTGCTGCAGCGACAGCTCGTGCTGCAGCTGCTGCAGCGCAGACATGCGCGACAACACGCCGCCCACCTCGCACACGGGACTGGCCTCCATCTGCAACACACACACACACACACAATATCATATGACTATTTTTAAGGTTGACAGCACAAACGCCATCATGGTTTGATGACATCGCGGGCGTCAGGGTCTAATTTCACCGCCAGTGTACTACGTAACAAGTTTCCGAGTGCTTGTTGATCTTCTCGTTTAATTTGTTGTTGATGATTGTTATATTTGTTTTTGTTACCCGTTACGATGATAACGATGAGTCTGACCCACTTGGACATCAGGGCATGACCGGCATCTAAGAGCTAAGCGATTCAAATTAAGATAATTGCGTACGAAATATTGCTATTTTATTAACAAATAAAATCAGTTCAAATTATTTCTGTGTTTGCTGTACAGTCACCTACAACTTCGTTTACCTACCTATGATTACTTGATTTTTTTACACGACTGTCCACAAAATGGAGTGTTATGTTTTCAGGGTTCACGAATGTACCTGCCTATGTATGATTGCGAGTTTCTTTATTCCACTATAACTTCTATGAGTTATAGTTAGATTTATCTTGATAGCGCAAGTGACACTAGGTACATAAAAAAACAATCTCATGAATTTTAGACGGTATTTAATGAGAAAAACAATTTATGTTTTCTTCCAAACCCATCGTGTTGGGTATCAAAATGAAGGGCTTTAAAAAAAGATTCCATAAATTTATATAACTTGCAGTTTTGATTTCAATTAAATGATAAAACGCATAATGAAAATAAATAATTTGCCGTCGAGGTTTTTTCATATTTATTTATACTAGTCTATCTGTACCAAGTTCTAGTTTTGACGTCACAACACGGCGTTAGGCCAACCCTATTGTTATTTAAATCGCATTGTATGTTCTCGTTTTACCATTATTAGGGTAGCTGAATTATTTGTTTTGGTATGCATATAATTATGTATACATATAATAAGTGGGGACGTACCAACTCTGCACAAATTTTATGAATATACTTATACAACAGCAAAACAATCGTCGTGACTACTAACTTTCCTTACTTTTAAATTTGACTAAAACACTAATCGACAATACCATTTTGTGACGTCACTATGAAGCAGTAATAACTAGAATGCCGTGCCACAGGTCCATAGTTCGATTCCGGCCGGCTTGAGCTTTACCGCATAGTGCAAGGGCATTTTGCGAATGCTCGCTTGGCTAGCTACCATATAGAATAAGTCGCCAAGTACATAACAGTATTCAGGCAGCAGTCCTTGAGTTTCCTGAAGTTATGAAACTACAGCCACATCAGGCTTAACAACTGTATGCCTGAGGGTGATGGGCGCAGTGCTGTTTGTCACTTGTAATGAACCCTTAACATCACACAGGTCTAACACGTGCTCCGTCAGAATCCCATGAAATAAAAGATAAATAAACTAGTGCATGACGCCTACTAGCCGCCATTGATTATGCCAGAATGAGCATATTTCCCGACAAAGTCAAAACCATTTATTCACTCTTCATCCATTCATTTATTCGCTCTTATGAAGGTCAATTTCAAATTTTAGTATTGAAATATTCTACATTGTACTGCCACGTTCAGCGAATAAATTGTATAGAGCCATTGCGAGAAGAACGGGCAAGAAACTCGGGGCCATTCTTTTAAACATCTTTTAACAATGTGTTACATACATACTATATAATAGAGTTATTACAATATTTGTTTAAATTATGTAGTAGACAGGCTTAGCTTAAAATAGCTTGGCAGAGGCGGAATTGTCCAGGCATTTTTGTCGTTTATGTAATCAGAAACTGTGTAGTAGGATTTTTTAATCAATGTGTTTTTCACATGCAACTTGAATTTCGCTTCTGTGAGAATATAAAAACCTGGCACCGCTATTTTATCTTTATTCCTAGTATTGTAATCGTGATTGTCACTGTTTAATTTAAATTTACTCAATTTTTTACGAACATACCTAATATTTTCAAATATATACAGATTTACCAAGGTAAAGTTAAAATATCAGTTTCTTTAAAAAGATCTCTCTGAGATTTCCTTTAAGGATGCATTTTATATATGGCTCAAATTGCACGCTTTTGTAGGATAAATATTGTCCGCAGCTCCCCACAGCAATACACATACACAGTGCACAGTTCCCGTACATAATCCGATCACATGGAATCATAAAATAAATAACTAAAATATAAAACAAGAAAATAGTAATAATGTTTTAGTTATGTAGATAGTGTAGCGAGTAAGATATTGAGTGCGGTGATGTGCGGTGCGGTACCTCCTTGAGCGTGCAATGCAGCTTGTCCTGCGCTTTGTGCAGCTGCGCGTGGTGCAGGTCGAGCGCCTCCCAGCGCGCGTGCAGCCGCGACAAGCGCTGCAGCTGCTGCGTGCTCCACGAGCACGTGTGCGCCCACCGCTCCGACAGCGCGCGCAGCTGGTCCTCGATCTCGCTCACCTCTGCAACCATCCAACCAACCATCCAACCAACACCTCTCTTATATCTACCAACTACTGTACTACACTACTGTCTACACCTTGTATACCAACCCGTAGTATCCGTGATCGAAGGACCACACATTTTACTTTTGATCCTTCGAGCCGGATATATCTTGCAATTGCATCGCTTGTTGAATATGAAAGTGTTATTTTGATAGAAATTAAGGGACTCATTATTGGTGTAGGTATACAGATTGTTTAAAAGAAAAACATTTTTAATATATAAAAAAAATCTTTAAAGCACTTGCTACGAGCCAACATCTTCAAATTTACTACAGTTCGAATACTACTGATTAAATTATTCGTGTTAGGATTCAACACTTATCTAATAGTTGATCTAAAATTTAAAAGTAGTTGATTATATTCAAAGTTCGATATGGTTAAATATGTTAAAAGTCTGACTGTTGTCTTGGTGTTCGTCGTCGACGACGATGACGCAGTCTGCGAGCGCGTCGACGGCATGTTGTTGAGCGCGCAGGTCGGCATGCAGTGACGTCACACACGCGAGCTGGCTGCTGATCTGTGAGTAACCGCCGCGCAAAGGGCCCATGCGCGAGATGCGGTCCTCCGTCTCCGTCAGCCATTGTCTACAATACACACATCGGACAATACATTCATATATGTTTTTATAATATACGGTGTAACTTTATGTGTCAAATTAATAAGGACGTCAATCGGTACGTTATAACAATTATATATTAAGTTCAATTATAAAAAAAATGTCCTGACCGTCCCTTGTCATTTTGGGGATTCGTATTAAGTTATTATGTTATTTAAAGTTGATTACTATGATATAGACAGTTATTGTTATTTATAGTCATACGAATATTTATTTTGTTATTATAAGAGACATTCAATATATGCATTTTCATTATGTCGGAAGCGCTAAAATGGGGAAGAGTAGTCGACCGAAATCTAGTTATTTATAAAAAAAAAATTAGTTTCAGCTATCGGCTTGTTTATTTTTAATTGAGATTTCTATCTGAAAGACATGATTGAGTGAATGGAGAGAGGACAAGGCTATAGAGGTATAGTATACCGGAAGAGCTCTAGATGCTGCAGCTGGGTGTGCATGAGGAGGGCGTGCACGTTGGCCTGCGTGCGCATGGCGGCGGTGCGCAGCTGCTCCCAGCGCTGGTTGAGCAGGCGCACCTGCAGCCGCACCTCGCCCGCCTCCTCGCGCGACAGCCCCGCCTCCAGCACCAGCCGCGCGCCCTCCTCCAGCACCGCGCCCACGCGCGCCTGCTGCTCCGACACCTCCAGCAGGAACTTCTGCATACACAACATCCACGTCCACATCCACACTCAACACTACCACTAACAAACCTCACTAATGGTACACCTCACTAATCTCTCAGTTACGCTATTCTTGTAGCCTACAGAATGCGACTAAAACATATTATATGTATATGAATTCTGCCTACATTTAGATAGCTTAGAACACTATGTCTCCGTCTTAAATCTAACATCTCCCAAATAGCCTTTGACCACAATATCACCTGATGGTGAGTGATGATAGGGTCGATGGTGTTAGCAAACTAAACCTATCAAAACAGGATATTATTCATAAGCATATTTCTCACTGTATATTGTATTATTTTTAAGCATTATGTAAAATGTTTTACTAGAAATTAGTTGTTGTGTGACACGATTCGACGTAATTACAAACTCACAATTGCATACTCTTGTAATTACCGACACGAATATTAAGTACAAAAGAGACTGAAATGCATATGAACTCCCATGCGATCCTACCGGCTGCGCCAAAATCGAAAGTGTATACGAACCTCGTGGCTATGGAACCGTTCCTTGACTGCTGGCAGATCGGCCTGCGAGGCCCCGGCGGCGGCTCCAGCGGCCTGTAACCGCTCCTCGGCCTCCAGCAGCCAGGCCAGCACCTCCTCGAAGGCCGCGTAGTACCCGCCCAGCTCCGCAGATCCCGTCGTCGCAGTAGACAGGGGGCGGGACTGGCACACGCTCTGCAATACAATACATGCATTCTATTAACGTACGTCTTATAGCTTTTATTTCTTTTTCTAGAAATATCATAATACGAAAATGTACTTAATAAAAATTTTGTTCCACCGACTACGTACTAAAATGTATATGATAATAACCCCAGTATTATCATTAACACAGAAAAAAGGAGAATGTAAGTAAATCTTAGATATCATATTTTAAAATCAGAGTCATTTATTTTTCTTTTCCTTTAATATTTACGACAAAGAAATTCCACGACTATGTTTATTGTATACTTTCCATTAAGTTAAAACCCTACGAGTACAAGGGATGTGAACAACGTTCGAAGTAGATTCGAACAAAAATTACCTCCGTAGGAGGGTCCTTAGCCAGCGGCGTGCCCGGCTCCGAGGGCGAGGAGGGCAGTTCGGCCAAGTCCTCGCCGGAGTGCGGGAGGGATTGGAACAGGCACATCAGATACATCATTATCGACTTCTTGTCGGGGTGAGGCGTGTTCACGTCTGAAATATAACAACGTGTCAATATTACAAATATTATAGTCAATAGAAAGTTTCTGAGGACGTAAAGTCGGCCTGGACTTGTCCAATGTGTACATCTAGAGAGCCAAGACGGGACAATTCGAATACACCTGTGCGGGCCGCTACGTCATCGGAGGGGTCCGCCAAAAGCGACGGCCGACCAGCCAATGCGACCGTACCACGTGAAGACACTCGTTAAATAAATATCCCGCCTCCGTGTTCACCCTCAATCATAGCTCACTCTGACTCGTTAAGCGATATATTTTCACAATTGAAACTGCTACATAGTGATATGGAGGACTTAAAGTCCAAATGAAATCCCTTACAGAGCACATTACTACGAGAATGGATGACCACGACAACAAATTACGGTCACTAGAGGAACGTGAAGTAAGGCGCGAAGCTGAATATTCTGATTTACAAAACACCGTTCAACAATTACGGGAAGAATTAAAATCGCGGGCGCAATACAGCTTAAAAAACTAAATTGAGACACATGTTACGGGTTACAGCTCAAAAGATAGGAGTTACAATCGAAGACCGTGACTGCGACTTTGTAATGCGAGTTGACCCAAGACGTTCAACAGCTCCCACCAGCGACGCACCTATTGCTGCCAAAAAACTGCCACGGCCCTTAGTTGTACGCTTCGTGTGTCGCCATAAAAGGGATGAGTTTTTAGGGCAGCAAAGAGCCGGAACTACTTGACTAGCAATGACATTGGAGTTGCAGGGGTCCCCAGAAAACTATATTTTAATGATCGGTTGACTCAAGACAATAGACAGTTATTTCGTTTGGCCAGAGAACGCATCAAGGAAGCAGGCTTTAAATACTGTTGGACAAAAAACGGAGTCATTCACGTGCGCAGGCAGGAAGGAAATCCCGCAATCACAATCAAATCCTCAATGGACCTCGAGCGTTACATGGCTACTCCCCAATTGCCATCATCTTAAAATGGCGCCATCACTTTTAGTCATATGCCTGATAGGTTAGCCTTTGACCACTATCTCACCTGATGGTAAGTGATGATGTGGTCGAAGATGTTGTTGAGGCTAACCTAGAAGTACTGGCTCACAAGGACAGCTGCCGGAACACACCGTTAGGTGCTTGGCGACAGATTTTCTACTTGAGGGTGGTAGCTAGCCAGGCGGGAATTCGCAAAATGCAATTAAAATGTTTAATTGATTACTCGGTACCTTTCGTTGATATTTGCAATAATTTACTTTGTTTTGAAACAATTACCAATATTATGACGCACTGGGCTCTATCATTGAATGCATCCCAATTTTTATTACTTCGTGATGGATTTAGTTAGTTTAGCGAATGACATAGATGCAACAACCTCAATTGTTTGTCATAATTTCGACTCCGTGGAAACATGTCAACAGTATTTTTTACGTCAATACTGATTTAAAGAAATAACTGTCTTAGCCTCTATTCCAGGATACAATTCTTATCGAACTACCAGGCACTAAACAAAAATGGTGGCGTAGTTATTTATATTAAAAATTCTTACAAAACATCATTCTTTGAACCGATCATAGTAGATGCTGATTCCCTCTTGATATTCGTGGAAGATAATACTTTGTACAGTGAATTTAGTTTTTTTTTTTTATGCTTGATAGGTGCTATAACGACTGCCATCCTCAGACAACAACCGGGACCGACGGCTTAACGTGCCCTCCGAAGCACGGAAGCGCTCAGTAGTAATGTCACTAGCGGTCACCCATCCAACTCATGACCGCGCGCAACAGCTAAGTAAACTTCACTACGAGCGCTTCGCTTTTGCGTGTTCGGCTGTTGTTTGTGTATAATGCCACATTAAAAACTCTCAATAGTTTGAAATTCCGTAGTGATTACAATGAAATAATCAAAACGCGTACACTCAGAATTCCGCTCCTTCGAGCCGACAGCCTTCTAGGAAAAAGTAGTCCTTCAATTTCACACCCACGCACCTATAATAATGTAAACGAAAAGTGTAAGCTGAAGTCTCTTTCCATGTTTGCCTATAAAAAGACCTTAAAACAATGGTTACTGGAACTTGCCTACGACGAAACCGAGGAATTAATACACCACAACACATAAACATATGTATACACAGCACCTATATACAAAGCACACTTATTCTCCACGTCCATCCACACAAGCTCACATTTAATAATAATAATAATAATAAATTACCCAGTATGTCCAAAACTTCAACGGCCCTTAAAAAAATAAAATCACATAAAAAAATACCGTTTGGCTTTTAAAAACTTGCTCTATCTATCGGGCTACCCTGAATGAATTTTAATTTATTATTCATACGGGTTCAATCAAAAAATTTAAATCTAAATGTGGTAAGTGCAAAATTTAAATTTAGGTACATGATGATTAATGCAAGCAAAGTAAAACCTAATAATAATAAAAATACAACTACCGCTGACAGAAGTCGCCTTTTTTCACAAAACAATTTTAAAATTGTGTTTTTACAGTTTTTGTAAGAAATTTCATTACTTTATACAATTCCCAGTATTTATTAAAACCTGCTATAACATAATAGCAAAACAGCTAAGAGAATATTGCAAAAGAAACAGCAAAAATGACTCCAAAAAGTAATATTGACACCTTACGTCAAAGAAATATAAACAACAACAAATTACGAGTTAAAACAGAAAAGTAAATGATTAAATGATTACAAGATCAAAGGCGAGGGAGAAAACTACAGCGGAGACCACCTGCGCACGTGTCCAATCATCGCCTACCCCGTCATCTAAGAGCTCCTCGTCGGGAGACGAATTCCACACTCCCCGCGAATCGAGTGCATCGAGTGATGGGGGTGGGCCACCGACGCCGCCGCCGCCGCCGAGACCTGTGCGACGGGGACGTCCCCCGCTACCGGCACGCTTGGAGCCTGTGGGGCAATCTGCTCCGCGCCCGGCCCCCGCTACCGGTGGTGTAGTGCGCCGCATGCGATGGACCCCATCAATAAATGAAAACTGCATGCGTGCCTACTATGAGGCTACAGAGGGAGGAACCATCTTGACTGCGTACCGTGATCGTATGCTGCCTCTGTTTCAGACCCTTGAGCCGACCGTCGCCGTATCCGCTCAACGCCTGTCGGATCAAGTACGAGCTATCCACCGATGCAAGCTGTTGGACCAATCTGTGCTTGATCGGCTCCGCCTGGAGGCGCTTACTACTCGCGCGGCTCCTCCCCTAATGCAGGATCTACCTACCGCGTTGTCGACCCCGGCCCTGGCTGTTATACCGTCACCGGAGGTGACACCAATGGCAATGGTTGATCTTGATGTTGGTGAGGGAGATTGTGCGAGTATGAGCGTGACTAACCAGGTGAGTGAGCAATTGAGGAGGGCTTTGGAGGACGCGATTAGCCAATATCGATACACACCCGACTCTAGGCCGCGACTACCACGTTTGCCTACTCATAGACGCAATCTAGCGTTAATGGGGGCCTTGAATACTTTGCTGGCCCCGTATTTGCGAGCTAGCGAAGATTTAGTTGATACCCACTCGATATTGTACTGTGGCGCCATTGCGGCGTGTCGTGTTGCTCGTGTCAAGTTCCCGGACACTGACCGAGCACCGCGTCCCGCCGGGTGTGCGCCCGCATGGCAAGTACGGATCGAGCGACGTATCAATTCATTCCGGACTCTCATTGCTAAACTACTCTGCTTCAGTCGGGGCAATAACCGCCCCCGAGTGATGCGTTTCGTGACCCAGGCCTTTGCCGGAACCGGTGTCCTGCCCCGAGACTACATGACCTGTGTCACGGATCGCATTGACTTTCTGAAACAGAAGATCTATGCGTGGGCGAGTCGTATTCGTCGCTACAGAGAGCGTGTTGATAGATACTGGCTTAATCGCCTCTTTCAAAGTGATCAGAAGAAGGTATACCGGAAGTGGGAAGGGACCAATCAGAGTGTGATCGACGGACAACTAACTGATGCCTGTACCATGAATGATTTCTGGCGTGGCATCTGGTCGATACCCGTCGAGCACACAGAGGGTGATTGGATTAGTGTTGTCCAGCGGGAATGTGAGTCTATCGAATCCATGGGGTCTGTTAATATAGACCCCGTAGACGTTACTTGTGCAATTCGTTCGACCCAGAACTGGAAAAGTCCTGGCCCGGACGGATTGCACAACTTCTGGATAAAATGGATTCGTTGCTCACATGACCGATTGGCAACTCAATTTCAAGAGGCCCTTGAGCTTGGTTCTCTTCCCCGTTTCATGACTACCGGTATCACCTTCCTGCTCCACAAGTCCGGTAGTACCACGGATCCGAAAAACTATAGACCTATCACGTGCTTGCCTACCATCTACAAGCTCCTTACATCCATTCTGACCACAAAAATTAACACGCACATTGTTGCGAACAATGTTTTAGCCCCCGCTCAGAATGGATGTAGGGTTGGGTCCCGTGGTACTAAGGAGCTCCTCCTCATAGATATGACCATTAGCCAACAAGTTCGGCGGAACAGAGGGGCTCTCTCTGTTGCCTGGATTGACTACAAGAAGGCCTATGATTCAGTGCCTCATTCATGGCTGGAAAGGATATTAGAGTTGTATAAAATTGATGCAACCCTAAAATCCTTTTTAGCTGCGTGTATGAGACAGTGGACCACAGTCCTCCGTCAACCAGGTGGTAGCAACACTTCCTCTGACCCGCAGGACTTTATAAGGATTGAGCGGGGCATCTTCCAGGGTGATAGTCTAAGTCCATTGTGGTTTTGCCTAGCGTTAAATCCTCTCAGCACTTTGCTGAAGGATTCAGGGCTAGGCTTTCGGCTTCGAAGAGGAGGTGAGGTCATTAGTCATCTGCTGTACATGGACGATCTCAAGCTGTTTACTCCGAAACGCCAAAACTTGATGGAGCTACTAAAAACTACACAGGTTTTCAGTAGTGCCATTAGGATGGAGTTTGGTGTAGATAAGTGTGCGGTCTTGCATGTACAGCAGGGGAACGTTGTAAATTCTCCGAATTTGCAGCTTTCTGAGACAATGACTTTCAGATCTCTCTCCGAAGTCGAGACCTACAAGTACCTCGGTATGTCAGAGTCGTTGGGTATTTCGGTAGAGGACATCAAAAAATCGGTAAAGGAGCGCTTCTTTTTCCGCCTGACAAAAGTACTTAAAAGTCTTTTGTCTGGAGGCAACAGGGCGCGCGCCTTTAACAGTTGGGTGATGCCTCTACTGATATACTCCTTTGGCATACTGAAGTGGACACAGACTGAGCTGGACGCCCTGGATAGAAAGGTCCGACAACTGCTCACTTCACATCGCATGCTACACCCGCGCTCGTCCGTTATGAGACTGTACATTCCACGGAAATGGGGAGGTCGCGGGTTTTTAAATGCCAAGACCCTTCACAACCGTGAAGTGTGCAATCTCAGGGATTATTTCCGTAACCACGAGTGCGGGATGCATCGCGATGTCGTGGCGGTTGACAAGGGCCTCACACCGCTCTCCTTGGCGAACGATAACTGGCGCAAACCAACGATGCTGAGCACCGATGACCGCAAGGCAGTATGGAAAGGCAAGGAGCTGCACGGTAGGTTTTTCCGGGCCCTAACAGGGCCTGATGTGGATTTACCAGCTTCGGTGAATTGGCTACGCTTCGGAGACCTTTTTGGGGAAACCGAGGGTTTTGCCTGTGCAATTGCAGACGAAGTAATGATGACGAACAACTATCGGAAATATATCTTGAAGGACGGTACGGTCGACATTTGTCGAGCATGCCGCCGACCCGGAGAGTCACTCAGGCATATCATTTCCGGTTGTTCGCATCTTGCTAACGGCGAGTATTTGCACAGGCACAACCAAGTGGCCAAGATCATCCACCAGCAACTTGCCCTTCAATACGGCCTTGTTGAGTCAGAGGTGCCGTACTACCAGTACGCACCGGCGCCAGTTCTCGAGAATGGTCGTGCATTGCTCTACTGGGACCGCTCTATCATCACGGACAGGACTATTGTTTGCAATAAGCCTGATATCGTGGTGGTCGACCGATCCCAGCGCCGGGCAGTGCTCGTAGATATCACCATCCCACATGACGAGAATCTCGTTAAGGCCGAAAAGGATAAAGTCAGCAAGTACCTTGATTTGGCTCACGAGGTAACCGCCATGTGGGATGTTGACTCGACGATCATTGTCCCGATAGTCGTTTCGGCGAACGGCCTTATAGCGAAGAGCCTCGACCAACACCTTAAGAGGCTCTCGCTAGATGGTTGGATCAAGGGTCTGATGCAGAAGGCAGTGATACTGGACACAACACGCATTGTCCGGAGGTTCCTCTCTCTGCAGCCCTAACCACTGGTCGCTTGGGCTCTGCCCCGCGACCAGCGGCACCCTAGTTTTAAGTTTTTTATAATATTTATTTTTGTAATAATGTTGTAAAAAATTTAAAATTATGTTGTATAATAAATAAAGTGAATAATAATAATAAATGTTTATTGCTTTCCATTTATAAACAGGTAATTAAAAACTATATGGAGAAAACAATGCAAAGGGAGGTGACTCAGCTTGTGCAACCCGAAATATTCAATCCAGGCGGCGCTGATTTTCAGTCACCACCGTTAAGTTTAAGCAGTGCAGCTTTATATTTTGCCTTGAAAGCCTCCATACTTATTTTATTTCTGAGAGGAGGAGGTAAGTCATTCCATATATTATGTGCTGCTGCAAACCTGAAACACCCCCTGAAACGCGCCGAGCTGTGAGCTGGTATTTTGAGAAGGTTTTTCGTAGTGCAGCGGGCACTTCTCGAAGTGATATCCTTTATCCATATTATCTTTTAAAATAAGTATTCCGGCTTTTTGGTATAGATAACTTTTTTGACTGTGCATGCGTACTGTAACTCTCTTTTCGCCTTCATGTTTAAAATACCATGTCTATTTAAATATGGGGTTATAAATTCTCTCTTAGGAACATTATATGAAAACCGTATGCAGGCATTTTGCACTCGTTGAATTGCCCGTTCCAGGTTGTAATTTAGCCTAGGGCCATATATTAAGTTACAATAGTTAAAGTACGAGAGGACAAGTGATTCTGTTAGACGGTGACGGAGCTCCTCATTGATGTAAGGCCTTATTTTGTAGAGAGTTTTTAATTAAAAAAATGCAGTTCTTATCTTATTATTAATATGTTGTGTAAATTTCTGTTCACCATCTAGCATAAGTCCTAAATTGCGTACTGATTTTACCTCTTCTACAGCAATATCATTTATCCTAATTTTTCCCTTACATTCCAAGGCGTAATTAATTTGATGCTTAGTTCCCAGTATTAGCATTTGCGATTTGGATGGGTTTATTTTTAAGCAATTCTTAATTGATTAGGTATGTACATTATTTAAATCTTCATTTATCTTTTTAATTGCTTCTTCCATATCTTTGCCACGAAAAGAATAATACAGCTGTATCATCAGCATATAGATGATCAGCATTTCACACTCAAATAATTAATTACATTTGTTTTTTTTTGTATAATATCTCACTCTTAGTCTACTTTGTAAGTCTTCTAGTAGTATATTACCTTTTATAAGAAATTAGCTAGTTTAACCCAATGAGGCAATTCTTTACTAAATTTGCTATTTAGATAAAATCGCCCTCGAGCTCCGAGACACAGGCCCCGTGCTTAGTTTGGGGTTCACTGAAAATCTGTTACACTCTGTAATCTACTTAAAACAATGTATACTTTTACTGTATAATTTTGGTAACACTTATGGTCATAAAGACATCTTGTATCTTGTATGTGTCAATAAATATCTCAGTCAACAATCCATATCAATATTTATGAATGACTCGAAAGCCGTACGATAAGAGTATAATTTAGAATAGTATTTGCGGTATATCGTTGTGAGTAGAGTACCTTCCGGGTCGAGCAGCCTGTCGATCCCTAGATGCGTGTGCGCCAGTTGGAAGGCGTGGTCCAGCCGCTGCATGGGAGGGCTGGCCGCCAGCGCCGCGAAGTCGAACAGGTGCGGCCGCCAGCGATGCAGCAGCGCGTTCAGCGCCAGCCCGTCCGACCACGAGCTAGTGAAGTTGCGCACGTTCACGCCGCTGTAACTCTGCAACGGAACGCAACGCAACACAACTCAACATACATACGAGTACACCCACAACTCGACAAACGACGCGCGCATAGCGACCAAACTTTATTATGTCCTCCTACCAGGCGGATCGATCCCGCTGTACGACAACTTGCCTATCCCGAAACAGATAAGGTAATCGTCGGCCTCCTAGAGGTTATTCGTTTGCGCACGATACAACCTTCTTTTTTTTTCTGTGTTGGGGATGTTTCTCTTACATTTAGTCTTGACGTATGATGGTAACAGTAGGTCATACAACATTCGGGATAAATTTGACATACAACGTGTCAAATTTATCCCGAAAGCAATGAAATGGATGAAAATATGGAGGAACTAATTATTTTGTTCATTTTATTAACAAGTACTACTGCTTCATGTTCCCAATATTTCCCTGCTCAAGATGATTTTGTGCTTTGAAGAGATTTGTATGTAATCGTCACTCAGCATGCAAACTTAAAAGTACTTCCTAATAGCTATAGTAAAATATTCAGTTATACTCGTTATTCTGATACAAAGACTTTTTCGATAGGAATACTAAAGGACCTCAAAGTCCACGATCTCCTCATAGTGTTTTATCTAAAACTTTCATTTATTATTATTATTAATGCTTCGTGAAGCGAAACACGAACAAAATAAGGTGTACCAATAGGGTAACGTCATTTTCTCACGCCCTCGAAAACATTTGCATGACGGAAATACCACAATTTTACTTTCAATTATACCGGTTTTAACTGTGAACTATAAAAATTTGCACTGTGTCAAAAACGATGTTAATATAAGTAGTGAATGCTTATAAGTACTACTAGTGTCTTGCTACATGTTTGTAAAAATATTTTTGTAAGGAAAGGTATGATACTATGGCTATGGACTGCCACGCAGCAGGTCTATGGTTTGAATCCCACCGCGGGCTTGAGGTTGACCGCATCGTGGCAGGGCATTTTGCGAATGCTCGCCTGGCTAGCGACCACCCTCAAATAGAAAATGTGTCGCTAAGCACCTAACGGTGTATTCCGGCAGCTGTCCTTGGAGGCAGAAATTCTAGGTTTAGCCTGTTTACACCTTCGACCACATCATCACTTACCATCAGGTGAGATTGTGGCCAAAGGATTATTAGCAAAAAAAAACTTTTTATACAAATAGGTATTGTAGAGACCTGCGTGTGTGTGCGGCACCAGGCCAGCAGCGTCTTCTCGAGGTTGGTGTGATGCAGCTCCGACATCAGCTCCTTCAGGTGGTACTGCACCTGCCAGTGCAGGATGATGCTCCACACCAGACCTGCCCACCACAACACTACTGTTACACACTGTTTATACTGCAATGGTTGCAACACAAACACATCACTGTGTACTTATACATTTTGGTGTACATACAGTAAAGGAATAAAATATCAACACATATGGGACATAAAAGTGTCAGGATTCGGATTTCGGAGACGCCAAAACATATCTTAAATATTTAACATTAAATAATATTTTCCAGTGATTTTTATTCTGTTAACATATAGACAATGGTAACTGAAACTTTTACTCATGAGTGATAACATGTGCCGACCACGATCCGCAGTTCGCCCCGCCCGGCCCGGCCCGCTACAAGCCGCGGCAGCATTCATCCGCGACAGACATGGGCGCGAGTCCACTCGCGCCACTGTTACCGACCTTGTCGAGACATGTCCTACATATTGGTACAAGTTTAAATAATATATACCTATACTCTGGTTTTTATTCGAGATCAAAAATGTAAACAAAAGGCTTAAAGTTAATGTAAGCCGTGCAAAAAAATTACAGGTACTCAGTAATTGTACTAATTTTGGACATCTATGAAGCATTTAACATAAAAATGATATTTTAAGCTAAAATTGATTACTTCGTATAAACTCATAAAACACTTTCTATACGCTATTTAAAAATATATATTCAAGGCTGAAAAAAATAGTGTAACATTTTTTGTTTGGAATTGCTACACTGGCGGGATCGTCGACATTTTCCAGCTAACGCAGTTTTTGCTTATTCGTAATTCGTATTAAGTTTTTTAGATTCGAATATGTTTCTCGCCGATTGTTTTTCTTGTTATTGTTGAATTTCGTTGTTATTTATTACTGTTTTTATCGTTTATATCTATACATATATAAGTATATAGTTAGACAGTTGTGTTCAGTTTTTGTTTATTGTTACGAACTAATTATATTCGTAATATGGATGCTCCCAACTAGAGCTCTAACCGGGCTCTTCAACAACGAAAGACATTGTATCTCCTGTCTTTGCAAATCTTAGTGCTTCCAAAAAGCTGATGGTGATGAAGGCGTATAACACACATTTTTACCGTGGCCAAAGGACGAGTAATGCTCTTTAATGGAGTTTGCTAAAAAAAACCGCTGACGTGTTGGGAATATCGTCAGTTTCAGTCAGAAGGATAGTGAAGGAAAATAAGGGAAGCGGTCAGTTGACTTCACCATGATCTCTTTTCACGCAGTACAGCAGATTGTTCAAAACAACAAAATTTATAAGCACTTCAGTAAAGGTAATTAATATTTTTGTACTTACTCACCAAAATAAGAAAAATCACACCTCCCCAAGCACAAGTCACATAATCAAATCGGAAACATCCACCGTTGAACAAGGTGTAATTTGGGGGGATTTGCCATAATACCCACGCTTGCAAGGCGTCTTGAGGATCGCAATAGAAGCTGTTAGTTCTCTAGAAGGCGCTGCTTTCCACCTTCCGGTATTTTTGTGGCCCAACGTCCCAAGGGATGCGGGCTTACAATGTAACCCCCGTTTCGGCCCGTCGGTGTCGTAAGAACCGACTAAGGTAAATATTATATGTATAGGTATCTTATTATTTTAAATTAATAAAAATGTGGGAAACTTAGCGCAGCAGGGTGCGCCGTTACGTATTACGTAAAAACATTTTCGAAGAAAAAATATTGAATACCCCTGACCAGTCAGTTTGACAATGACATAATTATTGACATTTCTTTGTTTACATTTTTGATCTCGAATTAAAAACCAGAGTATATATGGCTAGATGTGATATTTGAGAGCCTCAATGTGTCTTTGAAACGCTCGAAACATAGCTTGCTTCGTTGTTTTTAACCGATCAACTATTTTATGCAACCTACGCTGCGCTACCGCCATGTGTGTGTGTGTGTGTGTGTGTGTGTGTGTGTGTGTGTGTCGGGTGGGATGGGATGGGATGGGATGGGATGGGATGGGATGGAACGCGCTTGTGTATAGTTACCGAGTATGAGCTTGGGGCTCCCGTCGACGACGTCGTTGCTGCTGATGTTGACGAGCTTGACGCCGTGGTCGCGCAGCGCGCCCAGCGCCGTGTTCACGTTGTTGATGTGTAAGTGTGTGTGTCGGATGGGATGGGATGGGATGGGATGGGATGGGATGGGATGGGATGGGATGGGATGGAACGCGCTTGTGTATAGTTACCGAGTATGAGCTTGGGGCTCCCGTCGACGACGTCGTTGCTGCTGATGTTGACGAGCTTGACGCCGTGGTCGCGCAGCGCGCCCAGCGCCGTGTTCACGTTGTTGATGTGTAAGTGTGTGTGTCGGATGGGATGGGATGGGATGGGATGGGATGGAACGCGCTTGTGTATAGTTACCGAGTATGAGCTTGGGGCTCCCGTCGACGACGTCGTTGCTGCTGATGTTGACGAGCTTGACGCCGTGGTCGCGCAGCGCGCCCAGCGCCGTGTTCACGTTGTTGATGTGTAAGTGTGTGTGTCGGATGGGATGGGATGGGATGGGATGGGATGGAACGCGCTTGTGTATAGTTACCGAGTATGAGCTTGGGGCTCCCGTCGACGACGTCGTTGCTGCTGATGTTGACGAGCTTGACGCCGTGGTCGCGCAGCGCGCCCAGCGCCGTGTTCACGTTGTTGATGTGTAAGTGTGTGTGTCGGATGGGATGGGATGGGATGGGATGGGATGGAACGCGCTTGTGTATAGTTACCGAGTATGAGCTTGGGGCTCCCGTCGACGACGTCGTTGCTGCTGATGTTGACGAGCTTGACGCCGTGGTCGCGCAGCGCGCCCAGCGCCGTGTTCACGTTGTTGATGTGTAAGTGTGTGTGTCGGATGGGATGGGATGGAACGCGCTTGTGTATAGTTACCGAGTATGAGCTTGGGGCTCCCGTCGACGACGTCGTTGCTGCTGATGTTGACGAGCTTGACGCCGTGGTCGCGCAGCGCGCCCAGCGCCGTGTTCACGTTGTTGATGTGGTGCACGCGCATGCGGCCGCGCTCGCGCTTCTACACACATACGGCACAATACAATACATACATATAGCTTCAATTACTCTAGTATTATATTTATAAGAGTTCATTATTAATATTCATACAATTTATATAATTATAATTTTTCAATTTTTTTTCTGTAAAAGTAGATTACCTACTTTTATTTTTATTATTGAAGGAAATTTTACGTAAGCAGCGGAAATAAATGAGAAATCAAATATTCTCTCAGATCATCTATACCTATTTTAAATATAAATGTACTGCAGACATTTCTAATAAACATCTACATAAGTGTAGTTAAAATAAAACCAGCCAAGTGGGACCACCTCCAACACCGAGGTTTCCGTGATAAAAATGAATGTATATTACCGTTCTACAACATACCAAAAATAAAAAGGGTAAAAAAAAACGTTATAACGTCAAAGTTATTGTTTTTTGTTAGGCAAAAAACAATAACTTTTTTCCCCAATACTTAACACATATACTGTAAAAATTCTCCCGGCTGTCTATCACGGTTCCAAAGATACAAACAGTCCTTGAATGACAAAAGGACTACTAAACTCTATCCGACGACGCGACTCTCTGCATTTATAATTAAAGAAAAATAACAATAACCCTACCCTTAAACAAAGTACAGGACGTATCGGAATCAATGCCAATCCTTGCTCGAGAAACATAAAAATAAACATGATGCAAATCTTATAGCTTCCAACAAAAATAATAGCCGAAAGCTTTGGATGACGGTTAAGAGCATTTGTCATATACACCCTTCTAAAACAAATTCTATTAATCTTCTGAAACTGAAACCCGATTCAGCTAGCTCCTTGAATTTTGTTAATAGCTACTTCTCTTCTGTGGGCTCTGACCTTGCCAACAAAACTCTAAAACAAATACAAAAAACTGAGGCTGAGTTAGCAAACTCTGTAACTTTTAATCAGTCACCCAAAGATTCTCTCTTCCTGACGCCTACAAATGAGACGGAAATCAGCAATATCATTGCAGGGCTTAAATTAACTGCTGCTCCAGGCTGTGACCAAATAAGTAACGCGGTTCTAAACAATTCTAGGCAAATCCTAGCTTCGCCTATTGCACATATCTGTAACTTAAGCATGTTGTCCGGAGTGGTCTCTGGTTGTTTTAAAGTTGCAGACATCTTCCCTGTGTTTAAATCTTGTGACTCTTCATCGGTATCAAACTTCCGTCCAATATCTTTATTGCCTTCACTATCCAATATTGGAAAAGGTAGTCAATAAGCGCTTACTGAGTTATTTTGAAAAAAATTAGATATTGTCCCCTAAGCAATTTCGATTCAGGACTAATAAATCGACTGAAGATGCTGCTATGGCTCTAGTGAACCATGTATCAGAAGTTTTGGACTCAGGCCAGAGGTGTGTAGGTGTGTTCCTAGATTTGGCCAAGGCATTCAATACAGTGTCTTGGTCAATCCTGATAAAGAAGCTCGAGCGGCTTGGAGTTCGAGGAATTGTACTTAACTGGTTCCATTCTTACTTAAGCCGAAGAATGCAAAGAACTCGCATTTTGGACAAGTATAGTGACTATAAATTAGTCACTTTTGGCATCCCTCAAGGAAGCGTTCTCGGGCCTACCTTTTTTCTGACCTAAATAAATTACTTCTGCCAACTTGTGATCTATCAAGCGGAAATATATACATTTGCCGACGATACTGCTCTCATATTCCGTGGTAACGACTGGCCATCGATCATAAATGCGGCGCAATTAAGATTATCACAGGTAGCGCACCGGATGCAAAACAACCTGCTCACACTTATGTCATGAACATATGGTAGATGAAATTGAACCACAGGAGTGAATCTTTAAGTGGATCGATTCTGGTTCCGTCCGCTGGGAGATTCGGAAGGCCACGTATTTTGTTTGTCCATGCCTAGAACGAGTAGAATCAGTGAAGTGCCTTGGTATTTTGATTGATCAGAGGCTATCATGGGAGGACCAAATTCTTGCCATGTGCGGACGGCTTCGCAAAATGACATATATATTCTAAAGATTAGCTTCAGTTGCCGATCCTCATACGCAAAAAATTGTATACCAAGCTCTATGCCAGTCTTTACTTAATTATTGTATAATTTGCTGGGGATCTGCAACCAAGACACTATTTCTAAAGATTCAAAGAGCTCAGAGAAGTCTTCTCAAAGTGGCCTACAAAAAACCGTATAGATACTCAGCAGATCGTCTATACGCAGACACTCAGTATCTTAGAGTACGATAACTATATATTTTGGCTGTCACATTGCGATACCATAAATTAGCACATAAATATATAATCCACTCTCAACGATCTTCACGTCGTAACACTTGTCTCAAATCTAAAGCCAATACTGATGTAGCGAAACCATCTTTTCCTTACAAAGGACCACGGATCTACGAGCAACTAGACACAATTATAGGTATATATCAGTCATCGCGTTTTGTTTGCAAAAATAAGGTTGCATCATGGTTGCTACGGTCTGACTACGTTGTGACGGAAATGTTTGTAAAACCCAATACTTGACACTGCGGGGTCCGTTCTTCCACACTGGATTAATTTGCTACTTTACTCTAGGCCCTACTGCTTTCACGCGTCGAAAATTCTTCCGGTTTGGCTGCGTGGCGTTTGTGACGTCATGTCGGCTTAACAGGAAAATTAGGCGGAATTGTCACTAGATATATTTTTGTATTTTTTAAGTGTTTTAATAAAATATTAATTTGATGTTTTCATAAAATATTTTAAAAATATTTGTTATTATTAAATATGGATTTCCGCAAAGAAACTCCTGAATCTATTTATTAAAGATTATTATTATTGAAAGGTACGACCGACGCACGGACGTGCGGAGTGCGGACAGGCAGTCGGACGGCCGACACTTAGTGATAGGGTCCCATTTTCTAGTATACAACCATACAAAACTAAATACACAATGCTTTTCTTATTGCACGTTCAATTATTATATTATGTTATTTGTGATTATACCAATATAATCATCAATAATAATGAGCAGATCATCAATCACAAAGATTTTTTGACACGTAAGCACATGTATTTGTACTTCATGTACTATCAGACTGGTGCCTATTTAATATCGGCCGATGTAACAGTGGTTATTGGAATGTTGTCCAATCTTATCATATTTTTGAACATTGCTTTGATACTTATATAAAAGTATGTTTTATATGTTTAAAGTTAGCAAGTTAAGTTTAAAATAAGTTTTATATTTTATTTTTAATTTAATAATGTAAAATAAAAATTCGTATAGTTTTTTTTTGTATAATATTGAAATTAGATAACGGTTAATTGACGAAAAAGCATAAACTTTAGGCTCAAGAACATGCATGCAAATTTTCACAGGTTTTCACCATTTGGTAGATATTTAAAATAATTAAGACGAAACGTTTGTATGGAAAGCGCAATTAAGACACTTCCATTAAAACGAAACGAACCAAAAATACTCTGTAAAAAACTTAATTTAGGGAAACATCAGCGCCAGAAACCTGATAAGAAGCCAGAATTAAAATATGTACAATTAATAAGAGAACTATCGTTAACTCCGTACGAGTACATATTTTTTTATCAGAGACTTGATGATTACGTACATCCGGCACCTCCGACCTGGCTCACAGAATATATGTAGAAGCGTTACCCATCTTGGTGGATTTCTCTCTCGACATAATCGGTAAATAAGTTAGTAATGACAAGCGGTGGTGGTTAAATTTTACTATAAAATATGGAAAGAAAGGACGAGTTAAAAATTATTGCTTATTACTACAATGTCATCTAGAGGAAATGTGTTCATACAATTTGAAGTTGTAAATTAATTTGGTTGCGGATCTCAGAGGTGACGTTATGAAATGTCGTACATTCTGACGTCACCGTAAATAGACAACCTCCGAGATCAGCAGTTGTCACGTTAAACCAACGTGGGCAGACCCACAGACCTAGGAATTTTTCGCTACGCTCAATCCTAAGCCTATGGGCAGACCAGAGGTCTCTAAACACACCCACTTTTACCTTATACGTTTTGGTTCCATGTAATACGGAGCGCGCATATTGCCATCTACCGAGCACAGTTCTAGACTCCAGACTGCTCCTAATAACTGTGAGATCGAACCCAGGAACTCGAGGCTCCAAGCAACTCATTCACCGCTCGAACATGTCAATGCAAGTAATATTTATTTACTTATCGTCCTATTCACACTTTGGTTTTGGAATAGTGTTGGCGGAAAGTACCATTTCCTATTCGTGTTTGAGTTGTTACATTTCACGTATGTGTTTCATTGACAACCCTGTCCAGGCTAAAAAATGCAGATTGTATTAAACTGCTCTCCGCTAGGTGGCGCCGTCCGCACTAGTTTGCTTTGAAAGTGCTCCCGTATTTGAAATTGTAAACATATAGTCAGAAACGTTATTTCTCAGTAAAATAGTGCATAACAGTTTTTCAGAGTTACACCATTTTAGGAAAATGTAAAGGAATTGTGATAATAACACTAAGGAAGAAGATATAACTCACAAAAATATATGGGACTTGATAAGAATACAAATCATTGTTTTGGCCGATAAGAAACATTAATCCTATCACAAGTGAGTGACACATGCATACTAACAAGACACGAATATAAAATTCACAAATTAAAACCTTGAACTGCTTTATAAACATATCTTCTACAGAAAATACATCTATATAACTGTTAATATTTCAAATTTTAAACCATTAACATGTATTGTCATTGCTCATAACTGCTTTACCGACGGTGTAATTCGAAGACAGCGCGCCAATACCAATAGTATATACCAAAACTATTATAAATATTTACTACAAGACACAAAGATAGTAGTGCCATCTATCGGTGAGTAGTGGTACCTCTACCAAATGTGAATATTTACTAACTAAAATCCGAGAAGAAAGTGTCGACATCTGTTGAAAAACGGTCGTACTGTTATGTAACCGAATAACATCATTTCATAAACAGTAATCACAAAAGACATACGTAACAGCACAGTAAATTGAATAACTTGTAGTTCCACACAAATAGAGAGAGGTCGCTACTAGTCTAAAAATGTCAGAACCAATGTCGCTTGTAGAAATGTTTAATTCATTGCGAATGCAGATAAAAGAAGACAGTGTAAGTAGTCTAAAACAGATGGAAGAGAATATAACAAAAACTATCACAGATAAAATAGAAGATAAATTTAGTAAATTTGAATCCAACATACAGCAAATACAAAATAAACAGGAAGAACATGAAAAGAAACTTGATAATATTGAAAGAAAATTACGCCAAAAAAATCTAATCTTCTTTGGAATATCTGAGGAAGAGAAAAGCTCCTCAGAACTGGAAGAGATCATGATACAAATAATTAATTTAAGTATGGAAGTTGAAATAGATCGAAGAGATTTGGAGTTTGTGGGACGAATGGGAAAGAAAGGAACAAAACCGAGACCTGTAAGGCTTACTTTGACTACCTTCGGGAAGAAACTTGCGATATTTCAGAGAAAATCTTCTCTAGATGGTACAGGCACCTACATTAAGGAAGGTTTCCCTCCTAATATTTTAGAAAAAAGGAAAGTATTAATATCACAGTTACAAGAATATAGAGAGAAGGGAATCCCAGCGTTTTTAAAGTATGATCGCTTGATAGTTAAAGAGAAAGCCGTCACTCAAAACTCTAATAAAAAACGGTCACTTCCAGAAAGTCCGCCAGAAAAAAATACGAGCAGCACCCAAAAGCTTTCAGGGAAATCAGAGCAATTCAACAAAATATTAAAAACAAACACTACAACAAATTTCCCAAGTACAAACAAAAATGCCAAGATTGATAAACCAACTCAAGGATCAAGTATTGCGTCTTTTCTAACAAAGACTCCGCAAAACGAGCGGCAAAATGCAACCCCACCCACCCATAGTAAACAATAGCAACGAATCCTGGCACCCAAGCACAAACAAGTCACCTCGCAAAATGGTAATAAGAATCCAAATATTATAAAAATTCATAACAAAAAGCTCCCAATACGGGTGGTTGCCGCGGGAGTCTCAGACCAAAACCCTCCGTGCAGCAATTCACATACTTTAAGATACATTGAACAGTCTAAACAAATTGAAAATAAACATTCTGTCCGAGAACCATACTTAAAGCTATGTACATATAACATACGCTCCCTGAAAGCTAGTAATAGAATTATTGAGTTAGAACACGCTCTAGTAAACATAAGATACGATGTGATAGGAATATCAGAAGTCAAAATATGTGGTCAATGTATAGTTGAGAAAGAAAAGTATATACTAATGTACCGGGGAGACAAAAAAGCAACAAATGGAGTCGGATTTATAATAGCATCATACCTAAAAAATTATATTGTAGACTTTAAAACATATTCCGATAGAGTTGTTCGTCTTGATCTACAAATTTACAATAGTACTATACATATTATACAAGTATATGCACCCACAGAAAAGTCGACAGAAAATAAATTGAAAGAATTTTATAAAGACGTACTCAAAGCCCTTGAAAACACAAGCAAACACACAATTATAATGACTCTACAATTACCATGCATTGAAAATGAAAGTATCAATAAATCTTACCAATCTACAATTACTGCCATAAAATCTTGCATTGCTAAGCTACCTAAAAAAATAAGAGACAAAAATCTCCAGCATATATCTCCGGAAATGGAAATATTAATAAAAGAGAGAGAGAGTTTAAAAAAGATATCTCCACGATCAAAAACGCAACGAAATCGACTTAAATATCTACACAGGAAAATTAGTAAAGGAATTAGAGAAAACAGGAAGAGATTAAAAATACAAAATATAGAGAAAGAATTAGAAACCCGAAGCTCAATAAAGAACACAAGGAAAATGTTTGATCTGAAAAAAGAATGGATTCAAGCACTTGACTCAAGCAGTTCTGAAGTAAGAATAACAAACAGAAAAGAAATCTTACAAGTCGCTACTAAATTTTACTCGTCTCTATACTCAAGCAACGACACCAGTTCGTATTACTGCAAAGAAATCTCTGAATCAGAACCTGCTCTACTTACTCACGAGGTAGAACGTGCGATAAGCAAGCTAAAGCGTAACAAATCACCAGGCGAGGATGGTGTCACTACAGATACAGTTATAGCAATGCTAGAGCCGCTGGCGCCACTATTGACTAAGCTTTTCAACGAAATTATAGAGAAAGAAGAGATTCCTGAAGACTGGCATCACTCCATTATAACCTTACTGTATAAAAAAGGCGATCCGAATAAAATAGACAACTACAGACCCATAAGCTTGTTACCAACAGTGTATAAGTTATTCTCCTCTGTGTTATTGTTCCGAATCACAAAAGCCTTAGATGAACAACAGCCTCGGGAACAAGCCGGCTTTCGAAGAGGTTTTTCAACGGTTGATCACATGTTTACTCTCAACCAATGTATAGAGCGATACAGCGAATACAACAAGACTCTATATTTAGGATTTGTCGATTATACAAAAGCGTTCGACTCTATCTCGCATATACATCTCTGGAATAGCCTGACGGAACAAGGAATACACGGAAAATATATATCAATACTAAGAGTCATATATGAGAAGTGTCATGCAAAAATTAAAACCGAGAAAATTGGGCATCCGTTTGAAATAAAAAGAGGCGTAAAGCAAGGTGATCCTGTCTCTCCCAAAATGTTCACGGCCATTCTAGAGACGATGTTCAGAAAACTTGACTGGTCTGCATACGGGCTCAACATTAACGGCGAACGTCTCACACACCTCCGATTCGCAGATGACATCGTGATTCTAGCAGAGGAGCACGAGTCTCTAGAAAGCATGATGCAGACACTGGACCAGGAGATCAAGAAAATTGGCCTGCACATAAACTTGAGCAAAACAAAAGTCTTGACAAATGGAGAGCAGAAACCTGTGAACGTAAACAATACTTGCGTAGAGTATGTAAATGAATACATTTATCTTGGGCAAGTCATATCGTTTAAAGAAGCAACCGCTAAAGAGGTAGACCGGAGGATAGCGATGTCTTGGAAAAAATACTGGGCTAATAAAGACGTATTTAAAAGCCGCATTCCAATACATCTGAAAAAACGCCTTATGGACAGCACTATACTCCCGTCTCTTTTGTACGGCTGTCAAACTTGGGCACTTGGTAGAGACATAATCGATAAGATAGCCAAGTGTCAGAGGGCGATGGAAAGATCAATGCTAGGAATCAGACTAATGGACAAAATAAGGAATGTAGATATCCGACGTAAAACAAAAGTAATCGATGCTGTAAAAATGCTATGTCGCCAAAAATGGAAATGGGCAGGACATCTCGCACGAACCACGGACGGCAGGTGGAGCGAGAGGATCATCCACTGGTACTGGCGAGACAGCACGAGGACGAGAGGGCGGCAGAGGAAGAGGTGGCGCGACGATATAGTCGGGTGGCAGGCATCGCCTGGCCCCGGCTAGCACGAGACCGACACACGTGGGCTGCTGCGGAGGAGGCCTACACCCACACTTGGTTGCCCGCACAAAGCAATTTGTGAAAATATTGTAAATATTTTAAGTATATAATATTAAGTTAAACTTAGACCTAAAAACATGTATTTATTATGTAAAAAGGGAATAAATGGCTATTTTATTTTATTTATTTATTATTTATTATTATTAAACTGATAATTCCGTTACAACTACATTGGTACAACCCTATGCATAATTCTGCATGCATATTAGTGTAACCGTACTAGCTATGGACTGCTTTGCCGCAGGTCCTTGGTTCGATCCCCACCGCCGCGCGCCGGCTGGAGCTTCACACAATGGTGGAAGGGCATTTTGCGAACGATTCCATCCTCAAGCAAAAATCTGATACCAAGCACCTAACAGTGTGTTCCGGCAGCAGTTCTTGAGAGCCAGTAAAATACAAACACAGACATAACAACGGTATGTCTCAGTGTGAAGAACACAATGCAATTCGTCACTTGTGATGAAATGCATCTACTATAGGCAGAGGGTACTCCACTTAACATCAGGTGGGACTCGCGCTTGTTCCGCCACAATAACATAAAAAAAGAGTCCTACGACCTACCTATTCAAGTGTCAAAATGAGATAAAGATAATATTTGCTTACATATTGCTGTGCTGTGAGGATCTCGAGCAAGGAGAGCAAGATCTCTCCGTCCCGCAGGTCCAGGAACAGGTCCTCCACCAGCGGCTTGTCGTTCTGCAACGTAACGTGGAATAACGTCACACAGCGCTTACAATCATCAAACGTTACTAAGTAAACCACAGAGGATAGATTTTTACTACAGTTACTACGGTTTGCCGTTTGTTTGTGCGCAGTAACTCTTGCATTGTCTGTGGGTTGCCGACGTCCTGCACGCGGCTAAATAATTGACAATGCGTCATCGCTCGCAACCTTTTGGATAGTGACCGACTGCTGGGTTAACTTACCTATCAGATTATTGTTTATTACGTTATATGTTAAACAATCTATAATATAATTTATTCAACCAGAAATGTTTGAACATAAGATTGGCGAATAAAGATTCATTTTGGACGTTACCAAATTGTGATATAATATCAAATGTTTAAAGTTAAATCTCAAACTCATAAACGTATGTAACCTTTCGAGAGCAGTTCACTAGCAGACGTTGCCCCCAATTGGTTCATAATCCTTCATAATCTGTACCTAAATAGAGCATGTAAATTGTTCCATTAAGGCGCGGTCCGCACTACCGCCGCGCCGCCCGACCAGCAGGCAGCGTGCACAGAACTCGCAGCGAACATGATTCACCGTCTAATTACCCGGCTAATTGCTGATTGTGCGTATGCGCATCGCCACAACAACAGAATGTGCCTTTATCTACCCAAATACACGAAATGTAACTACTTTTTTGTAGATAATTACTAAGCTAATATTCAATTGATGATCCTATGTAAAAAAAATATTGAACTCACTTTCACCAGCTGCGAGTTGATCCATTTTGCGAAGGTTTTCTTTTGGACGTCCTCTCGCTCATCTGTAACAAAGTGGAACAAAAGCGTGAGTGTCTTAAATGTGATAATTTGCATACACCATCAGCTACAGTAGCGTGCCAATAGCGTGCTTTATAATAGATGCCATCCCATAAAAAATCGAGCCACGCACGAATAGGTTCTGTATCGTAACAATTCTAAAATAAATATAAATCTATTTTGATCACATTTTTTCTCGGACTCTTAACTGAAAAACATTTCTACTGTTTTTTTTTTATTTATGCATGACAGGTTAGCCTTTGACCACTATCTCACCTGATGGTAAATGATGATGTGATCAAAGATGTTGTTCAGGCTAACCTAGAAGTACTGGCTCTCAAGGACAGCTGCGGGAACACACCGCTAGGTGCTTGGCGACAGATTTTCTACTTGAGGGTGGTAGCTAGCCAGGCGGGCATTCGCAAAATGCCCTACCACCATGCTATAACGACTGCCATCCTAAGACGACAACCGGGACCGACGGCTTAACGTGCCCTCCGAAGCACGGAAACGCTCAATAGTAATGTCACTAGCGGTCACCCATCCAACTCATGACCGCGCGCGACGTTGCTTAACTTTGCTGATCGGTTGAGAACAGCTAAGTAAACTTCGCTACGAGCGCTTAAAATTAATAATTTAATTAGGTACCTACACACAAGATTCAAAATTTTAATCCGTTACGAGTAACAGGCCCGTGTCATTACTACGCACGGAAGGACCGAGGCAGACAGCGAGACACGTTAGTAGCTGCGTTTTCACTTTTCGGTACGGATTCCTAATAAGTAATAAGCCATATGTTATACACAATACAATGTAATTTAAATAACGTGAAAGAAAAACCACAGACACGCATATTATCGTGTATAGCTATAAATAGGCTAAGTAGTTATTTTAATGAAGCGAATAAAGATTTCCAATCTGAAGATCATTCGTTATACGCAAAAGGAAGTTCGCGCGACGCGACGCATCGATGAGTAACTGCGATGCTGATAAATGGGACGCTCACAAATCTCACTTTCTCCGTCACCCTCCGCGTCCGCGTCCGCCTCGCTCGGACTGAACAACGCTTCACAAGTTTTCAGTAACGTTATCATCACAATGCTACATTGTGCAGCTCCGATCGGGCACCGATAGTTATAAAGAACACTTGTCCCGTCTAATCGAGATGAATGTCAATACTGATGTCAGCGGGTAGAGTCAAGGGGACACAGGCGCAGGCGCAGGAGAGGCGACATCCCGCAGTTTCGCATCGGTAAACATTATCGTCTCGTTGTCGATCTTGCATAATCTCAGACGAACCTACCTACTCAATAGCCAGACGACCTTCGCACAAGTATCCACATACCTTGTCGAGTAGCGACTACAGAAGACTACATACCAAAAATAATATTTCGATTGGTTACTTACAGGATTGTGCTCAAATTTGAAATTGATTGTTAAAACTTTTAAAAGTCGAATTTAGTAGACCTTCGAAGTCCATGTCTCGAATTACATGATTGTCCGTCCGAGTACCTATCAAAATGCTCTAGGTTGAAACCTTAACACACTAGGTTGAGACACAACTAAAACAAAAGGCAAAGAACTAATTTCGATAATATAAGTTAAGATTTACAAAAAATATTTGTTGAATTGTAATACATCTCAGCAGTGAGTCACCGACAGCAGGAAGGAAGGCAGGTAGGTACGAGTATACGTTACAACTAAGACGCTCGATATGTATCTATTTTATTGAAGAGAAAGAGTAAAGAAGCATACACGAGTCAAGAGTACAACAGCTACTAACTTAAATAAGGCAAATTAATAACACAAAACAAACAGGAGCCAAAATAGCATTCAGTCACACAAACGTACAAATATATACTTAAGGGAGAAACTTAGCACCTCCTTGAGGATGAGGTACGAAAATCAACCAACTACTTATGACCTAACGTCAATTTCCTCGTCAGAAATCCGCGAAAATTACAGTAAATTCTACTTTTTATATGGATGCAATTAAAATAAAAACATTGTAAAGAAAACAAATTGATAAGTCTTGTTATGTTTATGTTTCAAGTGATGTTATTTATAGTGTAGGTCATTCTCGAGACAATTCGGTGCGCGCGCGCCGCCTCTCAGAAAGCTTACGACATTTCATTTACTTACCTAGTATGATACATTCGCGCCACGCTTTACAATAGATAATTTGATACTTCTGTCCATTTTAAAAAGATGGTAAGTATATTAATATAAATGAAAACGGCTAAGTGCGAGATGGACACGCACACCGAGAACTCCGTTACCGTAATAACACATAATGTACTAAAACAATCGTTATTTTTTCATATAGTTCATGTTCTTTGGCAGTTATTATTTGTTGTTGTACGAACTTTTGATATTGAACTATTATGATAACAAATGTGATGCTTATATGTATTACCGATGTTACGATAGAGCTAAAACAAAACACGATTTCTGTATGGGGACCCTCTTATATAGTCCAGTAGCAGTACGTTAAAATTGCATGCTAACTTTTAATAATTTAAGATTTAACAAATTTTGCACAGATGATTAGTTACAAGTTTACTAAGCTTTTTCCAAAAAGTTAGAAAATTTTGACCGATGCATTTCGTATTATTTAGGTATTTGTAAAAAACCTACATAAAATCGTGAATATAAAATTAGAATTAAAAATTCTGATTGTATATGACTTAGGACATTGTTATCTTGTGTTTATTAACTTATTAGAAATATTAGAGACTTGGAACTTAGGTAAACTAAAAATTTCAAACCCTGCTTTCAATAAAATATTAGAATGGCTGGAAATCAGTTTAGTGATATTTTTATGTATATTGTAACATGCTGAAAAAAGATTAGAAAAATATACAATGTGCTTCCCGACTTATTTAGTTTTTCTTTAATAGCTTGAGTAATATAAAATTAGAGTCCAGAAGTTAGTGGCTACTGGATAATTATGATATACTCCAGCGTCATACAAAAGATTAGAAAAAATAGTTCATGGTATTTTAAGATATCATAAGATTTGTTAATGCGGCCATAGAATAAACTATATAGGTACCTACGCGGCATTAGCTCGAGGAGTGAGACGCAGCGCAAAGGGTCCCAACACAATCACAACGTGTCGCGGCCGCACACGCCGCGCCTTGTTATACGATTTTAGTGTTCCAAAAGCATTTATATTTTGTTGATTATTCAGAATTATACAGCGGCAAGTTTCTTTTACATACCTTCACACACATAGTGTATTAATCTAAGGTTTCTATGGAAATGGTCAATCAACTGATGAAATTTCTACAAAACATGTGTAGGTACTTATGTGAATTCTATACAAACTCCAGGCCAAAAAACTGGACTAGGTGTCTGTCGGATTAGCTAGTACCTACCTACTTATATGAATATAAGTAGATACCTATAATATGTAGTTGACGCCTAGAGTTAACACTTAATTACGTATATGATATGTATTAAATTTACTTACCACTTTTCTGTAGGTAGGTACCTTATCTAGCTTGTTTGTAAATAACGAACGTAAAGAGATTTGTATATGTGGTATGAACCTATTTAAAAGTTTTATTATTAGATTAAATTTAATTGAACATCCGTTAGGTAGGAAGGTACGTTAAGCGCGGACACGGAGGCGAGCCGATCGTGCTCGTACTCCGTCTCCGCTTAGAGGACCTGGGGTGTCGGCCGTGGGGACGGCCGGCACCCCCCATCAGGGTTAGGTCCTCATGAGGTGTGGATGCCCTCGTGTTCCGGGGCATCCCAAGAAGTGGCATTGGGGGGGGGAGTAATTCCCAGAGGCTGGGCCCGTTCAAGCGGGCAGCGACGTCGACAGGGGCTGCGGATGAGAGCGCGAGTGACCCCGCGGCACCTGTCACTAGTCGAAGATGGCGGAACACCATGAGGTTTTTAGTCGGTAGTGGGGTACTTGTTGACCCTGAGCCCGACATAACCACCTGCTCCCCGGCGGGTGTGTATGCGTAAATGCATTTTCCTCATGACAATAAAAAAAAAAAAAAAAAGGTAGGAAGGTACGTTGGAATACGTTATCTTCAGTTTTCAATATAAATTGTCGGCCATCTGGACGAAAACTGATACAAGCATACCATATTTGGACTGACTTCTATTTATCGAGATTTGTAAAACCTACGTTGGGTAGTACTGACTTATTTTAAACTTAATTACATCATGTGCAATAAAAAATAATTTAAGATTTTCAACGCTGACGAAATCCGAGAATTTATATATATATGTATTAGTATGATGTTTTATTATTATTATGTATATTTTTCAGAATGTGCATAATAAAAATATGTTCACGTTTGATACGTTAGATACGTGATGATGCTAAAAATCGCTACTTAGCCTTTTAAAACACTGATTACCTGAAGGTAGCGGAGAAACTACCATCAAGAGTATTCCCAAAGGGGATTAGCATTAATCCGGTGGCCAGCCAATTTCCGATTCGCTTTTAGCGAAGTTAAAACTTTTTACAATTATGCTCTTGTGGTGTAGGAGAAGATATATTGTACCAGCCAGACATGAGTGTGGTGATTCTAGAAAAAAGAAGAGTTATATAAAATGTATATGGTATCCAAATTCCGTATTTTATATGTTCATCGCAAATTTAGAAAGTTGAGTTAACGACTACACTAGGACGAAACTAGTAAAATTCATACTTTAGTTAATGAAAGTAATAAAAATAAAAGGGTAAGTATAAAATATACGTTTATACCACACCCACTCAGAAAGCGTCTCATTACTCGTTCAAAAACAAGTTATAAAGTTAAAATTCTTCATTTCTCCCTAATAAATGTACGGCGGCGAAAGTTATATGGATTTTCATTCCTTCACTCCGTAGCAGTGAATGAATGCTGTATGAAAATCCATACCTGCCCTGGTAGCGTTCTTTTGTTTTTTAGCCGCTAACATAAAAAAAAACTCCCTCTCAAATCTCAAAAAGGTTTTATATCAAATAAATAGAAAAATGAGGTGTGATTTTTATTTGTACTCGATTTTTAATGCAAAGAGGTTGGCAACCTTTTTTTGCACTAGGAGAAAAGAAGCGCGACAATTTGTTATGTTTGGTTAAATTTTGTTTTTTATTAAATTGATATTTTAACAGGCCGCTTTTAATAATTTTCAAAAATGTCATCTTCTAGTGAAAGTGACGATTTTATAATGATGACGCCACCAGAAATAAGAAATGCAGCTCAAGAAGTCCTTATACTTATTGCCAGAGAAGTCTCGAGATAAGTACGAGAAAACGTACAATGATTTTATTTTCCTCGTAGGTGTCGTATAAAGCACTATGTATCACTCGGGAGAACTGTGTAATTTTAATCGGATCAAAAATGACAGGAGATTGTAATTAAATAATCTACAAAACTAGCACAAGTTGTGACACGCTGTGACGTCAACAAACCCCCAATTGCCCGAAAGTGACGAGTCGCCGCACAGTGGGCTAAAACGGGCCGGTAGAGGACTTAGCGTTTAAAAAAAAATCTTTTTCTGAAATTTTAAATAGTGCGTTGGATTTATCTATTGATTATAAGTAATTATTTATATGAGGGTTGTTTGGATAACTTGAGTATTTTCGGAGTTATTAATAACCAAAGTAATTTTTGTATGAAGCAAAACAAAAAAACTTGAAATCTAGAAATTCTCAAATTTTGTAAAGAATTGACTTTACGTATGTATAGTACGTATTTTTGTCCTATTTTAGCACCTATTTTCAGGTTGCGATTTTCTGCGATTTGGTCGTTTTCAATACTGCCACTGTTTTTTAAAATAATAAAAAGGTCAAGGTTGGTCACTAAATATTCAAACATCTTCACAAACACAAAATAACTCACACTCACTTCACTTATTTGTTTATGTAATAAATATGTTAGGGTAGTGCGTCTATTATGGTGAAGAACACTGAAGTACGTTTGAATGCAATAGTAAATGTTGTGCCCTATTATCGTTGCACCAATCAGGTAACGACACGTGTCATAACTTGATGTTGCGGTCGCGCATTCCTATCTCTTCATTCCCGGAAATAAGTGTCAAAACAAATTACGTCATACAAAACGAAAAATGAAAAAATGAAAATGTATTTATTCCAGACATAACTGCACACAACAACATCAAATAAATTATAACATTAAAAAAAACAATAGTATCTTAAAATTAAAAGTATTAAAATAATATAACATGTGCACATGTACTCGGACTGCTGTCATGTGCAGGTCTGCCAGAAATGAAATCAGAAGAATCAGAAATCACCATACCTACCTATATTACCTATGGTGGTGGAAAATGTCGATTTTTTTATTTTATTTAAAGTATTAAGTAAGTATTGAAGTACTTCAGGCCGTTTAGTGTACATTATTTTCAATTTCAAATTAATTGGAATAAATTGCTAAACTAAAATTTCATGACTCTTCATACAAATTTGATATGGCTATATCTCCGAGAGTACGAGTCCAATTGCAAAATGTCATGGAGTAAAAACTATTTAAACATATGTCTAGATACTAAAAAAATACATTTTAGTTCTTAAGACCCAACCTTGTAATCCCAGCCCACTGTGCGCCGGCGCGCCAGCTCAATAAGCCGTAATCCTCACAACATTGCGTATTATGTTTCTTTTATATATTTTTTGGTGGTGATAATGAATCTGATAAATATTACATTGTGCTAAACTGTTTTAAACATTGCCAAAATATGCACAAATAAGAAAATAAAGTGGTATAAAGTTACGAGAAGAGATGACAAAACTCCTCTTTCAAGCCGAAGTGGTTTATATACTGTTGACTTCCTTTATTGGTCCGGGCCTTTTAATTAAATCCTTTCCAATGGAAACATACAAAAGGGTACATAATAATATAGTACTTACTATAAATTACAATGAGCTACAGCTATATATGTAACTATCTAACTAGCTTTAAATAATTAATTTAATAGTTATATGGGCAATATAATAACGCGATGATCATAATAAAAAGTATTATGTGTTAATCCAGGACTTATATGATCTATATTTTATGTTTTACCGAAATAGGTCGATCCGACCGATCGAGCTCTTACATACTTTCGCACTAATTATATAAGTGTGTTGCGATAACACATTTACATAGTAGATATTTGTAGGTACTAACTAGCCTGGCAAAAAGCAGTAATTATTACCGACTATTCAAGTGAAGATATTTAGGTAAGTAGTTGGGTTCGTATGTAATCAAAATTATATTTGAATGGTATATAAAAGTTCAATCCATAGATTATTTAATCCAGAAAGTTTTAAATAGTCCACAAAATTTCCTTCTCCAAAGTACACAGTTTAAGTAGGCAGGTAGTTACAATGCATGATGTAACAATAGGTAGGTTTAACTACTGCGAGTCAAGCCTCTCACTTTTATGGATCAACGTTATACACCAAAATTTCAGGTTTGTAATTTCTTTCAGTTTACGAGCTAGAGCCCCGTGACGTACGGACGGATGAAAGGACATGCAGATCACAATCAGAGAATAAACGGCAAAACGAATCCTATTTATGAGATTTCAGTCATTATAACTTAGCGCATAACATCAACATAATTATAATAAAAAACCATACAAAAAAAAACATTCCGCGCCGCGACATGAGCGGAACGTTGAATTATCTGAACCGAACCATTGATTTTGTACGGGCGCACAGTGTTTTGCCTAGAACAACGTAGGTGGACAAAAGTCATTTACCTAATCAGGTAATTAAGGGTCACATGCCATTAACAAAACCCCCAAGGTCTCGATAACAGGTAATAATTAGGGCAAACATTCCATAGTGGTGAGTTATAAGGGGTTGAAGGTAAGTGATAAGTTAATTGCATTTGTGAAATTAAATTAGTTGCAATTTTGCGGCACTTATGATAACATCTCTTAAAATTTGTAGTGATTATTTTAGTATTTTCTGTGATGGATTTTACCTTTGAGGGTAAGTACTTTCTTACTTAATATCGACTTAATATATTATTTGCCAACATGTGCTTTAAATATCCAATTGAAAAATCTGTTAAAAGAATGTCAAGTTTTTCTTCATATCTAAACTTTCAAGGATCGCAACTTTTTGTATCCACGTGTATCCAAGTTGATTTTTATGTATGTTACAGCCACAACATTAACCTTTTAAATGATATATAATATGGAGACCGCAACGAATGCTAAACATTTTTTTTATTTTTTTTTCAGATCATGTGTACACTTTTTCGAAAATGGAGTTATTTGAAGAATGGCGTAAATATGACAAAGAAGCAAGAAATGCTCACCTGATGGAGTTTATTTTTAACAAATACAATCTGAGAGATGTGGCCTCCGATTCAAGAAGAGATATGCAAACAAAAATTGCCAGCATATCGTCAAAATTTGCTGAAAAGTGGGCTGCTTCGAAAACAATGGATGTTTTTTTAAACAAAAATAGAAGTTGGCTGGACGGAGCAGACATACAATTTAGCGTTCGTATGCATCGGCCTTCTGCTTCCTCCTCATCAGAAGATAATCGACCTAAAGGTAGACCCCGAAAAGACTTCGAAGACGCCAGTTTCAAAACAAAAAAACGCAGGGTTGAAGACTTGGTGAAATTGCGGAGTGCTAGTGAATTGACCACAGCTGCGGAAGTGGCAAATCGTTTATCGGGTCATAGAGCGGTTGCCTCTCGAATCCGAAAAAGTGGCGATCATTCCAGCACAGAAGGAAAGGCATCTGAAGAATCTCTTTGTAGTGCTAGGCAGTTAAATAGTGACGAAGCGCTAGCTTATTACGTAGATTCTAAGTGCACTTCTCACTCTTACAAACAGACGAGAAAGTGGGCAATGAAGGCTGGACATCAAGTGTTTCCATCATACCATAGCCTATGTAAGTCAAAAAAACTTTGTTATCCTTCTGATGACCATATATCTATAACGGAATCGCGCGCGGAAATAAAACTCCAAGCTATTTTGGATAAAACAACTGAACGACTAGTTGAAGCACAAAGTGAAGTCATTAAAAGTGTGCTGCCCAGTTCGTCATTCACATTAGTTAGCAAATGGGGATGTGATGGTAGTTCTGGTCACAGTACCTACAAGCAGAAGTTTGAAAACACTGAGGCTACTGATGAATTTCTGTTTGTATTTTCATTTGTGCCTTTGAGATTGTGTGATGGTCAAAATATTATTTGGCAAAACCCACGACCTTCCTCCACGTTATATTGCAGGCCAATTAAATTTATTTTTTCAAAGGAAACAAATGAATTTACGACTACAGAAACTAACAGAGTGTTGGAAGAAGTATCTCAACTTCTTCCAACAACATGTAGTGTTGGTGAATCACAAATTTCTGTGAAGCACACTCTTTTGCTAACAATGACAGACGGCAAAGTATGCAATGCTATGACTGACACACGATCTGCACAAAAGTGTTATATCTGTGGTGCGACTCCTAAGATGATGAATGGTGATTTAAGTGGATTGGAAAGTAATGTAGAACATTATGGGTTTGGTTTGTCTACATTACATGCTTGGATTCGCTGTTTTGAATGTCTGTTGCACATTAGCTATCGTTTGGATATTAAGAAGTGGCAGGTTAGAGGTGATGACGATAAAGCTAGTGTGAAACAGCGTTCAGACGACATAAAGCAAAAGTTTAAAACCCAAATGGGACTTATTGTAGACAAACCAAAACCTGGTTATGGTAACACAAATGATGGGAACACAGCTCGCAGATTCTTTACAAACCCGGAACTGAGTGGAGAGATTACAGGCTTAGACGTTAACCTCATTAAAAAATTCTGCATTTTGTTAAGAACTTTATCTTCTGGGTACGATATTAATTACAATGAATTTGAGAAAGTGTGTTCTGAAACCAGAACACTTTATCTAAATCTGTATTCGTGGTACTACATGCCAGCTACTGTACACAAAATACTTGTACATAGCACAGAAGTGATAAAAACTTGCATTCTTCCAATCGGACAGCTCTCAGAAGAAGCTCAAGAGGCTCGAAATAAAGACTGCCGGAGATTCCGTGAACACCACACCAGGAAACTGTCACGTATTGCCACAAATACAGATTTGTTGAATATGCTTTTAATAACGTCTGATCCTCTAATCAACTCTCTCAGAGAGGTACCCAAAAAGAAAATTGACAAATTACCTGAAGAAGTTTTAAATTTGATTGTTCCGCCTTCAATACAATCACATCGGGTTACAAGTAACGTTCTTCCGAGTCCGACTGATGAAGGTGATTACTTGTTACCAGACTCGACTGAATGTGAGAGTGACGAATCATCAGATGAGGATATTTAGGATAATTACGAGTATGATGTAGCATTTTTGTAAAATCTTGAGTTTACCTTTTTTTATAATATTTAAGTTATAAATAATAATGTATTTTTTTACTTTTTATTGTATAATTATGTTGTAATATATTATTGATTGTTTCTTTCTATTTTAATGTACTTATTTCTGCTGTATTTTTGCTTTTTTTTTGTGCCTTTGTAAGAAATACAATACATTTTTTATAAAGTATTTGGTTTTTCATTTTTAGACTTATAATTTAATCTGTACCTACCTGAAAATTATGAAATTAACAAATTATCATTGTCTAAGGCAAAAGCAATCGAAACCCATTATAAAATATTTTTGTCCAGCTAGCTTGTTCTAGGCGAAACACAGTGGGGCGGGGCGAAGGGCGAGAGACGCGATGCCTGACGTCATCATACAACCTATGCTCCGAGCGGAGGTTTTGAAATAGCCGAACTAAAAAGAAAACTTTAACAACTTCGTCATTTCCTAATTGTTTGAAATCATTTAAAACATGTTAAGTGATCCTCATTACGTCCATTAACCGTTATGTGCTAGGGGCGAAAACATATTTCTTGTCTCATATTTGTTTTGTCACTTGTGTTATAATATGTTATTTGACCGACCCCACAAGCGTGGAATAAAATTAGGAAGATGATGAGGAGTTATTTAAAGTAATATAGGTAGTATCCTGTTTTATAACCCTAAATGTAAAAACAATTTTAGATCACAATTCTAACTCGACGAAAACTAGTTAGACCTGACGAAAACTGGCATCAAAGGACGTAAAATTGTATAGTTTTTTTTTGTCTTTTATATTCCATAAAAAAATGTGTATTTTTTTACAATTCAATTACACAACCCAAAATAGAATATTAAAGCAATAAATAGAGAAATGATTTGTTGAATTAATATATTATATATAGGTACCTACTTATACCTACATTGTTTACGTGTTAGCAACTCCTCTAAATAGGCTTTATCTACCAACACCTTTTTAGAGGAAGATAAATCCTACCAAGGTCGGTAGGATTAAGAAAACAGTGGAAGGATAATACAGTCTGTCATCTGTGCTACTGAATCGCGATGATAAGGCTTCTAAAACAAACTAATATCTAAAACTTCAAACTGCATAAAACTGCCCGCGCCCAAAGAGCAGTTGGCATATCTGTGTTGGGTGGGACACAGATAAATAGCAGTAGGTTCGTACTTGCATTCGCGTCGCTCCGCGCTCCGTAGCGACCACGTGTCGCTGCCGCCGCGCCAGGGCGCGGCGCAGGGCCGCCCGCGGCTTTTCTGCGCGGATTTTAGTACTGAGGCTAGAAGTTTTGTTCTATTTTCCAAAACCATAAACTTTTTTTTCTAATCTTTTGTATGACGATGGAGTATATCATTATTATCCAGTACCCTATTTACTTCTGGACTCTAATTTTATATTACTCACGCTATTAAAGAAAAACTAAATAAGTCGGGAAGCACATTGTATATTTTTCTAATCTTTTTTCAGCATGTTACAATATACATAAAAATATCATTAAACTGATTTCCAGCCATTCTAATATTTTATTGAAAGCAGGGTTTGAAATTTTTAGTTTACCTAAGTTCCAAGTCTCTAATATTTCTAATAAGTTAATAAACCAAAGATAACAATGTCCTAAGTCAAAAACAATCAGAATTTTTAATTCTAATTTTATATTCACGATTTTATGTAGTTTTTTTACAAATACCTAAATAATTCCAAATGCATCGGTCAAAATTTTCTAACATTTTCAAAAAACCTTTGTAAACATGTAACTAATAAACTGTGAAAAATTGGTTGAATCTTATATTTTCATAAGTTACGATCGTACTGCTACTGGACTAATATACTGTGTGTTATTATCATTATTTGTTGGGTGTTCCGCTATTTTAACGCATATTCTATGAAAACTTCTACTAGCTACTTCTAACTGTTCCAAAAAGCACTTCATAGGTCGGACACACACGGACTGATGGAAGGTTTCTTCAGCAAAAGTTCGTCTTGGCGGGTACTGCCGCAGTGTCACATAGGTATTCTGCGTCGAAGCAACGGCGTCGAAACTAGGCTGAGTGATTAGGCGTGAAGAGCACTGTAGCAAGTGATATTACTGGGTGAACGAGACATGTAACTAACGTATCAGAGTGACGAGCGCAGTGCAGTGTCTAGTAGAACGAAGACAGTGATATTGCAACTGTAATGGACAGTCATGTGGCTTGGTACAATCAGGCGGGCGACTTGGCCGTCTCATCATATATAATTATAAAAAAAACAACAAGTGACGTTTCACGGGACTGGGAAGGGGAAGGGGAACCCATACTATTGTTCATGTTCGCACGGTCAAAGTCAAAGTCAAAATCATTTATTCAATTTAGGCGTCTACGACGCTCTTATGAAGGTCAATTACAAATTTTAGTATTGAAATATTCTACATTGTACTGCCACGTTCAGCAAATAAATTGTATAGAGCCACTGCGATAAGAACGGGCAAGAAACTCGGGGCCATTCTTTTAAACATCTTTTAACAATGTGTTACATACATACTATATAATAGAGTTATTACAATATTTGTTTAAATTATGTAGGTGACAGGCAATAGCTTGGCGGAGGCGGAATTGTCCAGGCATTTTTGTCGTTTATGTAATCAGAAACTGAGTAGTAGGATTTTTTAATCAATATGTTTTTCACATGCAACTTGAATTTCCCTTCTGTGAGCGTTGTAATATGTTTGGGAACTTTATTATAAAACCGCACACAATTACCTAAGAAGGACCTTTTATTTGTCTTTGCTAATCTAAAACCTGGCACCACTATTTTATCTTTATTCCTAGTATTGTAATCGTGATTGTCACTGCTTAATTTAAATTTACTAAAATTTTTACGAACATACATAATATTTTCAAATATATACAGACTTGGTAAAGTTAAAATATCAATTTCTTTAAAAAGATCCCTCACAGATTCCCTAGGACCCATTTTATATATGGCTCGAATTGCACGCGGAAGATGTATGTACCTACTCATTTATTTTTTAATGTTTTCGTGATGGAACAAGCTCGAGGCACACCTTATGTTAAGCGGACTAACCTCTGCCTAGAACAGATGCATTTCATCACAAGTGACGAATTGCAGTGCGCCCGTCACCTTGAGACATAGTTGGTCTGATGTGTCTGTAATTTCACTGGATCTCAAGGCCAGCTGCCGGAACACAGGAGGCTTGGCGACTGATTTTCTACTTGAGGGTGGTAGTTAGCCAGGCGGGCAATCACAAAATGCCCTTCCACCATGCGGTGAAGCTCAAGCCGGCGGTGGGGATCGAACCAGGGTACAGCGGCACGGCAGTCCATAACTGTTACCGCTCGGCCATCATTACTTCAAGAAGTTAACCCTCTGCAACTGAGGTGGTAGTCTGTCAGACACCGTCAAACAGATGCAACGTTGCCAATTCGTAATATCGCATGATGTAGCTCTGTCTCACTCAGTACCTTCCTGCATTGGCTCGCGGCAGCGGGTAGTGTGGCATGAGCGATTGCACGGTCATCACGTCAAGTGCTATGAGCTTATGGTGTTCGTCAGACGTTAGTACAGCAATAAGATCTGATTCTGGTAGACGTCACGTCACAAAGACCATCTGTAGTTCCATAGTGTCCAATATTCGTAACCTCAGTAAAATATGTAAATTGGTAGTGTCTCGCATCATATGAGTGACCAAACCAAAATTGTAAGAATTATTAGAACTCCAGCTCACAACTTCATACACGTTTCTTGACCCAACACAATCGTATCTTATGTGACAAAAATAAACAAAGCCGTGATTTTGATTTCTTCTTTTTATCACGCACCAAGTACAGATGATGCGACCAACTATGACTGTAAATATCAATCATACCAAGGCTGGAGCCGATGAAATTGACCAAAAAATTATCGATTATTCGAGCACTTGAATGACAATGTGACTCGAATGACATTAAATCTAATGCTTTTGTCTTGTGCCTTGGTTGTCAGGGCGCCAAATTGTGCACATGAGACAATTTACTCTATCTCTAGCAAGAGAGTTAGAACTGCCCAGTGTGAAGGAGCGCGTTTATAACGACGAGTGCCAAGAGAGCTGCGATCGTCAATTAGAAGGGTTCTAGGTAAGGATTTGCCTCCCCCTCCTCAATCTCCTTCTCTACCAGGACTTTCAGTAAGAAAGTTATGTGGCATATGCTACAACAAACTGAAAAGGCAGACCAGATTCCGCTGCTGTACTTGTAAGAAGCTAATTTTCTTATATTGCTCAGCACAAATACGCGAAGACTTGTAAGTTTTAGGTAAAAATTAGGGCGAACTTTGAGACTGATTTTTGCCTAAACGTATCATACGATTTTAATCATTATTTTTTTTATAGCTTCTTCTTTCATTTAAAACAAATTAAGACTCAGTTTATTTGATAAAAGTTAACGTAAAGTTTTTTTTTTATAATTTTATAAGGTTAGTAACCAACCCCCTTAAAAAAAATCCGCTATGTAGTTGCTAAGTAATGGATAACTAAACAGTGTTTAAGTAATGTTTAAATATTTATTACTTATAAACGCTACCTGTTTAGCTAAGCAATGGATAATGAGGTCGAACGTATTTTAAACTGACAACATTGAACTAAAAGGTATTGTGAAAGACCCAAATTGCCAAAAAGTATGAATCTAGTGCTGAAAATCTTAAAATTAAAAAGTAAAAAAAATACTATTCTTTGTAGACCTCCTGATTTTTGTACATATGGTTAGGCGTACTGGAGACTTCTGAAGCGAGTTTTTTTTTGCAATATGGTAAATTGTAAGTGCCCCAGTATTCTGTGAATTCGATCCAGCAACCTATTCCATAGCATAATTGGAAATGCATTATGGAAGCCCGAATACCGTCATATTCCGCTGGAAGTCATCTTTTTCCATCCCAAACAATACCTATGCCCAATTATGTCTACGTTTTTTTCTATGAAGCCAAGATTCCAATCTTCATTTTTTTTCAAATCATTCTATAGCGATTCCTTATATCACAGTAATATTATAAAGGCCGTAATATGTTCTAGTGTTTCATCTAGTGTGTTAGAGAAATGATTTTGTATGACCCTGAAACTGTGCCCGGTGAATGGCAATAGGCTCGCCACCTATTACATGGGAGCAAAACCCAATTGACCGAAACATGGGTGTTTACACACCTCTGCCTACCCCTTCGGGGAATACAGGCGTGATTATATGTATGTATCTAAAGTTTATGTGTATGTGTTTTTGTCTTCTACGTGTATTCACGTTTTAACGGCTTGAGGGTTTGGATGAAACAACAGAATAGTTAGTTTAAGTTCTCCATACTTTTCATCATCATTGTCTACGCGGGTGAAACCGCGTGGCGCGGCTAGATAATAAGAAAATTACAATGAGTTCGATCACTGGATCGGATCAGATGTTGGGGTTTTAATGAGAAAGTGATTTTCAGTTAAAACAGTCCGGCGTCTAATTTGGACCAGTTTATTACCATTTGGTAATAAACTCGCGACCTATTTAATGAGATCCTTAATACAATTAAGAATATTTCGACTCCCAAAATATATTTTTGTGCTGAACTGAATCGACATCTATGCTGAAATTCGTAAATAAGTACTCAATTCTGCTTTTATATTGAATCTCTAGTTCCTCATCAGTCTCAATCCTCATCCAATAGGAATATACGAGTGTGGCACAAACCTCATATTCTTAATTCAGGAACTGTACCTGCGGTATACTCTTCAATAAGATCACGAAAAGTAAGTAGGTTACGCATAATATTTATTTCATCATCCAATGTATGTTTCTACTTGCTATATTTTTACGATTTATTACAGAATATGTCGTGTTTATAGTTTTGTATACCTCCTTGACAAGAACCTCAATAGTAACTAAATCAGCTGATCAGAAATATCGGCGCAATCTTGCTACTTAAATATTTAAACATGGGTGGGACGGTGTTTAAATTGACAGCTGATTTAAGCAGTACTAAACATTTAACACAACTAAAAATTTATCTTAATAAAATTAATTCTTTAATAATTAAAATATTGTTTTATTTTGTTTGATAATTGTTTATTTGGAAGGTGTATGACCAATACAATATATATAAAATACAAATTTTTAGTAAAGCTTCAAAATACAGTTAGTGCATGCTAGTAAAGCTAACGTCTGATAGACTCCACGTCAGTCAAATGTTAACAATAAAGTCACCTCAGTTGCAGAGGGTTAAGCGGTAACCTCTGCCTACAATAGAAGCAGTTCTTCACATTTAACGAACTGTACTGCGCTCATCACCTTGAATTGTGTCTGTTTTTGCATTTTAAATCATTATTGCATTGTCATCTAGTTCGTTGAAAGTTTCAAGTCTTTTTATTGTATAATTATTCATTGGGAATAGATTGTAATATAGATATATAGCGAAATTTGTACATAACATTGACAAATAAACAGATAGACAAGATAGTTAATAAAAACGTGTCAGATAACCAAAGTATCAGACCAGACGTTAATTCGCACCTTGGAGTAGTTATCTCCCACTTACCCCAGAACCTACATTTTACTTGTACAGCCTACTGCATAGTACGATCCGAGGTGAGGTTAGGAGGAGGCCTTATTGACAACGAGCTCATCGTAACATTGCCTGCACATAATATTATAGAACTTATTCTTTTTTTCTAATGTTATTATTGCTGAACAAGCAAGAGGCCCACCTGATGTTAAGCGGTAACCTCTGCCTATGACCTGCATGCACTCTAGAGACACAGAATTGTTGAGGCTCATGTGCCCGTTATTTTATTATTATATTACAAATATAATAACAAAACGAAGGATGAGCAAAATCATCTCATCTTACCCATTGAGAAGCAACAACGAACGAGGAATTCCAAATTTTATCAGTTGTATCGCGCTTGTAGCTAGCTAGGTTTGGTAATTACTATACATTATCATCATGGCATTCACGAGTTTAAAATAATATGCTTGCATTATCTCGCAATGTTATTGAACACCGATGCACATTATTCCATATATATGAATAATAAAACCGGCAAAATGTAAAAAAAAATGTTTACCCGTTTTAAAAGTAATCAAATTAAAATGTAAATAAAAAAAATAAGATATCTGAAAAAATATGCTTTGAACTGCGAATCGTTCGTAGGCCTTGAATCTCTCGTATTACGAGATCGAGTAGAATACTAGGTAACAAACACAAGAAATATATTAATGTTGAATCTCTCGCCATGAGCGTCATTCGCCACAATGTCAAATACTACTTTGTCAAGTTTTGTTGAGTGGTGGTTAGTCAGGTCGGAGCAAACTAAAGTGAATTTGTGTGCATGCATCCGTCACTCTGTGCGGCGATACGGCCCGGACACACGACTGCAAGGTCAAGTTTTTGTACAAGTTCTGTGGACGACGTCATTTGGTCTCTAATGTGTCTTCGCTACGTTATTATTGTTCACAATACGGATCAATGCGAATGTTGCCAGTTGCTAACTAGAAGCACTGCTCGCGCTAACACAAGCGAAACTTAGCTTCCGCTCAATCAGGCTAAATACACACGATTTATTCATGGGGCAGTAGGTTTTGTATCCCTTGATAATAATACAATTTCTACCGAATACAGCACCATAGATCGTTCCTTTATATTTAAAATTGATGTCTTTGTTATGTGAAATTATTGTAGGTTTCTTCCTTAATGCGAGTGTATTCATAGCGGGTTCCATACAAACGCAGAGTCGTCACATTTAAAATGTCAAATGTTTTAACTCGAGGAAACTATGCACGGATTTCTTAGAAGCCTAATATCTATACTTCTGTTTTGACAATTTGTCGTTTTATTTTACCTATCTCTAAATATAAAAAAATAATTCCAATCCTAATGAATTTATCCCAATAATTATAAATATATATATTTATATGGAAAAGTAGCAAAGCAGAAGTACTTATAGATATTAAGCTCAAAAACATGCATGTATAGTTTCACCGAGTTCGAACACTTTGTATTTAAAATATGACGCAACTACGTTTGTGTGGAAAGCGGTATGGATGCACTCCACACATTATCTTCTTTAGATGCACAGTAGGAACATAATATGTGTTCAAACGAGATCATTAGCATATGTTGAAGAACACCAGAAGCCTACCTTTGGCGTTCTGTGAGCATCATCACTCATTCAGATAATTATAATTAAACAATTTTTACTCGTACTAGCACCAGACCAGCAGACCGGGTGTGGTTGTCGAGTGGCGATATCGTAAATGAGCGGTATCGCGGCGCTAAGCACTTCCTTCCCGTCCCCGGTGAGGTCGGTCAGGTGGCTCCCACGGCGGAATGGAACATTGTGTACGTGAGCACGTGACCAGTGTTGCATACAAATGAGCCGGCCGCGACTGCTGCTGGTTCCTCTGGTTCGGTAACCGGCCCAATATGTTACTTTGTTTATTTGTCTCGCTCCCCTTCCGACCGACCGGCGACTCGAGGGCGCTCCACATGTCTGCGGACCGCCCGTCTGCCCTTCATAGGTAAACTTCCATATTTATGAAGTGCAAAGAGCTGTTTCTGTTATGGTCTTCGAACGTAAACATCGTAATGTGTTTCTGGTTATATTTGTGTTGTGTTCCAGGTAGTTTGTTTGTCCAACATCTAAATTAGCGTGCGTGGTGTGGCGGTGGCGTCAGCGAGGTTCTATTGTTATGAGTTAATTGATTACGTGTACAAACATCGATCGCGATATACCTAACCATATGTGTATTTAATGTCATCGAGGAAGAGTAACGATATCACATAGTGTCGCGCCGCGCCGCCGGCGGAGCTGCACATGAGGGCACTCTGGTGTGGGCGGACCTCGATACGTAACCGCTAATAGAAAGTTACCTTTTACGACGCTATCACAGGTACACACACCTATCTCTCCCTAAATGTTTGATTCCGCAACCTCTTCTCAAACAAACAGATTGTAGTAACAGTACTAGGGTTGCAGAGATTCATTTCAATAGTTCAACTGTTTGCACCACTACTTTTTAATGAACTTCTTTAACTGTCCACTATTACACTTAGGGCCTGTTCCAGAATGTTCGAGTAAGTTCCGGTTATACTACCTAGAACATATTTAATGAATAAAACACTATCTTTGCGTTTTACAGTCATCGATTTAACCTATCCATCGGTTAAAGCTTGAAACGCGCTGCATGTTAACTGTCATTTTTATCATTCAGATATGTATTTTATGTGTTGGTTAGCAACCCGAAACTTTATTAGGACCCTCTGAAACGGGCCCTTGGCTTATTTAAGTTCTATAACTGTGTATAGTATACAACAGTGTCACAACCACGTTGCACAGTCAAACAATTAGACAAAGTGGTCTTTGAAAAATATCTGAGGACGTAGGATGGAGAGACCTCGATTCGCATGCGAGTGAGCGAAATAGAACTACGCAATATTATATTATAAGTAAGCTTTTAAAAACGAAAAAAAAATTCAGTTTCAGTAACACATGGTTGCTACATAATAATTAGAAACAAAACGTAAAGGCAAATGACTTGATTAACCGAAATTTTAGAGCTGTATTTTTGTTTTCTATCGAGAGTAATGTACGAACGTGTTCGGAGATATTTTATAAATATATATCTCAGGCGTTCTTACACTCTTTCTAAAAACCATGTTCAAAATTTGCCTTTTTAAGACTCACTTCACCTTAAGCTGTTGAAGCTAAGTAAAAAATAATCTGCACAATAATTTCTCAAAAGAGGAAACGATAAAACCCAACAATGTTAAAGGGGGCGATAACTATTAATTTACCGAAAATATGTACATCTTAATTGTTCTTGATTATTCAGCTTACATATTATAAAGCAGCATATAAAGCAAACACGTTAATTAATGTTTTGTACGTAATAAAGCTGATTGCAGATTCCCGATCGGTAACTCTTAAGGTGTACTTTGTCCAGCAAGTGACTGTAACATATGACTAAAGTCTTGGTCTGAAGTGAGATGACAGCAGTGCAGTGCACTTCCAGATTTTACATAATTATAGTGTAGAGAATAGGCTTGTTATGGTGGCAGAGGAGTGATAAGGTTCTGTTAACCCATGGAACACTAATGTTAGAGAACATTGATATGGTGTGGAAAGCGATAGTTCCGTAATCCCGCAAGCGAGGAGTGGTCGCGCGGCGGCCGCGTGCAGTGCTGTCTGCATTGTGCGTGTACATTCCAACCCAACTCGATGTAATGACTAGCATCTCCTCTAATTTCTCTCCATTAAATATTCGTCGATCGGCCGATTCTGACATACGACGTGTTGAAGCGCAACGACGCGCCGTTTGTCGCCTCCGAGGACCACCAAAGCGAATTGTTACTCCTCCACTATAATATTAAGTAATAATATAAATAATATCTGTGGCGGGTAATTGAAAAATAAAACAAGTATTTTGCTTTTGTTTGGTATGTATAAGATCATGGAATTCAATCATTCGTTGAAAAAATTAAATAATTTGATGAAAAAATATTGCAAACTATATTTACCCGTAAAACAGGTTATCAGTTGCCAAATTATTCAAATTCTTCATATAGATAATGTATAGAGTATTCTCCAAACCACGCATTTCACATAATTTAGTATAAAAATACTAAATTAATATCTACTAAAAATTAAAAAAAAAAACATTTAAATTTTGAACTAACCGTCGTCGCGTAGACGTCAGCCTTCACCATAAGCAAACTTAGCAGTATTTGATCCAGTTACTCAAATCGACCTGAGTACAAAACCTAAACTATGAGAGACGCGAAATGAACTAATGTTGTTGCCCGCAACATTCCCAGGACCTTTAGTTAGAACGTCTGCGACGCTCACTGCATTAACTTCCACTCCAAAAAATATGTGACTGGATTGGGTAAGTATCGTCCATTAGGTAAGTCTTGTGAACAGAAAATCTCATCATACTATGCATCCATCAGGAAAAACAATTATATAGATAAAAACTCAACATAGATGAATTGCATTGAGATGTAGTAGTAGCAGCAGTGGTACAATGTGTGGCACTCGAGGCGCGAGGCGAGGCGAGGCATGCCGCGCCGCACTAGAGCGGTATGCAGAGTGCGTGTCGACGCTCCGGACCCGGACGGGAAATGTTCCGCGCTTGTCATCCGCGGCCGTGCCTGCACACTACTACCCGCCGTCCCGCGCCGCGCCGCGCCCTGCCAAGCGACACGCGGGCTCTCTTGGGCTCGACCGCGCTTAGCCTACACAACATATGTCACAACATGTCTCATCTCATAACATCAATTTACTATACGAGACACAAGCTCGTTCAGTCCCAGTTGGGTCGCTTAAAGGGTGATCGACAATATGTACCCTCGTATTTTTATTAATGTGAGTTACAACTGCGGGAATCAATTGCCTTTATCCTACAACTCATGCTCACTCAGCGTGAGAAAAGAAACAAATTGTAACCTTCCTTCCTCTCACAGCAGCTCCTCATAAGCATGCCACGACTTCTTATACCACTTGTATGTCAACGTTTGAATGTACCAGGTAAGAAAGCAATTCTCTGAAATATGCAAGGGCTTCAATCGTGACCCACGGCGATTTCCCATTTAAGTTGAGGAAATGTCAGAATAGTGTATTTATATTTGCCGTCCGATCGCATAGCAAATGAATGGCACAGAACAAATCGATGACGATTCACTTGGAGAGAAATTCTCGCGAGACGAGCTCCCGGTAAGGAAACTTGAAACTGGCACAACCACTCACACGTCAGATATGTCTATGACTTTAATTTATTTAGGTCCCGTTCAGCCCCGACCCCTGCAAGCGGTTTTAGATACAGATGGAGTCTGCTAATTATGTTTATATAGAATTTCCACGAATTCCAATTTCCAATATATTTCTTCTGCTTCTTCCTAATTTTGTCTCCGAAGCAGTGATTCGTACTGTCGTAGTCACTCTCAAACAGGCACCGCTCATTCAATCCAGCCATTCCGCTGGGGCGTTTAAAAATGTCACTTGTTACCGCGCACTATTGTACCTCAAAACAGTACTATAAATTGGATTAGTACTACAGATCAACAGCAAGATATTCAATTGTCCAGTCTAAGAGATCCATTTCCACGCAGAAAACTGAGTCCTTCGGTACTGAGACTACTGAGAAGCTGTGGATGAATGGATAAGTGATGGTGTAAGTAATGTGTACCCGGTTCAATTAAACGGGCGCCATAACCCGCAGGACAGTTATGTGCCGGACGCATATAAAGTCGTACGCAGTTAGGAGTGAGACGACTATGAATATAGTAATGATGCGTGTGCACCATTGTCTGTACTGTCCTGTCACCCATCCGAGGATATTGGGAAACGCCCCCCCCCCCCCCCCTCCCGCCGCCATGTTCATATTTACTCATTCCATTGCTATATGTACTCACATACACATTTGTATTCATTTTAAAAGATTTTTGGCACTCAGGATTGGATGCAGAGATGATTATCAAGTCTTGTCGACAGGCTCTTAGGATCTTTGCTTTAATGTAGCTAACATTCTAAAATAGGTCAGAGATTGCTCATAGACAATTGAATCATACTCTTTAAATTATGTGGAGTGTATGTACTCGTAGCTATAGTTAGTAATAATGACCAGAAATAAAATAAACTGATACAAATTGGATGCTCCAGATCTGTCTGCAGGCGTCCGCAAGTAATGTCACGAGCTATCTTGGGAACCCAGGCATGAAGTTGTACTTGAAACATAGTATCTCACGTAAGTTCGTGATTGGATTACTGTTTAAAGAAGGCTACACCTGTGGTGGGCGGCGGCAGTAACTTAAGAATGAGTTAGTGCGATGATGACATCACCGCACCGCGCCACTCGTGAGATTGCACATGACGTGAAACCGTGTCAAAGGTCAGACGGATCTTATCGGTTTTCTATTTAAAATTTAAACAAAATCCACTTGATAACAAATACCCAAAAAGCTTAGTTCGAAAGGCAACGTTAAGTGACAGTATCCAGCCCTAACTATTACTAAGAGATAAAAATCACATGTAGTGTGAGAACTGTTGTCCAGTCTGGTTTCGGTTGAGCGAGGCCTTGCTTAGATATCTCGCGTCATGAGTTATCAGAGCGAGTGAGGACGCGATGGCGGCGCGGCGGCGACGCACCAATGCCCGAAAAGGTGTTAATCAATGAGATGGTTTTATAGCGTGGTGACGCACGCCACTCAATTTAACAGAATCAAATAGTCGTCCCAGTTGTGGTCATATTTGCGACATCTACAGTTATGACATTGTTTTGTAAATTAGCAGCTCGTCGCGGGCGAGTACGAAAATTAAACATTATGCTTTTTCTTCAATAGAGGTCAGTTCGTCAGTTGGTTTACTTCAGATCAAATGCTGTGACAGAACCTGATAAGAACACCCACTGTCTTGTCTGCGCTACCTCTGAAAACGCTTAAGAGATTCCGCACTAAAAAAAATACCATATTACTAAGCCCACACTGGTTCGACGCGTTTTGATTCCAGTATCTTCAGGAAATCTTGACTTTTGGAAGGTATTTCTAAAAAATGGATGGTTTTTTTTATTATTTCTTATTATTAGATGGAACTTACTTCAAAGTCTCATTTACAAATTTTAGAGAATAAAATTTTAATCTCGAGCGGGATTCGAACCCGCGGTCCCGTCTTTTACTGTTTTACTTAGGTTTGATGGCATCGTTTATTGTAGATCTACAGATATTATAAGACTCATAATATAAAGATAAAGCGTCTTTCACGCAATACTGTACTATGGTTTAATTCTGTGACAACAAAATAAAATATTCAGTTATGCAAGGTTCGCCACCGGCCACATCACATTACATGATCCGTAAAGTCAACAAAAAGTCATGGACATGAATGTGTATAACGACTTTTACTCAACGACGCATGCGAGAGGCGGTCGCCGCCGCCCCGTGTTTCTCACAAACGTCTAAGGGATGATTTATATTAGACCGGGCCGTGTCCGGGCCGGGGCGAGGACGGGGCGGGCCGGAGCGTACGTTAGTAGGCGGGCCCGGACAGGACACGGATCAGGCATTGTCTAATATAAACTGCTTCATACAAAATGCCCCGTCCGGGCCACGTACACGGCACGCCCCGGGCACGGCCCGGTCTAATATAAATCTACCCTTACTCGAACACCTAACCAGCAGCGTCGCTCGCTCGACGCTCTGCACTAGACATTATCAATAATTCACAATTGTATATGTTCCCCTCGTTTGTTGAAAGCTCGATAGTGATATCTTAGTACGTTCGCGCGTGCTGCGTGCCGACAAGAGTATTATCGTAGTAACCTTTGTAGATATCAACGTCCTAAACATTCATTGAGATTTATATATACGGGCGGCGAAGGGGTTCCATTATAATTAATTTTAAAAAAATGTAACACAATTAACTTTTAAGCTAGGTAGTTTATAAGTAGGTAACTATTATTTAGACATGTACTAAGCAACAACTAAAAGGTTAACCAACTAAAAAATTAAAAATCCGGCCAGTTAAGTACCTAGTATGTAGCTCTATTACCGTTCCACATTTCATCTGCCATATTAATTCGTGTAAGATAGTGTTAGTTAGGCCAGTCTCTCGGTAGCTAGAGCAAAAAAAAGGTTTGACCACGAACAAACGACACGTTGCTTTTGTAAAAGAAGGGTCATCTACGAAATCTAAATCCAAGCCTTACTCCATCTTAGGCGCAGCTCCCGATTGGACTCTTTTGATGGACACGTATGAAAAACATTACAAAATCCCTGAGGATGTTGGTGTTTCGTCATCCAGACCAGATATATTTCTATACTCAAAGAATCTAAAACGCATAGTACTTATAGAACTTACTGTGCCGTGGGAAACAAACATACTAAAGACCACACAATAAAAACAAACAAATATTATGACCTAACAAATGAATTAACCAAAAACGGTTATGTGGTTATTTTAATATTGTTAGGTTTGCAATAACGTCTGCTATGCGGATTACATTACAAAATCACAAATATACGAAAGGATTTTTTTTTAAGTCATGTGCGGGGTTCGAACCCGCGTCCATTTACCCCTTGAGCCGGGGTATGCTCTAACCAATTGAGCTAACATGACATGACGTCATAACTCGAATCTTTCCTATCGTTCCTTAACCATCGTATTGGGATGGAGCAACATCTATATTACCACTTGCGTTGTACTACAAACAAGGCCAATTTTGCAATTGGTTTTATACTTGTAAATGATGACGCAACCTTATAATTTTAATATTGTTAGGTTTGCAATAACCCCATCTATGCCGATTACATTACAAAATTACAAATATACGATAGAAAAAATTAAAGTCATGTGCGGGATTCGAACCCGCGTCCATCCACCCCTTTAGCCGGGGTATGCTCTAACCAATTACAACGTAAGTGGTACTATAGATGTCGCTCCATCCCAATACGATGGTTAAAGAACGATAGGAAAGATTTGAGTTATGACGTCATGTCATGTTAGCTCAATTGGTTAGAGCATACCCCGGCTAAAGGGATGGATGGACGCGGGTTCGAATCCCGCTCATGACTTAAATTTTTTCTATAGTATATTTGTAATTATCCTTTTTTATATATTAAGTTGCTTAAGTTAGCCTATAAACATTAAAGCAAACAAAATGAGTGAAAATTGGAGCAAATAATATACATATATATACTGTATTTGCTCCAATTTTCCCCGTGGGGTGCCGGGTTAGAATTGCACCTCCCCATATCATCCCGTGGGTGTCGTAAAAGGCGACTAAGGGAATAATTATACTGGAAGGAGGGCAGCAGCGCCTTCTAAAGAACTACTATCTTACACTGCGATCCCCAAGCCGCCTGCCAAGCGTGGGGATTATGGCAAATACCCCCTTAATAGGGGAGGCTGTGTTCAGCAGTGGACGATCCGGCTGATACATACATATATACAGGCTGGAAACTTTCAGCAGGGCAGCAAGGGGAAGTATCTTATCCATTGCAGCTACTCGGAATTGGTCTTCGGAGACTATCCATATTTTTTTATGGAATTTTGATCCCCATTTACAGATTTTCGAAAAAGATTATGTACGGTTAGCAACAAAAAATAGCCATTTTCCACAAAAAAAATGTTTGATGCCAATCAATCCTGTTTCTAATACTCATTAAAAACTTCTATCGGACCAACCATCGTTTGAGTACTCAAAAAGTCACAAATTGCAAAAAAAATTACCTGTACATTTTGTATGAAAATTGTACGCAAAAGCTTTTTTAGTGACGGTTGAGATCTTTTTGTTGACTAAATTAATACCAATAAAACCAATTCAAATTTTGAACTTGTTATTACTAAATAAAAAACAATCTTGACAGTTTGTGATCAATAGATAGGAACACATGGTCCTATTTCTTGGCCAGCGCGTAGTCCAGATCTGACGCCTCTAGATTTCTTTTTGTGGGGCTACCTGAAAAATGAGGTTTACAAAAAGCAATACAATAGTGTTCAAGAACTTAAAGACTCACTGTATATAAGGTAAATGGGGGAGTAGTTGACACATGGGTCGGAATAGTCAACTTTAGAACAGTGTAGGGTGATCAAAATGTTTTAATTTAAAAGTGAATTATAAATTCTAAAAGAAAGGGTTTCATGTAGATTATTGCATGTTATTCAATTATCTCATAAGAGCAGGCAATAATAAATACATGATTTTAAAGTATTAAATGCACCCATAGTTGACATGCTAAAAATTGATTTATTTGGGTACTTGACATAGTTGATTCAGTAGTTGACATAAAACAAAGAAAAAAATATATTTATTATTAATACTTTAATAAGGGCTTATTAATTTAAACCATCAACAAAAGTATATCATTATCATCATAATCATACTTTACTCATAAAAATAGCAGTTTAACTAATCTATGAAAACAGTTTGTGAAGCAATGATGGCCGAGCGGTAATGTGTGCACGTGTGGCGTGCCACAATACCCTGGTTCGAGCCCCACCGCCGGCTATTCGTAGCGACAGCTGCGGTATCACACCGTTAGGTGCTTGGCGCCAGATTATCTATTTGAGGGTGGTAGCTAGCCAGGCGGGCATACGCAAAATGTCCTACCACTATGCTATAACGACTGCAATCCTAAGCCAACAACCGAGACCCAAGGTTTTACCAGCCCTCCGAAGCACGGAAGCGCTCAGTAGTTATGTCACCTGTCATCCAACTCATGACCGCGGCGGATGTTGCTTAACTTTGCTGATCGGTTCAAAGGTTAGGCAAACTTCAAAATCGAACAGTTCCTCAGAACACTCCCTGTGATAGATACAGTAAAAGATGCAGAGTGATACAACATCTCTACGCAGTGCCAAAGGGTCAAACTGACCGAAGAATCTTTATCGTCGACAATTCGAATCGCTCTGCGTCGAATACGGTAAAATGGAAGAAGCTGGTACTGGGGAGCTCCTGCCCAGAGGTGAGAACAGTATCCAGTGTCTCAAACTATTTCCATACGAAATTTCACCCTAATCGGTTGAGTTGATCAGTTATCGCGCAAAATCATTAACCTCTTTTTGCGCAGTTTGGTTAAAAACTATTTTATGTCCTTCCCCATGTCTCAAACTATTTCCATACCAAATTTCATTCTAATTGGTTGAGTAGATTGGTTATCGCGCAAAATCATTAACCTCTTTTTGTGCAGTTGGTTAAAAACTATCCCTATGTCCTTCCCCATGTCTCAAACCGTATCCATACCAAATCTCATCCTAATCGGTCCAATAGATCGGTTATCGCGCAAAACCATTAACTTCTTTTTGCGCAGTTGGACAAAAACTATTTTATGTCCTTCCAGGTGTCTCAAACTATTTCCATACCTTATATTATTACTAATAAATCCTTGTTCTGGCAATATTTTTCTTAGAGAATGAGTGCAGGTGGATAGTGCTAGAAGCAGTCAAACCTGTTGCATAAGGAAGAATATGATCTGCTGTAATAGATACAAGCTTGTAAGATGACATTTCATACAGCTTTCTTTATTACAATTGGAGCATGACAAATACCTGCATCAAGTTTGCCACTTACCATCTGTTGAAACTTCATTAGGTAGGTATACAGAATGTACACTGACCTGTACCTTATTGCAAGCATCAGTCTCAAATTCAGTTCAGTATGCAGAAAAAGAATGATAAATCTTAATATGTACATATTTGCAACAAACATTTAATTTAAAAAATATTTAGGGTCAAAGTGAAAATGTAGGGGGGTGCGATTTCTGTGCTCTCGAGTGTATATCGCCATAAGAAAATAAAACATAGTACAAGCATTTTTTTTTTATGTAGACTTGTTACTGAATTATGGAAATCTCACATGACATGGTTGTGAAATTTAGTGTTTTCTTTTAATTATATTAATGAAATATGTTTTAAAAATTCCAAATTACCATTTGTGAATAGGTGTATTATAGCTCTTTCCCTATAGTAAAAAATATAATAGAACCATATATTAATTTAATGTAGTTCTCACAAGTAAAACACTTTTTTTGTTAAAAAGGAGAATTATCCTTATGCAGGTATTGAAACTATTATATGCGGGAACGGGCAGAGGGTGCCCGATTATTGAATGTATCGGACTATTGAAGTGCCTGATTAGTAAGATTATACCGTATATTATACAATTGGCGATGGTAGAACCAAACTGATCCAAGTATTGTTTTCATTATATTGAGAAAAAGAAGGAAACGTGTGTTGTTTTAAAAAAATATGTGATTTATTATGCTTTAATCTTTATCAAAATGATGGCTACTATGTTAAACAAAACAAAAATCATTGATAAAATATTTTGATTAAAAGTACTTAGTCAAAATGTTGGTTTCTTCAGAAAAAATACCACCTGGATCATTTTGGCCCAAAATATTAGGTCCTTACATATGAAATTGGCGTTTTTCGTACTGGCCACTTTAATCACGAATTTCTCCTCTTTGGTAAGGAATTCCAAATTCAAATTTGTACAGCTATAGACTCATGTATTTGTGCTTCGATGATCGTCATTCATTTGTTTTTTTTCTTCTGTTTTTTTCTGTTTGCGTCACTCATTTTACAAAATGGAAAACCTTAAATATCGCATTATTTACGAGTACGAGTTCCGCCGTGGCACTAGTGCTGCGGAAACAACTCGAAGGGTGAATGATGTGTATGGCGGTCGTGTTGCAAAAGAAAACACAGTTCGTTTTTGGTTCCAACGTTTTCGTTCTGGAAATTTCGACCTGCAGAACAAGCCCCGTGGACGGCCTGAGACTCAAGTTGATAATGAAGAGTTGAAGGCTATTGTGGAAGCGGATCCATCGCAAACCACGTCCGAGTTAGCTGCAGGCTGCAATGTTAGTGATAAAACTGTTTTAATTCACTTGAAGCAAATTGGGAAGATTAAAAAGCTTGAAAGGTGGGTACCTCACGAATTGACTGAAACAAACCGGCAAACGCGCGTCGACTGCTGCGTTACATTACTAAACCGGCACAATAATGAAGGTATTTTAAACCGAATCATTACCTGTGATGAAAAATGGGTTCTTTACGATAATCGGAAGCGCTCAGCGCAATGGTTAGATCCTGGCCAGCCAGCCAAATCCTGCCCCAAGCGAAAATTAACCCCAAAAAAGTTACTTGTAAGCGTTTGGTGGACTAGTGCCGGTATTGTTCATTACAGTTTTTTCAAATCTGGCCAGACTATTACGGCTGATGTCTATTGTCAGGAATTGCAAACCATGATGGAAAAGCTAGCGGTTAAACAACCTAGGCTGGTCAATCGCTCCACGCCACTGCTGCTTCACGACAACGCTAGACCACACACTGCGCTACAGACGGCTACTAAATTAGAAGAGCTTCAATTGGAAAGTCTAAGACATCCTCCGTACTCCCCGGACCTTGCTCCAACAGATTACCATTTTTTTCGAAATTTGGATAACTTCTTGCAAGGAAAAAATTCAACTCCGATGGGGCAGTCCAAATCGCCTTCAAAGATTTTATTGATTCCCGTCCGACTGGTTTTTTTAGTAAAGGGGTCAATGAACTACCTATGAGATGGCAAAAGTGCATAGAAAATAATGGTTCATACTTTGATTAATTAAATATATTATATTAAAAAATATTCGACTTTTTGTTCCTCCCATACAAAACGCCAATTTCATATGTAAGGACCTAATATTTACCAACTGATGTCAGTTGTCTATAGCTGATAGGCTCATCTAGATACATGTGCACAGTTATTTGTTGTTACAAACTTTTATTTCAATAAATAGTTGAATTGAGTTAATTGCCTTTGTTATCATTCTATCACAAATTCCTTGCATTTGTTGCATATAACTCCAATATAGAAAAAAATTCACTTGGATCAGTATGGTTCTACCTTTGCCAATTATGGTATTAAATGGCTTAAAAACATACAAAAGTACATAAAGACTGATGTATTAATTTTATTTAATGTTTTTTTCAGAATAATTAATAATCATTTTACACTACATGGCTATGTATATTTCATTTATAAAACCACTTTCTGCAAAATTAACAATCATGCACATATATCAGATTTCTAATCGTCACACTGGTGAGGGTTTTATGAAAAGAGAGGATACAGGTTTTTTTTAATTATTGGTCCTAGGTTCTTTGGGCCCCAAATAATAAAAAAATATACTTTATGCAAACAAAACGTAATTTATGCCGCCAGGTGTAATTGGACACTCAATTATTCCTTAGTAATTTTCTTGCATTTTGTGGGCTGGGTTATGCAAATGTAACTATTACATATTTTTATTTTTTTTAAGTTATGAGACAAAATGTGCTTGGAATGCGAGAGGCGTCTTATCAGAGATAACGGATAATCTCGGCATGCACGAGAGAAAAGTATTGCCGCTTTATCTCGCGGGCTTGTGTACACAGTGCGACACCCCGATAAGATACGATAAAGTGCCGTGTACTGCCACCAGCAGGCAGCGCAGCCGGCAGGTGCTCGTGCCTCCAACTTCCACCTTGCAAAACTTTCTGGTTTTGCACATTCTTGCTGCGACAGCAATGTCAATTCGCCACTTACCAACGTAGCTAGACTCCATTTCACAGCAAATATCTGCAAAGAACCCTCTTCAATCGGATAAACTTGAGGACAAGAAGTTATCTTGAGACATCACAGCGCACACGCGCTGCTGAACTCGAAACTTTGTCCGAAGTTCCAAACTTTTCAAAACAAGTCCTGTCCGGCGCTAGTAAGCCGTACCCCGTGAGCACGACGCCAATCGACTTGCGCACAATAACAACACTTGTTCCTCACAGTCACAATCCAAAAGCACACAAATCACAGTTAATAACTTTTATACATGTTAAAAACATGGTCACGAATTAAAGTTATGCATCCGAAAACTTTGAATTGAAAGAAATAAATGAATGAACTGAATGACAGAACGAAACGAATTCTGAACATAGATCAGAAACGATGCTGCCTGAACGAACGAACCACTGAGCAAGTAATAATAAGAGTTGGCACGGACCTTGTTGCTTTGAAACTCATATTTGAAGTTATTTTATACCAACCATAACAAATGAAAACAATCTGGCCAACACAATAATAGTGACATTAGTGAGTGTTGTACTACTGATTTCTTAAAATCGATTAGTAACAATGAAATCGATTCCATTATAATCGATATAGGAAAAAAATCGTAGGTAGGTTAGGTTCATAAAATATATGTTAAGGAAATATAAAATAAAACTAATATTTCACACAGATGTATTTATTTATTCTAAATCATCAAAATATATTATCGTGCGATATATCTTCGCTAGTACAGAAAACCGTATTAATGAGGTCTGTATACATAGTTCCAAAGTAATTTGTGTATAAGCACTAGAACATTTTTATAACTTTTTTTTTTTAATTTTCATTGTACATATTAATTTTTAATATATAATACTTATTTTCTATTTGTCGTATATTAAAAGTAAAAAATACTGCAAGACCAAGAAACTAAGTTGCACTAGTAAACTTGTTATCATCAACTGTTAACAACTATTATTATTTGTAGTTCAATCATAAAATGTAGTATTTTTTGACGCACCTTTTTTAATTATATATAGGCTACAGACTTTTAAAAAATTTTTGGTGTAGGTAGTTGAATTATTTTAATATTTAATTTAATCTAGCAGCTGATCTATTTCATTTGTATTGCAAGAAGCTTCTTCTGCACTGTTTTGTTCTATTAATTGATTCAATTAATATTGTCTGCGTGACATATCCATATCTGAAATTACAAAAAAGTTTAATTAACTGCTTTCGAAAGTTTGTTAATTTTGAAATCAAACAAGTTAGAGAATGGTATAATAAATGTGTATTTAAATAAATAGTAATTGGGATTGTATAGTACACATGTTCATTTTTATATGGTATTAAGGTTATATAGTATAGTACCTTAAATTCCATGCCATATCTTTATCGATTTAGCATTTACTTTGAAAGTATATAAGCGACGGAATTTGTTTAAATGAAGTGAAAAAAAACAAGTCAGATTATTATCGCAAGCGTAGATATGACGTTATTTACACTATTTAGTATTAATTGTTTAATATATAGGTCAATTTACATATGTTTGATAATAAATATTGCTCTAGCCATTCAGTTAGCAAGTACTGTGCCAGTTATGTAGAGAAAAATTTATAATACCTGGTGTTTCAAAATGCTTTTATCCTAAGGTGGATCAGAACTGGCTAACTTAGATTGGCGCAAGTATAAAAAATACTAAGTATCTTAGCACATACCTGTAGCAAGAAATGGATCAATTAAATCAGCAGATGAAGTTTCTTTATAATTTCATTTGGAAAAGGCGAATTGCTCAAACTTATACTAGTCTCAGGCATTGTTTAAAAAGTTTTCCAAAAACACATATTGAAGCTCTGAAATAGAAAGTTATTTAAATACAAGTGAGATGTAAATAACAGTCCCTAAAGTACCTATGTTAAGTTTCGTGGCATAACAAAACATTCCGCATGATGGTTTATGATCACCAGCATCGAATATGATATTTCCTAATTTATTGACACTGTGAAAATGTATATACAGTCCAACCAACTTATCTGTTCAAGCGGCAAAAAAAAGAACTACAACATTCCTTCAAATTGTGACAGTTTGTAGTTGATTTCCTTGACCAGTAGCGCCCTCGAAAACTGCACAGTTAAGTTGGTGGTACTATATACGCATACCCCTGACATTATAAAAAATCGATACTACAAAGGTATCGATACTTTCCTTGAGCAACACTAAACTTACTTTACAATACGTAAATATTTGTAATTTATATACAAATATATGTAATGACAGCAATTTGGATGATAACACATACTTAAATTACAATAAAAACCAAGCGATCATTAGCTCTGAAACAATAATGCAATTACAATGACATATTTTCATCAACTCACCGGTTTTGGATCTCATGGAAATCTATTGTTTAAACGTATTTATTTGTATTTCGATACCACACACTTCTTTTCTTTGCGATTTTCGTATTGTATTGATGTTCACAATGAAATATTAACATTTTTGAATAAAATGTATCTGATGTGATATATTTAGGTACAAAGCGCCATCACTGAGCACAGTATATACAAAGTTACTTTATGACTGAGCAAGTAATATTTTAAACACACTGAGCAAGTAATATATCATTACATACTGAGCAAGTAATACTTCATGACATACAATAATATTTATCTATGGTTATGACAGTGTAGTTGACAAGGTATATTACTTGCTCAGTGGAAAAGGTGACAATTGATGACAATGACAACGTATATTGTAATTTTGGACCGAAATGGGTGCACCCTGCAATACATTTTCATAATATAAGGTTCGTGACGCGGGACTGGAACGAACATACAGAACAGAAGAAAGAATGAATTTTATTGAGTTGAGGGTGCGGTCCGATATGCGCAATTGGTACTAAAAATAGCACTCACAGCTAATCCGACTTGTGCGAAGGGGACCAAACGTCTGCATGGTTGATAAGTATGATGTTGTCGATGACGTGACCACTAAACGCTAACAGTACTCACGGCACGGGGTGGCCCAGCGGATAGGCATCGTAGGCACCATAGAGAAATATAATACTATTTAGAGAGGCAGCCATGTCAGTTTTCCAAGAAAACAAGCGTAACCAGTTGCACACATGCATATGATACGTGACATTCCATCTTTATTTTTCACTACAAGCGATCCGATTTCCTGATAAGTATCATTTTTACCTAAACGAAAAGCTTAAAGAGTCATTTTATAACATAATGTTGTCTTAGGTTTTCGCGATTATTACACATAGTAATTAAACAACTTTAAAGTTTGCTAAATAAAAGTGTATAGTGTATGGCTCCAAGGATTTATAATAAATTACCAGAAAACATTAAAAATTGTAATTCATCTAGCTTTCAATTAAAAGTTAAGAAAATACTTATGGATAAATGTTATTACAATATATTTGATTATCTAAATGACAATGAAATCTATGAATTATAACTTTAAATTTTGACTTAACCGTTGCAGCAATTTAACCACACATGTGTGGTTGTATTGAAAGGTGCATAAAGTCAAAATGACCACACATGTGTGGTTTCATGCTCACCAATTGAATATATATGTTTTGTTCAATTATACAACTAAATTGTGTGTTATTGTCTATGGACAAATTGTATTAATTATTATTATTATTTAATTGTAGCGTGTGAAACGCGCTTTATTTTTACGGTTCAATGAGAACAAAATCTATTATAGTCAGAGAGAACGAACTGAATGTATATGAAAACATATTTATGCTTTCATTCGATTTGCGCGCGAAAAACGAATTCTGAAAAAAAGTGTTATGGTGACAGTTTTACATAAATGTGCGTAAAATAATATTTTGCGTAGTTCTATGGATATTCATACAGTTAATAAATGCATAAAAGAAATAACATAGTGCTAAATAAGTAACAGTTTTCGGTAAAAACAATAATTATTTACGTGACTAGCATTGTTGATTCGTGTTTCAACAGTGGCTGACATAGTGCCATTGATTGTTATAATTACGAGTATGTACCTAATTTCTCCTTGTATGCGTTATTAATCTTACATTTGTCGTAAAGTTTGAGTTTTCATACTAAAATGCAAATTCGAAACGAGCCCATTTGATATTGAGTTAGACGCCATATGCCTGTGTAATTTTTGAAGAGCGCTGTGACATTGTCGATAATACTTTATCGATATTTACATTGATCGGTGAGTTTTAATGGCAATGTCATAACTATCTTTGGTTTTATGCTCTACCAACCACAAAGTTCGATTATTTTTGTAAACACATTTTTTTTTGTATATATATATATACATATATAATACCTACGCTAATTATATTTGTATATATAAATAATTAGTGAAGGTATTTTTACACCGAAAGCAGATCGGAAGACACGATTAATCGCTCTATAAATTTCTAAACGGGATGTTATTGCAAAGCTTGTGATAGTACTAGAAATCGAAAAAATAAAGATCTCTTAGTGTTATGCTATTTTCATAATAATTGACTTCTGTTTCAGAAGTTCCAATCTTCAGCGTTTATCTTTCACTGTATCCACGTGACAATATGATATGGAGTCCACTAGTATATGGATGACTAAAACGTTGCGATGAACCTATTGATACACAGGTACCATATTTACGGGTAAATTTTTACTCTATCAAACTGCCAAATTGCCACAGAAAAATGAGCTGTAATGCAAGTTTGCGGTTATTTTTATACGATTTTGACACATTTTTTTTTGTCAAATGAAAAATGCTTCGTTAGGTTGAGGGTTTTCTGGGTGATAATTATGCAAAATAAATTTTAATACCTATATACAGGGTTATTGGTAAAATGCTAACAACCTCTTAGGGTTGACTTCTGCTAGTCCAAACAAACATTTTGTGAGGAAAAAATTTTTTCATAGTTTTTTTTTTAATATGTATATGACGGAATAAGCACGAGGGCCACCTGACGTTAAAAGTCTCATGTGCCTGTAATGTATTATTTCATATTTTTTATTACTTTGCTTGATGTAAATATTCAAAACTCTATTCAAAGGTAGCCCGGCGCGGTCCAGTGTTGCCGCGGCTGGCGTTCTTAGCTCGGAGTAGGCATTGTCTTTTACTACATACTGCGACACAGAACTTAAAAGTGTCGGACAGTAAAAAAATAGAGTTATGAGTCATTGTCATGTTAGCTCATTCGGCCAGAGCATACCCTATTGCTGATAGGTTAGCCTTTGACCACTATCTCACCTGATGGTAAGTGATGATGTGGTCGAAGATGTTGTTCAGGCTAACCTAGAAGTACTGGCTCTCAAGGACAGCTGTCGGAACACACCGTTAGGTGCTTGGCGACAGATTTTCTACTTGAGGGTGGTAGCTAGCCAGGCGGGCATTCGCAAAATGCCCTACCAACATGCATTTGTAATCTTATAATGTTATAGCGTACTTAAGATATATAATACGAACTGTAAAACAATAGCTATCAAGGGTGTTAGATTTTTTATTTTTACTTGTCATTTGTTGTGACAGTTAAGCCACAGAATTGAAAGTATGCCAATGCTTGGTCCAAAATGTGCTCAGAGCGTTTAATGACATGGAGTGCTCACGGTGCGCATTCGTGGGGCCGTGATTACTGTCAGCGCTGAGTGGTGACGTCATCGATAATATCACACTTAGCAGTTATGCAAATTTGGTTTGGGTTTGGTGCCCTACGTACAAATCGGACCAGCTCTGAGCGTGCTATTGGTACGATTTACACAAATTGAAACGCACTCCAAATTTGCTCTGCTAAAATTATTAATATAGAAATGAGTTTATCTGGTAATTCATTCCACTATTTGCCTGTTAGTAGTTTTTTGTACAGGGCTAGCCTTTAGTAGGATGATGAACAAGGGACACTTTATCGTGATATACCAGAATGGATTTCTGTATCCCGTTTCAGTAAAACATCACTTTGTTTTTTTTTACTCAGTGGGATCAAGCTATATGCCTACTTGCTAGCTACCATGTGTACATATAGACATATATGGTTTTTATATTACAGATAACTTAGCGACCAAGAACATGAGAAGAAAGAAGATCATGAAAAAAAATAAAAGTTTAAAGTTACCATTAAAGTTGTTTATTTACTATGCAATAGTATTTTTGTGAGATAAGTGTTTGTTACTCGATTAAATTGTTTGCACGGGAAATGTTTTTGAATGCTTGAAAGGAAACAGTGCATCAAATGTACAAAAACATTATAAATATAACCATACAAAATGCGCGCATTATTCTCGAGAGGTTTTCAGACTCTCATTGATTATTTTGTGTTTCGGCTAAACTTAGTGAAACCCATCATTGATAAGCACCATAATCTCAGCGTGAAGGTACCTCTTTACGTATGCGTTCTCGTGCTAATCTGCTTCCTCTAGAGCGCCTCACGGGATGGCATTTTCTTCACCGAATTGAAGTCACCGACGCGATTAGTGAAAAAGTTGCCCACAGAACGAACCTGGGATTACGAAAATGTATTTGGTGTACACACTGGGGTTTAAGACCACATTGGTGTACGAAATACGAATTTCCGGACTGTAATGTTCCCTATATTTGTATTGGAGGTTGTTTCAAAGAGTACCATACCATGCAATCATAGCTTTCTTCTCCTAAAATACAACTGCAATTTCGAGTGTTGGTTGATATGCAAACGGACTATAAATGGAAAATACGCGAGAGCCGTTAACCTTGTCTCATTGTGTTGCCAGATGTATGTTTGATTGTATTAATTCCCTCTATATCTCTTTAGAATCTACCGTTGCAGGGCTGCGAAGCAGATTTCAGGAAACACACTTTTGTTATTGAACATGCTTGTACTTTTTTGGATTTGTCATAAAAGTACAAGGTTTTTTATTTATTGAATTAGATATCGTATGACTATTCAGAAAATTGTGATAGAACAGACAAAACCATTTAGTCAATATCAGATGGCGAATGGACACTTATCTTATATACTGTATCTCTTAATGCTGACTTGTATTAATATGCAAGTAGACAGGATTTCCGTTATATTTTATAATGCCAGCTAGAATAAAATTTACGCTAGTGCACAGAACTCAATGTATAGGTTACAACATCACTCTACGCAGCATATAAAACCCCATTTATTATATACATGTGTTTTACAAAACCATGTGATACAACCCTGACAATGTGATGGAGGATGGAGCTGAAGTAATAATGTCGAAAATACAGTTTGGGCTAATTTACGGTATCTCTGTGTTTTACCTAGATATACCTGAAATATATTTACATTTCAGATGACAACGTTTGTACGTGGTTGTTAACAATTCAAACAGTTTCTGATTAAAATTAGTGTTCTGTTTAGTGTTGGAATTACATGACTTTGGCGTACGGTGCGGTAAATGATAAAATAAGTATTTTTCTGTAACCCCCACTGCTTGTCTATAAATAAAACTTGTGCATGTATTATTGCATACATAGTTATAAGAAAAGAAAAAAAAGTGTTTGCACGTCTGAACGTCATTCCTAGTAGCAGAAAATCAATTTCACAGAAGGTACAGATTACAATGTAAAGTAATATAAACAAAAAAAGGGTACACGGTCTATTTTAGAAATGAAATTGGGAACAAAAAATTACAATACTCAGACATTTACTAAAAATTCAACTTGACCCTTTACGAATTCTGAAGTTTTGTGCCTATATCAAATAAACTGACAAAATTGTATTGCTTCCAACCAATGTAACACGTATTTTAACTTGCATGAAAAGCAAGCCTTTGATTACCATCACAGCTTTTTGGATCAATATGAGGTCGAATACGTTGTTCAGGCTAAGCCTATAATGGAAAATTGATCTTAAGGTCCACTGCCGGAACATTGTAATAGAATAGACTTTAGGTCTGGAGTTAGGTGCTTGGCGACAGATTTTCTACTACAGGATTGTAGTTAACCTTTCATAAAATGCCTTGCCACAATGCAGTGAAACTTAAAGCAACTCGCAGGGATATGAACCATGGTACTCCATGCGGTAGTCGATAACCATTACCGCTTAGCAATCATTGCTTCATAAGTCGAATTGACATGCAACTTAATTAATTAATTAATTAACTGTCAATCACATAATTTGCCACAAAAATAACTTTTATTGGCAATAAACGCTTACATAGTAGATACATCGGATTTTTTTATCGACAATGTAACCGATAACAGGAACATCACTATTAGTAATATAATTTTCATACAAATATTTGCAAGATTCTAAAAAAATATTTTATTCCGTTTTTTACACTAAGGTAATTTAGTAAGAGATCTAGAAAGCAATAAATATATGTTTCATAAGATTCCACTTGTTTTATTTGGTAAAAGGATGCCATTTTACTTCATAGTAGTACCTCAAATGTATGGTAAATACTAGTAGTCGTGATTAGTGAATTTCTATAATATTTGATGAAATTTATGAGATCTAGTGAAAGTTTCAATGAAAGAAATAAATGTATTCATGAATAATACAGGCTTTTATTTCAAAATTCTTCAGGAGCATGTTTTTATCAGGTTATAAATTTACACGATCAGGTGAGCTTGAACATAATATACGTGTGCGCTAACAATGACTTCAATCCTATTTTATTAGAAAATGTTGAGTAAAACCAAAAAACTAAAGATGCAGTTTAGCAAAACGTATAGTCTCATTTATATAGATACAGATACATTTATAAAATAACCATACATAAGTGGATTAGTTACAAATTTTCTATGGTGAGTGCATAATTTTACATAGTGTCTTGGTTTTGGAGAGGTATTTTCCTGTCATAGATAAAAAAACTAAATCTTAGTATATATCATCGTGATAAAGTAATTATCAATTGATATTTTCCTCTTTATTTTATTTGAATTGGTTTTGTGGATCAAAACATATGGCGTAGAATGTAAAACTAGATAATTTTATTTCTTGGTCCGCCATGACCTCTGGTGGCAAAGTGTCACATTGCATAATGACATAGCGCGAGCGAGAGGGTTAATCTTATTTGCAAATTTTCGTTGACATTTATTTATTTACTGACATTTCTTTATATTTTATATTACTGGTTTAATTAATTTTATTTTTCATAACATGACTTAGATCTGTATATTTTAATTTTTGTATTATGTATCACTTTGCCTTTTGTATTCATTTGCATGCTAATTATGGCAAGCATGTATATGGCACTTTTTAATATTATAAATGTTACAACATGTATTACCTACATCTTGCAAATAAAAATCTTTGACTTTGACTTAAACGGTTTAAATCGCGTATATATATCATTATTTCTGTCCCGACGTTTCAAATACTTTGCAGTGATCGTGGTCACGGGGTCACCCTGTGACCACGATTAAACCGTTTAAAGTTGTTTAATTACTACATTTTATAACAGTTGAAAGTACACCTTATTTTTGGATGAGTAAGATTGAATTTACTTAGCGCTTTGCCAAGTTATCCGTTTCAGTGAGAGAGGGAGATATATGCTAATTCCTCTAATATTTGGCTCTAATTTTAAAAACTGGCTTTTGCAAAATCTGAGGAATAATACTTGAAAAATAGTTCAAACATAACTGCACACAAAATGGCTAGGACAATATAATTATAGTAAATTTTACCTTTTTTATTTATTTATTAGGAATAAAAAGTGGTGTACTATCGTAGTAATGTGGTACATATTTATCAATAAACCTTTCGAGTGCAAAATCTTAGCACGTCGAGCGATCTACACTACTTCAGACCAGACACGACCTTCTGAAATAAAGATGCCGAATAGGAAGATGATTAATAAAGTTAGGTTATTAAAAGAGAGAGCCTTTCTCCTTTACGGCGTGGGCCAATGTGTCATTCTCCCTGTGCAGGGGCGGTAGAGATGACTGGCAAAAAATCCCCTTGACAGCCCTGGCGAGAGACCAGAAAGCACGTGTTCCCGAAAGAAGGCGGTCTTTCTGTTGCGTCAATCCATTTCTGTCGAACAGGTGGATCACTGTGGTGGAAAGTTGCAAATTAGATATTGGAATGAGATGACATTTGGTGACTAACAATATATCGATAATAATTGTCAAAAAAAAAATCAGGAATCACTGTATGCCAGATTGCACTGACTTTGTTAATTGGCGAAATAAAAATCATTTTGAACAAATTTTTACGCTTCACGATATATTTCCTTTCTTTATATTTGCAACATCGCTGTTTAATCTGCAAGTTGTATCAATCGTGGTCTTCTTCTTGGAGTAGGTTCCAAGGTAAAGGGGTATCAGGGCGGTGCCCTCTTTCCCCGGCCTTTCTTCGCCTATTGCGATAGGCGAGTCTCTTCATTGACTCTTTAGTCAGGCTTCATGATTCGACCGCCCAGCGGCCACTATGTGTCTGGGCGATCAGGCCACGCCAGGTTGATCCCGCTGGTGGGAAGCCCAGCGGACCGATCAGCGACCGAGACAGTGACCACAGGGGGTCTAGTCATGTCGGCCGTGACTTCTGTTTGACTATTTCCTTCTTCTTCCGGAATGAGCTCTCTTGGGTAGGGGACAGTCTTCTTTCCTCTTGTTATTTCTGGAGGTCTCGTGTGAAGTGGCGCAATGCCTCTTATGTGGGCATGATCCGAGGCGTCTGCTCTCTTGAACATCTGTGTGGCCAGTCGTTTGATGAATGTGTCCAGTGATTCAATTTTCAAATCTCGAGACACTGTTGCATTTCGCACATAGCGCGGGGCATTCACGATCTTGCGGAGGCACTTGTTTTGGATGGTCTGAAGTCTCTTCTTGTTTGTCACTGATAGCTGTGCATACCACGCCGGAGCCGCATACGTTAGCCTTGATCTAATGTATGTTTTGTATATCATGACTTTGGTCCGGAGTGGTAGCTTCGACTTGAAGATGGGGTTCAACTTTGCGACGGCTGCTCTGGTTGTGTTAATGACGGTGTCAATATGTTTCTTGAAGTGGAGACTTCTGTCTATCGTCACTCCAAGGTATTTTGCATTGGTTTTCCATTCTATGTCTTTGTTCATAAGTTTCAGACGGGTAGGTAGGTTGCAGCGGCTGGTGATGAGCGCTTGGGTCTTTTCTACATTCACAGAGAGTCTCCACTTCCCCAGCCATTCAGGTAAGGCATCTAGGGTTGGTTGCAATCTTTTGATGGCGTTTTCGGTTTTGAAGGATGCCGCGTAGTAGGCTGCATCATCCGCGTAAAGGGCCAGCTTTGCGTGCCCGATGACAGGTATGTCATCGGTATACCACGCGTAGCAGAACGGGGAGATGCAGCTTCCTTGCGGGACACCCGCCAGCACCGGCTTCTCAGTGGATTCGGTATCTTCTAATGCCACCACAATTTTTCTGTCTGCCAGGAAGGATGCTATTACTTCGACGATTCTCCTAGGGGCAGATGACATTGAGAGCTTATATAGTAGGCCTTCGTGCCATACTTTGTCAAATGCTTTCTCCATGTCTAGGAGAACCGTCACCATAAATTCGCTTTTGTTCGTGCAGATTGCCATTTCATTCACAAGCTTCGTGATCTGTAGGGTAGTCGAGTGTTCTGCCCGGAATCCAAACTGCTCTTCTCTTGGTTTGATATGTGGCGTCAGGTGAAGGAGCAGTAGCCTCTCAAACAGCTTGGATAGCGTGCTTAAGAGGGTGATCGGGCGGTAACTTTCTGGTTTCCTGGTTGATTTTCCTGCCTTGTGAAGCATAATCACCTTCCCCTTTTTCCATTCTGTGGGAAAGTGGCCTGTGCGAATGATGCCATTGTAGATTCGGGTTAGGGCGGTGATCGTCTTCGTGGGGAGGTGTTTGAGGGCTTGTCAAGTCCCGGGGCTTTCTTCGATGGCAATCGCTTGATAAGTCTTGCTACCCTTCCTGGCGAGAAGAATATCTTGTCAGCTTCCTTTTCTGTAGGTGACTGACTAAAGTACTGCAGGAGGTGCTCTTTTACAGTTTTCTCGTGTTCCGGGTAAGTTACTGGGTTGGGTTCGAATTGTTTTTGAAGATGAGCTGCGAATATTTCGGCTCTGCCTTTGGCTTCAAATATTTGATTGCCTTCGTTGTTAAGTAAAGGCCTTACTGGTGTCTTTTCTGCGGACAGTTTTCTGCACAGTCGGTGGACAGAGGGGATCTCTTCACTAATACTATCTATGTATGCTTCCCATGTCCCCGTTTCAGGTGTCCGTACTGCTCCTTTCCCCGTTTTGAATCCTCTCAGTATTGCGAGGTCGATCACGTCTTCCGTGCCGAATTCACTATAGTGAGTCGGATCTTCTGGTCCGATGACTTCGTAGCCATAGTCCACCGAGTGTTGGTATAGCCTTCTGCCATGTTGGTCGATCTTCGAAGAATTCCAGTTCGTGTGCTTCGAGTTTGCATCGCCGGCCATGAGCGTCGGATATTCTGAGTCAAGTATCTTTTCCAGTTCTTTTGTGTTCCAATGACTGTTCGGCGGTCGGTACATCGCAAACACTCGATGTATTTGACCGGCGATGTTTACGAGTATCCCCAGTGCTTGGAACGACTGGAATTCTTCTTCTGGAATCAGCTGGTGGACGATCCTTCGGTGGACTATGACTGCCAGCCCCCTATACGCCCTTCCTGTTTCTATATTTCGTCCTTCCTGTAGACAAAATAATTAGGAATCTTGAATGGTCTCTCTTTTCTAAGTTGAGTCTCGCTGACCAGTATTATGTCAATGTCATGCTCGCGGAGAAAGTTGGTCAGCAGTCGTGCTTTCTCCGCGAGCGTCCTGGCATTCCAGTGCACTACTTTAATCCCGGTGTGACCCATTTTGAAGTATGCGCATCAGGCCTTGGAGGGTTGCTGTTTCCGGGTCAGTGCCTTGCTGCACCGCCTCCAGAATTTCTTTCAAAACGCCTATGGTCTGGCCGAGTGAGTCCCGACGAGGCGCTTGGTCTGTGGCTTCTGACTTTTTCGGTTGTTGTTGGGTGGTTGCACCTTGGCTGGCCTTTTGTGGAGCCTTCTTTTTCTGCTTCTTTGTTTTTGGTGGCGCGTAGGGCTTTGGTAAGTTAGCCGGCGCCATAAGTGATGAGGTCGCCGTTTCCTCTACAGTTTTGGGGATGACCTTGGCGGTGCCTCGCCGGGTGGGGATCGTTTCTGCGATCGTTCCGGCCCTTTTGTTCCTGGCTTCTTGTTTAAACACCGAGCACGCCGCGTAATTTGCAGGGTGGGTGCCTTGGCAATTGGCGCAGGTAGCTGCTTCATCGCGGGGGCGCGGGCACTCTTTTGCGAAGTGATCTTCTCCGCAGCGCACACATGCCATTGCTCTGTGGCAGTTGTGTGACGAGTGCCTAAATTTCTGGCACCTGTGGCACTGAGCTGGGCCTTTCTTTGCTCTCCATGCTTCAATAATGATCCCTGGCATCATTAATAATCCCGTAACTTCATATATTGCGGGTGTGAGGTTTGGGGTTTTTTGTAGTTGCACGTGGAATATGCTTCCAGGCCGCCCTTGTCTACCTTGAATATTTTTAATATATTCGGGTATGAACCCTTTTTCTTCTAAGGCTTCTTTTATTTCTTCCACTGGTGTGTCTGAGGGCAGTCCACGGAGTGCTACCTTTAAACTCCTTTCACTTGGAAGCGAGTATGAAAACCAGCTTATGTTTTCTTTCCGTTCTAAGTCGGTGAGGTATGATTGTATCACCCTGTATTCGTTCTCGTCTATTGGGTTGAACCGAATACCCTGTCCGTAGGGGCGTCCATTCGGTGGTCTACCTAGCTTGGTTGCTAGAAGCTTGAAATGCTTAGTCCAGCAGTCTATGCGTTCAACTATAAGAGGCGGGTATTGTGGCGGTTTTGTGGCAGCCGGCACTTGCTGCAACTGTGCCATCGGCGCTTGGGCGGCTAGGGCGGGCGGCTTTGCTTGGGCTGGAATATGGTTGGGCGGCGGGGCTTTGGGGGCGTGGCTTGGCGGGAGTGGTACGGCACTATGTTGCCTTCTCTGTCCCTCCTGAGTGCGTGAGACAGCATCATGTTGTTGTTGTTGCTGTCCTTGTCTCACTTTTTGCTGCCCCAGTTTTTCTGCGTGCGCAACTTGCGCGAACGTGGGTTGTTTTGCAGCGGCGGCAGTAGGTGGTTGCTGTTTGGCTGCTCTTTGTGGTTTTGGCGTCTCTGTTATGTCGATGCATTCACTATCAACAGGCTTTGGGCTACGCTCTCGTTCGATGGGCCTTGTCTTGGCGGCCGGCGGGGTCACCGACAAGGACCTCGTGCGTGGGCGCTTTTTGGCATCTCCCTTCTGGGTGCCTTCTATTTGCGGGCTGGCTCTTGGGGCTGCAGCCGTTGTTTGCGTCATGGGGGGCAGAGAGATTACTGCTTTGGAGGCAAACTCTAGGCAGATAACATCTTCTGCGGGTGGCGCTGTGCCGTTTAATTCGGCTTCTTGCAAGCGCGTATATAAAGCCATCCACCTTAACATGCCCTCCGAGAAAAGGCCACCGACTTTAATAAGTCGGGCAAGTGAGAACTTATCTCGCTCGTACCATCCCTTCGGTGACATGTAGGTAGCGGGGTTCATAACTGCAGCTTGGTCGTCTGGCGACATTGGTGAAGCAGGGATTTCAATTGGGCTTGCTTCATGGCGTCTTGCTGAGTGGCTTCGCGCCTCTTGGGGGCGCTGGCCCCGAAAAGGGCCTTTTTTGTCTAGCTCGCTACGCGAGGTCGACGGTGCATGGGTACATACTTTTGGGGGCTGGCCCTGAGAAGGGCCTTTTTTCGGACCGGAGTCCATGACCAGCGGCTATTGGGGAAATCCGAGCGCGACTTTGGTTTTGGTACCACTGTTACATGGTACCCGAACCGGCTATCGTTGGCCAGATGTCCCCTCAGTAGCCGTGACCACTGGCGTAATCGTAACAATTTTGCTCAGAAAATTGTTGAGATTACGAGTATGGTTGCAGAAAAAGTCCGTGCGCAAAGGAAAATGGCCGAATCTGAATCGAATACCTGCAAGTTGTAACAGCATACCGCGGCATTTTAAATTAATTTGATGGAGCTGCATGCGGTGAGGTATCTGCGGAACGACTGTCAGTAACATTATAGTTCACTAACGTAAATACTCCTGTTGAGCACGTGTGCCAACGCATGCCACGCCCCCATCACCTTTCTATTGCTTTCTCTTTTTTGTGGTAGGCACTCCGTGCCAGTAGAGCTATGAGCGCATTTCGGATTAAGAATTGGCTTGCTTACGAATCTGTGGCTCAACTGTCACAACAAATGAGCAGTTAAAAATCTGAATCATTTTCATTGACCTATATATACTAGACGCGACATCTCGAACGAGGATAATCGACTAGTGCAGGCAAGCCGGCCGGCATACTCTCCCCAACCCGCAGCTGGGCTCTCGTAGAGATTACACGCGCTTTACGTTCGAAAATTGTGTATTTTCAATACATATAAAAATGTGTAGAGACACGAATTACTTAGTTCACCGCTCGAGCCTCCTCCCCTACCTAACCAAATTTGGTAAGATCCTACTAATGCCGCCTTAGATATCTTAGATATCTCCGCTCAGTACATTTTTGCTTATTTGCGGGGAGTGAATGTTCAGTAGCCAGGCCGTTAGACCTCAGTTACTATAATTTATTCTGTGGTGAAGACACCTGTTGTCATGAAAACAGGGTAAAATAAGTGTATTATAAAACGATTAAGGTTTCAATAAAATGTAATTAAAATTTTTGTTTGCCTTTAACCGTAATATAGACCTATTTTATGTTTTTTATTTGCCATAATTATTCACAAAGTTAATTTCAAATAATGATGAAGTATTTACAGAACCAGAATGATACACTTAAACAAGTTTAACTTTTATTTTTACCATTATTTTATTCAACTTATGAATAAAATAATTATTATTTATAGCATAATAAGATTATATATATAAACATTTGGCACAGGACTTTTATCTCGGTAACATCCCGGGGTACGGATCGAAAATCACTTCTCTCAGACACGAAAATGAAAAAAATCTATCAAAAATAGCATCTAAAACAGGCAAATAGGGGAAACACCCCGCCATACATTTTTACGTCATAAACGTGCTCGTCACTCAAATAAACATGATTATGAGAATGAACTGTGAACTCCTAACTTCGGTACTTACGGTCCGAATTGCGCCAAGAATACAACGATTCGATTTGCTTAAGTACGCTCACGGCCGTTTGTATTTTTGTCAATTAGAACAAGCAATAGCGTGAATGTAACATCATCATAGAGAAATAGTACATTGTACATCGAGGGGAGAAAACGATATATTTCTGTCCGAGAGTTTAAGCCCGACGCGTAGCGGAGGGCTTAAAGGCAACTCGAGAACAGAAATAGAACTCTCTCCCGAGTGATACATAGTGCTTTATACTACACCTACGAGGAAAATAAAATCATTATACGTTTTCTCGTACTTACCTCGTGACTTCTCAGGCAGTAAGTTCTTTATGAAGAGCTGCATTTCTTATTTCTGTTGGCGTCATCATTATAAAATCGTCACTTTCACTATCAAATGACATTTTGGAAAATTATTTAGATTAATTAAAAGCGTACTGTTAAAATATCAATTTAATAAAAACCAAAATTTAACCAAACAACAAATTGCCGCGCTTTTTTTCTCATAGTGCAAAAAAAGGTTTCCAACCTCTTTTCATTGAAAATCGAGTACAAATAAAAATCACAGCTCATTTTTCGAATTATTTGAAATAAAACCTTTTTGAGATTGATATTTTTTTTTGTAAGTAGCTAATAACAAAAGAACGCTACCAGGGCAGGTATGGATTTTCATACAACATTCCTTCACTGCTACGGAGTGAAGGAATGAAAATCCATATAACTTTCCCCGCCGTACATATTTAAGGGAAAAATGACTAACTTTATAACATGTTTTTGAACGAGTAATGAGACCTTTTCTGAGTGGGTGTGGTATAAAGTAATATACCGAACATCATCCATCTCTGGTATGAACCTTTGTGTGACATATTTGTTTTTATTATTTCATTTTCATATATTTCATTAGCCTAACCCTCCTACCATTTTTTTTCTATATCGATTAAAATGGAATCGATTTCATTATAACCGATTTTACGGTACCAGTACTACAGCACTCAAATGTTTCTAATATTGTTTTCATTTGTGATTTTGGTATAAAATAACTTCAAATGTGAGATCCGTAAAAAAAAGGTCCGTACGAACTCTTAAAATATGACTTGCTCAGTCAGTGTCCCGCATCACCAACTTTAAAACAAAGAGAAGTATTGCAGGTGCACCGATTTCTGTCCAAAATTTCAAAATACGTTGTCATTGTCACCTTGACAACTAAACTGGACTGTCATGACTATAGACCATGTAAGTAATAAGTATTACGTACAACAAGAAAGAGCTGTTGTAGCAAAATTGAAGCCGAACGAGAGATCAGTAACTGTACCTCTTATCCCTCTCTGGCGATGGTGACTATATTGAAATAATAATATGATTTAAGGACAATAATTATAAAAAAAAAATGTGATCTGACGTCAGCAGATCATTGGTTCAGATGAATTTTAATCGAAGATGCTAATGATAAACTTGCCCTTTGCGGCTATACAATTCCTGTTTTTGCTTGCTTTTTATACTCGTGTCATATAGGTAGGTGCTTACCTAGGTACTGGTCCTTGTGGGACACGACATGCAGCTGGTCTGAGATGAAATTACGATAAGCTACATATTGTGGTATATTTAATTATTTCGATAAGAAAAAAACAGTTCAGTTTACATTTAATTTTAATTCTCTTTATAAAACAGTCTTGTGAAGTTTCTGCCGCAAACCCAGCTTATTCCTTCAATTATAATATTTATCCACATTTCCCTAACATTAGGATCTTTAGGAAATCTGAAATTGAACCAAAGTTATTTTAATAGAGAAAGGAATAAAAAATGCATAGGTATTTAAGTTATTTGTTCTTGAGCTAGGATTGGATAGTCATGCATGGTCATCGTAATTCTTAACTAACAAATTATGTTTAAAACTATTACCTGTGAAAAGATAAACACCAATCAGGATAATACTCGCTTCCGCAAGTCTCCACGGCACAAATTCTCCCCATTTTAACTAAAACTCTTCAAAAATATCACGAAATCGAAGAACTCTCCGCCATTAAGGTCCGAGTCAGCGATTTCATGTGGGGTTGTCAGATCAGGTGTCCTTATTTCATACAAATAAAAGAAAACCTATACGCTAATCGCAAAAGTTTTGCGTTAATAGGGCTTTACACGTAGCAAGAAATAATATTGCTTTAACATGTCGGTAATAAATGATTATTTATATTAAGAAACATTTTATAAGCAAATGTTTTTACTGCATTACATTAAATCAATCGCATATTTTTCTACAAACAACGAAAGGATTGAAATCAACTTAACTCTAGCAACTCTAAGTCACTGTTAGAACGGGACACAGGGTTCAGTGGTTGCCCTCTCACTCGGCTTCATTTTTACTTTGCGTGCAACAAGACTCTTACGACCTTAGAATAAGGTTTTATTTTCTACAGCTACAAGATTTACAGATAGAGCATGAGCTCTATCTTTTTTTTTTTTTTTTTTTTTTTTTTTTATTCGTTATAGGTTCGCGTTTGACCACACCCTGCCTGATGTTAAGCATTGATGTGGTCTAGGATGGAGCACGCTTACCTAGAAGAAACCTATTTACTCTCGATTTGAAGACACCCATATTGTATTCATCGGGAAAGACTGACCACGGTAAGGAGTTCCACTCTTTCGCAGTACGCACGAGAAAAGTGGAAGCGAAGCGCTTCGTACGAGTCTTCGGAATATCAACCATGTACGGATGGCGCCTCCCCGTTTGTCTGGACGTCCGATGGAAAAAGGGTGAGGGCGGAACCAAGTCGTGCAGTTCTTGTGCACATTCACCGAAATGTATCCGGTAAAAGACCGATAGACAAGCGACTTTACGGCGGTGCTCAAGGCTTTGCAGCCGAGACTCCTTCAGAAAGTCGCTGCCTATTAACCTCCTGGCGCGTCTCCCAATCGACTCCAGTGCCTCAAGTTGGTATTTGGCAGAGCCGTCCCAGAGGTGAGAGCAGTACTCAACACAGGACCTTACTTGCGCTTTGTACAAAGTTAGCATCTGTTCCGGTGTGAAGTACCGTCTCACCTTTGAAAGGATACCAAGTTTCTTGGCGGCTAACTGAGCCTTTGACTCGATATACGAGCCAAAGTTTAGAGTCGATGATAGAGTGACACCGAGGAGGTCTAGGTGGTCTGTGACGGGCACAGATACATCTCGGAAAGTTGGAGACAGTTGAAATGGTCTCCTTTTAGCGGAGAACAAACACGCCTGGGTCTTATTGGCATTGAACTTAACCAGGTTGGCATCGCCCCAGTCAGAGACTGCCTTAAGGGATAAGTTCAAGCGTTCGACCATAGCTTCTCTGAGTCTCTGGATTTCTGGCTCACTGGTTCGTGCGGTAGTACGACAGTACTTATTACTTCCATCTGTATGGATGGAAGTAATAAGTACTACCTATAACAGGAATGATCCTGTTATAGGTAGTACTTATTACTTCCATATAGACTAATCTTATTGAATGTCATGGCCAGTCCCGCGTCACCAACCTTAATATAAGGAAAACTATTGCAGGTGCACTGATTTCTGTCCAAAATTATCAAATACGATGTCATTGCCACCTTGTCAACTCAACCGGACTGTCATGGCTATAGACTAATCATGTTGTTTCCGGTATATTACTTTTCTCTATGTCATAATCATTAAGTAACTTGGTCATAATGTAAGTTATGGCGCTTTGTAAATATATTACCTCAGATACATTTTATTCAAAAATGTTAATTTTCATTGTGAACATATATCAATCCGTCAATACGGAAATCGCAAAGAAAATGCAAAGTGTGTGGTGTCGAAACACAAATGAATATGTTTAAACTATAGATTTCCATGAGATCAAAAATCGGTGAGTGGATGAAAATATGTAGGTAATTGAAATTACATTATTGTTTCAGAGCTAATGATCGCTTGGATTTTATTGTAATTTAAGTATGTGTTATCATCCGAGTTGCTGTAATTTAAAATATTTGTATATAAATTACAAATATTTACGTACCTAACATAAAGTAGTTAAGTGTTGCTCTAGGCAAGTATCGATACCTTTGTAGTATCGATTTTTTATAATGTCAGGGGTATATATACTTTTTCATAGTGTCAATTAATTAGGAAATATCATATTCGATGCTGGTGATCATAAATCATTATGCGCAATGTTTTATTATGCCACGAAACTTAACATAGGTACTGTTATTTACATCTCACCTGTATTTAAATAACTTGTTTTTACAGAGATTTATAATTTGTTGTTGGAAAACTTTTTTAACAATGCCTGAGACTAGTATGAGGTTGAACGATTCACCTTTTCCAAATAAAAGTATAAAGAAACTTCATCTGCGGATTTACAAGCTCCTCCATTTCTTGCTACAGGTATGTGCTAAGATACTTAGTAATGTTTTATACTTGCGCCAATCGCCTATTGAAATGGTCATATAAAAAATATATTTGACGATTGTTTTCAAATTGCACCTCAAGCTGTTAAGTTAGCCATTTCTGATTCACCTTAGGAGGAAAGCATTTTGAAACACCAGTTATTATCATTTTTTCTCTACATAACTGAACAGCTAGAATAATATTTATCATCAAACATATGTAAATTGAAATAAATATTATACAATTTAAAGCAGTGATGGCTCAGTGGCATTGACTATGGGCTGCCGTGCCGCAGGTTCATGGTTCGAATCCGGCCGCGGGCTTGAGCTTCACCGCATGGTGGAAGGGCATTTTGCGAATGCCCGCCTGGCTAGCGACCACCCTCAATTAGAAAATCTGTCGCCAAGCACCTAACGGTGTGTTCCGGCAGCAGTGCTTGAGAGCCAGTGAAATTAAAGGCACATGAGACTTAACAACTTTGTCTCAAGGTGACGGGCGCAGTGCAATTCGTGACTTGTGACAATATGCACCTGTTATAGGCAGAGGTTAGTCCGCTTAACATCAGGTGGGCCTCGTGCTTGATCCGTCACAATAACATAAAAAAAATAAAAAAACATACATTCTTTATAAATAGTGTAATTAACGTCATATCTACGCTTGTGATAACAATCTGACTGTTGTTATTTTTTTCAGTTCATTTAAGCAAAACTCCATCGCTTATATACTTCCGAAGGAAATGCTGAAACAATAAAGCTATGGCATGGAATTTAAGGGTGCTATTTATATAAATACCTATAATACTCTAAGTTGTTTAATTTTAAAATTAACAAACTTTCGAGAGCAGTTCAATAAACTTTTTTTGTCATTTCAGATAATATGGATATGTCACGCAGAAAATATTGTTTAAAACAATAAATAGATCAAAAAACAGTGCAGAATAAGCTTCTTCCAATAAAAATGATATAGATTAGCTGCGAGATTAAATTCAATATCAAAAGAATTTAACTACCTTCACTAAAAAACTTTTTTAAAAGTCTAAATTAATTAAAAATGGTACCGCTAATAAAACAAAACATATTAATCCGTCAAAAAATACTAGATTTTATGAACTACAAATAATATTAATTGTTAACAGCTGATGATGACAAGTTTATCGCACTAGTGCAACTTATTGGCAGTATTTTTTTACATATACGACAAATAGAAAATAAGTTTTATATATTTAAAACTGTTAATTTTATAAACAATAAAATTTATAAAAATAAATATTGTAAAGATGTTCTATTGCTTATATACAAAATATTTTGGAACTAACTATGTATACAGAGCTCAATAATACGGTTTTCGATACTAGCGAAGATATATCGCACGATATTATAATATTTTTATGACTGTGAATAAATAAAAACATTAATATTTGTTTTATAATTTCGTTAACATATATTTTATAAACCAAACCTACCTACCATTTTTTTGTATATCGATTATAATGGAATCAATTTCATTGTACCTAATCGATTTTACGGAATCTGCAGTGCAGGTACCGCAGTATGGCTCGTCAAATTATCGAATCGCTATGATCGATAAATTAAGCGAATCATATTGCCCATTGCAAGATGGAACTATTCGAGGCCAATTCGAGATTAGTTCGATTATAACTTATCTATAACTTAATCAAAAATAATTTTCCGTGAAAATAAGCCGAATCATAGTCAAACTGTCTATTTTATTCGAGGAACAAGTGAAGTGACCATAGAGAAAAACATTAGATTCTAGAGATCCTCAATGACCGATTGCATTTAAAATTATAAATCTATATCATAATGACTGATCATATAATCTGATTAGCGTAATACTGATTGTAAAAACAAGGGTATATTTTTATTGCTATAGAATCGAATTCACGTGTGGCGTTATATTATATAGTCGGAGAAGCGTTATTTTCGTCGACATCGTCATTAGTGGTCGCGGGCTTAGTGGGCGTCATCAGGGTAAAATGCGGGCACAAAACACAATGATCACAATTTCACAATATTTTAATTTAGATTAAATAATATTTTGTCACTCCACAATAATATCGAAACAAAAATCACAGTTAAGACCGAGCAGCGGGTTCAGGGCACCTATCTTACTTTAACCAACGAATATATTTTTCAACGATCCAACTCGATCAGTCGCTATCTTTCAAATGTGTCGCAAAAACTGTCAGCCTTCCTAAAGTAAAGATGGCGCCTCGACCCCACTCGAGACACGTGCTCTGCTCTGATTGGTCGTTACGTAAATTACAATATTCTTAACTTTTTTTACATTTGTAAGGTTTTAAGCTATACAAAAGAGGAACAAAACAAATTAAATTAAATTATGAATTTTAAAAGTTATTAAAAATGTAAACATAGAATATTGTGCGTTTTACATGCGAACAACAATCAACCCGACTTGTAGCTTCCTCCGACAGGATAAGCAATTATATCGGAGATTTTGTATGGTTTTTTTGGCTCACTTAACGTGGGCGTACATGTGGGTATCGTACAAATGAGAAGACAAAAATTACTAAAAACACTTGGTTCATCGTAGCCATTCCAGTCCTCGCCTTGCAGAAACTTCTCCTATCTCGTGATTCCGTTTAGGTTACCTCGTCATTATTGTGGTACCTCCACTATCACGATGTCATCTTTAGTACACTTTTCAAGGTTCTGTTATCATCTGGCATCATCATGATCACCTTTGATAGCACGTGGCACGGTGAACAACTATTGTAGAATCTATGAAGTAAGATCAACTTCTAATCTTACAGGCTTGTGCCAATATCCTCCAATCATAAAATCACCGTTACGTAATAGGATCGCACTGATGTAGACTGATTAGTTCACAGTCCTCACGTCATATTATGTTTAATGTCATAGGTTTCACTACATAGGTGGTGCCTTTTCCGATGGTCGGTAGAAGAGTGCCGAATCAACTGCAGTGTCTAATGACGTTTGTTCGGACCGATCAACTTATCAGGCAGTTTTCGAACGCACCCCTTTGCTAGTCGTCTATTTTTGATCTATGGATTTTTGTGTGTAAAAATAACTTGAAGCTGCTTATCGTTCTCTTGTATATAGGTATTGACGCAATTGGAGTAACTCGGGTTTTTTGATTTTGTTTGAATTTTGTATATTCAGTTTATATTTGTCGCCTTGCGCGTATTTGTTCTACGCGATCTTAAATTTGTAATTAGTTTGCGATTGTGCTGTGTCCGTTGATGACGTCGGAATCTCGAAGGACTGGATGAACATCGAGCCCTCAGCCTTAGTCGTAAGTCCCGCTTAATTATTACTGGCCAGTAGATTAAGTAGGTCACGATAGGCTAGAGGGATCAACGACGGAGCGGAGAAAACCTATCATAAATTGTACGTAACTTTATTGTGTATTTTGTACCATATTTTATTTCAGCCCGGCGAATCGCCGGCTTGTTAAGCATTCAATACAGATTGTCCAGGTGGAAGCCACTCTGCCTAACAATCCCTGCCTGGGCAATCTGGAATCTTAACAACGTTAGTACCACTGACTGAAATGACACACTAGAAACATAGTAGAAGGAGTGGGGAAGTAAGTTATCTTCATACAAACGCACCGCGCGCGGCTTGTATGTGTGTGCCATAGTATCTATGCGTCCCGCACGCACACTCTGACACAATCTAGACCCGTTTCTCAGTGCGCCAGCCGGGGCTAACACCGAAAAAGGTTCGCGCGTCACGGCGTTTTGGCACCGCTAAATAAATGAATAATGTTTGATAATCGCATGAGAACTTATTGCTGTGTGTTCGGCTGTCTAAATAATTCATAGATTCCAGAGTTGTCTTTGTTCAGATTACCTACTGAACAGGAAAGGTAAGCAAGTCACTTATTCTAGCATAATTATGATTTATACTTGATGATGAGTGATGCCTACATATTTTCTGTTGTATTAGGTATGCCCCGCGTCGCACGTCTCTGCCCCCGCAACCACATAGGTGTCGCCAGTCGCTATTTATTTCATCGTGAAAGGTGTTATCATCGTTTAGGTATATAACCAACCACACTAACCCTGAACCCAGACAACACAAGTAAAAAATACAACTTCCCGGCCCTTGCCTATTTCTAGGTACTGAATTAAAATTTAGCATATACGAGTACATACATTATAAATAAGTAACAACCCTGAGACAGGACAGTATGGTAGGTAATTATATCGCGAATTGGGCCGGAGATGGCCTACTTCCCCACTCTTTCTACTATGCTAGAAACAACACCGACAAATCTTAGTGTTGCCAGTCTCGTAGAAAACTAACTCCAGTTACCCAATTGATGTTTTTAAACGTTATTTGATGGCTTGATGGATGAACGCTGAGAAGAGCCCGATGTGTTGCAGTCTGTGTTACTTACTACCCTAAAGTAGAAAATCTGTCACCAAGCAACTAAAAGTGCGTTCCGGCAGTAGTCCTTGAGATCCAGTAAAATTACAGGCACATGAGACTCAACAACTGAGTGTCTCAGGGTGACGGGTGCAGTGCAGTTCGTCACTTGTGATAAAATACATCTGTCATACCAATTAACAGTGTGGATACTGGCTCTCATAGACAGCTGCAGAAACACACAGGTGCTTGGTGACAGATTTTCCACTTGAAGATAGTCTAGTTAGATACGCAGGCATTCTGCCTCAAAGCAAAATGCGCTACCACCATATTGAAATGACATGCCATTCTAAAATGACAACCAGGACCAATGACTCCACTTCCCCTCGAAGCACGGAAACACTCACCTTTTTTTGTAGTATATGCCACTAACAACTATCCATCCAAACAACTCAACCGCTTAACTTAGTTTTTTGGTTAAGAATGATTTTGTTAGTTCCACTACAACTTAAAACCAAACGCCACACACGGCACGGCCGCAATCCTCATCTAGTAATTATTTACCAAACATATGATGATGTGGTGCAGAAGCAATTATGATATAAAAAAAACTATGCCTGCAATAATTATATTCGATTCAACGCTCATCGATTATTCTCTAGAATATCTCTGAAATAAACAAGAAAGCTTAGTTTAATCTTGGCGATTAAAATTAAATTAGTTCAACTTATTCCGCATACCAAAATAGGTTAGCCTGAACAACATCTTCGACGACATCATCACTTACCATCAGATAAGAGCGGTCATAGGCTAACCTAAAAAAACCTGCATTTAGTACGTTTTGTATAGAATCAGCCTTTGCAAAAACTTTAACCCTGCTACACTGGATTTTACATGTATTAATCTTACAAATTATTAAGCAGCAGCGGGGCCCTCCATTGTCTGACAATCAAAATACATAGATAATATTTTGTTTACCGTTAGGGCGTTCGGATAGCCTATCGGTGCCAAAAATAACACTCACAAACGCTAAAAATGATCACATGGGCCGTTCGTTTTGGGACTTCGTGAGCAAAAATATCGTTTTCGCTCACCGTTCGGATAGCTTTGAAAACGCTACAAATGACAGAGAAAAGTGATATTTTTGACCCATGTCTTACCGTGGGATCGTTGTGATCGTTTTTTGACAACTGCAGGTTTGACAGTTGTATTTGGCGCGATTGAAGAGTTTCACAAGTTTTTTATATAAGTAACTAGCAGAAGCCATTAACAAAGAAATAATAATAATATAGGTACCTACTTTTTTGTTAATTTTAGGGATTGATTCCATGTTTCGTACTGTGCAAAATGGTTAAAACATTGTCGGTTGTCAAAGTATGTTTTAAGCCGTTCGGATAGCATGCAGTAATTGGTGGTCAAAAATAGCAAAAGCTTCTATCCGAACGCTAATACACAAATGCCACTTTCGAAACTGCTACAAACGCAATCGAGCCAAAACGAACGCACCCCGTATCAGCCCATCGCGTCCACACTGCTGGCTGGGTCACGAGTCTATCAGGTTTTTGAAGGATTGCTCGAGACAATGCCGCAATTTGGACGAGTTCACCCGGAAATAGAGAGTAGCAGAAGAAACCATTAAAAGTAATAGAAGTGCATTCAGACGTTTAAAAGACAACTTTTTCCGGCAATGAACACTTGCATTGATTTTTAAGGTAACCTGATAGATTGAGCAAGTTTTTAAAAGCCAAACGGTATTTTTTTTATGTTATTTTATTTTTTTAAGGGCCCTTGATGTTGTAAACCTACTGGGTAGTTTTATCTTTCTTGGCTTTTTTTTTTTATTCTATTCAAAGATCTAACGATAGTAAATGTTACCATACTGAATTGGCCTATCTATCAGCTTAGCACACAAAACAAAATCAAGCATCTACCGCAATAATTCACGTCACCATAAATAAAAATCTCATCGTACTCGGCGATAGGTGAAAAATTTAAAAAAAGTCATAACTCCGAAAATACGAAAAATCGTGGAACATACATGGGGGTGATTCAGATAGCCCTTTAGTTCCTCTACCTCCCAGCTTCAGTATATCACTACTTCTTGGGACAACTTGTATAAATATGAAATAATCTTACAAATTATCAAGCCACAGCTGGTCCCTAATAGAATTCTGTATTTCAATGAAATTAAAACTCAGAAATAAAAACGTAGAATGAACTTGTATAGAAACCTATTATTGCTATTATTTATATTGTTATTAGTTAGTACTAACGTGATTTTATTTAAGGAAAACGTCTATATATGCAATCAAGCGGCAGCGGTCCGGCTAGGTATACGGATACCAAAAAGACCACCTCCGTCGAAAATAAGATTCAAACCCTTATATTATCTCGGAAACTAGTGGAAGATTAAAATAAAGAATGGTCTGAAAAGATTCCGATAACGTGCAAATAGCTTTCTCATGTCTATATGTTGATTTAATGCGTGACAAACATCTGCTTTTGACATGTTCATAACCTCTGCTATCTCTCTCACTTTAATTCGGGGGTCGTCTAGCACCATTTGGTGAATTTTGGCGATGTTTTCGACGGTAGTTTCAGTTTTTGGATGTCCCCAACATTCATCGTCTCCCAAGCTCTTACGGTCACGTTTAAATTCAGGTGCCCGAAATTTTACTGCGGTAAATGATGGTGCAGAGTCCCTATACACAGAATCCAACTCATCTTTGATTTGCGTATGCGAAAACAAATACTGAGCTCTATATTCGATATTGCCCATTTTTATAAAAACACTCACATCAACTCACTCAAACGACTGATAACTACCAACCGAAAATGGTGAGTAACTGTCTACAGATGAACAACGCACTAGCATAGAATATATAATACCACAAGCCTGTTTATCTCGATGCACACTTCAATGAGAACGAATCACTTGAAACGATATTCATTGCGTGCTCGAAACGAAGTTAGCCTTAAGTTCTTCTACAACTAAACGGCAATGTATGCGCGTCATGTTTTTTGTATAAGATGTACCTTGGTAATGGTCTAACTAAAATATTTCAAGCTATATTTGCGATTATTACTCCAAATATCTGAAATGTTTATACTTACAAGTGATGGGTGACACCATGGTTCTTGTAGTTTACATGTTGGCTTTGATTTTTGCATACAATCACTGAATAATACGGCATTTTAATAAATATCGTATGCTCGCACGCTCACCTCGCGGGAATTTTAGTAATATTTGCAGTGTATGCCGTGGACGCTGCATATAGGTGCCTCGCGTGGCGCGTAATATCTTTCTCTATAGATCTTTGTATTTTACCACCTTTTCAGTCGTCTTTAGGTAAGATCTCTGGACTGAACATCTGGGTGATGTTACGATAAGTAGATGGATTAGTTTTGTCGAAGTAATCAGAATTTGTCGACAATCACCGTATTTACTTTTCTTGTAGCACAGCACAGTGCCAGTGCATATACTGCAGCCGGTGCAAGGTAAGTTGTCCAGTTTGAGCGCAACTTTTTTGGTACTTATAGGAGGATAATAATAATTTATGGAGTAATCACATATTGTATTTTAATTCATCAGATCTACGTTAAGTAGGTAAGTACTTACTTTTTGTATTGTTGAGATGTTTTTCATACGGCGCGAATGTATAGGCTGGAGCATCCCCGACTTCCACGACCCACGTGATTTGTGACGTCACTCTCCGTCCCAGTAGAGTTGTATGAGATGTCATTTTTTAAGAACACTTCACAAAACATTTCTGCATAAATCACATAAAAAAAAGAATTTCTACCTACTAAGTATAAAAAACAGCCACCTCAGAATATTTCGGCAGCTTATAGAGTCTCACCGATACCGCGCTCCCTTGCCGCACTCAATGCACTTCTTGACGCGAGTCCATAAACTGATTATTTGACGGTTTTTGGAGAAACCTTCTGACAGAATGTTTACGATATTGCGAGATAACATTCACAAGGGATTCGAAAATACAATAATGTTGTAAATATTTTGACATTATTTTTTTTTTGACCAAATTAATCTTTAATGTAGTAATTTTTATTTTTATTGACTTGTCATTTAACTTTGTATTTTCAATTTGACATTTCAATTTTGACCAGATACATTGTATTATAGTAATTATTATTTCAATTGACTGTCTGTAAAATGTGTGCTATTACTTTATTGTTATTTTGTAAGTTTTTAAGTTTTTACTAATTTAATGTGACATGAAGATTGAGACCATTCTTAGGTCTCAAAATGTACCCACCCATCCCTAAGTACCTACTCAAGTTTGATTAAACTTGAAAGTCACTTTCGTTGATTATTTGTACCTGTAGCATAGAACATATAATAATACTACGTACGTGCCTGTAGGTAGGTAGGTAGGTACTGTATGTAAGTATTAGTAGGTCCTCAGAGTGCAACTCGTTGCGGTTTACTATCTCAGTTATTTTTAGGTGTAATGTGGTTCACCTTGACGGCCTAGCCCTGCAGCCATTCATTCACCTTGAACTTGCATAAAATAAGTATATACCTACCTACTTACCTACCTACATAGGTACTTTACTTAGGCTTATAGTTTTGTATACTTCTTGGTGCATTCCGTTCGAGATTCATTCTCAGTACCTACCTAGTAGGAAGCTACTTACTTAATAGGCACATACGAGTACCTCTATGGTTCTCAGGTTTTGAATTTCGCTGGAAGTATAAATATAATATAATATATGTACACCTACCTTGGCCAAATAAATTAGCGTTACCGTTGTATGTATGCAATAAGATAACGCACCTTATCAACATTATAACAGCAGATAACGAGTCACTTTGAACAGATGATAATTATCTAGTAGGTAAATACCTACATATACTTTAACAAAATTCATTGTCCATGAACACAGAAGGGGGCGGTTGTTGGCTGTGGCATGTGGCAACGGCATGCGGCAGCAGTTACGAAGAATAACAATAATGCATTTCAGTGTGTCACGCATGGACATCTTAAATTAACGGTCATTGACTTAATTCCACAACTTGTGCTGCGTGCCTATCAGCTATTAGTACATTTCAATATACATGACAAATGTCTGGTCCAATAGGTATGCTTCATTGATAATAGAACGTTATGCGACAAGAGTAAGTGTTTGATTGTTATTACACTGATGAAACCTCGGTACGTCACGTAAGTAGGTAATGTTTTTATCTTAGGAGTACCTACTACTACTACAGTACCTACCTATATACATAATATATATTCTAAAACACTTGTTTGTGCTTTTGTATATAATGAAAAAAAAAAAAATTGCATTATTGGTAAAGTTGTGAAGCAGCATCTTACATTATTCGTGTCATGTCACAGATCATGTTCTATACAATCTGTATATCTGGTTCGTATCGCGGTACTTATTGATGGATGCCTACTGAACAGCACATGGATTGAAACTTGAATATTCTATATTATTTGCGTTTGGTGGCTGGTCAGAACTCCCTAACACTAGGTACTCTTTGAAAAAGATTACTAAGACTAGGTAGCCCACCTTTGCAAGTTGGCAGTACAATAAACGCTCAGTACAACTATGCCAAACTTGAATAAATATGCAAAAAAATATATAAATCGAATTAGAACTATTGATTGCAAGGAGACGGAATAGTAGATTGTTATACAAGGGTCGAAAGGAATCAATTCACATACGCGGTATTTAGACGAGGCTATAGTCCGAGTAGGAATTGATGACTTCCACCCGTGTTAAGCACTATACTATTCATTTCGAATATAAGGAAAGTAAAAAAATAGTAATTTTTCTAAATTATTTATTAATAATAATAACATGAAAAGGCACCTATTTAAAATTAAGTAAGTACTTAATTGAGATGTTAGAAATATTAGTGAAATTTTAAGTTAAATAATTAAAATATATAAGTTAAATAAATTTTGCTTGCAATATTTACGTAATTTACATAAATTCCTAATTTATGTGAATTATTTATATGAATTAATGACTTTCACGCTTGTTAAACACTACTTTTCACTAAGTACCAATATGAGTAATATAAAAATTGTTTTTCTATAATATTTATTGATAACATGAACATGGGTAGAAACTATTTAAAATTAATGCAGTTATAGTCAAAATAGGAGTTGATAACTTACATCCGTATTAAACACTACTTTTCTATAAAAATATAAAAAAAAGTAAAAATTAGTAGTTTTCTACAATTCTTTAAAAAAACTAAAATATTTACTGAAAACCATAACATGAAAGAAGAAGAAACATATTATATAAAATTAATTGAGGGATTAGAACAATTTGTGATTTTTTTATAATTCCCTTATCATTTTACTTACTTAATTGGCAGGAATTTATATATATATATATATATATATATAGTCTCTTTTTAAATTCTAAACATGGAACACAACGCGTCCCCCGGTAGCCATCCCATTTTAAAGGTATATTTTAAAAGTTTGTTTTTTAATATACGCTTATAAACATAGTTAGTGACTAAAATGTTCATTTAAGATACACTAACTTGAGAGAGTCACATAAATTCTGTTATAAACTAGTTTTTTAGCCTTTACATAAACACAAATGTCGTCGTAATTAGTTTTTATAATACAGCAAAAGTATTTTAGAACAAAAAAAATATAGGCGTCTAATTTTGTTTACAACTTTAGAACGAAAAAAACATAAACATGTAATCTTGTTTACAAAAATGGTTGCCATAGTTACAAGTTATTCCGGCACAAGAGAGGGAAGCATTTACTACGAGTTTTTTCCACCGTTAGGTGGGAAGCAGCGTCTTCCACCCGATACTCAGATCAAATAAACACTAGTATGAGAAATGAAAACACTTTTAGAAACACTCACTTAAAGAAACACAAATAATATTATAAATACTTCGAAAACTGAAACCAAAAAAATTTAAAAAATAAAGAATTTTGAAAATGGAAAAAAAATAATGAATACAGAATACCTACTACCTACCTACGCTGCTTATTTTGTGTTTTTGAGAAGCGGAGATAAAAAGTATGTGATAAGATCTGATTAAACGAAATTAAATAATTTGCAATAATTTGTTTTTTACTTTTTTAATTAATTTATACTTGTCAAGATTGTTTATGATTTGAAACAATTGCTTAATTTTGTTGTTGGCTGTACTTTTCTTTAAACTGCACGTGGGTAGAGATTATACACTAGAATTACAAATTTTACTAACGTGGAATCTCTACCCGCGCACCTAGTGGGTAGAGATGACTACCGACACGAAATAAGTCTAGATATGATTTGACTAGATGTTCAAAACATCAAATCGCCTTCATAGTTTTCCAACCCTTTTGTTAGTTTTTTGCTTTTACTACATCGCCTAGCTGTTTTATGGTAATGTTATTTTGATGCATTTGAAAGTGTAAAACAGGTCAAATTAAGAAAAGGAACTCGCTGTACAAAACACCACTAGGTGTGATTAGGTGTTTGGCGACAGATTTTCAATTAAAGCGTTCGGAAATTTTCCTACCATCACGCGGTTACTAAAACTAAAGCCCAGGACAGGATTCTAAACATATTGAATTCCTGCGCATGTTAGTTATTAGGTACATTGGCAATCATTGCTTCTACTTCGAAAACAAAGTTTTCATTGGTAGAGGTTTATCCAAAGCATATTGTTATGCAAAATGAAGGCCATTTAACTACAACAGATTTACACCCACAATATGTACCTACCTACTGCCTCCACTATATAAAAAGTGTAGGTAGAGTAGGTTCTTAGGTACCTAGATACTTTATTGGTTCTACTTCGTATGGGAAGCAAACACAACTAAGCTAAATAAATAATATCTGTGATTTAATATTATATATTACAGGATTCGTGTTGCGCGATATAAATATAAAGGTAGGTATTTACTTCATCAATATTTTAATGTTAGCAACGTTTCGGGTAAGTATTCTACTATTATAATGGAATACCTTTATGAATTTAGGTGTGGGTATTATATAGATTATACGTAATAAATAACACTTGCTTGTGTGCTATTAACACTGGTTCCTAATGAATAATTGCTTTCCATTAAAAGACAATTTGTGTCTGATATGAAAACAATTCAATGACATGTCTTTGATTTGCAATTCAAATATACCTAGGTAAGTATCAGTATATCAGTATTTATAAGATGATTTAAAGTAGCTACTTTATTTATAGCTTTTTTATTTATAGCTGATAGAGTGATAGGCTAGCCTTTGACTACTATCTCACCTGATGGTAAGTGATGACGTGGCCGAATATGTTGTTCAGGCTAACCTAGAATTACTGGCTCTCAAGGACAGCTACCGGAATACACCGATAGATGCTTGGCGAAAGATTTTCTACCTGAGGGTGGTAACTATTCATGTGGGCATACACAAAATGCCTTACCACCAAGCAAAACTACTTACCGAAACATTCTTAAAAACTACTAGCTACCTACCTATATGATATCTTACTACGTAGTGTATTTGTTGGAATGGTTAATTGATATGCTACAAGTCATTGACATATACCGGCCTACTCATCTACCTAAAATATGGTTTGGGTGGAAACATACCTTTTTGGGTAAATAGGTACCTACTTAACTAGTATTATTTCATGTCAAACTTGACTTGATTTCATCAAATATTTTTCTTCATTTTACATGTCACCTTCTCGTAAATACCTATTAAGTACATTCTTTTCACACTCATATCATATTCTTTACTTTACGCTACAGTAATAAATTATATAGCAGCAAGTAACTTAAAAGTTGACTTGACTCTAAAGAAGATTCTTGTAGGTAGGTACTTACATAATTTTATTATACTTTTTCTTATATTTTTAATGTAACTATAGGTAGGTACTTAATCTTCGTATTTGAAAGTAGGTACCTAGGTACAAAAATCAAATATTATTCTCCTTGCTTTTGGTGAAATTCAAAAGGCTGGGAATAATAAAAAAATATTTAAAAAAATGGGTATAAGTATTCTCATCTGTGGCTCGATCAATACAATTTTAACCTAGCCGATTGATTGGTCAACATTTTGCAATAGTAGTTAGGTACTTTGGGTAGTTACATACTGTATCAGCCGGAATGACCACTGCTGAACACAGCCTCCTCCATAAAGTAGGGGTTTTCCATAATCCCCACGCTTGGCAGGCGTCTTGGGGATCGTAGTTTTTATTGAAGATGAGAAGAAGATTTCAATTCCTTATAAAGCGCTGCTGCCCACCTTCCGGTGTTCTACCTTTAGTCGCCTCTTACGATACCCACAGGTAGATGTTGGGGGATGACATTCTAGCCCATCACCCCAGGGGCATACATCATGTTGATATTATTTAGTTTTTTTTTTGGCATTCGGACACAACTGTTAGTTAGTACCTATCTCAAATAGATTTATCTTATCAGAAACACTGGCTGGCCTAGATATAAAACGAAAGCAAAGGTAATAAACTAATTTTATCACTGACACAGTACACTAAATCATTATAGGTATATATTGTATTTGTTGCAACACAATTATTTAGTATGTATATTGAACGCATATAATATAATGCTATTTAATAAATACGCAAATCGAAACGCACTGGGACAGAGCGTGAGGACGTGCTCGCGCGCGATCTTTCTATAAACAACTATCAAAAAGGCGGGAATCCTTTCGTTCGGCGGCGCGGCATTCCTCCTGTTTAATAATAATACGTTCTGGTATTGACGCTACTATACGTTCGTTATCATTATCAATATTATCGATGCAAGTAACATTCGTATGCATATTTATTTCTACTTGTAAGTAAGTTAGTACGGTACGTACCTAGATTGTAATCGATAAGTATGCTTAGAATATTTAGCAAGTTTTTTTAATGCTATCGTGATGGAACAAGGACGAGGCCCACCTGGTGTTATCCGATAACCTCTGTTTAAAACAGATGCAGTTCGTCACTGGCGGCGAACGACACTGCGCTCATTATCCTGATAAAAAGTTGTTAAGTAGCATGTGTCTGTTATTTCACCGGCAACCCCTTCAAACCAAAACACATTAATGTGAACATAACTGCTTGGCGGTAGAAGTAGGTAGGTAGGTAATTACTTATGGTGGCAGCAGGTAGGTACTTTCACGAAAGAACTCGCACAAAGAGTTAGCTACTGCATTTAACATTTATAGTAAGACTACTACTACTCGCAAAAGGTGTTGGTGTTGTTTAAGATTATTTGTACAATAATTAGAGTTTTTTTTTATATTCATTGACATTGAACCTTATATTTATGTAGGTAGGTGTCGGTTATCTATAGAAGTTTATTTATCTGAGATATAATGTAGATATTAGCTCCTTACATATGAAATTGGCGTTTTTCGTACTGGCCACTTTAATCACGAATTTCTCCTCTTTGGTAAGGAATTCCAAATTCAAATTTGTACAGCTATAGACTCATGTATTTGTGCTTCGATGATCGTCATTCATTTGTTTTTTTTCTTCTGTTTTTTTCTGTTTGCGTCACTCATTTTACAAAATGGAAAACCTTAAATATCGCATTATTTACGAGTACGAGTTCCGCCGTGGCACTAGTGCTGCGGAAACAACTCGAAGGGTGAATGATGTGAAAACACAGTTCGTTTTTGGTTCCAACGTTTTCGTTCTGGAAATTTCGACCTGCAGAACAAGCCCCGTGGACGGCCTGAGACTCAAGTTGATAATGAAGAGTTGAAGGCTATTGTGGAAGCGGATCCATCGCAAACCACGTCCGAGTTAGCTGCAGGCTGCGATGTTAGTGATAAAACTGTTTTAATTCACTTGAAGCAAATTGGGAAGATTAAAAAGCTTGAAAGGTGGGTACCTCACGAATTGACTGAAACAAACCGGCAAACGCGCGTCGACTGCTGCGTTACATTACTAAACCGGCACAATAATGAAGGTATTTTAAACCGAATCATTACCTGTGATGAAAAATGGGTTCTTTACGATAATCGGAAGCGCTCAGCGCAATGGTTAGATCCTGGCCAGCCAGCCAAATCCTGCCCCAAGCGAAAATTAACCCCAAAAAAGTTACTTGTAAGCGTTTGGTGGACTAGTGCCGGTATTGTTCATTACAGTTTTTTCAAATCTGGCCAGACTATTACGGCTGATGTCTATTGTCAGGAATTGCAAACCATGATGGAAAAGCTAGCGGCTAAACAACCTAGGCTGGTCAATCGCTCCACGCCACTGCTGCTTCACGACAACGCTAGACCACACACTGCGCTACAGACGGCTACTAAATTAGAAGAGCTTCAATTGGAAAGTCTAAGACATCCTCCGTACTCCCCGGACCTTGCTCCAACAGATTACCATTTTTTTCGAAATTTGGATAACTTCTTGCAAGGGAAAAAATTCAACTCCGATGGGGCAGTCCAAATCGCCTTCAAAGATTTTATTGATTCCCGTCCGACTGGTTTTTTTAGTAAAGGGATCAATGAACTACCTATGAGATGGCAAAAGTGCATAGAAAATAATGGTTCATACTTTGATTAATTAAATATATTATATTAAAAAATATTCGACTTTTTGTTCCTCCCATACAAAACGCCAATTTCATATGTAAGGACCTAATATTTACCTGTGTCTATCTCATTTTTTGGGAAGTCAGTGACGACATCGTCAAGACGAGGATGTTACCCATGTTTTTTTATGGGAAAGGAGGCCTCTGTTATTTGTCTTCAGATTTGCCAATTATCTAATACCTAGTTCTCTCTCACTCATCACCGTTATACCTCTCTGGGTAAATAATACTATTAAAATATCAAATAATACCTAAGTACCTACCTAGCACAAACACCTACCTATATGACTGTAATATATCTATTATATATATATATAAATAAATTTTGAATTTTGAATTATATATATATGTATATATATATATATATATAATTCAAAATTTATTTATTTCAGGTAAGTTGCACCCATATATGTTTTACAAACAAATTACAATAAAAATAATATTAAATTAAAATTTCAATTAAACTAAATGTAAAACACTAAATATGGAATTAGTAGTCTAGTTGTCATCAATAAACAACAACTGAAGTAGATTAAAAAAGTACTAGATATACCTCATCAATTACTATTGTTAAGTAAATTATGCAAAATATCAATAAAAACTTAATTATTTATTTACTTATAGAACTAAAACTAGGTACTGACAGGAATTAAAACTATGCATATGATGTTATATAGGTAAGTAATGGATTACTTACCTATATAAATAATACGAATACAATATAAGTAATAACTAATACAATAATTTAAGGACTGTACACAAGTTATGTAATTCAAAATCATACCTATATTACAGCATAATGATATGAGTAGAGGGGTAAGTCGAAATTCCTGCTATGATACAAAATGAAGCGCCGCGCCGGAGCCGTGACGTATTTCATCCCGGAGTGCGGTCGTTGCTCCGAGGCCCGGCACTAGTCTGGCTCCGGAGTCCGGACGAGCACCAGATATACCTACATAGCAAACAATGTGTCAATAATCAGTAGCATGCTTTACGTGGGACGAGATGACACTGTCTCCGTTAGCTTGCCATCTGTTTTGTTATCAAGAGACACTTTAGCGTCAGACTATATGATTATGTCGCATCCCGATCCAAGCAAGACCCATTATCATCGCTTATTGTGCACACCATCTCATTAAATAACTCAATTATAAATAGTTTCAAATGGCAGGCCGGTCAGCTGATGGTTAGCGCAATAAAGCTTTTATAGGTAAGTCCGATGGGATAAATCAAGAAGCTTAGGTACGAAAGAAGGCATCCTCGGTTGTAATATGAAAATAACTACCTATATGCTAATTTACGATAACGAGAAGTATTGTAAATCTTGAAATTAAACGTTACCTGAAACCAGCTCAAATTACCTTCATTTTGGCGCATTATAATACCTACGTCACATGATAATAAACTCATAACTTCTTCTACTCTAATTGACCTTGGAAGCTGTTATTTTGCGTTTTTATACATAACAAGACGTCAATAATGGTAACTAAAGAAATTTCAAGACTAAGAGATAGAGAAAAAATATTTTTTTCTTGGATATTATTACATTTTTTTTTTTTTTTTTTTTTTTTTTTTTTTTTATTGGAAGACCACAAAACTGGAAATACATCGTAGCTTACATAATTAAAAATAATATAAAATTAACATTGGAATACGTACTTCCTTCTAGAAGTGGACCTAGCATGTGTATTACATCAAACTATAATTCAATCTAATTATACGAGTATAGTAATAAGCAACCAGCAAACAATATCATTGGTATTGTTGAAACTGTCTATTTCAAAATCTGGTGCAAAAAGATGATGATTTTGAATAATTGGTGAAACAAACAAACAATTAAAGCAACCTATTCAAAATACATTTCACCGAGGAAAGCGAACCACGGTGAAAAATATCGAAGTCTTGCTTAACGGTATCGTAACTTTCACACATACGATAAACCGGCGAGTTTTTAACATATTAGTTTTACAAATTGGTAGAATAAAAGTTTTTCTATCCGATAGGCGGCTACCAGGACGCGGAACTTTAAGTAATAACCTGGGAGTTAGTTCTGGACAATCAACTAAGTTATTTATAAGCTTGAAAAGCATCAGAATGTCTGCCATTTTACGGCGCTTTTCAAGAGACATGACATTATAGTGATTAAGCCGAGATTCGTAGGAATGTAATAAATGGCACAAGTTATCCCTGTATGTTACTTGGTACATAATATTTTTTTGTACTTTTTCTATGTTGTTAATGTGCACTTGGTAAACAGGACTCCACACCACACTGCAGTATTCTAAGATGCTGCGCACTAAAGCGTGGAAAAGCAGTAGTGAAAGCCTAGGATTGCGGAATATCTTTGTCTGTCTGATGACAAAACCTCCAATTTTGTACGATTTCTTAATAATATGATCAAAATGATTTCGGAAACAAAGCTTGTTATCGATAATAACCCCCAAATCTCGTGTTGATGAAAGCTCTGCTAACGGTACCCCTTTAATTTTGTATTCAGCTGGGAAAGGGGTATTTTTGCGTGAAAACTTTATAAAATAACATTTGGATGCATTCAAAAGCATATGGTTTTCCTCACACCATTTGCTTAAGGAATGGATGTCAGTTTGCAACTCCTCCACGTCTGCCTTGTTATTGATTGTCTTGTATAGCTTTAAGTCATCGGCATATAACATTACATTCGATTTTAATAACTGGGGTAAGTCGTTGATGTAGGAACAGCAATGGACCTAAATGGGAGCCTTGAGGTACACCCGAAGGAACTACTGATTCCAGGGACTTAAAACCTTTTACCACAACCAGCTGAGATCGATTCAGTAAGTAAGAATTTAACCATCTAAGAAGGGATCCGTGTATTCCGAGACGTTGTAGTTTAGCTAATAACAGATCGTGATTAACCAAATCAAAGGCCTTACTGAAATCTGTGTAAATTGCATGTGCTTCGCCACTACTATCGAGTATTTCGAGAATATCAGTCACATAGCCTAACAGATTAGTTGAGGTGGATCTTCGAGGTAGGAAACCGTGTTGATGCACATTGAGAAGATGCGAAACATACCAATGAATATGCTTTACAACAAGGGATTCTAATAATTTGCCCAACCCAGAGAGAATAGAAATCGGCCTGTAATTTTTTATGTTAGAAAGATCGCCCTTTTTATGTATTGGTGTGATAAAGGCCACTTTCCATTTCATTGGAAAAATGCCAGTTGAGAGAGACTTCTCAAAAATTATGCTTAGTGGTTTCGCGATGGCATCCGCACATTTTTTTAAAACTATCGCAGGGAGTGAGTCTGGTCCTGCTCCTCTATTAGCAAGCGACTTAAGTGCTTTACGTACTTCACCGGCATGTATTAAAATGTGACGTAGTGGAGCAATACTGGAATTATCAAAATTACACTGTGTTGAATTAGTTGCACTTGAGCTAGTCATGTTGTACACAGAATTGAAATATTCTAAAAATAGGTTACATATATCTTGACCACCACACACCGTTTTGCTGTCGAGATACATTTGATCAGGTAATGAGCTACTATTACTTTTCAAATTATTAACGTACTGCCAAATGTATTTAGGATTTTTCTTTAAATTAAATTCTGTGTTCTTTTTAAAATTAGCAAAACACTCCACTAACAGCTTATCGCATCTTTTTCTACCTACATTAAAACAAAGCTTATCTTGGAGATTTTGGTATTTTTTATAGTTGAGATGATGTTTAGCTTTTTCCTTAAGGGCCTTTATTAAAGGTATAGAAAACCAAACAGGAAACCGGACATTTTTGGAGCGCACTTTAGGCGTGTTGTCTTGAACGATTGGCATGAAAATATTGTAAAATTTCTCGACCATTACGTCAACATGATCACTTGAATTCAATTCAATATCCCAATTGATTTGAAATAGCTTTTCATTTATCACATCGTAATTGGCCTTATAATAGTTAAGGCGGCTTGACATATTTTTCTTTAGAGGCCGAAAATTGCCCACGTCCATAGTTATATTTAAGGCGGGATGATATTTATCAAGTCTCAGAAGAGGAGCATTGTTTTTAGCGACCGAAACAGTATGAGTTCCAATAGTACCAAGGACAAGGTCAAGAATGCGATTAGAACAATTCAATACCCCATTGTGCTGGAAAAGACCATTAAAACTTAGAGTTTCGACTAGTAATAATTCTAGTTCACTAGATCCATGACTGGGTAGTAAAATTTGGGTACCTGCATCGTGAATCCAACTTATGTCAGGGGAATTAAAATCGCCTATTATGTATGTCTGAGAGTTGAGAGAAATTTCGTTATTAATAACCCTGGAGACGTTTTCCATAAAGTGTTCTAAGCACTCAAGTTTCAATGGCGATGGCAAATAGACAACACATAAATTTATTATAATTTCTGATGAACCAGAACCTAGCTTGAGCGTAAGCCATATGTCTTCACAAAAGGATGAATCCCATTGAGGCCTACGAATAACTCTGTATTTATCCAGAACAGCTACCAAAACTCCACCGCCATCTTTTAACGAACCACAATCCTGTCTATCGCGTCTGTAAATGTTGTAACGACCGTCCAATAATTCACTGTCAAAAATAGAGTCATTTAGCCAAGTCTCAATAAACGCTAACATATCAAAACTATATGATAAAGCACTCGTATACAACTCATGCACCTTAGTTCGTAAACCTCTTACATTTTGGTAGTAGATAGTTATAGGGACCTTTGTGACGGCTTAGTTTCATAAAGAATGAATGAAATCTATGTCTTTGATAAGAATAGACTTAGATTTATCATCCCTGCGGACAAAAATACGCCCATTACGGACCCACACAAACTTGTAGCCTTTAGCAGCGGCGGCGGCTCTTGTGGCCGCATGGAGGTGCCTATTGGCTGGTGAAAGGTGTTCTGCAACGTAAATGGGGCGCTTTTCACCCGCCATTTTCAGGTGAACATATTTTCAGAGATCCATGATTTTTTGTATTAACCATAACCCTCAGAGAAATGAACACGAAAGAGGGAGTCTAATGAAAATCAAAAATAAAGCATCAAATTCGGCCAATTTTATGTAAAACACAACTCACTCACACAAACGTATCCAAATTCGGCCAATTTTGTCCTCATTCACGATAGACCGTCGCACATTACGCGAGTCACACATACCGGAATTAATGAATTAAAAACCGACTTGAGTATTAAAACACACGTAGATATTGAATATAATGTACTTTCTTTAATAATATAAAACGCAATTTAGGTTATAATTTCGAATAAAAATGTAAACAAAAGTGTTGCCAGACATACATTTTAGGTTGTTGCCAAAAGTGTGCAGTTTTTGCATCTTCCCGTGGGTGTTGCTAGAGGCGATTAAGGGAAAAATACTAGAAGGTGGGCAGCAGCGCCTTCTAAAGAACTGCTAACTTACACTGCGATCCCCAAGTCACCTGCCAAGCGTGGGGATTATGGCACATCTCCCTAAATAGGGGAGGCTGTGTTCAGCAGTGGACGATCCGGCTGATACTGTATATCTTCAATACTACTGAACCGATTTCGATAATAATGACAGTAACTCCTAAGTTGTAAATCATTTATTAAATGAAATAAGATTTTTTGCAATACGATTTCTAGTTTCTGCGAACTACGTGGACAAACATACATGATGTGATAAAATCAAACACCTCAGATACTTATTTACCAGTAATTGACACATTCGATTAAAGACAAATCAGTAACTAATAATTTGTAAGCATTTCAAAATAATTATAAAAAATCCAGAAATATACTTAACAACTTAAACATTATTTACAAAATCATCACAATATATAGTAAGATACATCCAACTACGCGGCGAGTAGTTTCCTTATCAACTACGGCACCTGCGACAAAACCATACCATAAACGTAGCTTAACACGCCTTTGGTCAATTATTTATTGTCCTAAAGAACGTAAAGTCAACAATATCTTAAAAAAAATTGCGAAACATATTAAACAATAATCGTGAAGATTGTGCAATATTATAATAATATTGCGCAATATAACTAATATTATGTTATTGCGAAGTATTCCTACGAACAGATATTGCTGCATATTTATATCTTCAAACATTTTTCTCCCATAAATCCTACAATTTAGTTATTTTTGCTTGCATATGGCAACACTTCTATCGCACACATGTATAAAAGTGTGGCTTCAGTTTGATATTTTAAGAGCCTCAGTCATTTCTTCTATTTTGTCAGAGCCATAACCATAGAGAAAAATAATGGTACACAACAACTGTCTGACACTTTTTTTAGTTTTAGATTAGACTCGTACGTTTAGGACATTTGCCTTGTATCAAGTTTTAGGGTACATAGATAGAATGGATACACAAGGAAAACTTGAATAAGGTAAGTCACTAGCCCCGTCCGAACTTTCATGGATCCAGATGTTCTTCATTGTTGCAACATTGGTCCTGGTAAAACCCTGCGGATGATATCGTTATGGCTGGCATAGCGAGAAATTTCGAATATTCGTAAGGCTCCGTTCAGACGACGCCGCGGACGCGCCTGTTGTGGATCTGATCTTTGTGAAACCAAACTGATTCCCATTCAATAAATTATGTTCATTAAAATAGTAGTGGGAGAATGTTACGTGCTTTGAAGAGTGGTCTATAACTATCCATGAAACCAAGCCTTATTCATAGCACGAATTCAACGCTTCTGAATTTTAAATATCTGGGGCAACATCAATGTAGATATGGATACGAGATATAATTGAAATTTAATAGAACACGTAAATAAACGTAAATTAGATTTTGGGTAATCCTATCCTAATCATCAACGACATTTTCCGCGAATTCAGTAAGCAGTTGAGTGTGAGGAGGCCCGCACGGCCGGCGGCCCATAAGTTCGTTTAGAGCTTTCCTGAAGCACCCCAGAGACACAAAAAAAGATTACTCTTTGGCTCGATAACTGTTCGCCACAGAATAAAAACTGGGCACTGTTTTCGTTCTAATTTACTTCGTATAATCGAATAACACGTCGACCAACACCATCGTGTTAAAGTACTTCAAACATAACCATAGTTTAATGTCAGTAGATGAATTCCACCACCAATTAGAGCAGGCCTTAAATAAAAACACAATGATCTATGATTCTGATGATTTTGCATAAGTCGTTGCTTCAGCACATAATAGAAAGACTGTAGTGAAGCAGATGGACATAGCAGACTCTTTTAAAACTGCAGATGACACATCCAATATCATGACCTACACTATAGGAACAGTCAAGTTCGCGAGCCGATATACGCGATATGAGCGAAATATGCCTTCAAAGAAGAATCATGTCTATGTTGTATAAAAGCGAATTCAACAGCTTAGATTACTTTTTTTATGGCTGGTAGGTTAGCCTCTGACCACTATCTCACCTGATGGTAAGTGATAATGAGGTCGAAGATGTTGTTCAGGCTAACCTAGAATTACTGGCTGGATAGCTGCTGGCTTGCTTGAAATTCAAAATTTATCACAAAACTGACTCCACTACCTTGTCAAAAATAATGTATTTACAGCCTATCTATGTCTCTAAGAAACAGGCCTAGCTTGGGGCACAAAGATAAAAAAAATACCTATACATAGTATGTCAACAAATAGCTTAGAGTTCCTCTTAACAGATCTGTGTAGTTAATATAGCTGGAAATAATTTAATATTGTCCGTAAGATGCATGTTAGTTCTTCTATAAATTTCATTTTATACTTATTACTTGAATATAAATCTTCAAATTTTTTATTAAATAGCAGATATTTTTATGTGACTAATTTGACAGCGGAGCTTATGCGTAGTCGTTCTGAACTAAGACTAGCTAGATTCTACGAGTTCTATGAAGTCATTGCATAGGTAGGTGACTGCTTGTGTCATTTACTACTGAGCGTTTCCGTGCTTTGGCCGTCGAGCCAGACGTCATTGGGAATTTATTTTTCATTGTAGTCAGTGAATTACATAAACACTAAATTGACTCGAGCTGACAAGTCATCACACAGGGAAGATACGCGCAGGTAGTAGCTAGCCAGGCGGGCATTCGCCAAATGCCCTACTACCGTGCTGTAATGACTGCCATCGATAAATAAACATACAATTACTAGAACATTTTAAGCAAAAACCGTCTTAAAATGGTTTTACACACGTATAAAAATGGAATAATAGAATAGAATAGAATAGAATAATTATTTATTGCTACAGAAAAGAAAATAAATGACATACAATTTCTTACAAACAATATACAACTTATATAATTATATAGCAAAAGGAATACACTCAGTTTGAGTTATGGCCACACCTGTCAAGGAGCTACCATAACACTGATTTTCAGTGAATTCCTGAACTCGGGCTAAGGTGTTCGCCGAGAAAGAAAGAGTATAAAAAAGCGAGTTCAAGAATTACCAATAAACCTTAATAAAACACAGACAAAACAGCAATCTATTAGTAGGACTTTTTCATATACGATCGATTAAATAACATCATGAATAAAAATTGAAAATAATTATGCGATCTATATATTAAATATTTTTGTGTTATAGGATTAAAAATTATATATTAAATGAACTTGCGCAAGTAACAACAATGTGGGTGCCGATGCCAGTTTTTTTAATGTGTAAGTAGATGTGTGCTGGGGAACTGTTGTGTGTGTTGTGTGTGTACGTGCGGGTGTGTATGTGTTTGCTTACTATGCTTAGACTAATCTATGGTGTGAACTGTGGATTCTAAAGGTTGCCTCGAAGTTATGTCTTTGGCGGACTAACAAATTTAATTTAACCCGTGTCTTGAATATTACACTACAACGTATTAATCGCAAAGGTGGCGGTAGATCGTTCCAAATTTTAGCGGCTCTTAACTTGAAGCAACCCTTAAAACCTGGTTTTTTGAACAATGGGATAGCTAAAGTGTTACTGTGCTTAGAACGAGTATAAGCCTGATGAATATCTTTCGACCATGAGAATTTTTCGAATAAATATTCCGGTTTTTTGTTGTAGAGCACTTTTTGGGTAACACACGCAAGATGAAGTTCTCTGCGTGACTTCATATTCAAAATATTTTTTTTTACTAAATAAGGCGTGACATGATCTCTCCTGGGTATGTTAAAACAAAAACGCGCGCATGCGTTTTGAACACGTTGAATTGCGTTTTCCGTCTTAATCCATATTCTCGGTCCATATACGGCACTGCAGTAATTAAATGGAGAGAGCACTAAATGGTCACAAAGTAAACCTCTTACCTCTTCAGAAATGTATTTTCTTATGGGATATAAAGCTTTTAATTTGTAAAATGCATTCTTTATTTTATCGTTCACATGTTTCTCATATCTAAGTGCACTATCCATTATCATCCCTAAATTCCTTACCTCTGTTTCCAAAGGTATTTGTGTATTATTAATTGCAAGCCTAGGATCATTACCAAGGACTTTACTGATTTGCGTTTTAGTACCTATAATCATAAATTTGGATTTCAATGGATTTAAAACCAAGGAGTTGCGCTGAGCCCATTCGTAGATTTCATTTAAGTCTTTGTTTATACGTTGTATGGCATCCTTGGTATGCTCAGGTTCAAAACTATGATAAATTTGCGTATCATCCGCATACAGATGGTAATTGCAAACTTTTATATGTTCCGATAGGTCTGCTGTAAATAATGAGAACAAAATGGGACTCAAAATAGAGCCCTGTGGCGTGCCTCTTAGTACACTTTCGACTGAAGAAACAATTTTGCTACCTTTACCGTTCTCCAGCTCTACATATTGCTCTCTACCAATGAGGTAACTTTTGAACCATTCGCATGTTTCTGATGAAAAACCATAATATGAAAGCTTCGCAACTAGAAGATAAGGGCTTAAACATTCAAATGCACGTGAGAAGTCTAACAGTACAAGAACGCTAGCCATACCAGAGTCCGAGGCTGATAACAAATCATCAGTGACTTTCAGAAGGGCTGTTTCTGTTCCGTGACTCTTACGAAAACCAGACTGATGTTTAGGTAAAATGTGTTCCTGGTTAATAAACTTTTCCATTTGCATATAAACTACCTTCTCCAAAACTTTTGATATCACGGGCAAAATACTGATTGGACGAAGGTCTTTAAGTTCTTCTACAGAATTGCATTTAGGTATCGGTTTCACCACTGAACGCTTCCAAGCAGAAGGAAAAACACCCGACAGAATGGAAGAGTTAATTATATTTGTAATGAGTGTCAGACTCTCTGGAAGTGTAAGTTGTATCATTTCCGAATTTATGCCGTCACATCCTGAAGCTTTTGTCTTAATTTTTAATAATATTTTACCAACAGTTTCTTCAGACACCGTGCTAAGAGAAAAAACGTTTTGAGATCGTTTAATAGTACCTAGGTCATGTTATTGTTACTTTAATACCATTGAATGTTCCTAAGAATACATGAATTATGTCCTATGTTCAATATGTGATAACTACGTTGGAGTAATTATAAAAACATTGTATTAGTACACTTTAAAGTTCAAACTGTAAGAGAAAATGATAAGTAATAAATATATTAATTTTATTAATACAAACTGATGTTTTAGTTCACGTGTGACTGAAGACTACGAGTATAAAAACTAATTACCTAATAATAATAATTTTATATTCCTGATAGGTTAGCCTTTGACCACTATCTCACCTGATGGTAAGTGATGATGTGGTCGAAAGTGTTGTTGAGGCTCAGCTAGAAATACTGGATCTCAAGGACAGCTGCCGTAACACACCTTTATGTACTTGGTGACATATTTTCTGCTTGACGGTGGTAGCAAGCCAGGCGGGCATTAGCAAAATGCCCTACCACCATGCTATAACGACTGCCATTCTAAGACAACAACTGCGACTGACGCAGAAGCACGGAAGCCTTCAGTAGTAATGTCATTAGCGGTCACCCATCCAACTCGTGACCGCGGCGGACGTTGCCTAACTTTGCTGATTGGTTAAGAACAGCTAAGCAAATTTCGCTGCGTGAGCTCCAAACTGGAACCAACCAACTAAAACTATCAAGGAATGACGTTTCTATTTTTATTTTGAATATTAATTACGCCTTAAAACATAATTCGCCTATCTGTTTTTTAGGAAGAAACGCCATAATTCTACAATTAAGGCATTACAAACTAGGTCAATATTAATACATAAACTTGGGATTCTATAGTATGGAAAGTAGTAATTAAAATTTTTGAAATTAGATGTTTCACCTTAACTTTATGTAATTTATCCAGATTATTTTATATAAATGTAAGGGCAAAACTGCAACAAAAATCAAATGCTACTAGGTATGAATATAAAACCATATGCAACATAAAATACATTTTTTTTAAATATACATTAAATAACAGTTTATTACGTTACATTATACAGCAACGCGCAGGCAATCATTTTAGATAAAATATCAATTATATCAGAATCAACAATGAGGAAATTAAGCCCTTTCTGCTAGTGGCAGAATAGGTGGAATAAAGAAACTCACAAACATTGCTACTAGATATTATTATGAGAAATTAATCATTGCATATCTCTCTAAAGCACGAGGTAAAAATAATAGTACCTATGTAAGTAAATACTGTGGAACTCAAGTAAATGCTATGGAACTCAAGTAAGCCAATTTCACGTTAATTTTTGATTTGATTATTTGATTGGATAATGGCAATTTACACTTTTTTGAGAAGCTAAAACGTACTCTGTAGAAATAGGTATCAGAATTACTCCGAGCGAAATCGTTCAGAGTAATTCAGAACGAATAAGTATCAGTTGAACTCTTAAAGAAATGCTAAATAAACGAAAAATAATCAGTGCAGTCGAGGTGAGGGTTTTCGTAGTACTCGTAGGCAGTTATTTATTTCAGAAATACATACGTAGGTATATTCAATAAATATAAAGAAATATATGTGTAAAGAATTACGTCTGATTTTCCTCAGAAGATTTTGACTCTCGAGCGCATTTTCTCGAGGAGTCAAGATCTCCTCAACAACTTCTTTCTTTCTCGAGACAGAAATATATTTTTCGAAGCGAAATGCATCGAAAACTCTATAGTCGCGACGGCTTAGCAGGAAAATAAGGCGGAAAAAAGGCTTTTACCTCTGCATTCAACGCAGAGTGGCTGGAATCATCGCCGATCAAGTTGTCTCCGAACAGCTCGACCCTTAAGCTCTGCGTAAATTTGTTAGTAGTGTATGGTTCTGCATCTTTTATCGTATTTATCACGCAGAGTGTTCCGAGGTTTAAGGTTCAGACGTCTCGAGATGATAGTGCATGGCATTTCACCAATTTCACGTTGATATTTGGAACTCTACAACTGTGCGGTTCCCACAGCATTTTCTGCCTTGCACTGCCATTATGTGGAACCAGCTAGCATCTGAAGTATTTCCAAAACGATACACACATAGTAAATTTCAAGAAAAGAGCATTATTGATATATCTGGTGATGCGGATATTCGTGGGTGCAGGCGATCACTTACCACCAGGAGAACCGCCTGCTTGTTTGTCCTCCTACTATCCTATAAAAATAAATATGTGTGCAAGTGTTAACATTATCCTAATTCCTAAGCTGAACTTAATTAGAATTGTTAGATTTATATATGTATAATATGTATATACAGCTGCCGAAATCAACGTTATTATTAGTTATATACATCAGCTGAATTAGTGATTACTGATTAGTTAGTGCCTAGTGGAAGGCTAGCCCATCACTAATTATATAAGAGCAATGTCTTTTTACTCTTGTGCTACGCTAGTGGTTTAGGCGCCATTTTAAGGATGTTTGTTAAGTGTCTCTACTCTGACCATCTAAATTCTTAATTAGTACTACTGGATGGACTTGCTGATATCAATGAAGAATATATGTAAATAAATGAATTGGTAGCAGTTTGGGTCATAAAACTTTAATCATAACGAAACAACTAGATACATTGAGTAGTTAGTACCTGAAAATAAAAGTTTACTCAGTTCAATCGAGTATTGTTTTTGAAATATTACTACTATCTTAGATTTTCCACTCAACACGTGGTAATTATTTGCAAAAGGTCGAGTTATCCCTGGTGTGGTCGGAATTAGGTGAACGGGCGGGACGTCGCAGGGTGCCGCCAGCGCGCGGGGCGCTCCATGCCGCGGGCCGCACTCGGGCCATGGCTCGGCTCGGGGGTTCCCAAATCTTATCTAGTCTAGCTAGGCTCTCTATGTACGACTCTCCCTATATTAGTTAGTATAGCGGTGCGATGTGCGGCCCGGTCAGGTGCAACGTCATATTTTTCGCCCAACATTCAAATCAATATCTAAAGACAAGTATGGCTATTGTCTTATCAACTTTCTCCTTGCCTTGACGCAACAGATACCTATCGCCACACCCTGTATACTCCATGCACGCGCTATAAGACAGAAGCTTACGTTATTTCGTTATGTTTTGGTGGTGCAGCCCTGTATGCGTTTTTGATACTGATTTCGTGAAAGAAAGCTACGGCAATCGTTTAAAATTTCATACTGGGTACGAATCCCGCTCTTGGTTCATATTTTACCTTGTGATTTTCTACGGGTACTTTCATTGATTCTGCCTCTTTTGACGATTTTTGCCTTGTTCTGACTGAATCCTGCCCTGGTATAGTTTCATTCAACCAAAACTCGTCATACTGTTCGCAAATATTGTCGGTAGCTAGAAGGTCTGAGTGCGCGTGGCGGCGGCGGCGGTGCCTGGCACCGCCGCGACCTGCGCGCCGCCCTGCGCCCCACGCCGCCGCCGCCCGCCGCCCGCCGCCCGCTGGCAGCACGCGCCTTCTCTCGCCGCCTCCGCGCCGCCCGCCCTGGGACAACTATTATTAACAATAAACTGGTGACACACTTCTGCAATTACAACAACACCTGGCTACAGTCTCCTTCTACTTCGAGCGTGGCGGCCACGCGCCTCGAGTCGCCCCACACCCAGCATCCTCGGGCAGTGCTATGTGACCGTGTCAGCGGCCGAAGATGAATGGCGGTAGATCCGACGCGTCCACTTCCACGGATGATGTGAAGGTTGGTCTTATTTGTGAAATGTTTCTTGTTTCATATTCCGCTTTTGACTATGTAGCAAATACCTGAACCAATTGAAAAATCAGCGAGCAGACGCCGACTAACCGTCGTTGATATACTTCCTTTGTTGTGTTGGTAGGTGTGGTTGATAGTTGATACACCTAATAAATGCTGGGAGCTGCTACTAATTTTGGAACATTTATCGTTAAATTACTATAGCCTGTCGGAATCAAAGTGGCTATATTATAAATGTAATTTATTTTGCTGTTTACTTCACACGGCGTCTCTGTGTAGATATAGGCAAAGACTTTAATGAGGTTCGCGCCAGCAGTCCCGTTATAACATGTTAGTATGTAACTACCTAATATTATTGTCTGTGACTGTGTCCAGGGGCGGCCGCTGTGTCTGTTCTACTTCACGCACCCGTTCGGCGTACTGTCCCCGGAGCCGCCCACGCTCACAGTGGCGCCGCCGCACATCACGCGTGCCTTCCTCAACATGCAGCCCGTCGAGCCCTTCTACTGGTCCTCTGCCGCCACCGCCGCCGCCACCGCCGCCACCGCCGCCGCTACCGCTACCGCCACCGCCTCCTCCACCGGCGACGACCTCTACGCCGACAGCAGCGCGAGCACGACGCTCGCCTACGAGCTCGGCAACACGACCGTGCACCGCGAGCCCGTGAGCGTGGTGAGCGTGACGCGCACGCGGACACGCAAGTGCACACTCGACTTCCCTTCGCGCCGCGACTCTCTCTCCTCGTCGCTGCTCTCGAGCGAGGTGTGGTTCACCTCGAGCTGCAGCTCCAAGGGCAGCGAGTACCCGCGCCGCCTGCTCCCCTACAACCGCATCCTGCCGCCGCTGCGGCTGCCCAGCCCGCGGGACCTCACCGACTACAGTTCGGACGACGTGTGGCCGAGGAAGTGTCTCAACCCGGAGAAGTTCTCGCTGCCCCCGATCGAGCTGCCGGCGGCGGCGGCGGCGGGGGCAGTGCGGGGGGCCCCGGGCGGCACCGGCGGTGCGTCGGTTCGCGTGCGGCTGGCGCTGGCAGATGTATCGAGCAGTGCGGAGAGTCCGCGCCCAGAGTCGGGCCGGCGCGGGCGCGGGAGGGCGCGGCCCGCTCGGCTCGGCGTGGCCAAGCTGCGCCGGCAGCGGCCCCGGCCCACACCCGACCTGCGCCGCATGCTCACCTGCCTCATGCGGAGAGCTACCAGAGGTCAGTTCACCCTACACTACACTACACTACACCAGCTACACACCATTTGCACACCGCGAACGCGCTTTTACGACTTTGATGTATTTAAGTGCGTAACCTTCTCGCAACTATTAATATTCTCTGAAGTTAGGATAGTACCCAAGAACTAGACCTAAGCGTAGGTAACATGATAAAAATTTATGAGAAATGTCGCCCGGAAATCTTGCCCGAAATCTATTTCAAAAGTCAAAACTGTAAATCGACAGTCTATTATATGTTGCCTTAATTTTTTTATTTTTTTTATTGATCGTTCACAGAACTGGATATACACTAAATTAAACACACGTGATAATTACATTATAAAACATGTACAGGCGCGCACATCCTTCTTGCTGTGAACACAAGTATTGTGTACCAATAATTTATTAACTAAGGTTTTTAAATGGATAATAGCAGCCTCTTAAAATAAGCATATAAATATATATAATATAAAAGCTACAGACTTCAACAAATTATTATTATTAGATGCTTGCAAGTGTAGTATAGCAAGTCAGTTTAAGTATATAACTCTTGCAAATATATTTTGTTGGTGGGTGAATGAGAAATTTAGGATGACAACACAAGTGATCATGGCACGCCATATTATCTTCCGGCCCCGTAGGAAACGGAGGAAACAACGAGATTTAATATTGTTAGGTTTGCAATAACGCCTGCTATAATTTTATAATTTTTACATTACAAAATCACAAATACACGATAAGTCATGTGCGGGATCAACAACGAGATATTTATTTCAAAAGGAATATTCTTTTCTACTAGTAGACATTTCTTTCGGAACACGTCTTTCGTAATTCTCTTTCTACTACAATCTAGATCTCTGACTACGGTTCTAACTGGGCATACTATAAGCAGAAATGCAAAACATGTGATTTATAATAATATCACAGATATAGATTACCAATTTGAGCATTTGCAAATAATTTTGAAATAGAGCATTTTTAGTTTTTATAAAATAATGTGAATTTGTGTATACCTTATTATATTATAACAAAATTTGTAATATACAACATTACATACTGTAGTTAGCGTTTTCTCTTTAGGTAGGTACTGTTGCTAGAGTATTGTAAGGTTTATAGGGTTGCATTGCATTCCATGGGTTTGTAAAGTAGGTATATATAATGAACAAGCTAATCCATAACTGCCTGTATCTATACAATAGTACAAACTTTCCGCATTTTCGGTTCGAGCTTGTACGCTCTTTATAAAATATAATTTGTATTTTGCTCAATAAGTTCTAGACGATGACACCCCACATGCTAGGGTGCAGAAATGTTTATTATTTTTGGTGTTCTTCTGTGTATTGGAATCCTGAAAAATAATTTAATTGAATTTCTAGTCGATAGTGAACGTTAATAACCAAGTATCACCGGCTTGTATATCTTATATCCGGGTTAAACAGACAGACAGAGGAGTCTCATTAATAGTGTTACATTTTTCCATTCACTTTTGGCCACGGAATCTTAAAATACAATATTATTTATTTCCTTGTAATTATAATATTGAGTTGAGTGTATTCTGTAGACGAGCGAGACTTTATCATTATAATAAATACTTCTGCGTTGTTGCTGCTAGAATTTGTTGAGGCGCGTCAATCAGCTAGCTTGTTTGTTATTATTTACAATAGGATGCAAACCTTGTTATTGGTATTTTTTCCACCAGTTACAGTTACCGCTGCAAGTTATCCCTGATGGGGCGCGGCTTAGTTTATTGCAGGTGTTGCCCGTGGACGAGGAACACTTCCTAGTAGAACACCTGGGGGTCCGCGTTCCACGTATACCCTTTTTTTTTCATATTATTGTGACGGAGCAAGCTCGAGGCCCACCTGATGTTAAGTGAAGTAACATCTGCCTATAACAGATGCATTTCGTCACAAGTCACGAATTACACTGCGCCCGTCACATTGAGACATAGTTGTTAAGTCTTATGTGCCTGTTATTTCACTGGCTCTCAAGGACTGCTGCCGGAACACACTGTTAGGTGCTTGGCGACAGATTTTCTAAATGAGGGTGGTCGCTAGCCAGGCGGGCATTCGCAAAATGCCCTTCCACCATGCAAATACTAGCTACTTACTAGCCTTTGAACTGCACAAATACTTACATGATGCTGATGGTATGTTAAGTGCTGTCGAAGTTGTTAAACATGCCTTACCTAAAATATAGAAACTGGCCCTGAAGTATAGCTGCCGGATACACAGTTAAGTGTTTGGTAACAGATTTTCTACTTCAGTAGATTAGCATCTTTCTAACTTTTAGTAAAGTGGAGTATATATGCAGATCTACCTGTAAATAAGTATAGTGTGCCAGAGGGCAATATTCATCGGTCCAGGAGACTATTAAGTACCTTATGAGATCGTGGAATAGGGGATTGGCCGTGTGCAACAATGTAGAGTATGGACTCCGCAAAGAGCATATGTCGCCTTCCACGCCGATAGTTATCAGGTACATAGAATCGTGATAACACGGTTTTATGCGGACATTATGCAGGTCTGGAGCATCTATGATAGCATGTAGAATTTAGCACGTGGGAACCATTTAGTCAATTGCTCTCCGCACTACCAGGGAATTAAAGCCTAAGTAGCCGAGGAGAAACTGTGTTGGGTAGTAGCCATACAAACGTTTATAAAGATATCGAAGACAGGCTTTTTGTACCTTCTCCAACGTCAAAGCATAATGTGCTTTTGCGTGGATGCCATACAGATAAACTGGCGTCAAGTTTGCTACGTATACAAGAGTGGCAAAGATAAGATTGAGGACATCAGCACTCTTAAAATCTCTAACGTTTCTCAGCGCGAAAGTGAGCCGTCTAAAAGTCTTTGGCGACCGGAGTAATATGTTCGTGGAACGTAAGACCTCGGTCGAAAATTACACCCAGATCTTTCACTGTGGTTGTTCTAGTTAAGATCTCGCAGCCGAGTTAAGTACTGGAACTCCATTTTTTTTCCGACAGCAGAGAGGTTTTGTTCTCTAAGGCTTTGTGAACTAATTGAAAACTATTGTGTTATATTATGTATTTTATTTTTATAGCTTAGCTTAGGCTTCGACTATAATCTCACCTTATGGTAAGTGATGATGTGGTAGAAGGTGTTAACAGGCTTAACCTAGAATTACTGGCTCTCAAGGACAGCTACCAGCACACACCGTTAGTTTCTTGGCGGCTGAAGCTTAAGCCCACGGCGGGATTCGGACAATGGACCTGCTGCGTGGCAGTCCATATCCAATGCCATGACTTCCCCCGAGTCTTTCCCCATTCGTATATCGCTTCGACGTCACTTTGGCACTTCAGGCAATCTTCCACCGACTTTATTTCTAAGACCAATTTTAGATCATCTGCATACAGAAGGCATTCAGAATGTTTGTATAATTTTATGAGCGTATATAATGTAATAGTACTTTTAATATTATATCTACATATTATTTAAAAATAGGCAGTGGCAAGTGCTGTTCCTTTCCTATGGACAAACATATAATTAATATTTTAATAAAACACTTAAAAAATACAAATATATATTTAGTAACAATTCCGCCTAATTTTCCTGTTAAGCCGACGTGACGTCACAAACGCCACGCAGCGATACCGGAAGAATTTTCGACGCGTTTCGCTTCTACACGAAGCATCCTCAGGCGGTCTTGACTCTACGAGCGCACGATCGAGAATGAATTTTCTCGATCGTGCGCGAATATTTTTGTATTTTTTAAGTGTTTTATTAAAATATTAATTTGATGTTTTCATAAAATATTTAAAAAAAACATTTGTTAGTATTAATTAGTGGCATGGTTTTACTCATTTGCGTCAAATCAATAAAATAAAATATGGGGTCTCATGTTTTAACTCAGCCATACTCAACCTTTTTTTTATAGGGGTCACAAACACGGTTCAGTCATAGAGTCGAGGGCCGCAAGCATACATTATTGAGGTGTTAATTAAAACGTAATTCGAAGTTAACAATGTAGTAATTGAAGTTTTAACAAAGATTTTTATATGTTATGAGGCGATTTTTAATATTGTGAACACTTTTTAAACTTTATCAAGATCTGGCTTGCTATCCTTATAACATCATCCACATGAAAATCTGTAAGTTTGTTTCTGTAAATGTTCTTTGTGTATTTCATCTTTGAAAAATTCGATTCGCACACATAAGTAGACTAATGCATATTAGTAGGATTTGGACACATCTTTGGACGCTTTCATATTTTTGGGGATCAATAGGTAGTCCAAAATTCCATGCAACCACAGATTACTAATAATAGGCTGAGTTCCGATTCACGCCAAAATCGCTGATAGCGCTCGTTTCACATTCCCGTTCTGAAACACCCATTCTCTGATGGTCGCGAAATTTACAATTTTGTAACTTCAGATGGGCCAATAGCAAAGGCCGGGCGGGCCGCAGGTTGAGGATAGCTGTTTTAACTGATCTGCAGAAAATAACGTGTGTTAAAACTTATTTTGCCTTGTTGAATCGATACAAAAATGAAGTAATATTGGATCGAATTGTGACATGTGATGAAAAGTTGATTCTTTACGATAACCGTAAGGTGAAATAATAAGAAGGTACTTAATGGTAACTGTTTGGTGGTCTCAGCATGGTGTTATTCACTATAGCTTTCTCCGATCTGGTCAAGCAATAACGGCAGCCGCTTACTGTGCCGAACTCCGAACAATAATAGCAAAACTAGCTGTGAAACCCATGACTCATGAATCGATCTTCACCATTATTGCTCCATGATAAGAGACCTCATACAACACGAGAAACTTTTTTAACTCTACAGGAACTGCAATTAGAAACCATTCGTCACCCTCCGTATGGACCTGGCTCCGACGGACTACTACTTTTTTTTCGTGATTTGGTAATTTTTTTACGTGATAAAAAGTTTTCTTCCCAGGAGACTGCACAAAATGCTTTCACACAGTTTGTCGAATCTAGATCACCAGATTTCTATCGCAAAGGCATAAATTACCTTCCTATTAAATGGCAGCAACGTATAAATAATAATGGTTATTATTTTGATTAAATAAATTTGGTTAATTAAATATATATATATATATATATATATACATTTTTAGTACAAATCGGCATTTTCATACCCCTAAACCGCTTATTTAGCGCTTTCAGTCGGCCGGGGCCTATACATAGGTTTTCCGCAAAAATCACATACATTTTATTTTTGTTTACGTCGACGACGACAACACCATCATTATCATCATTATTATTGATCACAATAAGACACCCAAAAAAAATAAAAAATATTTAATTTAAAAAATAAAACAAAAAAACATCCGGTCACTTGTTCATACAATGTTTGTGAATGATCTATCTGGTGATTGGAACTCTTACTAAAAATTCCACTTTCCACTTTCTAAACTTAAATCACATTTTGTCCTTCAGGGATTAAAAGGCTACTTTAGTCCCTGTTTACGAAGAAGAAACTAGCTCTTTTCAAATAGTTTTTTTTAGTAAACATTAAATTGATATTTTAGAAAAACACATTTAAAATATTAGGTCCTTACATATGAAATTGGCGTTTTGTATGGGAGGAACAAAAAGTCGAATATTTTTTAATATAATATATTTAATTAATCAAAGTATGAACCATTATTTTCTATGCACTTTTGCCATCTCATAGGTAGTTCATTGATCCCTTTACTAAAAAAACCAGTCGGACGGGAATCAATAAAATCTTTGAAGGCGATTTGGACTGCCCCATCGGAGTTGAATTTTTTCCCTTGCAAGAAGTTATCCAAATTTCGAAAAAAATGGTAATCTGTTGGAGCAAGGTCCGGGGAGTACGGAGGATGTCTTAGACTTTCCAATTGAAGCTCTTCTAATTTAGTAGCCGTCTGTAGCGCAGTGTGTGGTCTAGCGTTGTCGTGAAGCAGCAGTGGCGTGGAGCGATTGACCAGCCTAGGTTGTTTAGCCGCTAGCTTTTCCATCATGGTTTGCAATTCCTGACAATAGACATCAGCCGTAATAGTCTGGCCAGATTTGAAAAAACTGTAATGAACAATACCGGCACTAGTCCACCAAACGCTTACAAGTAACTTTTTTGGGGTTAATTTTCGCTTGGGGCAGGATTTGGCTGGCTGGCCAGGATCTAACCATTGCGCTGAGCGCTTCCGATTATCGTAAAGAACCCATTTTTCATCACAGGTAATGATTCGGTTTAAAATACCTTCATTATTGTGCCGGTTTAGTAATGTAACGCAGCAGTCGACGCGCGTTTGCCGGTTTGTTTCAGTCAATTCGTGAGGTACCCACCTTTCAAGCTTTTTAATCTTCCCAATTTGCTTCAAGTGAATTAAAACAGTTTTATCACTAACATTGCAGCCTGCAGCTAACTCGGACGTGGTTTGCGATGGATCCGCTTCCACAATAGCCTTCAACTCTTCATTATCAACTTGAGTCTCAGGCCGTCCACGGGGCTTGTTCTGCAGGTCGAAATTTCCAGAACGAAAACGTTGGAACCAAAAACGAACTGTGTTTTCTTTTGCAACACGACCGCCATACACATCATTCACCCTTCGAGTTGTTTCCGCAGCACTAGTGCCACGGCGGAACTCGTACTCGTAAATAATGCGATATTTAAGGTTTTCCATTTTGTAAAATGAGTGACGCAAACAGAAAAAAACAGAAGAAAAAAAACAAATGAATGACGATCATCCAAGCACAAATACATGAGTCTATAGCTGTACAAATTTGAATTTGGAATTCCTTACCAAAGAGGAGAAATTCGTGATTAAAGTGGCCAGTACGAAAAACGCCAATTTCATATGTAAGGACCTAATGACAATTTCGCCTAATTCTCCTGTTAAGCCGAAATGATGTCATGAACGCCAATCGAGATCGCAGAGTAGTAGCAAATAGTACAAAGTGTATTGCTCATAATTTTATAAATTGAAAGAAATATTGTTAATCAATTAATTATTTAGAAATAATTGAGATAATTTAATGATTCGAATATATATTCATAGATGAAAATAATAGAATAAAACTAGATCCGATTCAGGAAACGATGTGTAATCTGCTGATGTGCGGTTTTCGGTAACAAATTTCTTTTTGTTTAAATCTGTTTATTATTTGTTAGTTTTCTAATTCAGTGTGACGTACCTTGTGCTGTAGATCCTATATTTTATCGTGATGTATTTTATGTTTAGATTCAGACACTTTTGATACAGTTTAACTTAAATTAATGCGGAGTGATTTATAAATATGTACAGTCGCGGTTAAATAAAAAAGTACTCTGTGGTTAAGTCAGTCTACCGTCTCCAACATGGTTTTTATTGTTACTTAAATGCCATAATTTGTCCACAAATGTATCAACCACAGACCTAGGTTTTTTTCGAAACCTATGGTATCAACCATAAAGTAACTTACACTGAGCAAGTAATATACATATTATAACTTATATAATATAACGATAAACCTTTTACTTAATACCTACTTACACAGAAGTTGGTGTTGAGTTTTTTTTAATCCCACTGCATTTGGCTTCGCTCGTTTTTGATGTAGTTGATTGTTCTGTCATCTTGTGGTTATGTATGGCATTAGATAATTTTTTTGAGATTGTGTTTTTAGAGGGCGCTATAGGCCAAAAATCATGGAAAATCTGACTTTTCAGGAAAGCGTCCCGCGCGTGACGCTTTCCTGAAAAGCTAACCATAAAGTAACTTTGTATATACTGAAATAACATTATGTTGGGAAATTACAAAGATGATTTCTTTATCTATTTTATTTATAACATCTTTAAAATGTAGATTATAAAAATATGTATTGAAATTAGTAGTGTCATCGTAATGTTCACGCTTATATGTTGTTCGGGGCAGTGCATCGTTTATGTAGTGTGAGTGTGTGTCGTGCAAGTGCCTAGCACACCGCTAGGGCGAGGCGAGGCGAGGCGGGGATGGGGTTCTCGCTGGAGTGGTGTCCCACTGTGCACGGGTGTTGCGGAGTGGCGGGGCTGCGCACTGGCGCGGTGTGTGCGGCGCTGGCAGGGCTCGCGTGGGGCACGCTGTACGCGGCCGCGTGGAGCGGGCCGGGGCACGCGGAGCTGGCGGGGCGCGGCGTGCCCCGCGCGCTGCGCCCCGCGCACGGCGCGCTGGCCGTGCTGCTGGTCGCGCTGCACGCGCTGCTGCTGGCGGCGGCGACGTGCCGCAGCCGCGTGCTGTGCGACCTCTACGTGTGGGCGATGGCGTTGCTCTGGCCGGCTATCCTCCTCGCGGCCGTAGCGCTCGCTGCCGCCGCCGCCCTCGCTGGGAACAATCTCTTCGCGTGCGGGTTTTTGCTTCTAAGTCTCTTGTTGGTGTTGATCAGTTTTTACTTCGCTGCAGTGGTTGTCAATTTCAAAACGACTATACCGTGACCGGGCAAATATAAAATCACTTTGTGACCAGGACGTATCTCTTTCTTTTTTCAGATTTTGAGACTGTTGCATTATACAAGGTTATTATGTCGAATTACTTACAATCAGTATTAGAGCCCTCAACTATTACCGACGGATATAATGCAGATAATAAATTGTATATATGTGCAGATAACCACACGTCAGTTTTAATTTCAGTGACGTTCGTTTTACTATAGATAGTTTAAAACCTAAACTACGTAAGCTCGGTCCAACTAAGGGCACTGGAGTAAAACATGGTTCACCATTAGTCTTAAAATACACCGCTGACACCATTTGTTTTCCTGTCCATCATAATATATTCAACCTATGCAGTCAAGAAGGTGTTCGTCCTCGTGTTTGTAAAATGTACCGCATAGTACTGTACATAAAGAAGGATTAAAGAAAGATGTAGCAAACTACCACCCAATCTCAATTTTGCACGCCTTATTGAAGCTTATTATATGTATTTATATATATGTTTCATAAAGCTGCCGCTAGATGGCAATGTACCAACGGAATCGAATCGCTCTATCGTTACGTATTCATTCGAGTATACCTATAGAATTCAAAAAATAACTTGGCAGCTATCGTACTCTTATATTTTAGCTTTAACAGGAAGAAAGTGGAAAAGATAAAAAAGAACAACAGAATCGTTCTATATTATCATAACGGGATACTACGGAACACTACATTGCGCGTGGCCCGACACGCGCTTTGCCGTTTATTTATCATATACATAGCCGCGAATATTAATTAAGAGAGAGATACAAAGACCAGCCCTTTCAAAGTTCCGATTTTGAATTCTACTTCAAATACAAACACGTTCGGAAAAAAAGAATATTTTCAAAAAAGATAATTATGTATTTTAATGTAATTTATTGAATTTTTAACTCATTGTTGTATTTAAACGAAAATAAGTATTTACTACAAATACAGCTGATATTTAACCTGTAAATATTTAATCCTAGTTTCAAAAATGTTAATATATTTTGAATAATAAAATATCGTGTGTGCTATAGAGAAATATAATACTATTTTTTTTCTGTGGTGGGTGCTATTTCCTGACACGCCTTAATTTAAATAAAAGAGCGGGAATAAAATTTCGTGGCTGGCGTAAAGAGTTGCTCCTAAAGTGTTCTCGCTGCTGAAGTGAAAAGTTATGTGTGTTACACGAGAGCAGAGTTTTTTTGCATCTCGTGCCTTTGAGTCCCTCGCGGCGCCACACTCAGGATTCAAGATCAGCACTCGCAGCCAAATACGACTTTGCTCTCTTGTTGCACAAAAAACTATTGTCCAACAGAAAATGGGTCAATTTAGTTTTAAATATATTGCACTGCAGATTTATTACTTCATTTGGTACCTAATTAAATATTATGTTAAGATGCTCGTTTTGTTAAACATTTTCATTCCATTCTTTCATAAATAACGAACGTGTGGAGCAGCCTCCCCCGCATCACCAAACGATAGATTGTCAAATATAGCCCTTTACTGTCATGTGAAGACCTCACTACGTTTCTTGAAACAATAAGAATGTGCTTTAACGAACATGCATAATTTCTGGATGTACATTTAGTTTTACTATAAACGGTTCTGCGCTCAATCTGACGAAAACCTGATACATTCACTTCGATCTCTCGAACAGACATCAAAAAACTATAAGTAGATATTACTGTTCAGAACGCCGTTCTACAGCAAGTACCGTCGGTGAAGCTACTTGGCTTTCATGTGGATCGAGCGTTAAAATGGCACCTGCACATAGACGCACTGTGTGCGCGACTCACCCAGGCTTGTTTTGCTTTGAGACGGCGACATCAGCGCCCCGGCACGCCCGCGCCGCGCTCGCCTGCTACTTTGCCACAGTCCACTCCTTACTTATGTACGGAACTGAGGTGTGGGGAGACGCGGCCGAGTCGGAGCGCCCGCTGATCTGTTGTCCACAACGAACACGTGTTAATGTACGCGGACAATGTTGCAGTTACAGTGATTGCTTCATCCCGTGACCAGCTGGAGCATAAGCTTAATACTGTTACATCGGAACTAAATAACTGGTTCAAAATAAATGGCCTTATCTTAAACATAAGCAAAACTCAGTATATATTTTTTTATTTGGCAGGTTATCTACAAAAGCAGCTCAGTGTAAAAGTTACTGAAAAAAAATTGAACAAGTCAACGAAACAAAATTCTTAGGTTTTCAGTTAGATAGCGCTCTAACGTGGAGTCTCATATAAAAAAAATGTGCGTAAAGATTGGCCGAGCTTGCTTTGCTCTATGACGTATATCAGCTATTCTTTCAGTTGAAATGGTCCGCAGTTGTTAGTTCGCATCTGTGCACTCGCTAATACAGTACGGCATCGAGCTCTGGGGACGCGGTGCTGTTTGGGAACGTGTCTTTAGAATGCAAAAAAGAGCCGAACGAGCTATTATGCGAGTGCCACAAGATACTCCAGCGGAGGCTCGATGAGAATTCTGACGGTACCTTCTATGATTGTACTTCAGACTGCTCTCTATGCTAGGAACCACCTGGAGGAATATCCCAGACTAGGTGACGGACATGGGTACAACACACGCAATAGACAGAGGTTGCAGTCCCACGGCGACGACACTAAAACATCGAAGCTAGTGCATGTCATGGCGCCGGCGGTTTACAACCGGCTACCAGAACACATCAAAAATACAAATTCAACCAATTCGTTTAAGTGCCAACTAAAAAAAATGGCTTGTTGAGCAGACATTTTATGAATATGACGATTTGTTTAAATGAAATGTTATTGACATACTAATGAATTATGATGTTAAAATTATGAATGAGATTATTATTATTACGTGTATACCTGTTGTATTACGTGTAAACATTTTTATGTAGGTACATATGTATCAAAATATTGAAATGTATTACTTTTTATTTATAATGTACTTATTACTTTTGTTTGACGTGTATTTGTAATATGAATAAAATGACTATGACTATCTTTTATTATTTTCTTTCATAAATAGACTAACAGCCTCAACCGTATTGTCCGCGCTCGCCGCCGCGCCGCCAGCACAACGTCGCGCGATCTCACACGTACGATGAGTGTCAGTGTCTCGGGCCTGGTGAGTGTGTGAGTAGTGTAAAGTTGATACCAGCGTGGGAGTTTCGTTCTTTTAGGTTGAACACTTACTGGACTGAGGTTTTATGAGTTTTGTAAAATCCACGTCCAATACGATTCCTAAGACCTTCAGAGGGCTGAGACCATGAAATATGTCCCAATAGATACTGTGTGAACCGGATTGTCCACTGCTGAACACTGCCTAAATAATTATATGTATACACAGTTATGTACATACAGTAAAGGTTAAATCCATATTGTGGTAATCCAATTTGACTAAGAAGTATATGTAGCACTGGGCATTTATATATGAAGTATTTATTTGAAGAATAACGTAATACAGGTGTACACACAAAAACATATTAATAAATGAAAAAAAATAATTTAAAATAACTTTAAATATTGGTTCTTACTTAAAGCAATTGTTAGGGTACAAAAACAATACCAAACAAAGTAAAAGGGTTATCTTGAATTAGTTTCATGAAAATTAAACAGGTAATATCATGAAATTTAGGACGATAAAAGAACTCGACAAAAATCCGCCATTTTGCTGCCAAACACTTTTCTAACGATACTTGGGTTTTTAAGATGAATATAATGATTACAAAATTACAACGAGACGAATAATTATAGTCATGTGCATGATTCGAACCTGCGCCATCCACCCCTATAGCCGGGGTATGCTCTAAACGCTAAACTTACATGCCATATGCATGCGGCACGTCGCCGCTGCCAGCAGCACCGCGCAGCTGCACGCGGTGCTGCTGGCAGCGGCGACGTGCCGCAGCCGCGTGCTGTGCGACCTCTACGTGTGGGCGATGGCGTTGCTCTGGCCGGCTATCCTCCTCGCGGCCGTAGCGCTCGCTGCCGCCGCCGCCCTCGCTGGGAACAATCTCTTCGCGTGCGGGTTTTTGCTTCTAAGTCTCTTGTTGGTGTTGATCAGTTTTTACTTCGCTGCAGTGGTTGTCAATTTCAAAACGACTATACCGTGACCGGGCAAATATAAAATCACTTTGTGACCAGGACGTATCTCTTTCTTTTTTCGAATGTAACCTTCGAATAGATCTTAGTAGGTACTCGTAAGTACCTTTCCTCGCGAGATTCTATAATACTGTTGTGATTATGATATTATGTAATTGTAGAGTATCCTGTAGTCGATGTGTATTTTTTATAATTAAGCTTCCTCCACAAAGCCATAGTGATTGTATACTAATTGCATTATTGTTTTATAATTGAAGGATAAGTTAGAGCCATACATACATAGTCATATGGCATGTAAGTTTAGCGTTTAGAGCATACCCCGGCTATAGGGGTGGATGGCGCAGGTTCGAATCATGCACATGACTATAATTATTCGTCTCGTTGTAATTTTGTAATCATTATATTCATCTTAAAAACCCAAGTATCGTTAGAAAAGTGTTTGGCAGCAAAATGGCGGATTTTTGTCGAGTTCTTTTATCGTCCTAAATTTCATGATATTACCTGTTTAATTTTCATGAAACTAATTCAAGATAACCCTTTTACTTTGTTTGGTATTGTTTTTGTACCCTAACAATTGCTTTAAGTAAGAACCAATATTTAAAGTTATTTTAAATTATTTTTTTTCATTTATTAATATGTTTTTGTGTGTACACCTGTATTACGTTATTCTTCAAATAAATACTTCATATATAAATGCCCAGTGCTACATATACTTCTTAGTCAAATTGGATTACCACAATATGGATTTAACCTTTACTGTATGTACATAACTGTGTATACATATAATTATTTAGGCAGTGTTCAGCAGTGGACAATCCGGTTCACACAGTATCTATTGGGACATATTTCATGGTCTCAGCCCTCTGAAGGTCTTAGGAATCGTATTGGACGTGGATTTTACAAAACTCATAAAACCTCAGTCCAGTAAGTGTTCAACCTAAAAGAACGAAACTCCCACGCTGGTATCAACTTTACACTACTCACACACTCACCAGGCCCGAGACACTGACACTCATCGTACGTGTGAGATCGCGCGACGTTGTGCTGGCGGCGCGGCGGCGAGCGCGGACAATACGGTTGAGGCTGTTAGTCTATTTATGAAAGAAAATAATAAAAGATAGTCATAGTCATTTTATTCATATTACAAATACACGTCAAACAAAAGTAATACATTATAAATAAAAAGTAATACATTTCAATATTTTGATACATATGTACCTACATAAAAATGTTTACACGTAATACAACAGGTATACACGTAATAATAATAATCTCATTCATAATTTTAACATCATAATTCATTAGTATGTCAATAACATTTCATTTAAACAAATCGTCATATTCATAAAATGTCTGCTCAACAAGCCATTTTTTTTAGTTGGCACTTAAACGAATTGGTTGAATTTGTATTTTTGATGTGTTCTGGTAGCCGGTTGTAAACCGCCGGCGCCATGACATGCACTAGCTTTGATGTTTTAGTGTCGTCGCCGTGGGACTGCAACCTCTGTCTATTGCGTGTGTTGTACCCATGTCCGTCACCTAGTCTGGGATATTCCTCCAGGTGGTTCCTAGCATAGAGAGCAGTCTGAAGTACAATCATAGAAGGTACCGTCAGAATTCTCATCGAGCCTCCGCTGGAGTATCTTGTGGCACTCGCATAATAGCTCGTTCGGCTCTTTTTTGCATTCTAAAGACACGTTCCCAAACAGCACCGCGTCCCCAGAGCTCGATGCCGTACTGTATTAGCGAGTGCACAGATGCGAACTAACAACTGCGGACCATTTCAACTGAAAGAATAGCTGATATACGTCATAGAGCAAAGCAAGCTCGGCCAATCTTTACGCACATTTTTTTTATATGAGACTCCACGTTAGAGCGCTATCTAACTGAAAACCTAAGAATTTTGTTTCGTTGACTTGTTCAATTTTTTTTCAGTAACTTTTACACTGAGCTGCTTTTGTAGATAACCTGCCAAATAAAAAAATATATACTGAGTTTTGCTTATGTTTAAGATAAGGCCATTTATTTTGAACCAGTTATTTAGTTCCGATGTAACAGTATTAAGCTTATGCTCCAGCTGGTCACGGGATGAAGCAATCACTGTAACTGCAACATTGTCCGCGTACATTAACACGTGTTCGTTGTGGACAACAGATCAGCGGGCGCTCCGACTCGGCCGCGTCTCCCCACACCTCAGTTCCGTACATAAGTAAGGAGTGGACTGTGGCAAAGTAGCAGGCGAGCGCGGCGCGGGCGTGCCGGGGCGCTGATGTCGCCGTCTCAAAGCAAAACAAGCCTGGGTGAGTCGCGCACACAGTGCGTCTATGTGCAGGTGCCATTTTAACGCTCGATCCACATGAAAGCCAAGTAGCTTCACCGACGGTACTTGCTGTAGAACGGCGTTCTGAACAGTAATATCTACTTATAGTTTTTTGATGTCTGTTCGAGAGATCGAAGTGAATGTATCAGGTTTTCGTCAGATTGAGCGCAGAACCGTTTATAGTAAAACTAAATGTACATCCAGAAATTATGCATGTTCGTTAAAGCACATTCTTATTGTTTCAAGAAACGTAGTGAGGTCTTCACATGACAGTAAAGGGCTATATTTGACAATCTATCGTTTGGTGATGCGGGGGAGGCTGCTCCACACGTTCGTTATTTATGAAAGAATGGAATGAAAATGTTTAACAAAACGAGCATCTTAACATAATATTTAATTAGGTACCAAATGAAGTAATAAATCTGCAGTGCAATATATTTAAAACTAAATTGACCCATTTTCTGTTGGACAATAGTTTTTTGTGCAACAAGAGAGCAAAGTCGTATTTGGCTGCGAGTGCTGATCTTGAATCCTGAGTGTGGCGCCGCGAGGGACTCAAAGGCACGAGATGCAAAAAAACTCTGCTCTCGTGTAACACACATAACTTTTCACTTCAGCAGCGAGAACACTTTAGGAGCAACTCTTTACGCCAGCCACGAAATTTTATTCCCGCTCTTTTATTTAAATTAAGGCGTGTCAGGAAATAGCACCCACCACAGAAAAAAAATAGTATTATATTTCTCTATAGCACACACGATATTTTATTATTCAAAATATATTAACATTTTTGAAACTAGGATTAAATATTTACAGGTTAAATATCAGCTGTATTTGTAGTAAATACTTATTTTCGTTTAAATACAACAATGAGTTAAAAATTCAATAAATTACATTAAAATACATAATTATCTTTTTTGAAAATATTCTTTTTTTCCGAACGTGTTTGTATTTGAAGTAGAATTCAAAATCGGAACTTTGAAAGGGCTGGTCTTTGTATCTCTCTCTTAATTAATATTCGCGGCTATGTATATGATAAATAAACGGCAAAGCGCGTGTCGGGCCACGCGCAATGTAGTGTTCCGTAGTATCCCGTTATGATAATATAGAACGATTCTGTTGTTCTTTTTTATCTTTTCCACTTTCTTCCTGTTAAAGCTAAAATATAAGAGTACGATAGCTGCCAAGTTATTTTTTGAATTCTATAGGTATACTCGAATGAATACGTAACGATAGAGCGATTCGATTCCGTTGGTACATTGCCATCTAGCGGCAGCTTTATGAAACATATATATAAATACATATAATAAGCTTCAATAAGGCGTGCAAAATTGAGATTGGGTGGTAGTTTGCTACATCTTTCTTTAATCCTTCTTTATGTACAGTACTATGCGGTACATTTTACAAACACGAGGACGAACACCTTCTTGACTGCATAGGTTGAATATATTATGATGGACAGGAAAACAAATGGTGTCAGCGGTGTATTTTAAGACTAATGGTGAACCATGTTTTACTCCAGTGCCCTTAGTTGGACCGAGCTTACGTAGTTTAGGTTTTAAACTATCTATAGTAAAACGAACGTCACTGAAATTAAAACTGACGTGTGGTTATCTGCACATATATACAATTTATTATCTGCATTATATCCGTCGGTAATAGTTGAGGGCTCTAATACTGATTGTAAGTAATTCGACATAATAACCTTGTATAATGCAACAGTCTCAAAATCTGACAAGTTACCATATATTTTCTATTTTATCCATGCTTTCCTCTTATCGTTAAATATTTGCCTTAGGGATGAACTGAACTAAATAGGAATACTGCAATTTGTTATGATTGTTCATGGTACACTCTTGGATATGATGCCGTAGATAGTTTCATAAAAATTATTAACAGCTCACTCAGCTGTATTATTTTCTAAAAGGTACCAGTTAACACTTCCTGTTTTACTTGATCATGTATTACTTGATAATCTGCTTTAGAAAAGCATTATTATCCGCCTATGTTGCATAATATACCTACAGTCACATTCAGTTGGTATTGTAACGTTGAAAGGCGGATGATGTCCATTTATTCGCACTAACAGCACTGGAGTTTAAAATTACATCTCTTTTGTTTTTATTAAAAATAAATATATAAGGTGAATATTCTACCATTCTTGTTTCTTATGTAATTTAACTGAAAGTTGATTAAATTAATAAAAATCGATTAGGATTGCTGGCAGGGGAGTGACAATATGCTCGCGCGCAGCCTAAGCTAGTGAGCGCCATCGTTAAATTTGTTATTGTTTTAAAACTGCATTATTGTTGTTATTTATCTAAAACAATAAATCTTGTTTTCATCCATTCTTTTTGTTTTTATTACTTATTTAGTTTCCAATGCGAGTCTTTACCAATAATAAACAAGCAACTACTTCATCTTAGTCACTTTAAAGGATTTGTTCTAAGAATTTTGTGTTTGGTAAAAATTTATCCAACACTCAAGTTCAACGACTATTACTGCTAAATTAATAAAGTTACCTTAACCGCTATAATTTTCCTTAAAAGTTCCCGTACTGCACTGTATCATCAAGAATTTTTCCAGATTTTTCAAGCCAGCAGTTTAGCTTTTAGAGGGGGGGGGGACGCCGTAAAGGAATAAAAAATTGCACTTGAAAGTTTATATATATATATATATATATATATATATATGAATATTTCGTAAATGGGACATTAAATCCAAAAATTGTATTAGCAACCCCCAAATAATTGTAAAAGACCTATTCAACGATACCCAACACGATGGGGTGGATGACGAAAAAAAATTTCATCCTCAAATCATTTGTATGAACACCCGAAAAAAAAATTTTTTTTTAAATTTTATTTTAACACTTTTTTGGCGTGATTAATATATACACTTACCAAATTACAGCTTTCTAGTGCTAACGGTCTCATAGCAAAACCTCGGATAGACGGACAGACAGACGGACATGACGAAACTATAAGGGTTCCTTGTAAGTACTACGGAACTCTAAAAAAGTTACTTTGTCAAGCAACATGTGATTTTGCTCACTGATTTCAGGCAGCAAAACCTATATGTTTGAGCTACTGAAGTGAAAATGTTTTTATACTGTCTAAATATTTGGAACGCTCACTTGACTAACTGTATTTGATATAATTATTATTATATATATTATGTGTAATTTTGTATAATGTTAGCGTAGACACGTAATATTTGCACGCCTTGTTGCAGGCAGAAAACAATTTTGTCAACATGAATATAATTTTTCTTTATAATAGGTAATAGTGTCAAATTGATTTGATTTACAAATATCTAGTTATATCAGAATCCTTAATTTTAGATTTATAGCAACATCCTCACAGACCTACTATATACATTGTTATTATATATAACTGTTGTTAAAAGTATTCATATAGGGGAGTATGTGAATTCGCCAACCATTGTCTCTAGATATTAATTTCAAAGTAAAGTATGCAACATTCACTGAGTTTTACAACAAAAATTACTATTAATAGCCATTTTAAAATATGACGTAACTAATACGTGTGTCATGGCTCTCCATGCCCTACAATGTTAGTAGATATGTGTTTTGCGATTTATTTCGACTTGATGCTGGCACGAGTAGGTGTCCGGGCGAGCAAAATAAATGTTCACTAAGCAAATAAAAAATACACGTGAATCCACCCAAATGTGTACAGTAAACAATATCTGAAACAATTTGAAGTTAAGACATCGGTGACAATGTTATCAGCTGTTCAGGTACCTACTATGGTAAGGGTTCAATGTAAAAAAATATCTGTACAAATTTCATTACATATTAAACTTCCATGATCTATATATTACATAAATATAACGCTGCCTTCTATCTTTGTACTAGTAGTCAAATACACATGGATCTGTGTTCCACATCTTTTATTTCATTCAGATAACCTTGAACCTATCGTGTAGCGCCTTGTCTTAGCAACACCCTGCTATGTGTCGAGGCGAGGGGTTGTTTTTTTTTTTTTTTTTTTTTATGCCTGCTAGATTAGCCTTTGTCCACTATCTCACCTGATGGTAAGTGATGATGTGGTCGTAGATGTTGTTCAGGCTAACTTAGAAGTACTGGCTCTCAAGGACAGCTGCCGGAACACGCCGTTAGGTGCTTGGCGACAGATTTTCTACTTGAGGGTGGTAGCTAGCCAGGCGGGCATTCGCAAAATGCCCTATCACCATGCTATAACGACTGCCATCCTAAGACGACAACCGGGACCGACGGCTTAACGTGCCCTCCGAAGCACGGAAACGCTCAGTAGTAATGTCATTAGCGGTCACCCATCCAACTCATAACCGCGCGCGACGTTGGTCAACTTTGCTGATCGGTTGAGAACAGCTAAGTAAACTTCGCTACGAGCGCTTCATACATAGTAGAAAGAGTGGTGCTATAGATACTATGGCGCACACAAACAAGCCGCGCGCGGTGCATTTGTATGAAGATAGCTTACTTCCCCACTCCGTCTACTATGCTATGGAGGCTGCGTGGGGCACGCGACTCGCGAGTGGGGCTCACGTCTCTTCTACAGACATAGCCTCTTTCGATTTCCTTTTGTTTCTCAAGGACACAACAATTTTTGTTTGGACAGTTAATTCTTTGTTTCATTAAAAAGGAAAGCTTACTTGTAGCTGCGTTCGAAAGCTCTTTACTCGTACGTTAATAACTATGACCATTTTTGTATGATTATAATTTTTTATTAGGTAGGTATAGTCATAATGTGCATGTTATAGTCTAGTACCTACCCAGAGTTCGTTTTACTTATGGTAGTGTAAAGTGGTCATACCGGGCGGATCGGACCAGTGCACTTCGGCTCAAGTTACGCATTCAGAGGCCCGCAGCCGTGACCGATGCGAAGTCTAGAACTGGGCCAGCTTTAGGCTATTTGTTATTCGGCATATTATATGGACCTTAAAATAGGTAGGTACAATATTCTTACATAGGTACTTTTGAACAATGGAAATTACAAACTGCTACTGAATATTAATAATGCAGAATATCCCAAAAGCCGTCTTTTGTGGGCTGCTTTACGTCACTGAGCCTTCGCAACTATTCTATATTATCGTAATGTAATCGATGTTATATTTTGTTTGATGCAACAAACGACATTATCAATTAGTATCAGATCAATTAGGAGTTCATAACGGAAAATAACACAAAACGTTAATTAAATCTGAATGCTCATCACTGACAAACGAAAAGTGGTAACCGCGTCCACCTTTCGTCTGACAGGAATGCGTAAAAAAATTTAAAAATATTTGAATGAAAAAAATCTTTTGACATGGAGCGATTATTCGGTGTCAGATTTTCAACACGGAAAGTTAGATGTGAAAATTCACTATCGTTTTTCGAATGCTCGCCTGGCTAGCCGCTTGGCAACTGATTTTCTACTGGAGACTAGCTCTCTCGGACTGTTGAACCTGTCTTACACTGTTAGGTAAGCACCTGACGGTGTGTTCCTGCAGTAGTCTTTGAGAGCCAGTAAAGTAATTATGAAATTACTGGCACGAGACAACTGTATGTCTCGGGTTGATGGTGCAGTTCGTCAAATAGACACGAAATGTATCTGTTGTCGAAACAGGTTACTGCTTACCATCAGTGGACCTCGTGCATGTTCCGTCACAATCCCATAAAAATAAGAAGCTCCAGAAACTAATTTTAAAACAACTGCCCTTCAGATATATGGATATGAAAATACCTTCAAGTACGAGTTTGTTGCCAAAACGTCAATACATATACGAGTGTACCTATATATTATATAAATCATATATATATATCTATATATCAGAGGAACATTCCTCTGAACAGAAATTCAACAAGGAAGCAAACTAATAAAATACATAAAATATGATTGAATTTTTTTTTTATTTAACCCATAGGCCCTCCTGTTCGATGATACCTAATAGGTTACCGTGTTAGATTTTCTTTTTTGTAGTTTGTTTAATTTTCACCCTCTGGCATTTTAGAACCACTTGGTGTAAAGTATGCGACTTCATTATAAGTACTAGATAAGTGCAGAATAAAACACTGTTATCGGTGTGCCAAATTTGTGTTGAATTTTCATATTTTCTGCGGTACTTTGGTTTCTTTTAGAGTTGTTTGTTTTTGTTTAGTTATTAGGTGATTAAGGTACTTAAAGCTGACTGACAAACAGTTTGCAATATTAGTTTATATCTATTGACTAAGGGTCTGAACGGAACATTAGCACTTTTAGTATCGCTCTTTACACACGTTCTCAAACAAGCATATAAGTAGAAAACACATACAGATAGTAGATAGGTAAATCTACTAATTAACGCTTCCGGAGTCCTCCCCCTGTAAAGCGGCCAATATAGGCGAGGCAGTTAGGTAGCTGCACGGATTTAGGAAGGGATTCCCTTCCTAAATAGCCCGATTGTCCGCTTCCGAAGACAGCCTTGCCCATTCAGGGGGATTGGCTACACTTGCCAGGCATCTTGGGGATCGCAGTTTAAGATATGAGTTCCTCAGAAGGCGCTGCAGCCACCATCCGATATCTTACTTTTAGTCGCCGCTTACGACACCCACAGTTAGACATGGGGGAGGGGTGACATTCTACCCCGGCACCCCACGGTGTCATTGGTACTTGAAAGTAATCTGACACAAGGCTTACCTTGTGTCAGATCACTTTATATTAATATAAACAAGATAATTTTATATAATTATAAACTCCTGACAGCTCATTTATCTTTTCGGAAACCGTAATCTATACTTATAATAAAATAACAGATCCAATTCTGTACATGGCAGATATTTTGAAAATGAAAACTCTGTTGCTGACACTGATGCCAAAACTGTTTTTTTTTTAATTATTTTTGTCTGTCTGTCTGTATCCCGGCCGCGCATCACTCCAAAAATACTGAATGGAATTCAATGAAACTTAATACGATTTGAGTTTATACTACGAAGAAGGTTATTGTATATACTTTTCCCGAAACAATGCCAAAGAAACGCACAAAGTACCTACTTTGCTTCAACATTTATTGTGCGAATCGCGAAGGAACTCTCTGAGTTACTTAACTACTGTCTTCTGGAAAATACAACCCGGGAGTTTTCAAACCCAAAGTAAAAAGCTCTTTCCGAGCTATGCTTTACCAAGAGTGCTTCACCGCAGACCTCAGAGTTGATTAATATGAGATAAACAGTGATCAAATGTGAATAATTAGTCTGCAGGTACGGCAATCGCTAACGAAATCGCAGCTAGTTTAAAATAAATTTAAAGTAAAATTTCTCATGAATTTAAATGTTTACATTTTAAGTGCTCGCCTGGCTAGCTTAAATAGAAAATCTGTCGGCAAGCACCTAACGGTATATCCTTGAGGATTAGGTAGTAATTTCAAGTTAGCTTTTGAACAACATCTTCAACCACATCATCACTTTCCATTAGGTGTATAGAGTTCAACTCAGGATAACCTATACTAAATATACAGCTATTATGTAGTAAAATATTAGAAATATTATATACTAGCTTTTGCCCGCGGCTTCGCCCGCGTGGACTATCCCTCAGGAACCGTTACCTGTTTTTAGGATCCGTGTAAAACGTGTCATAATATATAAATAGGTTCCTTTTTAATCCTTTTAAAACCCCGTTAATCGTTATCGTTTTATAGGTTGATCTTCAGTACCAAATTTACCATAAAGTTTACCATTCTGGTACTTTTCCAAAACATAGTTATATACTTACCCCGCGGCTACCAGTTCAAACATAGTGCCCCATGTCGAGTGTTGTAACATATCGATAGAGTACTCGGCCGCAATGGGGAAATTGTCTCCGTTACACTTAGCATCATAAGACAATATCGCAAACACTTGCCAATTAGCCACTACGTCTCATGTGGCTGACAATCTCTGAATTTCCTGAGTCCTATGGAATAAATAGGACGGGAATTGAAAGTGGCAACACTATACTCGACTTGCCTGTCATACTCGACGCGCCACGGACGTCTCACCCGAATTCTAATGCTCAGCGCGTAGCGTTCACTCCATGCTTTGTAAAACAAATTTGTAAGAAAAAATAATTATAAGCTTAATTACTGATTTAGAAAATTATCTTAACTGTACAAAGACACAATATTGTTTCAAAAATTGTATTCAAGTTTTATTAGTTAAGCTCGTTTTTATTTTCTTTTTTATTAAATATAAATTGTTTCAAGTGTCTGTGTATTCCGGTTCTATAGATACATCAATATTACAGAGGGACGAACAGGCCGAGCGCCAGCGTTTAAGGTTCTGGGTGACAAACTTTCCACCCCATTTTCATTTCTTCCAATCAACCCTAGCAAAAAATATTATTAAGGCATGTTTTTGTTCTAAAAACTATCCAGATACCAATTTTCATCACTATAACTGCAAAAACAATGACTTTTCCATACAAAGTTTCATTCCCAATTTCACAAAGTTAAGTCTTCCCTGTCAAAAAAATGTTAAACACGATTTTTTTATTTTTAATGATCTATCCGAAACCAAATTTTCAGAACTGTAAGTTAAAAAAACATAGGACTTTCATACAAACGTTTCCATCCATTTTTACCCCCTTAGGAGTAGAATTTCAAAAAATACTTTCTTAGTACACCTCTACGCATTAAGACGAATACACCCTCCAAATTTCAACTCTCTGGGAGCAGCGGTTTAAGCTGTGCGTTGTCTGTCAGTCACTGAGCTAGGACTTTGTTTCTTATGTATTTGTTTGTTATGATTTTTGTGACAGATTATTTATAATCGAGACGGTATGAAGTGTTCTGCGATGAGCGCATAGTGTGAGGGCGCGGGCGAGTGGCGTCGGTCGGCGACAAGGCCGCGGGTCGCAGCAGGTCGCGCGGCACTAGCACCACCAGGGCACAGTGGCACTCGGCCGCGCTCGCAGGCCGCACGCGACACGCACGCAGTTAGAACCCACCCATGGGCTGAACTGAGACGAGCGTCCTCCGCGACAACACGCGACCCGCACTACGAACCCGCCGCCGCCGCCGCCAGGAAGACTTCGTGTTCTCGCATAATCCCTTTGGGAGTCGAACGCGGAACCCTTCCCAAACAACAACAACCTAATTGACGATTACGACTGACTTAAAAAGCTTCGGAAACGAGCAAACTTAGTCGTCGAAGCTGACCGCCCGCAGCCGAGCCGGTGACGGTGAAGTAAGTTTATACTTATCGATTTTACCTTCTCATTACTCGTATGTACCAGTAATGCCCTCAGCAACGTACTACATACATGCACGCTGCCGCATGCCGCCCGGTTAGCCTTTGTTTGGGGGCCGTTTTTGAATGGCACCGACAAACGCTCCGTATATAAACTTTTAATCGTCTACCTACTTAGCCATGATACACATTATATTTGTTACATGACATAAAACGAGTTCTTAACAATTTACCTATGTTGGATATAATATAGGCATAAGTCTAGTTTATCGAAAAGTTCAAGATCCTTTGCTCAGCCTAAATGACGCCTTTCGTTAGTGTAAAAGACATCATTTCAAATACCTAGGCTACTGAGCTTCGGCACCATTCCATGATGTAGTCATCGCTGAATCGAATATAGTGTACTAAAGTATCTCGTACAGTTACCCAAACCCTGCCAGATTCAGTCAATTTGTGAAATTCCATACACGTCAAAGAAAAAATACCACTTTGGAAAATTTTCGGAACAAGGATCACTTTATTCGCCCTGCGTCTCCGTCGGCAAATAATTATTCTACACCGCCCTCCAGTTACACTAACAAGGTTACCTACACTTAAACATCTAATGCCTGGTGTAAAAAAGGATAAATTCTAAGTCATTGAATCGAAACAAACATAATGATGTACTCTCGAACTCACTCTATTGGGTAAATACTTCGTTGACCTAGAATTATGGAACTATGCAAAGCTTAACAGCAAAATATAATAAGAAAAAATAAAAACATAATTGATAGTTATATTGCAAAAAAAGACAAAAAAACCGATACAAAATTACACTCGCAGTTGGAGACTTATAATTTCTTTCCAGTACAAAGTTAATCCCTGAATATGTAATATACTGTGTCGTTTGATCAGTAATGTACGATACAACAAGGTATGTACCTCTACTCAACCACGTCAGACACACAATTCACCAATAAATAAGTATATCATCTTTGTTTTTTCATTGATTACAATGCCATACAGTTGTATAAGATCTTGTGAGGTCCCATAGGGCCTTCCTAGTAATCATAGTAACATTTTCTTGTCATGCATGACCCGAAACGCATAAAATATTATCCAAATGCAATAGTACTAACTTGCCAGACCTTCGCTTGGACGACCTCATTATGGCTACAAACCTGCTGAAGTAGGTGTTAACGAATTGTAATAAATTACCTTTGTTTATTATATTATATACTTACCTAAATATTAAACAATTATTAAATCTCATACTGTCTTAAAATATCACAGCATTGATAATATCATCTGTATTCCTTTTGATCCTCAATATAAATATGTTATGTACTTGAACAAGAGCTATCCGTAAAGAATAGCTGATGCGTTTGAGTACTATAGAACTGTTGATATGGAGCATCTCTAAGTTTCATTAGCACGCTGAACCAAGAACAGTAAAGGTTTCCGTAGCTAATGATGACCTAGAGCTCGGCCTTACAGTCATTCATACTGGATACTTTATAAGATGCGACTATCTCGAGTGATGAATTTGGTCCGCTTTAACTCATAAACAACAAAAACGACTCTAGGGTCTAATGATGTTTCACATATGAAATATCATTAGACCCTAGTCTATTACTATATAGCAATTATATTGAAATGTTGAGGCACATTATATAAAACTAAATATGATAAGGCCATTACATAATTACAACGTGAAGAAAAATGATAGTCAAGAGAAGGATTCGAACCCGCGCCATCCACGTCTATAGCCAGGGTATTCTCTGACCGCTAAACCAATATGACTCTTGCATGACTCTTATTTGTCCTCCCGTTCTCAGCCATCGTATGGAGATGGAGCGACCTTCATAGTTCAACTAAACAAGAATAAATGGTGACGCAGCTTTATATTTTAAATATTGTTATTTTTTGCAATGATTCATGCTCTGTGGATTACATTACAAAATTACAACGAGATGAATAATTATAGTCACGTGCGAGATTCGAACCCGCGCCATCCACCCCTATAGCCAGGGCATGCTCCGCTACTCTAATTTGTCCTCTCGTCTTCAACCTTGCATTGCACGAACATGGTCCTTGTTATTCGTATTCTTCTAAACTTGAGTTGGAAACTACTCAATGAGATGACGTAGGTTAATTTAAGTAGTTTATACTTCCCTTGGCTAATACAGTAAGATAATTGCGAATAGGTATTTAGGTATACACTCCCAGCTCCGACAGTTCTCTCCACAGCAGTCCTAGCTAAAGTAGTCGAAAGCATTGCTGAACTCAATAAAACACTACCTAACTTTAAGTTATGATGAATTTAAATTCTATTGAATTCTTAAGGTTTCTCGAGTAACTGCTAAAGGTTTAATATTTGTTCACGCTTACCGCGGCCCTTAACGAAACTCGTCTGCTCCTGCGGGATTTGCCAGTTGTTAAGAATGTGGAGCAGTACCTACTCTAGTGGCGCGGCGTGTAGGATCAGGCCGAAGTAATTATCACACTGCTTTGTCGAACACATTTTATGGAGAGGCAGAATGACGAATTATGTCTAGTCATGACAGCATGAGGACAGGATAGGAAGCGCTCGTAGCGAAGTTTACTTAGCTGTTCTCAACCGATCAGCAAAGTTAAGCAACGACGCGCGAGGTCATGAGTTGGATGGGTGACCGCTAGTGACATTACTACTGAGCGTTTCCGTGTTTCGGAGCCGTCGGTCCCGGTTGTTATTTTAGGATGGCAGTCGTTATAGCATGGTGGTAGGGCATTTTGCGAATGCCCGCCTGGCCAGCTACCACCCTCAAGTAGAAAATCTGTCCCCAAGCACCTAACGGTGTGTTCCGGCAGCTGTCCTTGAGAGCTAGTACTTCTAAGTTAGCCTGAACAACATCTTCGACCACATCATCACTTACCATCAGGTGAGATAGTGGTCAAAGGCTAACCTATCAGGCATAAAAAAAAAAACACTAATTTAAAAAAGATGCTAATATAAACATACAACTCGCAAAACTTTGAAAATTCATCATCAAAAATCGGTAATCGTTCCTGGCGTTAAACTCCATAAGTTTTATAACGCTTCACTCATACATCGCATCAAAGTCGTTTTGTAGATTAATTCAATCATCATCAGATTTGTTCTCTGCAAAGAGTTTTTAATTTTCTGCGTAAAGTAGAGCACGTGCGTGATTAATGAACGCTGGCAAGTGGTTGATCATCAACAGAACCAGGTCAGGCCGAGCTTCAGTGTGGCCGAAGGTTTTCATAATTCTCGTACGTTTCTTACAGATTGAGACGAGTTTCGTTATCATGAAAGAACAAGAAGAGTGCAAGTATTCCTAGTTTCTTTACAAGAGAAAGCGAATAAATCGGAATATTGCATGTGGGCGGCAATGTTCACGGTTATAATAACGGTGCCGCCGACGGATACCATTAGCTGATCATTCGAATAATCTTATTTTTAAAATTAACTTCCTTATGTAACACTGGTGTTGCGGATGTTCGTGGGCGACGGTGATCACTTACCACCAGGTGAGCCGCTTGCTCGTTTGCCCTCCTATCCCATAAAAAAACACGAGATTCCCAAATTTTCTATTTGATTCTTATCACTGTATTTTCATTGACACGAATCTTGGTGAAGCATTGTTGCGTTATAACTGCTGCTGGTGTGAAAATTATAACAATTTAAGTGAAAATAATCGTTTTTTATCTTAATTGTTTTAGCTAATCCAACAGATTTAGTGAGAGTACGCATTCAACTCCATATCTAGAACGTAGGCTAATCTTGAAAGAAAATTCGTGCCGTTTTGTCGCACGCTCGTGAGTAAAGAAAACGATAACACTAATGGTTATTCTCCAAATATGAAATTTTTTGTCATCTATACCTATCTATAGTGTGCTAACTACTAAACGGTTCCTACAATGATTTGAACAAATAAACTTGTTTACTCCCTAACTTGCTCAGTATACATAACAATATTCTGAGCTAATTAAATTAATAGGCAAGGTTTTGGGATAGGTCCATACAAAAACGTATAAACTGACAGTTATGAAGTTTTGACATAGATTTTTCATTTCCCATACTCGGAAAATAGTGTGTTTTTGATCTGAGTAGCGGGTGGAAGACGCTGCTTCCCACCTAAGAGTGGGAAAAACTCATAGTAAATGCTTCCCTCTCTTGGGCCGGAATGACTTGTAACCATGGCAACCATTGTTATAAACAATGGTTGCTGTTTATATTTTTTCGTTCTAAGGTACTCTGCTGTAACTGTAACCATGGCAACCATGGTTGTAAACAAAATTAGACGTCTATATTTTTTCGTTCTAACATACTTTGCTGTATTATAAAAACTAATTACGACTACATTTGTGTTTATGTAAAAGCTAAAAGAACTAGTTTATAACAGATTTAATCTGACTCTCTCAAGTTAGTGTATCTTAAGTTAAAATTTACATAATTTTACAAATTGTTCTTATCCCTCAAATAATTCTATATATGTTTCTTCTACTCATGTTGTGGTTATCAGTAAATATTTTAGATTTTTTTTATGGAGTTTTTGATAAACAACAATTTTTTACTCTTCTCATATTTTTATTGAAAATTAGAGTGTTTAACACAGATGTAAGTTATACTATTTTGACTATAAGTGCATTCATTTTAAATAGTTTCTACTCATGTTCTTGTTATCAATAAATAGTATAGAAAAACATTTTTATATTACTCATATTCGTAGTGAAAAGTAGAGTGTTTAACAAGGGACAAGTCATAAATTCTTATTCGAACGATAGCCGTCCGTAAATATTGCAAGCAAAATTTAACTTTAAATTTCACAAATATTTCTAATATCACAATTACTTTTATTATTATTAATTTTAAATAGTTGCCTATTCATGTTATTATCATTACTTAATGAATAATTTAGAAAAACTAATATTTTTTACTTTCCTTATATTCGAAATGAAAAGTAGAGTGCTAAACACGGGTGAAAGTAATCAATTCCTACTCGGACTATAGCCACCCTCGCTACGCTCGGGCGTCTAAATACTAATACCTCGTATGACAATTGATTTCTTTCGACCCTTGTATAACAATCTACTATTTTTACAAATGTTAGTAGTTAGGGTGACCATTTAATTTAAACCATTCAAAAACTTTAACAAAAACGATGAAGAATTAAATAACCTATAGAAACCTATACTGTGTAACTTATGCCTGTCTCTTTTAAAGTTTTCATCAATAGGTTATTTAGTTAGCTACTAACTAGCTATTTATGTAACGTTGGGTTTCGGGACGAGAGTGGCGCAGTCCGCCCCTTCGCGCTTCGCCAGACGAAGCGTCGCGTCGCGGCGTCAAGGTTAAGTGTTCCAAACAGTGGTAGCGATTAGTTTTATGGCGATCTTATCATTAACTTGGCTCTCTGACGTCACCCCAACACGAGGCCACTGCACTCTTTCGTGTTAAAAAGCGATTAAAACATTAGCTGCAAGATTATGTTTAAGTTTTTCTATCAGGACAACTGGCGTGGAAGCGCGAAATAGAGATCTATGGAGGTAGTTGAAAGATACGGTTAGCATTGTGGCCAAGATATATCTTGGCCACATAATCTTGCAGCTATGTATACATAGGGAAAAGGAAAGATAAAAAAAATCGGTAAAGTGCAAATCGCGTGCTTCATGTCTTGTATGGCAAAACTATACTGAAAACCCGTTATAACGAGCCCTTTCACTATACAGCGTGGAAACTTTCAGCGGGGCAGTAAGGGGAAGTACCTTTTTTTATGCCTGATAGGTTAACCTTTGACCACTATCTCACCTGATGGTAATTAATGATGTGGTCGAAGATGTTGTTCAGGCTAACCTAGAAGTACTGGCTCTCAAGAACAGCTGCCGGAACACACCGTTAGATGCTTGGCGACAGATTTTCTACTTGAGGGTGGTAGCTAACCAGGCGGGCATTCGCAAAATGCCCTACCACCATGCAAACCTTATCCTTACTTACCTTATCCGTTGCAGCTACTCGGAAATGGTCTTAGGAGACTATCCATATTTTTTTTATGGAATTTTGATTCCCATTCACAGATTTACAAAAAGTACAGTTAGCAAGAAAAGAGCCATTTTACACAAAAACATTTTTTGATGCCAATCGACCCTGTTTCTAATACTGATCAAAAACTTCTATGGGACCAACCATCGTTGGAGTAATCAAAAAGTCACAAATTGCAAAAAACCTTTCCTGTACATTTATATAGTAGTTGTATGAAAATTTTACGAAAAGCTTTTTAGAGATAGTTGAGATCTTTTTGTTGACTGAATAAATAGATAAGTTAAAAAACAATTAAAATTTCGAACTCGTTATTACTAAATAAAAAACAATCTTGACAGTTTGGTGATGAATGGATAGCACACATGGTCCTATTTCTTGGCCAGCGCGCAGTCCAGATCTGACGCCTCTACATTTCTTTTTGTGGGGCTACCTTAAAAATGAGGTTTACAAAAAGCAATACGTTAGTGTTCAAGAACTTTAGACTCACTGTCCACAATTTTGTATCGAAATCATACAAATAATTTGTCAGCAGCCACCAGGTCGGTACGGAAACAAATCAATTTATGTATTCGCCAAAATGGCGCTCACTTCGAGCACTTGATATCGTAGGGCAAGAAACTGCAAGGTTTTAAATAAGAATAACATCATCAAGTTATGTTAGTAAATAAAAAAATGAATCTAATACGCCTTCTTTTTGATATGTGTAAAATTCTAAGTGATCATTTGTCTTTTATTTTATTTTTTGTATTTCAGTTACACAAATTCTTTACAAAATGTAAGGGATTTTTTTTTGCAATTTGTGACTTTGATTAGGTACTCCAACGATGGTTGGGCCCATAGAAGTTTTTATCAGTATTATAAACGGGATCGATTGGCATCAAAAAAAGTTCTTGTGTAAAATGGCTATTTTCTTGGTAACTGTAATTTTTTTTGAAAATCTGTGAATGGGGATCAATATTCCATAAAAAATTATGGATGTCTCCTAAGACCATTTCCGAGTAGGTGCAACGGATAAGATACTTCCCCTTACTGCCCCGCTGAAAGTTTCCACACTTTTGGTGACCTTCCCGGTAGAAGAACAAGTTGCCGGAGTCAAGGATAACGGTGTCCTGTCCCTGTCTTCGGACTTCCGATAACCCCATGACATCCCAGCGTAACTTGTTCAATTCTTCCTCCAGCTCGACAATCTTGTGGTCCTCCCTGAGCGTACGTATGTTGTGTGTTGCTAGGGCCAAGGGTCGTCGTTTTTGATGTTGGTAGCCGTGTATCTACCGGGGATTCTTCGCACCCCCTGCTCCACCGTTACCTGGCCTGCTACCAGGGCCAGGAATAATAGAGCTGCCGGGGACTGGGGGCCGAGTTATTTTTGTGCTATTCATAAGGGGGGGTTGCCATAATCCCCACGCTTGGCAGGCGTCTTGGGGATCGCAGTTATTGGTGTGCATTTCTCAGAAGGCGCTGCTGCCCACCTTCCGGTATTTTTCCCTTAGTCGCCTTTTACGACACCCACGGGAAGAGATGGGGGGATGACATTCTAGCCCGGCACCCCACGGGGAATAATTGTATTACGAGCACTAAACAATATGAAGCGTGCTCACAAACAAATATCAAATATGCATTTACATACATACATACATAAAATCACGCCTCTTTCCCGTAGGGGTAGGCAGAGACCACGGATTTCCACTTACTACGATCCTTACATATCTCTTTCGCTTCATCTATACTCATCAATCCTTTCATACATAAGCGTCGGTTTAGGGTACTTTTGACCTGGCCTTTTTTCAGAACGTCTTCAATCTGATTTCGGAACGTTCGCCTAGGTCTTCCCCTTCCAACATTTCCGTTTACTTGTCCCATGTATACCTGTTTAGTCATTCTCATTTCATTCATTCTCTCCACATGTCCAAACCATCTTAACATACCTTTCTCGATATTTGTCACTACATCCTCATTCACACTACATCGTTCCATTATCACACTATTCCTTATCCTGTCACTCCGTTTTACTCCAATCATGCTCCTCAATGCTCTCATCTCTACTGCATTTATTCTACTTTCATGCATTTTCTGCCAGACCCAACTTTCACTACCATACATCAGTGTTGGAACCAACACTCCCCCATGAATAGCCAGACGAGCCTTTTTAGACACCTTCTGACTGTTCATAAAAGCGTGCAATGCTCCGTTTACCATGTTTCCAGCGTTCACTCTCCTTTCTATATCACTTTCACACTCAGTGTGTTTTGAAGCAGTGATGGCTCAGTGGCATTGGCTATGGACTGCCGCGCAGCAGGTCCATGGTTCGAATCCCGCCCAGAGCTTGAGCTTCACCGCATCGTGGAAGGACATTTTGCGAATGCCCGCCTGGCTAGCGACCACCCTCAAGTAGAAAGTCTGTCACCAAGCACTGAAAGGTGTGTTCCGGCAGTAGTCCTTGAGAGCCAGTGAAATTATAGGCACAATGAGACTTAACAACTATGTCTCAATGTGACGGGCGCAGTGCAATTCGTGAGTTGTCATGAATTGCAACTGTTATAGGCAGAGGTTAGTCCACTTAACATCAGGTGGGCCTCGAGCTTGTTCCGTCACAATAATATAAAAAAAAAAAAAAAAAAAACACCATATTTTGTAAACATGGATCCCAAGTATACAAACTCTTTCACTTGTTCCACTTTTTCACCTCCAATCACAATATTGCAATCGGTCACTCTATCATCTCGTTCAAACACCATCACTTTCGTCTTACTTACATTTATTTTCATTCCCTTTCTTTCTAAAGCCTCATGCATAACATTTACCATCTCCTACAATTCTTTTACCGACGACGCAAGTATCAATTGGTCATCAGCGTAGAGAAGACATTTGATGAGTAACTCGTTCATTCTTAATCCACATTTACTGTCTTTCAAGTTTGTCAAACAATTATCCATGAATAAGTTACGCTACACATCCTTGCCTAACACCTTTTTCGATGGTTAACCAATCAGTGTATGTCCCATTTATCCTAACGCAAGCACTGGAATCCTTGTAAAGGGATTTCAGCGCTTGGATCAGGTTACCATTCAGCCCATGCATAGACAAGGCTGACCACAGTTCATACAGGTTACCCTATCATAAGCCTTTTCTAAATCTACGAAAGCGCAATAGCCCTTTTGACTTTTCGCCAAGCATTTTTCGGCTATTCATCGTAAAGAAAAGACCTGATCCGTACATCCCATTCCCTTTCTAAACCCTGCTTGTGCATCCCACACTTTCTCATCTGTCTCTTTTATCACCCGTTCAATCAATACTTTCGCATATAGTTTACCGACGACGCTGAGGAGGCTGATTCCGCGGTAATTCTTGCAGTCTTGTTGCGACCCTTTTCCTTTATAAAGCGGCACAATCACAGCCTTGCACCAGTCACCTGGTACACGGCCGCTCTTCCAACACAAAGCGGTGCAACAGACTAGCTACTATGTCTCGCCCAGCTCTCAGCATCTCGACTGACACTCTATCATATCCTGCAGCCTTTCCTTATTTCATATCTATACTTATAATAAAACTGTAACAGGTCCAATTCTGTACATTAAAGATATTTTGCAAAAAAAAAAAATTGAGAGCACTCTGTAGCTGATACTGATGCCAAAAATGTATATTTTTTTATTTTTGTCTGTCTGTCTGTCTGTCTTTCTGTCTGTCTGTCTGTCTGTCTGTCTGTATCCCGGCCGCGCATCACTCCAAAACTACTGAATGGAATTCAATGAAACTTAACACGATTTGAGTTCATACTACAAAGAAGGTTATTGTATACTTTTATCCCGAAATTCAGCACGGTTCCCTCGGGAAAGGGGATGAAAGTCAAAATGTACACTTAGTTGTAATTTATTAACGCGTAGTCCGATTTCAATTATTCTTTTTTGTTAGAACAGTGATAAGTGAGCTCGGAACCCCATGGGCAGCCCAGCACCCCACGGGCAGCCCAGCACCCCATGGGCTACTGAATGGAATTCAATGAAACTTAACACGATTTGAGTTCATACCACGAAGAACGTTATTGTATACTTTTTATCCCGAAATTCAGCACGGTTCCCTCGGGAAAGGGGATGGAAAGTCAAAATGTACACTTAGTTGTAATTTATTAACGCGTAGTCCGATTTCAATTATTCTTTTTTTGTTAGAATAGTGACGAGTGAACTCGGAAGCTTACGGGCAGCCCGGTACCCCATGGGCAGCTCAGCACCCCATGGGCTACTGAATGGAATTCAATGTAACTTAACACGATTTGAGTTCATACTACGAAGAAGGTTATGGTATACTGTTTATCCCGAAATTCAGCACGGTTCCCTCGGGAAAGGGGATGAAAGTAAAAATGTTACTTAGTTGTAATTAATGAACGCGTAGTCCGATTTCAATTATTATTTTTTTGTTAGAATAGTGACGAGAGAGATCGGAACCCCACGGGCAGCTCGGCACCCCACGGACCACCCGGCACCCCAAGAGCAGGCTGGCACCCCACGGGCATTCCGGCACCCCATGGGCATACCGGCACCCCACGGGCAGCCTTGCACCCCACGGGCAGCCCAGCACCCCACGGGCAGCCCAGCACCCCATGGGCAGCTCGGCACCCCACGGGCATCTCGGCATCCTTAATTAGATTTGCCAGCTTGCTAAGATAAAATCTCTAAAATCTGGAACATTCGCCACAATCAATTTTTTTAACTATCTATCTTTTGCCGGATAAATTTTGGAGACTGCGCAATGGAAGTGTACAATCTAATATATTTTTGTTCTACCGCCAAACAAGGAGAACCTCGGCAAAAAGATACCGTTTTATAATCGAAGTTCCAAAGAAACGCACAAAGTACCTACTTTGCTTTAACATTTATTGTGCGAACCGCGAAGGAACTCTCTGAGTGACGTAACTACTGTTTTCTGGAAAATACAACCCGGGAGTTTCCAAACCCAAAGTAAAAAGCTCCTTTCTGAGCTATGCTTTATTAAGAGTTCACTTCACCACAGATCACAGCGTTGCTTAATATGAGATAAACAGTACTCAAATGTGAATAATTAGTTTGCAGGTACGGCAATCGCGAACGAAGTCGCAGGTACAGCTAGTCTCTAAATAATAGCATATATTTTTTAATGATCTTTTTAACAGAAACAGACAGTTACAAACTTAATTATGTTGCAAAAAGAAATAAGTTGACAGTAATATACCTATTAGGTAGAATACATAGTGGCTCTGCGAGCTGTGAGGTGAAGATCGCGCTAATAAATAATATGTATTATTACATTCCCTTGTATCCCTGGTATCTAGTGATTTGAAAACATTTCCAAACTTTAATCGACTAAAATAAATCCATATAATTATCGAAACTGCTCACATTTTATGAGAATCGGTTGACAAATGTGACTTGTAGGGGAGACCGACTGACAATCCGGACAGACATAAGCATTTTTACCCATCTATATCGAGCATAGAGACGCGTAGACGGGGCGCAAGTGAAAGTTCATTGCTTCGTACAAAACTGTGACGATAGTTGCGCTGCTACAATATACACTATTCATCCCTGATGAGTGGCAAGGCGGCGGCGCGGGGAGGGGGTGGGGGTCGGGGCGGCTGGCCGGCGCGGCGGGGTCCGCAATGCGCGCCGTTGCCAGGCACTGTGGACCACAACATTATCTTTATTAACTAATACCTACATTAGCTAAGACTACACTGTCCATGTTGTTAACGGATTTCTAATTCTACCCAACGCGCGACGTACGAAATATTTCTAATTACATATGAGTTTATCTACTTGTAAGTTAAGTAGGGTAAGGCGGGGTAATTATGAGACATCCGATATTTCGGGTAAAAATAAGACTTATAAAAAAAATATCAATAGAACATCTTCTATTACCCATCATTTAGTTTAAAAAGAACCTTAAATTGTAATGGATAAGTTATGCTTTTTTGGCAATCTTTACTTATAGTGTTCAAGAAATATTTATAAAATAATATGGGATCAAAAATGTTGGCACGAAAATTTTACGTCAGAGTTGACAAACTTTATTAGCTGTCGCTCGCTTGTGCCCCGCGCACGCACGGTCTCCCGCCCCATACCGCTGCATGGGTTGCCTTTGCGCAGGTGATCTGCCAATTTAGTCTATCTTTCACTAGTTCACAGTCAGGCCGTATTCAATTTTCGGGAAAAAATGAGACACACGTTCGGGAAAATATAAGACAGCTTTCGTGTAAAAATAAGGCAAAACCTTGTGGAAGATTTTATCAATGCCTCTAATTTAAATTTAGAAATGAAACAAAATATGAATGAAAATAATTTTCATTCATATTTTGTTTCATTTCTAAATTTATTTTATCTAATTATTAGAAATCAAGAAAAAAATAAATATAAATACTTACCGTTTTTTTCTGACACTGATACAGATATTAGAGAGGAAATTATTTACGATGACGAAGGTGATTAGGACAAGATCAATTTGTCAGAAATAATTAACCAGAAATCTCTGCAAGATTATGAACTGCAAAAAACAATAATGTGAGTGACCCATATAAGTCACAAAACGGCAAGCTCACGATGTACCAGTAGAGGCTGAAAAACAGGAGGTTTTGACTGATGAAACTCATATGGATACTTCGGTTATTGTAACGCCGGATGAAATAGAATATGCCATTGTTGATTTCATCCTTGTGGGCTTTGTAGCAAAAAAGAATGCTCAGAAGTATTATATAGCTAATATTGATGAATCTTACAGGACAGCGACAACTTAACGATGGTTTACCTAAAACGAACGAGATTGATTTTCTTCGCATATCCTGTTACAAATATAATTTATTCCATCCATAAAAACGAAATCATCATGAAACTGTCATAACCAAAATAAAAAAATAAACAGATGTATACTTATGCTTTATATTGACCTGCAAAATTATTATATGAACAACCGTAAAAATGTCTCATATTTTCCCTCATTTTGTTTATTGTACCTCGCTTCTAGTTTTGTGGCTATTTGTATGTTTTTATGTCATCATTGATTAAAAATATAAGTTTTAGTGTGTTTTTGAACTAAATACTTATTTACCAAATAATTGCATTACAAAGACTTACAGGAGTTAAGCAAAGTATTAATAGTATGTTGATTTTTCAAATGTTTTTAGTAAAAATTCAAATATTTTTTGCTATGTCAAAGCTATTTAGTATCTTTTTTACCCCTATCTGTCTTAAAATAACGCATGCAGTTGAATAATACGTAAACCGTAGGATCTATATGCCGTCTTATATTTGGACTACGATGTTTCATATTTACCCCATCGTGTCGGAAAAATATGAGACACCTATTTTATGTGAAAAGTCTAGTATTTTTTATGTTTATTAGTATTTTATTATTAAACTATTTTTAGAAGACTGAAAACGCAAAAGTTGTGGTATTCGTCTCATAATTACCCCGCATCACACTTTACAATTTATAGAAGATGAAAATATGTAGAGGTATGAAATGGCCATGTAAAGGATTTTCAAGATTTCGCAATGTAATCAATTCAACCAGCTCTACCTTCATGATTTTTTCTCATATTGTGGTAAAACACTACTTACTACTTAGGTATATGAGTTCTGTGTTTATTTTGCGTTTAAATATTTTTACCTTGAAATGTTTCAGACATAACATTGAATTACGAATTGGTAGACAGCCGATAACAGCTTGCCTCGTATAAATCGTTCTACCTACTTAACCAAACGTTTCGTTTATTTGAAGAATTAATTTAATAAATAAGACATAATAGCTATACCGGTAGTGTAGGTAACCTGTATAACCTTGGTAAACAATTAACATTACGGAGAACCGGTGGCTATTATCAACAAACAAACATAACTACATAGCCTACTTAACTTGTATTACTAAATAAACGGTTTTCCTCAATTATGACGAAGGCACATACATATATTGAATCACATATAGATATAGGGTTGCCAGACGTCCGGGAAACCCGGGATAGTCCCGGAATCTTCTTGTCCCGAGTCCAGTAATTTCGCTCTACTGTCCCGAAAATGGCGAGTTTTAGCTTTTTGCCAAAGTTACGGACACCAATAGATACTATGGTGCGCGGCGGCGCGGGCGCATGCCGGCAGTGCGTGTGCTTTCAAGGTTTAGAGGTTACGGAATTCAGTTTTTTCTTTTAATGTTGATCCATGCTTTCATAATTAGTTAATAGTTAGCCTTAACGGAGTGGCTCAATTTGTTGTAAGTTTATTTTTATGTTATATCGATTTATTACCTAATTTAGGTAACATAACTTACCCAAAAATAAATAAGTAGGTATAACAATAACTTACGTTTCTTTTTCCTATGTATAAAACCTCTAAATCTAACCAATATTTGTATATAAGTATATATATATTAATTGGTCAGTTCAACTGTAGATGTAGTAATATTTGAACTCGAGGTCAAAGTACCAAGCACCGCACGATGTCTCCGTTTTAGGGTTCCGTACCCATGGGTAAAAACGGGACCCTATTACTGAGACTTCGCTGTCCGTCCGTGTGTCACCAGGCTGTATCTCAAGAACGGTGATAGCTAGACAGTTGAAATTTACACAGATGACGTATTTTTATTGCTGCTATAACAACAAATACTAAAATTAACGTAAAATAAATATTTAAGGTGGCTCCCATACAACAAACTTGTTTTTTTTACCGTTTCTTGCTCGATACTAATAACGGTGACAGGTATACGCTTTAACTATTCACAGAATATTTAGTTTTATGTTATATTTAAATATAATTAGTAAAAATAAATAATTAAGGCGGCTCCTATATATAAGAAGTTTTCGCCGTTTATTTGCTAAAAATAATATAATGGTACGGAACACTTCGTGCGCGAGTCCCACTCGCAATTGGCCGGTTTTAAAATTATTTACTTCCATAGCTGACAGTTCTAGTTGTGATTCCTTACAGGCAGATATTGATCAGGTGGCAGACTGGAGCAATAGAAATCGACTTCATTTCAACTCCAACAATTGTAAAGCGTTAACTATTACACGGAAACTTACACCAATTTATCACGAATATCTGCTGTTGGACACTAAACTAAAACGGGTCAATGGTACTATGGATTTGGGTTTGAATATTGATTCACAACTTAATTATAGAAATCATATAACCCAGATATCTATGTACCTAAGCAAGCTTACAGAATGATAGTTTTTTTTTTTGCCTAATAGGTTAGTCTTTGACCACGATCCCACCCAATGGCAAGTGATAATGTGGTCAAAGATGTCGTACAGGCTAACCTAGAAGTACTGGCTGTCAAGGACAGCTGCCGAAATACACCGTTAGGTGCTTGGCGACAGATTTTCTACTTGAGGGTGGTAGCTAGCCAGGCGGGCATTCACAAAATGCCCTACCACCATGCTGTAACGACTGCCATCCTAAGACAACAACCGGGACCGACGGCTTAACGTATGCCCTCCAAATCTTTTGCGGAAAATTTTCCGTGTATTTTTTTTTATTTCATTCACTTAAAATGCTGTTACAGCGCCAAAGTTGATTGTGTTCGTCAATGCTCATGAGAATCCGGTCAAAACGAAATGTTTAACTTATTTTTGTTTTTTATTTGTTGTAAGTAAATTTACTCGGACTAATTTTCCCCAAAAGATCATCACCCACAAGATTGGTCTGAGGTAATTTTTTTGTTAAATGTATAAAAAAAGATTTTTTCTATTAAAATGTTCTGACTTTTTTGCTTATAAGTTCCTTAATTTTTAATTTAGGCCAAAATGTACTATGAACATATTTGTAGGCAACATTATTTGCTACAAATTATGTCTTGACGAATTTTTTGTACGACGCGACGCATAGTTTCTGAGATATCGCGAAAAAAGTGTTTTCACCCCTTTTTCCAAGGTGGCGGCCGGGGGACCAGGGTGGCGACCCCACAAACTTGAGGTTAAGCTTCTATTGACCCCCCCCCCAAACATGTCTCAAAAATAAAATTGCGTCCTCTAAAAAATGCAAAGCTCATGTATCATTTCAATGGACTATGGCTTTGCTGATCGGTTAAGAACAGCTAAGTAAACTTCGCTACGAGAGCTTCAATAATATAATAGGTTTAATTATGCGGACATCTTACAGTTTTACCGATATCAATGCCCCAATTGCATTGCATGCCTACGTACGTAGGAAGTTAGAATATATGTAATGCGATAATTTGGGATCCTTATGAAAATAAATACGTACTCATGCTAGAAAGGATTCATAGTAAATTTGCCAGATATATTTAAAAAAAAGTTTGGATACTAGCCACACAAGTGCCCCTCATTATACGTCTCTGGTCCGTCATTATATGGTCGGCTTTAATACATTAAAATACAGGTAGTAAAATTCTAGTTATCCTGCATTATTATCAGTTGTTTGACAATAATATCGACAATAGTTCCACGTTAGAATAGTTGCAAGTGAACGTGCCGGACATGCTTGGCGCCGCGCCGACCGGCCCGCGCCGACGACATCGGCTGTTTGCTGCAGCGCGACCGCCCCGCGCGGGGGTACACTCCGTGCGTGCCCATAGTGCCTCTACATCTACGGTTATAACACTATTTAATGACGTGCAAAACCTTATTTGGATATATTTTATGATATCATAGGCAGATTTCAAGAAAAACTCATTGTCTATCTTAGTTTTGCCTGTAATGTCCTGGACTTAGTCTGTAAGTTACATTGTGATATTTGAATAAATAAATAAAAAGTCGCGTGTTTAGGCATGTGGGGCATTGTACCTAGCAACTGTAATTACGGATTACGAGGCGAACGAGTCATAAGAACCTACATAACGAAGTGACAAGCGCAGTGCAGGGTCATACAGGACGAGAACGGTTACAATGTAACTGCATGTATAGCATAAACTGCCTGAAATGTCCATATCATCACTTCATAATCTAAAAAAAAGTAAGGTACTAGACCTTAACCGAAATGTCTCTTGGTAGTTCAGTGCGTTTTTGTTAGAAGAGACGCTTATATCAAAACCTTATCTACCTATATACAATATTTAATCCAAATCGTTAAAGTGGTTTCTGAGATGAACAAAGTACCTAATATATATCGCGTAGTAAATACATTAATTATTCGTTTAAAGTTATTAACTTACTTGAATCTCAACTTACACTAATGTGCGATGTCATGTGCGAGGGGGGTATAAATAGTAGTCTACATAAAAGTACTTGGTAGGTTTTACAATTCTATATAATACAATAATGCATGACCGTGGTGGTCATTGACCAACACCGGCAGTATGAACATGTGTAGGTACCTATAGATCATAAGTAATAACGAGAAGGGCCAGAAAGAAGCTACAACGTGCGAGCAGTATTGGTGTCAATGAATCATTTCCTTATGGAGCAGATGTAAAGTGGTGCGATGACGTGACGGCCCCGCGCCGGCCGGTGGCCGTGGCCGAGCCGGCGCCGGCCCGACACGACGCCGACCCGACACGACGCCGGCCCGACACGAGGCGTCCTCTCCCCGCCCTGCCAGGGTTACTGCCTCGCTTGCATACATACAAGATAGCACTGCTGTAAATACTGCCTCGATACATTGTACTATTTTAGGCTGTATTATTTTAAGTACTACTTTTGTTTTGTTGTACAAGCTTAAAATAGTGAATGAGTCATCAAGAACAGATGTATACTTACCTAAGAGTTAAAGTGTATAACCCTTTTCAATTTTATTTTTTTTGTTAACATCAGGTGGTCCTCGTGCTTATTTAGTCAATACACATAAACAAAAAAACATCTCATAATGTTTCATAGGACTAGCAGAAGTCAACCCTAAGAAGTTGTTAGCATTTTACCAATAACCCTGTATTGTCACCTAGGGGTAGGTATCGTCGGTAGTTCAATACGAGTAGAGTGCTGATTGAGGATTAGACAGCAGTCCAACGGAGGAGTCGACTAGAAACCAATAATAATGGAATAAGCGAATAAACCCTACCTCTAAATAAAAAGGTAGAAATCGAGTGTTTTTTTTCTAAGTACCAATCATGATCTGAACGTACGCGTAGGTCGGATAGGAACGTAGTAGGATCGTACTGAACAGAACGAGTGATTTGATAAATATGTGTAACATGGTATATATCTCTAAATGTATCGACGGATCGAAACATGGATCTTATGGATCATGGATCCTAGTGATCGGAACGTATTTATTTAGTGAATAACTTTTTATAATTGTTTTAAAAAAATTATAATATACATTTCTTTTTCTGGATTAGACCTCTATGCTCAGCTGGATGAACAGTAATAACTTAATCATAAATATTAGCAAAACAAAAATAATGCAATTTAATTCCTATAACACTAATCCAATTGACATTAAAATCACCTATAATAATGAGCAAATTGATGAAGTTGACAATATTAAATTCTTAGGAGTAAATTTAGACAGACATCTTAATTGGAAAATGCATGTCGATCAAGTGTGTCAGAGATTGGATAGATATGTTATTTTTATAGTTTAAAAGAGTTTATAGACCTAAGTGACAAAAATACTTTTTAATATTTGCACGCCTGCATGCAGGCAGAATACAAGAACGAATCGCCATAGTGTTTAAGATCTTTTTATGACTATGTATTCTTGTAAATAAATGATTGATTTGATTTGATTTGATTATGATGTGATGAGACCGTGCCGTGGTACCCTGGTTAGATCCCCACCGCCGGCTTGAGCTTCACCGCATGGTGGAAGGGCATTTTGCGATTGCCCGCCTGATTAGCTATTACCTTCAAGTAGAAAATATGTTGCCAAGCACGTAATGATGTGAGAGCCAGTGCAGTTACAGGCACATGAGACTCAACAACTGCATGCGTCTCAAAATGACGTGCGCAGTGCAATTCGTGAATTGTGATGAAATGCATCTGTTATAGGCAGAGGTTAGTCCGCTTAACATCAGGTGGGCCTCGAACTTGTTCCGTCACAATAACACAAAAATAATAATAATAACGATGCCTATGATATTTGATAAGCCAGAGATTTTTTTCGCAGCTCTTTCGACCTAATTAATTACGTTTCTTACACGAGCACAAGAGTTGCTCTACCGCGGCCTGGCCTTACTCTGTTCCATTTCCATGTCAGTCGGGCAGCTCGCCGCCGCCGCCGCTCCTATTTACAAACATTATATGTCCAGCAGAAGAACTGACATAGGTACGATGAAGATGAATAACATCTTGTATATCGTCGTATTGTCAGTGTTTCCGAAGAATTTAACTTTCGAATTGCACCGTTCGTTGTTTGTCATTAACACAACACTAATACTCGTAACGTGTGTGCCACACACGCACGCACGTTACGAGTAGTCGTGTGTGCGTGTGTGTGTGTGTGCGTGTGGGCGTTACGTGTGAGTCAATTAGTGGTGGATAATATAGCATATAGCGCCATATTATAGCGCGCTATTGCTTTTTAGCGCATAGAACACGCTATGTGTATATTCTCTTCGCGCTATAAATATAACGTCTCGCGTGCTTGCGATCGCGGTAACACGCTTTTCGCATGTACGCGTTATGGGCCTATGCGCTTTATACCTATTACTCGTTTGTGTTGTGTGACCGCGCACGATTTATTAACTCGCGCTTACCTAGTAGTAGTAGTAGTAAAAGTAGTGAAGTTTACTACATACAACAAACAAAAAGGAACAATGTATACATATAAAGTAAAAAAATAACTTTAAAAAATTCAACTCGGAGAGTAGAAACAAAACGTTGTGTTTGTACATACCTATCATAAATGAACTTGTAAATACGCCTATAAATGCACACATTTCATATCAAAATACAAGAAAATTATAGACAGTCCTAAGCCTGAATAGTATATAGAAAAGTTAATTCTATTTATTACAATGAAGGAATGTAATATTTAATTTTGTATGTGTTAGAATCAAGTCGTTACTCATGTGAGCCACGCTGCGCTAGTGTCGAACAATAACGACAAATAGCACGTTGCGCCTGACGCTATTGTGACAACACCTAGCACGTAGCATCTAGCGCGAGCGCATTGTTTGTTATAACGATAGCGTATAATATAGCGCGTGCGCCTGACGCTATTGTGACAACACCTAGCACGTAGCATCTAGCGCGAGCGCCTTGTTTCGTTATAACGATAGCGTATAATATAGCGCGTTATTCGAATATAGTTTATAGTCTCTAGCGCGTTGGTGCCGTATAGCGGATTTGAACAATACTAGAGTCAATGTCGGCCGCCGGTATCTGGTCCGAGTGTGACGAACGACCTACTTCTAACATCGTATACTTATTTTATGTTATTAAATATATTGTATAGCTAAATACGATACATACTACAATGATGACAGAAAACTTGGATAACGCTCATTCCTCAAAATTTATAACGGTATTGAAAAAAGCTATTTAATGTTTATTTTATTTTTATTTAATGGTTCGCAAACGGGACAATACAACGTTTACATACAAAATTAAGTTGTAAGTAACAATGGAATCAATGATTTGTTGAACGCCCTTCTAGGTGCGAACACAACATGCACACACATTATTAGTTTACAATCGGTAAATTATATAAACATATCTGTAAGTTACATTATTAAGAAAAAAAATATTAAAAAAAATGCATATTTAAGATTATACATTGTAGTAGGTAACGTTATTAGGAAAACAAGAAAAATATATGTTTACCCAATTTAGGAAACATTACGATATAAGAAAGATTTAATACTATTAACCGATGCATTGAAGATATCTAGCTCCTGACAAATATCGTTGTAATAAGAGCAAAAACGGTAGAGAGGTGATTGCCGGACGTAGTTGGCTGGACACGAAGGTAGAGTTAGTACTGTGCGATTTTGTAAACGGCTGCTAGAACGAGGCGCGGTAAAATTTATAATTTCGATAAGCTCAGGGCTATACATTTTTCCTTGTATGATTTTTTGAAGGAACACAATGTCCGCAATTTTACGCCGGTTATCGAGCTTCTTTATATTATAATTATCCAGTCTATAATCCACATCACTGCAGCGTATATTCGCATACGTGAGATGGTACAAAATCTTTTTTTGAATCTTTTCTATTCTGTTGACGTGCACGGCATAAGTTGGACTCCAAATTTGACTGCAGGATTCTAATAGGCTACGCACGTAACAGTTAAATAATATAACAGGAATTTCGGGTTCTTTAAATGCCTTTGTTTGTCAAATTCAAATTCAAATAATTCATTTGCCAGAATACAAACATTTCATATTACATTTTGAGTTGTTGCACAAATGTGCTGCATTAGTATTCAGTCTGCAAGTAATACTCTTTTACATTATAAAATCAATTATCTAATAGCCACTTACTAAGCCTCTTTCTAAAGATTTGTCCATCAAGTTGTTTCAACGCATCAGGTAACTTATTAAATACTAAAATACACATATTATACACATTTCTTCTATAAATGTCCTTATAGCACCGAGGTTGATATAATAAGTTTTTATATTGATTACGTTTTTGTCTTGGGTAAACATCACTTCGTGCTTTGACATATGATGGATAACGTTTTACAAAAATACACACTGTCTTATCACAAAACCAGCCATCCTAGCTCCCTTTTTAGTTATGTGGTCTATGTGTTCGCGAAAATTGAATTTTCTGTCCACAGTGACGCCCAGGTCACGAATACTTATAACTTCTTTGACAAGAACTCCGTTGATGAAGTAGTTTGTATCACTTGGTTTCGTTTTACGGCTGAATTTTATGTGTGAACATTTTAACGGATTGAGCACCATATTATTTGCGCTATACCAGTGACTTACGGAACTAAATTTATTTTGTAATATTACTATGTCATCAACAGATTGTATCCGCCTGTAGATTTTTAAATCATCGACAAAAAATTTGAATTTGCACTTTATTGTAAAACAAAGGTCGTTTATAAATATTAAAAAAAAATAGAGGACCTAAGTGCGAGCCCTGTGGTACGCCAGAGGGAACAGGTTTGGTGGAGGACTGAAAGCCACGAACAATAACCACAAAATTACAAATTACAAATCACATACCCTTCACATGCGCTATACTCAAACCTTCGAGAAGAGGTTAGTTTCTCGATACCTTTCTCATCCCTCACAAACATTCACTTAAACTCATAAACGCAATACTACACCGTATATATAGATATATATATATATATATATATATATATATATATATATATATCTATATATATCTTCTGATATATAAAATTCTCGTGTCACAGTTTTCGTTGCCATACTCCTCCGAAACGGCTTGACCGATTTTGATGAATTTTTTTGTGCTTACACGGTATCTATGAGAATCAGCCAACATCTATTTTTCATCCCCCTAAATGTTAGGGGTAGTCCACCCCTAAATTTGTTTTTTATTATTTATATGGCAAAACAACGTTTGCCGGGTCAGCTAGTATATATATAGATTTGTCACAGATTCACTAAAGCCAGGAAGGACCTGGCTCTTGAGATACAGGCCAGCAGCCTAGTGAGTCAGAGACTCATCATCACGATCGAGACGTTCTCGATCGTGTGCTCGAAGAGTCAAGACCTCCTGAGGATGCTTCGTGTAGAAGCGAAACGCTTTGAAAATTCTTCAGGTTTGGCTGCGTGGCGTTTGTGACGTCACGTCGGCTTAGCAGGAAAATTAGGCGGAATTGTCACTAGATATATTTTTGTATTTTTTGAGTGTTTTATTAAAATATTAATTTGATGTTTTCGTAAAATATTTTGATATTATTATGGAAGTAAATTATTTTTTGAACCATTGATTCAAACAGCTTGCCTAATGAAGACAAAATTAAAATAGGTCTGTAGTTAGTTATATTGCTCTGATCACCGTTCTTATGGATCGGGGTAATATGTGCAGTTTTCCATTTGATAGGGAAAATGCCTAGTTAAGGATTTGTTGAATATTATACATAAAGGGTCGACTAGTTGATGGGCACAAGTTTCAATAGGATTGGGGGTATAGAGTCTGGGCCAGGGCCCTTATTTATGTTAAAAAGCTGAAGAGCTTTCAGTATATCTGTTTTGGATAGGTAACAAGAACCTAGGGAAGTATGGCAATAGTACATTGTACATCGAGGGCAGAAAACGATCTATTTCTGTTCGAGAGTTTGTTTAAGCCTGACGCGTAGTGGAGGGCTTAAAGGCAACTCGAGAACAGAAATAGAACTTTCGGTGTATTCCATTCCGATCCCACGAAGAGATACCACATGGTATCAGTTATATTTATATTATTAAGTTTTTATTCCGTTCTGATCCCACTTATAATTTAGAGTGGGATCCGTTTATTTTTAATTATTTTACTATTCCGTTCTGATCCCGAGTGATACATAGTGCTTTATACTACACCTACGAGGAAAATAAAATCATTATTCGTTTTCTCGTACTTACCTCGAGACTTCTCAGGCAGTAAGTTCTTTATGACTTCTTGAGCTGTATTTCTTATTTCTGGTGGCGTCATCATTATAAAATCGTCACTTTCACTATCAGATGAAAATTTGGAAAATTATTTAGAATAATTAAAAGCGTACTGTTAAAATATCAATTAAATAAAAAACAAAATTTAACCATACATAACAAATTGCCGCGCTCTTTTTCTCGTAGTGCAAAAAAAAATTGCCAACCTCCTTTCATTGAAAATCGAGTACAAGAACGCTACCAGGGCAGGTATGGATTTTCATACAAAATTCCTTCAATTCGTCGTCGTAAGGTCGTTACAATGATAACCGACCAAATATAAAATAAATTAACTATCCTTTTAAAGAACCAACATCAGTTCTTTTAATATTGGTTTATACATTTATTCTTAAGGAAAAAATCCAGGGTTTCAAGATTCCAAAACCACGGCTTACGGTCCATAACCATAATTTTGAGCGGTCCATGGTTCGAACTCCACCACCGGCTTGAGCTTCACCGCATAGTGGAAGGGCATTTTGCGATTGCCCGCCTGGCTAATTATTACCCTCAAGTAGAAAATATGTCGCCAAGCACCTAATGGTGTGTTCCGGTAGCATTCCTTGAGAGTCAGTGAAATTACAGGCAGATGAGACTTAACAACTGTGTCTTAAAGTGAGGGGCGCAGTGCAATTCGTCACTTGTGATGAAATGCATCTGTTATAGGCAGAGGTTAGTCCGCTTTACAACAGGTGGGCCTCGAGCTTGTTCCATCACGATAACATAAAAAATAGTAATAATAATGCAGTACATAATTAGGGTGAAGGCGAAGCCAGCTGTATCACTATCCCAAAACTTTAGTATTTTGTGGCACACTTTATTGAAAAACTATGACGCCTATAGATTTGTGATTTAAAATAGTATATTAACTTCATATCTCAATACATAAATACATCGTAGTTTATCTACTTCATACTAGATGACACCTCTATACATAAATACATCGTAGTTTATCTACTTCATACTAGATGACACCTCTATACAATTAGGTTGTAAAATAAACGCGAGCCCTCATAAAGCTCAGCTTTTTGCTACTACCTACTACTGTATTACATGGATTAAAAATGTTCAATTTTGAAATGGTTTTTTTTGATGCCTTATAGGTTAGCCTTTGACCACTATCTCACCTGATGGTAAGTGACGATGTGGTCGAAGATGTTGTTCAGGCTAACCTAGAAGTACTGGCTCTCAAGGATAGCCGCCGGAGCACACCGTAGTACAGTAGAAAATCTGTCGCACCTAAGTGCGACAGATTTTCTACTTGAGGGTGGTAGCTAGCCAGGCGGGCATTCGCAAAATGCCCTACCACCATGCTATAACGATTGCTATCCTAAGACAACAACCGGGACCGACGGCTTAACGTGCCCTCCGAAGCACGGAAACGCTCAGTAGTAATGTCACTAGCGGTCACCCATCCAACTCATGACCGCGCGCGACGTTGCTTAACTTTGCTGATCGGTTGAGAACAGCTAAGTAAACTTCGCTACGAGCGCTTCACAAAAAATTATATGTCATTTACGTGAAATTGTTCCAAATACAGGGTTATTGGTAAAATGCTAACAACCTCTTAGGGTTGACGTCTGCTAGTCCTAAGAAACATTTAGAGATATTTTTATTTAATTTTTTTATATGTTTATGTCTGAATAAGCACGAGGACCACCTGATGTCAAAAGTCTCTTGTGCCTGTAATGTATTATTTCATATTTTTATTACTTTGCTCGATGTAAATGTTCAAAATTCTATTCAAAGGGACCACGGTGCGGTCCGGTGTTGCCGCGGCGGGAGCTCTAGGCTCGGAGTAGGCAATAATACAAAAAAAAAAAAACATATAATGTTTCATAGGACTAGCAGAAGTCAACCCTAAGAGGTTGTTAGCATTTTACCAATAACCTTGTATATTTACCTACGGGCAAAATAAAATCCTTCTTTTTCGAGTGCAGACATGAAATAGTTTTACAGATACCTCCTAGTTAGCAGCAGTAGGTTTGTTAAGGTAAGACGGAGCAGTAACCAGTGCAGTTTGTCTTGTTGCAGAAGGAGGCGAGTGGGTTGGCTCCCCGACGCCGGCGCTGCGCCGCGTGCTGCGCCTCATCCGCGCCGCGTGGGCCGAGCCCGCCTCCCTCTGGGACCGCTGGTCAGTACGCTACCTCTCACTGCCTTACTCGCCCAGGTTACAGCTGCCTACGAACACACCACCTTACACTCCTGCGTAGCGGCCGGGCTATTTCTAAGTCTGTAACGTATTCCTTTACAATCAAGATATATAACTAGACATTTACCTATTCTCAACCGACAGTTCATATCCTGATCCTGTAGGCAGGATTATGTGGTTAGCGCTTATTTGTTTCTTGTGCACTAGCTACGCTATGGCCAGGCCACGGATGCCGTGCTCTCAAATAGACACTTATTCTATTTGTGGAATTGCATTAGACGGACGGATGGCACATTCCGTGCCATATACGGATATGTTTAGCCACTCGACTCTATTCGACTCGAGTGGCCGCGCATGTGCTGCGTATTTAGTTTCGCAACGTTGCGCCACGAACAGTTCGTTCAGGATCGAAGAGCTTCCTGCGATCTAGGTTGATCTGTTGGAGCAGTTGGCCACCTGTGGGCAGTTCGTCGTCGAAACTGAATAAATGACGATTTATTTATTCAGTTTTGCAGAAATACTGCTGACATTTTATTATTAATTTGTCAATTGGTTAATCTTAATTATTTTATTACTCAGCTTCCTATCTAAAACTCACATAATTAGGTGTCTGAACATAAAATATTTCAGGTTTCATAGACATCCGATCCGATCCGTTAACTTGGTGTCAGCCCTCTTTAGCAATACACTTTGCGAATATCGACACACGTCAATCCGAACCACTAAAACGAAGATAAACTTTTCTATTGAAATATGTGGCGCTCTTATCTATGTCAAGTCCACGCGAACAACTGCGTGTGTCACTCGCAGCAGTATTTCGAGGAATTGTCTCAAATGATCTGCACAAACAAGTCGTCGACGCGACGGCTCGTTGCTCGGTCACGGAGACGGAGCGTGGGGGTTCGTGTCCGGTACTGAGACGAGGAGCCTGTCCCGTTGACACAACAACGTCCTCGTTGTACAACTACACATGATGCGATGTGGTGAACAGATAACACAGACGCCAATCCAAGCACGCAGACAAACAGAACTGCTCTTTATACTCCCGGAAGCCAACACCGATGCCTATCGTGTTACAATCTGCTACGCTTTCCACTTGGACCACAGAATAAATCTTGAACAGATCTTGACTCTTTAGCACATCGAAGTTATCAATCACTGTTATCAGACAGAATATACCTGAACCAATGAACCCACTGCGACTGTTGTATAATACAACTAAGGTCAAAGAATTGAATAAATCCTTATATTTTGGTGTATTCCGTTCCGATCCCACGAAGAGATGGTATCAGTTTTATATTTGCGTCACAACTTTGTAAACTTTATAAAATTAACGTAATTAAATCCAGACTTAGAAAGTAAGTGCCCGAGGCAGTGCAAATAGTGCAATATAATCAGCATATGTCGGTTATCGCGCAAAATCATTAACCTCTTTGTTTTTTTTTTTTGCGCAGTTGGATAAAAACTATCCCATGTCCTTCCCCGGGTCTCAAACTATTTCCATACCAAATTTCATCCAAATCGGTTGCAGTAGTTATTAAGTTTATTCGTAGCATACAAAATTACAAATATATCCTCCTTATAATATAAGTGTAGATGTATATGAACGCCAGTTATACTTAGTAATTAGAGTTGAGTAAGTGGACTAAAGTCAATATTATATAATTTGTGAAGCAATATATCGTAGTCTACTACGTCATATGTAATAATAATAAATATTTTAAACTAGTTTAAGAAAACATAAATTAATTATTTAAAAAACACTTAAAAAATCTTTATTAAAATTATATACATCTAGTGACAATTCCGCCTAATTTCCTGTTAAGCCGACGTGACGTCACAAACGGACTCTACGAGCACACGATCGAGACCGATCGTGTGCTCGTAGAGTCAAGACCTCCTGAGGATGCTTCGTTTAGAAGCGAAACGCGTCGAATTTTTTTTATTTTTTTTATTGCCTGATAGTTTAGCCTTTGACCACTAGGAATCTCACCTGATGGTAAGTGACGATGTGGTCGAAGATGTTGTTCAGGCTAACCTAGAAGTACTGGCTCTCAAGGACAGCTGCCGGAACACACCGTTAGGTGCTTGGCGACAGATTTTCTACTTGAGGGTGGTAGCTAGCCAGGCGGGCATTCGCAAAATGCCCTACCACCATGCTATAACGACTGCCACCCTAAGACAACAACCGGGACCGACGGCTTAACGTGCCCTCCGAAGCACGGAAACGCTCAGTAGTAATGTCACTAGCGGTCACCCATCCAACTCATGACCGCGCGCGACGTTGCTTAACTTTGCTGATCGGTTGAGAACAGCTAAGTAAACTTCGCTACGAGCGCTTCAAATATACTCAATAAAATATACTTCAATAAGAATACTCTGCCGGTTTGGCTGCGTGGCGTTTGTGACGTCAAATCGGCTTAACAGGAAATTAAGCGGAATTGTCACTAGATATATATAATTTTTATAAAGATTTTTAAGTGTTTTATTAAATAATTTAATTCATGTTTTATTGAAATACTTTTAAAATATTTGTTATTATTAAATATGGATTTCCGCAAAGTAACGCCTGAATCTATTCATTATTTTACGTCATATGCTTTCCGGAAATCAAAATACAAAACATCAATACTTGTGACTGACGGTCCATACAAGCAGAAACATAATCATCCAAGCTCGAGAGGTTCGTATTTACTGATCTCCCTGATCTAAATCCGTTCTCTACATCACTTAAGTGACGTTGAACCTGCCTATACATTTCACGGTGAAAGATATATACAAAAACTTTTGCAGGAGATGATAAGATCGAAATAGGGTGAAAATCCTCTACTGATAGTTTATTTCCGGTTTTAGCAATTGGAATAACCCTAGTTAATTTCCAATGGGGAGGATATTCACCATTACGTAGATACAAATTAAAAATATGGGAAAGAGGAAGCGTTATAAATCTCTTACAAGATATCAAAATAGAGGCAGGTAGATTATCCGGAGCTGATGAAGTCTTGCTTTCAGCTGTTTTATAACTACATCAACATCTTTTGGTTGTAAATAGGGAATGTTGACGTAGTCTCCTCCTCCTATATGATATGTAGTTGGTTAGTAGTTATTCACTACAATATGTCCGTATATTCCGAAAAGGGTAAGTAGAGGTGTATATACATTCAGCGGATATTACTAGTTAGTATAAATATCTATATGTCGGAGGAAGCTACAAGTCGGGTTGATTGTTGTTTGCATGTAAAACGCACAATATTCTATGTTTACATTTTTAATAACTTTTAAAATTCATAAATTAATTTAATTTGTTTAGTTCCTTTTTTCTATAGCTTAAAACCTTACAAATGTAAAAAGAGTTAGGAATATTGTAATTTACGTAACGACCAATCAGAGCAGAGCACGTGTCTCGAGTGGGGTCGAGGCGCCATCTTTACTTTAGGAAGGCTGACAGTTTTTGCGACACATTGGAGAGAAAGCGACTGATCGAGTTGGATCGTTGAAAGTATATTCGTTGGTTAAAGTAAGATCGGTGCCCTGAACCCGCTGCTCGGTCTTAACTGTGATTTTCCTTTCGATATTAATGTGGAGTGACAAAATATTATTTAATCTAAATTAAAATATTGTGAAATTGTGATCATTGTGTTTTGTGCCCGCATTTTACCCTGATGACGCCCACTAAGCTCGCGACCACTAATGACGATGTCGACGAAAATAATGCTTCTCCGACATCAGAAGTGGGATCGATGCAGGTACAAAACGTTAGCGAACAGACAACAGCAAATGGCGGATGGCACGCGTTATTCGAAGCGCAACAAACCAGCATGAGGCTTCTCGTGGAGGCGCTAACTAACCAACCGAATATTGAGGATAAGGGTATCACGCTGCCTAAATTTCAACCGGAAGATGCAGACACTGACACCCGGGCTTGGCTGACAACGGCGGACATCTGCTTATCGGATCGTGCTATACAGGGAAGTAAATTAATTCTCATACTTAGTAAGGCCATGAGAGGTTCGGCCGCAACGTGGTTTTCCCAGATAGCTTTTCCTAATATGAAGTAGACTTTAAGGAAATTTTTCTTTCTCGTTTCGATACTTTAGAAACATGTGCAGCAACAATGTTAAAAGTGCTTACTGGTAAACCGCAAGAAGGTGAATGTCTTGCTGCATATGCAAGCCGTTTATTTACATTACTCATGTCACGATGGAATAATGTAGACAAGGAAGAAATGGTAGTATCCCTAATACTTGCACACATGGGGCGGATCGAGCCAAGGTTACAACGCAATATTTTTTCCGAAGAAATAACTACCCGCTGTAAAATGCAACGTGAACTAATGGCTTTTTCTTATCGCAAGCGAAGTTACGACGAGATAACAAAGACCGCTGCAAGCACTACACAAGATAATAAGCGTCCTGGGTTAAGTTCCGTTTCAACAAAATGTTACTCTTGTGGAAAACTTGGTCATAAATCTTTTGAATGTTTCAGTCGATCGTATGACAAGCAGCAAACAACTCCGACCTCTGAGCGCCCCAACACGGCCGTTGCTACGCGGGCCCCTGTGACTTGCTACAAGTGTGGTGTTAAGGGTCATGTGGCATCGCGGTGCTCAAAAACATGGCCAGTTGCAAGCAGCAGCGCACAGCCCGCCGCCGCACCCAGCGTTGTGAAGCGAGTGGACGTGTGTGGAATTAAACCTGTCACCGGGATAATTACGCAATTTGGTGAGCAGTTCTCATTTTGTTTTGATTCCGGTGCTGATGGTTCCTTAATTAAAGAGAGCGTCTCTCGTTAGCTTGAAGGTACATTGCAGCGTGCAATTGTTACTCTGACTGGTGTAGGAAAATCAGCTGTATTATGCGACTCACAATTGTGAACCACACCCGGAATCCAGACAGACATACGAAAACCTTTTTCCCGTAGTTAAAAACGGAGACCATGCGATCGCATATTTCGCTCTCTCTGTAAATAAATTGACTGAAGTATACCAAATCGAATTTTTGAGTTCTGCTATAGAAGTATTTGAAATTATTATTTTTTACTTTATTTTGTATGGTATTTAATTTTATGATGTTAGAAAGAATTTATTTTATACGGTGTTTACATAATTACCCGATGTTTGAACATGTTTACATTTTAGCATATTTATAAAGAATGTTTCCAAATATCTTAAAAGAACTTGCTTCTGGATATTGTATTTTTCTGTATTCGTACCCGTACCCTATATATGTATGGGTATACTATAAGTATCTATGGTCTAAAACCGTCACAGCCTCGCGCTCCACACAGCTTGCTCAGAGATCGACTTGGATTAAGCAGTAAGGCCTAGTCTGCGTTGATTGGAATCTCGACCCTTAAGGCATTAGGTACAAAATCTGTTGCAATATTAGTAAAATATGTTATCTGCGCCGTACAAGGCCAATGTTCTGTATTATAATGTGTGTACCTTTGTAGTTTAGTACACGATAAGACTAAAGCTAAGTATGTTTTTAAAAAAAAAAATATCTAAGGTCGCTCTTAGTGGTCATGACCTACAAATTTTATTTCACATTATACCTGACAATTACCTGAATAACGATATTCTGATTGGACGCGATTTGTTGGCCTTAGGGTTGTCAGTACACATATCGAGTGATAAACTTACTATAGTCGAAAACCCGTCTATAGTTAATATTTGCAACGTATAGGTAACGCGGTGGCTGACTTTATACCGACATACCTGATGACCTTAAACCACAACTAATAGAACTTCTTAGCTCCTTTAAGAACTCATTTGTTGAAGGCACGCCTACTAGTAAAGACAGGTATCATCTCAAGAGTTTGAATTGTAATCGTGGATACAAGTATGCGAGAGACCGCTTACGTCCACTCCCCCAATAATACGTCCCAACTAAGCTGGATCCGTGTCTCTCAGATGACAATGATGGTAAGATCTTCATACTAATTTCTTTTGCTTGAAATGATTAGTTAATAGATTGTGTATGTGTGTGAGTGTGGTGAATAAAGTTCTAAAATAAATCCTAGCAGCGTGGTGGTTGTTAAGGATTAGTTAAGCTTTATGAGAAGCGAGGTGGCTTCTGACGGGCGAGGTGGCCACTGAGAGGCGAGTTGGCTACTGAGAGGCGAGTTGGCCACTGAGAGGCGAGTTGGCCACTGAGAGGCGAGTTGGCCACTGAGAGGCGAGTTGGCCATTGAAAAGTAAGATAAATAGAATAAGAGGCGAGGTGGCCATTTAGATATTGTTAATAATCCAAAATGTGTAACGCGATAAACGGCCAGGTGGCAGTTTCAATACTACTGACTTAATTTAGTATGTAGCGTGGAGCCTATGAGAATTCAGTTTGGCTTATTACTATAGGGCACCTATTTTATGAAAATATCTTCAATGAAGTTGTTGCGCAGAAGATGCAATGTAATAATGTACACGATCTCCTTGGTCAGGAGTGGCCGAACTAAAACATCTCTTTCTATTCTGCAGATAACGATGATAAGCGGCCTTCATTATCACACGAGGGCGTGTAATACGTCAGGACGGCCGTGTCGGAGGAAGCTACAAGTCGGGTTGATTGTTGTTTGCATGTAAAACGCACAATATTCTATGTTTACATTTTTAATAACTTTTAAAATTCATAAATTAATTTAATTTGTTTAGTTCCTTTTTTCTATAGCTTAAAACCTTACAAATGTAAAAAGAGTTAGGAATATTGTAATTTACGTAACGACCAATCAGAGCAGAGCACGTGTCTCGAGTGGGGTCGAGGCGCCATCTTTACTTTAGGAAGGCTGACAGTTTTTGCGACACATTGGAGAGAAAGCGACTGATCGAGTTGGATCGTTGAAAGTATATTCGTTGGTTAAAGTAAGATCGGTGCCCTGAACCCGCTGCTCGGTCTTAACTGTGATTTTCCTTTCGATATTAATGTGGAGTGACAAAATATTATTTAATCTAAATTAAAATATTGTGAAATTGTGATCATTGTGTTTTGTGCCCGCATTTTACCCTGATGACGCCCACTAAGCTCGCGACCACTAATGACGATGTCGACGAAAATAATGCTTCTCCGACATATATTACAATACTTTTATTTATTTTTATTTATTGCTGAATGCCCTTCCACCATGCGGTGAAGTTCAAGTCCGCGGCGAGATTCGAACCATGGACCTGCTGCGCGGCATTCTAGAGCCAATGCCACTGAGCCATAACTGCTTCGAAACTAAATAAATACATAGGAAAGGGCAGATCGATATCAAGTAGATTATTGTGTTGCCTGATAGCGACGTCCAAGATATCGCTGCTAAGTGCACTAATGTACCGGTCCGGATAATTAGTGTGCGTAGTTGTGTGGTGACGATGATGGCTCACTCACTGTTATCTGATACAATTAGGTACCTACATTAATTATTGTTGTTAACGTCGACCAACTATGTACCTTTTGTATTCTTGATATTACATACATACTTAACTTATTCATTTGTTCTTTATTTGCCTATTTTCATTTTTCCACGCTTCTCGCTCATTCCAAAACTGCGTTGCCACAACAGTCTGGAAATATTTTTGACATCATCAAAGACGCGCTTATCCCGAACAATTATTAGAAATAATAAATATGTAATATTAAAAGCATCAGTTTTGTTTACTAAACATCACTAGACGATGAAAAAAAACTTTATAATTCGCAGTCCCCTTTTTGCAAGACAGGAGAAGTTACGCCAACTGTGTACATTTTCCCCTCTGTCTGTTTTTCTAGGTATATTTTTTGCAATTAGAACAAAATATTTTTTTACTTAATCAGTTAACGGATTGAGCTGCGGCTAGGCTAATTCAGTTCCTGTACTTCCACAGCATTTTGCTGCAGAATATATAAGGATCCTAGCCGCACCAACACAACCAATGAAACGATCAAAACGAATTTCCCGATCACATAAATTCAAGAAATTCAGCGGGTAAGTGGCCATCCAGATCGTGTGATTTAACACCACTGGATTATTTTTTGTGGGGCTATGTTAAGGATCGTAACCAATCGAATCGATTGCAGCCTTAAAACTCAAAATCCGTCAAGTGATTAACGAAACAGACCCGCCATTTTGCCAAAAAGTTATTAAAAACTTTGATGAGATAATCGACATCTGTCAGCGTGCTCGTGGTGGACATTTGCCAGATATCATTTTTCATTCATTATTGCCAAACTTTTTTTTCGTAATACAATAAAAATTTGAATCATCTGCATCTAAATTCTTTGTTATATTTTGTTATAGAAAACAAAGTTCTTGTTGAAAAACCCTTGATAAGTAGGACTGTGGTGTGTATAGGTGATCATAAAATAAATGGATTTGATAAAGGAGATAAGCTGAAACTTAATTATTTAAATACTTGGTGTCAAATAAAATATACACTAATGTAAAGGAATTAATATAATTTGGAACATAAGTCAAGGTACACTTTAGGTGGACAAATGTTCAGGAAAAGTAACATAAATATTGGAGAAACTAGATAGTGAAATAACGAATCTAGATCGAGAGTAAATTATTAGGAAAAGTTTTTTTGTAACTTCATTTGGCGCGTCAACGAAAAGTTTTTATTGTAGTCATTTAATCACAATAGCAATGTGTAAAATAGCATTTTGGTAGTTTTTGGTAAATTTAGATAATTTTTATAGATATTGAACACCAACTAATAAAAATAATTAATTATAGTGTCTAATGCCGTAGGTATAGGTACGTATAGCATTAGAAACTCTATTCTATTATTTTTCAAGGAGATAGGAGATACTAAATTGTTTTTGTAACTTGACATGTGTTGGCATTCTTGTCTAGTTTTATTCATTTATTAAGTAGAGCTCGTTTTGGAGTAAAACATATTATAATAAATATATTTTACTATATAACATTACATAACTATTAAACTTGAGACATGCGGTACCAATAACAGTTAGATAATTTTTATTACGGGATCTATTGGAAAAACTAAATTAATTTGCAATCTGGTATTTTGGTATATTGTATACCAACTATATTCCCCGCGGGCTGGCGCGCCAGAATGTCATTGAGTAAAACGTTTAGTTTATAGGGAGGGAACTCTTTTACTTCAAACCATTTATTACTATTTATTAGACAAACCGCCACACTACACCTATGCTGTAAAAATGTAAACTGGCGGTAGGTGCTGATTACGATTCTAAAGAATTAAATATAGTGCCCTTATAAAGGTCTTTGTAATTCGATAGCAATGACTCTAAGGTTTGGTGTAAGTGTACAATGAGATATGTAGCTTTAAAATATAATTTATTTAATTTAATAAAATTATATAACTGTATAATTGAATGACTGCCTATAAAGCTAAAGAAAAAGGTCATGGACTCATGCCTCATTCCTTGCCTAACATACGCATGCCAAACATGGAAATTCACAAATAAAATAAAAAATAAAATAAATACATGCCAGCGAGGAATGGAACGCAGTATGTTAAACATCAAGAAAATACAGAAGATCAAACACACAAAAATCAGATCTAAAACTAAAGCAATAGATGCTTGCAGTCATAGTCAAAGGCTAAAGTGGAAGTGGGCCGGTCACATAGCTCGGCTGGAAGATCTTAGATGGACAAAAACAGTTACGCTATGGAAAGGCCCATTAGGCAAGCGCAGTAGAGGAAGACCATTTACTAGATGGGAAGATGATATTAAAAAAATTGCTGGCCCACAGTGGCACAGTGGCAAAAAATAGCCCAAAACCGAGACAAATGGAAAGCTTTGGAGGAGGCCTTCACCTGAGAGGGGTTCCAGGGAAAAAAGAAAACTTGTACCTACATACCTACTAAATATTTATTTCCAACATAATTATCTATATAAATATGCTGTATTTAATGTGCTTATTAATAATTGTAAGTAGTAATAGTTAGGTACCTACCAGTGAAATTTTATCTTTTGTTTTGTTTTATTGTAAACTGGAAATAAAAGGCTTTTTTATTTTTATTTTTATTTTTTATTTTATTTATAATTGAATGAAAGTTATCGAACAGTTACCGCTACCAACCACTTAGTTTGATACTGCTCGTCTGAGTAATACTTATTTGGGGGTACAAATATGTGACACAGCAGGTGAGTAGGTGCCTACTTACATTACTTACCGGACTGAAAATTATTATCATGTTCACGATTGCGCGCCGCACCCGCCGTGTAGGTAGTACATATGTGTAATGCAAATGTCGGCGCTGGGTACATACACGACACGGTACACAGAACCTGCAATTTATGTATCTCCGATATCTCCGTGATAGTTTCCCGCAAATTCCGATTAACGATGCACCACAGCGACCAGTAGCGCAGAAAATGTATGTCGACATCTCACTGTGAGATACATTACGCGCTCCGAACTGGCGTTCAGAATGAATTTGAGGCAAGAGCTGCGATGTACCCGTTGACGAGTGCTTTGTACTATGTGGCGATGCCTGAAATACATTAGCGTTGAAGCCCTCAAGCCCTCACCGGAGCCCTCACCCGAGCCCCGGTGCCGGTGCCGCGTGGCGTGGGACAGTGGTGCAGTCGGGCGCGCGCTGCCACGCTCGCCTCACGCCCTCGCCGGCGGCGCTGCGACTGTCTCCACATAAATACGATAAACATACGAACGATATATTCAGTGGCAGTTACCAAAGTGTAGCACCGGACGTTATCTCAAATGCAGAATGGATTTCTATCCGCATTGTTTGCTTCCCGGCACCGAAACGTGATCAAAGCACAGGTGAGTCATATTATTTATTCAGGTCCTAAACAAACCATTTCTATCAAAATATTAGGAAAGAAAATATTTTCGGCTTTCTAAGTTTAATTATTACTACTATAGCAATCACATTGCAGTAATTATAATAATTAGATACAACATGAATAGGAAAAACCCCTTTTGCAATGTATCTCTGATTCTGCCAAATTCTGGTTATCTTGTACTTAAAGCACTCTCGCGTAGTTTTGAAAAAAAAAAAACAAGATAACATAAACTAGTAGGTAAGCGGCACTGCCTACGTATAACATAACTATTACGTCTAGTTTTAAATCTAACAAAGAGTAAATTATTTTAATTAAGAGTTGGTATCTTAGGTACTATAAGAGTAGTCAAACATAACAAGAGACACTTTTGGAGGACCTCCATTGACTATCATTTGAAGGCCATGTTTACTATTACTTGAAGAAAAGTTGCTTTTCTTTGTTTGTGTTAACTAATCAGCTAAATCCATTATTGACGGGTAATATTAGAACCAGTCAAATGTAAGTCGAGTTCCGCTCTAATAGGGTTCCACATCATAACAATTCGTTAAACTAAAAAGGGTTAACTGCATTGATCACAGCTAAAAAACAATTAAAATGTTGTTTTTTAGCTTATTTTTAGTTTATCAAAGTTTTCAGTATTTTGTTATTCCTCACTGGTTTGTTTCTAGATCTAGAGACAAGGCTCCCTAACAAAAATGCTCTAGTACTGACAACATTGAGGAGCAGGCCCTAATATATTCTATAGATAACAGATTGTGCTCTACGAAGATAACTAAGCTACGATTAGAATACGAAAGTTTTATTTTATATTCGACGACTTTTTATGAACCCTTCACGAAATTGCTATTGGACTCCAAGGATGGAACTCTCTAAAAAATTCATACCTACCTAATATACCGAAGGCAAAAATACTAGAAGGTGGGCAGCAGCGCCTTCTGAAGAACTGCGATCCCCAAGACGCCTGCCAAGCCTGATAGGGACTATGGCGAACTCGTTCATAATGGAGGAGACATTTGTTCGACAGTGGACGTCTACCAGCTGTTGTTGTTATTGTAAGGTTCGTAAAGGGAAACCCAGAACTTTCATACAAAAAGATTTTATAAATACATACCTATTACATTTTCGTTTCAACCTAATTTGTAAAGAGTTTTATTTAAATACCAATATTTTCTTAATTGCTCTCCGATTTTGTGATGAAGATGCAACAATATCTCCTCGTGTTGAAGTAACAATAACTTCTCTTCAGAAACCCTACAGTTTTAGCAAATAGGTCGAATTATTTAACTTATATTTACGAATAATGTACCCCGAATATTCTACTAATTAGTTCTAAATACAAGCTTTAACAACAAGATTACAAGCACTATTGCGCGATAAGAGAAAATTACAATTACATTTCCATTTCTCACCTCGACTGGAAATCGAATCCACGTCCCCCGATTTTACGCACTGGGTGCATTAATCACTGCGCTAACGAGGATTTCTTGACTGATACGAATCAGTGAATAAAAAAATTGTAATTTAAGCTTACTAATTAGTTATCTTCCTAAGTGTATATTGCGTAGGTAATAAAAATGTTGGTAATCATAGGTAGAGTTCATCGAAGTGTTTATTAAGTAACATAAGTCATACGTTTCGGTAATAAAATAATTCTGGCGAAATTAAAAAAATAGTAGTATATTACAACGAATTATTGTTATTTTAATTTGATGAAAGAAATGTCACTTAGGTACTTTGTAGTTTTGATACCTACTTTTCAAATCTGCGACTTTTACCTAACTAGTAGTAACTAGTGCTAAATATTATCACAAAATAATATTTAGCACTAGTTACTTAAAATCTTGTTGTCTGTTTAGTAGAGTGAGGGATGCCCTGCCTTGGAGTCTAGAGATCCTGTCGAAACTTAGTAGTATAGTATACCTCGGCATACCCCTTGCGAAAATATACAGTAGTGACAACCGATTATGTTAATGTTAAAATCTCTTGTAGCGAATTCTTTCTCGTAATGAAGTTTGGAAGCCAGTGATTCTAGGTTAGCCTGAAGATCATCATCGACCACGTCATCTACAGATCTAGATATCATCACATCACTTAGGAGCATTAGATGATATAGAGCTCAAAAGCTATCCTATCATCTTTAAAAAAACTCGTTGCTGAAGAGTAGGACGGATCAAATATAAATAACTTAAATTGGGCAATTTAAGTTATTTAATTTAACTCTGTACTTTGATGACTTGACCTACTAAATTTGTTTATTCTATCAGACAAATCATTATGCACAGGTGACGTACACAATTAGTTTACTCTACAATTCGTACAAAACTGAATCTCTATTAATGCTATCTCGGAACAGCGGAAGATCGTGTTGGTTTAAGATTATATAATACTTTCCTGTGATATTTTGAAAATATAATCGTTTCATAAATTAAATTCCAATGCACAATTTTTTTTTTAATACAGGTTTGATTTATTAACTTTATTTTGAGTTCGAAAAGTATCACTTGCGTAAGGTATTCACAAATAATAAACAACCTACAACCTATACAAGAAGTCAACCCTAAGAGGTTGTTAGCATTTTTCCTATAACCCTGTATATGAAGTATAATGTTGAACCCAATTTAGATATGAAGAAGGGTGCGGTACGCGGGTTGTTATTGCGGAAAGCTCTCCTAAAGTAGTTGTGTTATTTCCGTCTGCGTGTCTCCGAGTGTTCGTTTTTGTGGAGCGCGGTCTCCTCCGAGTCGAGTCGTCACATCGACAAGAGGCGAACCAAACAAGAACATTCAATATATATTACATTCTGGTGCGGTCACCCGCCTCCCGCGTCACGTGTGCCATTCTGTACTCTAGGTACCTCCTGCACAACAATACGTGAACGTATCCTCGACTGCTCCCTCACCACCACCACCACCGCGGCTCCGTCGCCGACTGGTAGGAAGCGCACCGAATACAAGTTGATCATCTTAGCTATATAGATAGGAAGACGAAAAGCACAAGTAACTTATAAAATAAATAGCACTCAAATCGAGTATCTTGTTGTTTTAATATTTTTATGTTTGCAATACCGCTTGCTCTGCGGATTACCTTACAAAATTACAAATATACGAGAGGACATTTTTTTTTCATGTAGTTGCATAGTTCTTGATCCTACTTTGAGATTATTTAAACGACAAAAATGTCTAGACAATTCCGTCTCTGCCCAGTTATCATCTTTGACCTACTTAATTCAAACAAATACCGTAACAGTTTTATGATATAATTTGTAATACATTCATAAAAGACATTTTAAAATAATGGCCTCTAGTTTCTTGCCCGAGGCTGTGTTCATATTTTCTGTATATCGATTATAATTGAAGACTTAGATTTAGTGTTATTCATAGCAGAGTTGGGCTAAACATAACAATATACCTTGTTGCCTAGATAAGAGTATGTACTGTACCAGCCGGATAGTCCACTGCTGAACACAGCCTCCCCACGCTTGGCAGGCGGCTTGGGAATCGCAGTGAGATATCAGCTCATCAGAAAGTGCTGCTGCCCATCTTCGTGTGTGTTACCTTTACCTGCTCTAACGACACCCACGGGTAGAGATGGAGGGGAGGGGGGTGACATTCTAGCCCGGCACCCCACGTGGCAGATAAGAGTAGTAGGTACTTAATAGCAAATAAGTAAATTTTGTTCATATTCCGCATTAAGGTTGACTGAACTAAACTGCACTCACACCGACTTAGTTATATGATATATCAATAATACCTACAATTCGATTTTAACAGGTGTGTCACACACTATAATATTTCTGAAGCATATTATTTGTTAGTATTAACGGAAACTAAAAATAATATGAACGCCACGTGGGCCGGGCCGCATTACTGAAATGTCGGAATTCAAACGTGTATATGCGACGCAGCCGGCATGGGACCGCGCATTACAACTCTCTGCTTCATTAAAATACTGACAAAAACACAAGATGAAAGTTAACAAATGTTACCTCAAATAAAATAAACTAAGCCAAGGCAATCCATTTTAATTGACTAAGTTTTCTTGGGCGGCAATTGAAAGCCCCGAAGCTCCCATAAAGCCTGTTGACCTTGTTCTAAAGAAAATAGTCTGGAGAAGGCATTCTCCAAGACTTGTAACAAAGTTCAAGGGTCGACCGTAAACTAGGCGGCATTGTTGTCGGCGAACTACGAGCTCTGAGCTCGCCACAAATATATGTAGGTTAGACCTATTTCTTTTTAGATGGGGATTTCTGGAATCTCGCAGAGTAGGCATAGAAGGTATCAAGCGCACCCCCCCGCCCCCTCCGCCGTGAATATGTTTAGCCGCAGCTATTTCGGATAGTTCCTTGTATAAAGCAAGGGGAGGTTATTTCCATAATAAAGTTTCTGAGCTCCATGACTGTATTTACTGTAGGTCCTATAGGTAGGTACCTATATATATTTTATTTTTTACTGTTTTTTTATTTCTAATGATCTTAGATAGATTTTAACTTACTTATTTCTAAATTTAAACGGTGTATATTTACGTAGAAATGAATACGAATAAAATACGTTTTCCGTAAAAGCGTATTTTTTATGTTGTGAAGTGACAAGATGCACGAGTTGCCCCGACGATCATGCGTCACGACTCTCTATTACAGTTGCACTGTCATCGTCCTCTTTCTGCCTGACACTGCACTGCACTCGTCACTCCGAGACTTTAGTCCTTATGTCTTATTTGTGCAGTAATTTCTCTTGATACAGTGTCCTTCACGTGTAGACACATAGCAGTGCCTGCACCGTTCCGCTTCGACGCAGAACATCTAGTTCACACCAACACGTACCTATTGCGAGCCCAAACATTTGGTAGTTTTACAATAAAATGAATGTGGTATATTGCAAATACCAACTATTTGCCAGTTTCCCGTTCAATTGTATGTTTTCAACTTATTTGTTTGTATAGGAATTCTTATTTTCTTTAATAATAAAAAATTATATATAATTCAATGGAAAACTGGCATAATATTGTGGCTCAAGAACATGCATGCAAAATTACTTATATTACAAAATTATTTAAAAAAAATATAACGGCATGTTGTTTGTATGGAAAGTGCATACTTACACTATTCTATTTCCACTATTTGATCCATAAATACAAAATGCAACGTATAATCTCTATTCTAAAGACTTATGTTCTTATTTATGTGGTTTATCGTCCCAGTGCGTGACTTCCAAGAATTGACAGACCAGGAAAACTGAAGCTGCGTTTGGATAGTTTTATTTTATATTTATAGCTTTCGTCAGTTATGTTGTATGCTCTCGTGATCATGTAGCGTCGCATTTGGTGTGACATCGCGTCGCCGCGCGGCGGGCGGGCGGGCGGCGGGCGGCGGGCGGGCGCACTCGCCTCCTCGCGGGTCTACACTTGCGGCATTCTTGTGGTGACGTGTCGATGTCTGTTGCCCAAAGTTTATTTGATCATTTAAATTAATAAAATCTTTTGTATAGAGCAGTGCTCACAATTTTATAATTTGAAACGCCTGGTTACATGACAATACGAATACTCCGTGTTTTTTTTATGCCTGATAGGTTAGCCTTTGACCACTATCTCACCTGAGGGTAAGTGATGATGTGGTCGAAGATGTTGTTCAGGCTAACCTAGAAGTACTGGCTCTCAAGGACAGCTGCCGGAACACACCACTAGGTGTTTGGCGACAGATATTCTACTTGATGGTGGTAGCTAGCCAGGCGGGCATTCGCAAAATGCCCTACCACCATGCTATAACGAGTATACACACTACAGGAATATACACACATTCTCACAGTTAGAGTACATGTACAGATGTACTTACCTCGGTCTAAAGTTGAACTCCCCGTGAGTCGGTGCGGAGACGGCGCCGAGTCCGCGCAGGGCAGGGAGACCGTGTGCTGTCGGATAACTATATTTACTTAGTGTAGTTAGTTATTCACAAAGATGATTCATTTGGTTCTTCTCACAATGACTCAATAGAAGAGCCCTCAGTTTCCTTTGTGGATGATTCATTCCCATTAGCAGCAGCCAGTTCAACAAATCTAGATTGATTTCTTATTCTTATAATATACTCTTTTATCAGTTTATTATCTAATCGTAGAACTAAAGGAATTTAAAAAATACTAAGAGCACGGGATATGACGTTATATGCACTAGAGTGATTAAACAGACAGCAATCACTATAGCCCCTATCCTTTGTCATATAATACATTTATGCATTAACTGTGGGGTCTATCCAGAAAAATTAAAAGTAACCATTATAAAGCCACTTTTTAAAAAACAAGACAAAACTGACATCAATAACTATAGACCTATTGCCATAGTTCCAGTATTCTCTAAAATTTTTGAAAAGGTTATTTATAACAATTTATACTCTTATCTCGAAAAATTTAATGTTCTCATAGACGAGCAAGTAGGCTTTCGTAAAAACAAGTCTATTAATTTAGCGATTTATAATTTCTTGAAAATAGTTATGACGAACTGTGAAAAGAACTTACCTGTACGTGTTATGTATATGGATCTCACAAAAGCGTTCGATTACGTTAGTCATAATTTGCTCCTAGAAAAACTAGAAAAATATGGCGTACGATGCTATCTTCTATATATTATAAAATCATATCTCCAAAATAGGTATCAATTGACGCAAATTAATGAATTTTGCAAAAAATCAAAAACGGAAAAGACATACTCTTCCGATGCTAAGCTGGTTCGATTTGGTGTTCCCCAAGGCAGCGTTCTTGGGCCTCTGCTTTTTTTGGTGTGTATAAATGATATGCCTAAAGCTGTAGATCATCCCATGGTCCTATTTGCTGATGATAGCACAATTGTATTTGATTTGATAAAGAGAATAGTCTTGACCTTGAAATCAATATGACTCTAAATAATGTAGTAAGCTGGTTGACATGTAATAATCTAATAATTAATTTAAAAAAAAACAAAATGACATTTAAACAAAATAGTAATATTAATATGAAATCAAAAATAAATTATTTAAATTCGAATATTGACGACATTTCTGTCACAAAGTTTTTAGGGTTAAATATAGATTCTTATTTAAAATGGATAACACATGCAGACGCCGTTTGTGCAAAACTGAATGGTTATTCATATGCTTTGTTTATGTTGTCGAAAATTGTAAATATTGAAGCCGTGCTCACATCTTATCATGCTTACGTAACATCAACCCTCCGCTACGGTATAATATTTTGAAGATTTAACGCTTACAAGAGGTAGCAATAAATTATATTTTCAAATATATCGAAAACCGACACACACAGATATTGCTATCCCCTTCTCTTCTTGTCATCCCATTCAACACAAGTTAGCAGCTTTTCGAAGTTATGTCCATAGACTGTTATCGGTTCCTCTTAATCAAGAAAATTATAATAAGGATTACTTTATAATAATAAGGAACTTAATATAATATACCAAATTGATATTTCCAACGGCTACAATAAACAATTAGTTGATCGATTAATTCATAATAAACAACGTAATAGAGCTATGTCACTCCTATATTCTTGCCCTACTGATAGAAATATCAAATACGTAGGTAGCATTACTTATATGGGTCCAATCTCTCAAAAAATTTCCAATATATTTAAGAAAAATAACGTCCATGTAGCTTTTCGAACAAACCAAAATTTACGCCATTTATGTAACGGAAAAGATCGTTTAGAAAACAATAAAAAATCCGGTGTTTACAAACTTACTTGTGACGAATGTAACAGTGTTTATATTGGTCAAACCGGCCGTAATTTTGATATTAGATATAAAGAACACAAATCCGCGTATAGGAACGACCATCCCGAACAGTCTCACTTTGCAAAACATTTAATTGAAAGCAGTCATCAACTCCTTGATAGTAATACCTTTAAGATTTTACATTGTCGTGATAAGGGATTTCGATTGTGTGTATTGGAACAGTTAGAAATATTAAAACATAGTACAGGCGTTGCACTGTTGAATGAACAGACGCAATTGGTTTCATCACCACTGTTGCGTATTTTTAGTGATAATTTGCCACTACAAAATAGTTAAATATGTATTTGTTTAGGAAGTAATTTTGTTATATTTTTTACGATATTTTTCATATTCTAAAACACATTACATAATATAAACAATTCAAAATTATTTTTTGTTATCAATTTATGACCATTATGATGTCATTGTCACTTTAAATACGTATTACTCACCAATTGTTAGCTACAACAAAGAGCGGTGACTCACGCTCGAGTCTAGACAAAGGCGTGCTAACTCAGCCCGTCTATATAAAGGCGTGCCGAGCCGCCGGCCGCTCATTCTCGATCGTGCGCTCGAAGAGTCAAGACCTCCTGAGGATGCTTCGTGTAGAAGCGAAACGCGTCGAAAATTCTTCTTGCCATTCCCATGTTTATACATGTTTGAAATGGTACTGTTTACAAGAAACAACCTTCAATTATTTAATATGTTTAAAAGTCAACGCCACAAATATAAACTTTATATACCAGATCATACATCTGCCCTATCTGATAAAAGTGTATTTGTAATGGCTCCAAGAATATACAATCATTTACCTACATATTTATTACAATCCGAATACCTAGCATTATTTAAGCGGAAATTATTTGATTTTCTTCTTAATAAATGCTATTATTCCGTAACAGAGTATTTAAATGACCAATATAAATAATTTATTTCGAATGAGTATATATTATTGTTATCTTATTACAGATTAGAAGTGGCAACACTGTAAAGTTTCATGATGGCTGATGCTCGAAATTTGACACTTGATTAATATGACATTTAATTGTACGGAGTGAATGGTTATTGAATATGTTAATTTTATATGACATTAATGTGGGTAGACCTTTGAGATTTGTTAATTTAGTAAATGTTTTTATCAACAAATGGTGATATGAGAAATGTTTTTTTTTTTTTTTTAATTAAGGTCAAAGTATAATATTATTCTTTTAGATAACTTGTATGAGCGCTGGTAGTATATATAAGTAAGTACGTAATCTAGTTTATAAGCAAGGCTTGGACCTTTACTTTTGCATGCCAAACATGGTGGAATGTGAAGATCTGTTTACAGTTAATTAAGAACTTTACTGTATTGTATAAATATTTACTGACATTCTTGCAAATAAATTGAATTTGAATTTAATTAAAGGTCCTCAAGTAGGCCTTGCATCATTAGTACGATAATTTAGTTCGATGATCGGACTATTGTTACGATTTCGTCTCAGTAGTCCGGTGTTACAGACAATCGGGCTACTGAGCGTTTTAGTCCGATGTTAATAATATTTACAGTTCGATGATCGGACTTTTCGTATCAGTAGTCCGATGTTACATTGGACCTGTAATAGGACTGCTGAGCTTTTTAGTTCGATGTTAGCATTAACTACCTGCTACACTTTTACTAGAAAAATAAAAAACACACGCTGGAATACAAGACAAAAAAACACTATTTCTAACAAATCCCCTAGCCCTGTCCCACAGGGCACGAAACATCATTCACTATTACTTACTGTTATTCTAGAATTTCTTCATATGCTAATTTTCCACTACAGTACCTACCTTATATAAATGTAGAAATAACTCTAACCTTTAATGAATTTGTTCGCCTGGTACTTTCATCGATTTCAATTAGATATTTCATTACCTGAATTTTTAAGTTTAACCTCTTACTCATTTTTGTATGCCTGGTAATCGCACCATTCTTTTAAATAGAATGACTAAATGGGGTGACGGTGAATCTGATATCAAAAATTTTCCTACTCTGTATAAGTGTTTTATTATTGTTTCAATTGCTTAGTAACTAATATTTTGTTTTATTCCAGTTTTTTTTATAGCAAACATAAACTAAAAGGCTCAGCAGTCCTATTATACGTAACATCGGACTACTGAGACGAAAAGTCCGATCTGTGAAATATAATTGTTATTAAAATCGGACTAAAAAGCTCAGTAGTCAGATTGTCTGTATCACCGGACTACTGAGACGAAATAGTAACATTAGTCCGATCATTGAACTAAATTATCAGACTACTGAAAACCATGAGTTTATACTTATCTTCGTGAGGGTCCCATACAATCGAATTGTATTCTAGCTTACTCCTAACAAAATCATAGTAAAGAGTGATAATGGTACTCCTTTTTTGGAATTGCCTGGATTGCCTGATGACAAACGCGAGGGATTTATGTGCTTTGGCAGTGATCTCAGCGATATGGTAGTTAAATGTCAGTTCGGTGTCCAGGGTCAATCCTAGGTCACGTAATTGCTCAACGCGCTCAAGAGGAACACCGCCAATGCTGTAGGGGTACGAGTAGTGCTAGTGTATGTTATGGTTTTGCACTTCGATGGTTACGGTCACTTCACGCTACAACACCATCGATGTCCCTCTGCAGTGCTTCCCGCAGTCAGCGGCAGTTCTTATTCCCAAGAATATATAGCTTCTGAGCGGCAGTTTCCGAGCTGCACATACTATAGCCGGTTTGCAATATAGCTAGCAAAAACTTTTTTGTAGTCCATTTGAGCAACGGCGTAGTCCACAATATTTATGTGGTTAGTAGTAGTGGACCTACCAGCTCGAGACCCGTGTTTAGCATCACTCAGTTGCGTTTTGACCTGCCTAACGATATCGCGGTTCAGTATTGAGTCGAAAACTTTACCGAGGGCCGACATAACCGCTACAGGCCTATAGTTTTCGACCTTGGACCTAGAGCCATCCTTGGGTACTGAAGTGACCCTGAAAATCTTCCACTGAGACGGGTACGTTGCGGTGCTAAATGCTATATTTAATATATGTAACAGTGGGGCTTTAAGTATATCATAGCAATCTTTAAAGATACAAGGCGGTATGCCGTCCGGTCCTACAAAAGAGTAAGCCTGCCGTCGAACGGCAAATAACAGATCACCCGGTCCAACGCTGTCTACTGCTATACGAGACGAGCTCAGAGACTCTGCAGCCTCACGTTCCGCCTCTTCCGTATCTCAGTTAGGAATACCGACCTAAAATACGTGGCGAACGCTTTCGCCGCATCGACACCGGAAACAGTGGTGCCGCCAAATTCGAATTCGGATATCAATAGTCTGTTGCTTTTTATTTTCTTTATTAACAAAATCCACACCCCTTAATAACAGAGTTTAATAACTTAACCTAAGGCCAATTACGGATTTACTTTTTATAAATGATACTTATACATAAATTAGACAATCATAATACTCCTACTGTAATTATATAACATTGTTAAACTATACATTTAATAGAAGTTACAGGTAGCTACAGAAATAATACAACTATATGTGTCATGCGAGTGTGTGTGTATTTGTGTAAGGGAGGGTGTGTTTGTGAACGTAAGAAAACTAAAATGTAGTATGTGCATATTATGATACTGAACTTATTTGAGATTCCGAAGCAGAGCTTATGTTTTGGTTCAGAATCTCGAGTATATGACGTTTAAACTTTGATTTGCTACAGCAAAAAACATCAATTGTAGAATAATCAGAATAATAATCTTGTACTGTACTATAATAATAATCAGAATAATAATCTTGTACTGAATTTATTATTGTATGTCCTTTGCAATCTACTGACGACAGAATTTTCGGCATGTATAGTGCTGCTACAAGGGACTGCAAATAAGCCTGTATGTCGCGTACGCTTCATGGGAGAGCAGACACAGCATTATAAGAAGGAGTTCTGGACAATGTAGATTGTCCAGAACTCCTTCATCTCCAGATTCATTAATTATGCCATGTAAAAAAGTAATATTGACAAGAACTCTTCTGTTCTCAAGCGTAGTCAACCTATGAAGGGCGCTACACTTCTCATAATAATCAGAGCTAAAATAACATCTGTCATTTAAATGCTTCATAAATTTATACTGAAATTGTATATACAAATCACGTAGTGAGGGTTCCATAATATAGAACAATATTCACTTACTTAGACTCCATCCACCTTAAAAGATTGCCACGGACGCCTAGTGTTCTAGTGTAGCAAAAAGTTAGTGTTTAGTGTAGCAAAAAGTTTTTGGAGTAGAATCATATGGTCTACACGGTCAAATGCTTTTTCAAAGTCCGTGTAGACCACATCCACCTGTGAGCCGCCATCCATGCCTCTAATTACGCTATCAGTAAAAACACCAAGGTTAGGTGCAGTTGAACGACCCTTCAAAAATCCATGCTGCTCATATGGTAGAAGTGAAACAATCATTGGATATATATTAGTATGTACAACTCTTCCCTGTCCCTTTTTATGCACAGGAACTATGTGTGCTTGTTTCAAAACATGTCCTTGTTACATTGCTGATCATTTACATATTTCAAAAATTGCTTTGGATTATACATAATATCTACTTCAGTTCTACTAACGTACTCAGAATAAGACTGTAAAATAAAAAAAAATACTACTTAATACTACTATGGTAATACTTAAACATTTCCCAGTTAAATTGTTTGTTCTGTTCTCCGAATCTTTTTAGATGAAAGTACTTATTTTCAATGTTATTTAATATTTCTGGCGCAAACCACGTGGGATACTGGTAACGCGAGCCTGAATTTACTGGCAGCTTAAGAGGAACGCAGCTACCGAAACACGTGCCTAATGAGACAGAGTGCTTACCGCTATATCGACATTTTCAGATAAGTATATCGCATCCCACTCAATAGCAGCCATGGCAGCGTATAGTGAATAAAAGTCGGCTTCACGAAAATTCCACTGGCGAGGTATGTATCCTGCGTCGGGTGGTGCAGAAACAGATAAGGGTTACTGTCCCTCGGACGCGGCGCGGGCGCGCTCCGTACTGACACAAGCCATGGCGGATGGCTTCCGTCAACTTTCACTACGGGCGGTGTGTTGCCACTCACCTCAATGCCCGCATCACCACGGATGCCCAACACCAGATCTTAGATTCCGTCATGCTTATTAATAGTACATATTATTGTATTGTACCACACCTAGTAACCAAACTCTCAAAGTGCATACGAACGAAGTAGAAAATGTAACTAATACATTTTCTAATACACTTAAAGTAGATACGTAGGTAATAGTCTTCAGGTGAGCCCGGTGGAATGTATACGACGCAACAAACAATTTTCTTATACTGCAAAGAGATAAGCGCGATGACGATCTTAATCTCGGCGGAGTACCCATCGACGTGAAGCACCCGCTGGTGAGAGAGTCTGTCACGGCCAGCAGCAGCAGCAGCCACCCCAGCCACGGGCAGCTGCACTGTCGTGCCGCAGCACGGAGTAGCCAGCGGGGAACAACTCACCGTCGCGTCGCGTATGCCCAACATTAGGAAAGTCTCAGTGAACGCGTACATATCGGCGGATAGCGCAAGGATTGCTGTTTTCGCCTCATTCAGTTTCGAACGTAGTCCTCGAACGTTCTGATAAAAAAAGGAATAGTACCTACTTTTATTTAATTGTTTTACTCAGCTTTCTGAGGGGTTGCGAAATCTTCTCATACTTACCTACTGGCGTCTCCCTGTTATTATTAACTCCCACCACTACCTTTCCATTGATAATATATTTTCCATAACTAGTTCTTTCAGCTGACAAGAAAAATATAGCAATAAAGCAACAATTTATCTTTGACCACAATGTGTTTTTCGTCAGTCGAGCGGTTACTTTTTAATAAATTCAGTCGGACAGATGAGTAAAATACATATGTAACGCGGTATAATATCATACTAAGGTTTCGATTTATTATTTAAAATACTTTAATATTCCCTATCGGCGAAGGTCTTTGAATACTGTCAGACTGAGGGAGTAGGACGAAGAGACCTCGTTTCGCATGCGAGTGATCGAAACATTTAAAAATATTTCGAATCAGGCATAGTATATGCCACATTCTCTAGGATATTATACATGTTATTCATCTCAGCAAGGCGTACACTCTTTCTAAAAAAATGTATTTGTAAATTTGACTTTTGTCGAGGTACTTCACCTTAATATGTCCATAGCATAATAAACTGTGTCCATAGGCTCGTCCATAGACAATGCTGTAATTAAAATGATCTACTACACAGTTGCGGCAAATCTATTCTGGAAGTGAAAGAGCGGTGATCGAAGGCACTATGTACTCCTACCTATGGATATTTTGAGTAGGTATATATTGGATAGGTATAAACCTATATAACAAAATATTTATAATTCGACTGTCCTACGACAGTATCCTTGCCACTTCCAACGACTGTTCATGGGCTACAACAATCTTGGAGCACACCCATTGCGGGTTACTGATGATGGGTTAACTGACGGGTGATACAGTGTTCAAAGACCAGCTTTACGTCCGAGAGCTTCTGACCATCCGCCCAAATTATCAGTTAAAGTAATAATATACCTAATATTTCACGTTTTGCGCCTTGATCAGAGGGTTGATGAAGTTGTTAGTTGCCGGAAGATCTTCGTAAATAAATATATTGACGAGTGTGCAATTTTCTTTGATGTGGAAGCAGATAGAGAGAGGGCGCTCTAAACAGTACACAAGTAATTTATAACTCTCTTGATTAAATAATCATAATAATTGTTAAAATCGGAAATCACAAAGTGAAATAAGTGTTAAAGGGAAAGTGGTCATAACGTAATGCAAGTACACGAGTGTTATCTTATTATCTTATTCTATTTGGGGGCGATATGTCCTGCACTGACGTCCCGCTTGGGGTGTATTGTGCATTTCCCCCGCCAGCTTCTACCCAAGCCATCCCAACTCCTTAACGTAGCGGAGAAGGACCTTGGGTCGCTGGCATAGCTGCTCCAGTGACTTGTGTGATGGTGGTGAGGATGTCGTCGATGAGAATGACTCTTGTAGTCCGATTGTAAATCGTATCTGTTCCGTGGCTTCGCAGTGCAACAGTACATGCTCCACGGTCTCATCTTTTAGCATACAGCCTCTACATAGAGGACTGTCTGTTGCTCCAGTTTTATGCAGAAAGTAATTCAGGTTACAATGACCTGTGATAAGGCCTGCTACAATGCGTAGTTCCTCACGTTTTAGTTTCAGCAGGTTGTTTGTCAGCTTCTTATTAAGATTTGGGAACATGGCCTTTGTTTGTTTACAATCCTCTGTCTTATTCCACAGGTTTTGTTGTTCTCTCTCGGTGTGACGACGTAGTAGTTCCCGTACTTCCATTGCTGATGGCTTGCACAGGCTCCTTACGTCATCACAAACTTGTTTTTTTGCTCCTTTCTTTGCCAGAGTATCTGCCATGGCGTTACCCGGGCATGCACTATGTCCCTTTGTCCATGTTATCATTATTCTGTAGTTTTTTGACAGCCTTTGTAAGGCAGAATGACACTCAGCTATGACTCTAGACCTGGTTACTGGTCTTCTGTCTAGACCTGGTTACTGGTCTTCTGACACGAGTGTTATCTTTTAGAACCTCTCAGGAAATTGTGAATAAATCTATGTTAAAAACAGAAGGTACAATTAAGGATAATATACTAAGAAAACAAAAACAAATCTTACGGAATTAACCTGTTCAACACTGATCACGAGGAATAAGATAACAGTGAGTAGTCTACGTAAAATAAATATGGTTTAAAGTAATTGTTGTTGTAAATATCAATACCGTTAGATTCTGAACGACTGTTAATTTGAATTGGCCATATAAAGTGCTACCATCTAACATACACAGCAAGAAGCTCTTACATGTATGATTTTTAACAGCGAGCGTGTGCGATAGTCACGTAGAAGCTCGGAATCGACGTGTTTTGAGTCGTGTTCACAAGAGGGCGCTTTAAACAGTTGCGCAGTATTATAATGGCAGATTATAATATAACTTTGAGAAAACCATTGAGAAGAAGAAACTCTGAATCAAATATGTTAGACTTATCTTTGAATAGTACTTCCCCTAATTCCACGCTATCAGAGGTTTTAAATGTCTCAACAAAAAGTGTTCCTGTTATAGAAGGAAATTATCTGGAGGAGTTTCGGGATCTTCAACTTCAAAATGAATTTTTACGCAGCGAAAATGCAAGTGCTCATGAAGAAATTATCGTATTAAAGTCTGAGTGCACTCGTTTAAGAAAAGAACTTAATGAGAAAAACAAACAAATAAAGTTTAAAAAAAATATATCTACAAGGTCATACTCCAATAACCACTACCCCGTCCCATAATTCTATGACTCCCACATTTCAGAGACTAACACATATTCGGATGCGAATGTCTCGCTTTTCACCGTAATTTACTTCAAAGAATGTTGGCTATAATGAAACACCTAAATGTTTGTCACGAAATTTACATAAACAGCTAGCATCTGTCGTTGGCCAGGAGTCACAGGACCAAGCTAAAATTGAGTTACAATCATCGCCGAAAGAAGACTACGCAAATGAAAGGAACCGTTGTTCAATAGATGGCGCTACTAGGAGCGAAAAGAAAAACGTGTATATATTAGGAGACCAACAGGGAAGAGGAATAGCCTCGCAACTGAGCAGTGACCGAAGTAGCCAAAATTTCAATACCTATGACATCTTCGGCGTGATATTGTCAGACGCAAGTAGCTCTGAAATACTTCAAAGTTGTAAGAACGTTTGTGATTCGTCAAAGAGCGAAGATATTGTGGTTCTAGTTACTGGTGCAAATGATAAAAACCCAAACAAACTTTTAGCAAATCTAAGTAACTCATTGTTTCTATTACGCCATCACAGAGTATTTATTATTGATGTTCAGATTAACCCTTATTTGAATGAACGTGTGTTAAATAATAAAATAAACAAGAACTGCAGATTTGTTGAAATGAGGTGTAGAAACCTTTATAATATTAACCGTAGAAAATATATCAAAATTAAACAACTTTAAACGGTTTAAATCCGAAAAATAAACCGTTTAAAGTTGTTTAATTACTATGTGTAATAATCGCGAAAACCTAAGACAACATTAATATATCAAAATGTTTAGTTTAAAATTGAATGTAGAGATAGAATTCTTGTCACATGATAGGCTGCTAACAAAGACAGGAACTTCTACTTCAACAAGTTTCTCAAAAAATACAAAATGTACACCAATGACGCAATTTTCCAATAGTTTACTAGAAGATGCTACTGCGCATAATTTTGCAACAAAACAATCTCTGCCGCTAACAAGAGCACAAACAAAATATATTAAACACGTGCAAAAAAGGAACGATACCTTATTATTTTTCAAAACAAAATACTTTAACTAACGGGCAAAAAAGCGATTCGTTTTTTCGTGGCTAAGAATAAATATGATTTGACAATATTTCATCAAAATATTGCGGGCGCAATAAACAAAACAGAAGACATTATATCAGCGTTGTCGGAATTTTCTGATAATCAACTGGAAATAGATGTAGTGTGTTTGACTGAAACTTTTATAAAAAAAGGCATGGAGTATTCCAGGATATAAATTTATGTCATCGTACTGTCGCAACTCTAAAAGAGGGGGTTCTTGTATATTAGTACGAAATAATTATGAATGTAGACCTTTAAATTGTTTAAGCGACTTGGGTTGTAATTTTGTTTTCGAATGTAGTGGTGTAGAGCTGACTTCACATAAAATTATTATAATATGTATTTATAGAAGAACTAAAAGCAACGCTGATATTTTTCTTGAAAAATTAGAACATCTTTTGCATAGAATTTCAGTTCGAGGTTAATAAATTGTTATATGTGGTGACTGGTACTTAACTCACTAAAACCTAACAACAAATGTAAAAAACTTATAAAGTTACTTAAAAAATTTAATATGGAATTACATGTAAAGTCTCCAACACGGCTATCAGCATGTCTTGATCAGTTTGCTAGCAATATAAAGAAAGTTCAAGCGAACATAACTTAGGTCTCTCCGATCATACAACAGGTCAAACTTTAACAGTAAGAATTAGTAAAAAATACTATATTTCAAATTGGTATGAACAAGTCAGAGATTATGGAGAGCAAAATATAGCAAAGTTCTGTGACTATCTCTCATCACTTACTTTTTCGGATGTTTATGAAAAATCTGAGTTAAACCTAGCATTTCAAGAATTTCATGATATGTTTACGCTGTTATTTAATTTGTGTTTGCCTGTATCCTTTATAAAAAAAACAAGCAATAAAAGTCGCAATCTTTGGTTGACAAAAGGTTTAAAAATTTCTTGTGTTCGGAAAAGGTATTTAGCCTGAAGCTCAAACAAGTTGCGAATAGTAAAAAAAATAATAACAAAATATATAAAAAACATAGTTGTTTGTTAAAAAAATGTATACACAAGTCTCGACAACTCCAAAACAAAAAATACATTGATAAAAAGCAAAATAAGTGTAAAGCGGTTTGGGAAGTAATAAATAGTAATATTGGTGAAATAAATAATAATAATGAAATCGATAAAATTGTTTATAATAATCGAACATATACAGACTCAAGTGACATAAGCGAAGCTTTTAATGAATTTTACATTGAATTGACTAATAGCAATAATTTTAATTTTAATACACATGACATTAATGAAACATTGGATAGTAATTATATAAACACAATATATTTAAAGCCGACGGACCCTGATGAAACATATAAAATACTAAATAGTCTCAGTAATACAAATTCAGTAGGAGTTGATGGAATAAATACGAAAACTATAAAACGCTGCGCGAAATATATATGTGAAATCTTAAGCTACCTGATAAATCTATCACTGGAAGAAGGCAATTTTCCAGATATGTTGAAGAAATCAATCGTTAATCTCTTATTCAAAAACGGAAAAGTAATTGATATGAATAATTATCGTCCAGTCACATTAATACCGGTGTTTTCAAAAATTTTTGAAAAAGTTATGTTGAAAAGACTCTATAATTTTATTACTAACAAAGAAATACTCAAACAGGACTAATTTGTATTTCGTAAAAATAGCACTACTTCGCTAGCCTGTTTTAATTTAGTGAACATTATTACTGAAGCAATCAACGAAAGCACACCTGTTACTGCGTTCTTCCTCGATATGAGCAAAGCTTTTGATATTGTGGATCATAAATTACTAATTTATAAACTAGAAAGGTACGGCATAAGAGGAAAAGCAAATGATTGGATAAAAAGCTATCTGTCAGAAAAAAATCAATGTGTCGAGGTTTCAAAAGTAACAAAAGGTTTAAAAAATGCAAGTAGATCTATATATAAAACAAATTTTTTTGGAGTCCCGCAGGGAAGTGTCCTGGGGCCGTTTTTATTTCTTATATATATCAATGATCGTGACGTTTGGGACGTCACTAAACACAAAACTATTCTGTTCGCAGATGATACCACAATAATAATAAAATGTAAAGATAAAACTAATTATGAAACTGATATAAACCTCGCGTTACATAAAGTTCTTAAATGGTTACATAATAACAATTTGAAAATCAATCTTTCGAAGACTAAAATTATCTAATTTCGTAATTATAGAAAAGCTGACATTGATTTAAAAGTATTTTACGATGGAAACCAAATAGAAGAAGTAATAACTACCAAGTTTTTAGGAATTATGATCGACAAACATTGCGACTGGAAGACGCATGTAGGATATGTCTGTAATAAACTTGACCGGTTTGTATATGCCATCAAACGGTTACGCGTAACGGTTTCCACCGAAGCTGCACTTAGTGCGTACCACGGCTATGTGGCATAGGTACTTTCGTACGGTCTTCTTTTGTGGGGTAGGTAACTCCGTCGAGATTGAAAAGGCTTTTTTAATACAAAAGAAATGTGTCAGAGCAATTTGTGGAGCCTGGTGTATGGACACCTGCAAACCTCTCTTCAAGAGGTTCCGTATATTACCACTTGTGTGTATGTACATAAGAGAACTTTGTGTGTTTGTTAAGCAGCATCATGCATTCTTTACACTCAATTCAGAGGTGGTCAAGAGACCAACTAGATATAAATATAAACTGTTCTGCCCTTATAGTAATCTGACATTACATAAAAGAAATTCTTATATAAATGCCATTAATGTTTACAATAAGATACCTGATAATTTAAAAGAATTAACTTTACCTGTGTTTAAAAGGAAACTAACATTGTGGTTACTCGAAAATTGTTTTATTTATGACATATAAAACTAAATAACGAAATAATTTATGAATTTATCTACTCAATAACAAAATTTATATAATAATTTAATTTTGACATTTAAATTAATAATTTTCTTTAATTGACATTTTAACAAAAGATATTGTCATTCGATTTCTGTTAATTAGTTTTATTCATCTTAATATTGGAAGATATTAATCATTTATAAAGTTAATTTTGTATATTGCAAATAATATTTACACACCATTGTTATGGTAGAATATTTGAACCTATTAATTAATTTACCACCAGCTGTGCTCTATACAACATTCTCGTAAATAAATGATTTTGATTGATTTTTTGATAATAAAACCGTGAAGGTGCTGCTGGCGTACTGCATGTTTTTATTACGTTGGATTTGCTACCATGGGTACCTCACCATTAATTTGTAATGTTATTCTCGAATTCAAGCGCATATTTAGAGCGCCACCCGAATGATCATGCAACTCTCGTTACGGTTTCTCTCGATACGGTCAATCGGATATCAACTAATTATCCGCCATGCTCTGTTTTGCTACACGTGTATATCTACTTCCGCACGCATCGCCTCGTTCGTGATTTTAAAATCACTTTAATTAAACAAGTTTTGTTTTTTCTTTCAGTCAGTCACTAAGTCGTGCATACTCACGCACGAGTGCGTCGCAGCGATACGCGACAGCCGGTCGCGCGACCCGAGCCATGCTACGCGCCCCGCTGCCCGAGTCGCAGCCGCAGCCGCCGCCGCGGCCTGACGCCTCGCCCGGCCTGCTGCGCCGCCGCTACTCCGTTCCGGAGACTATCATGAGAAAGTGAGTGAATCCGAACATTTTTGTTCAACATATCAATTAATCGGTATCTACATTAAATATAACCAATTTAAACTTATATAATTTTCTGAAGTAATTTTAAACATGTGATAGTGGTAAGTTTGTTTGAAAACCAATAGTCCATTGAAATGTTACATTTTTTAGGCCTTACCTTGCGTTTTTTAGAGAACGCTATATTTTTAATGTGTTTTTCATTAAGTCAATAGCTAAGTTTTTACAGCGCTCCGAAGTGAGTACTATTTTTCAGTACTCTTAACTATACATATATTATACGTGGATACTAATGTATCATCAGTTTTTTTTTAATGTTGTTATTATAATTCTTTTAATTAGTAATGTTGCAATATTATTAACAAATTAATTATTGGCTCATTTCCACTGCATTACAGAATTTTACAATTATTCATTTTTAAAATAGCTCGCTTTCATACTTTCCGATTCTACCATCAGGTCCAGTCGTGGCTTGGTAATGATAATGATCCTGAAGACTGGGGCTGGATAAAATATGGAAAATTATTGATGCCTGTGCAGAGCTCTATTCCTCCAGCACCCCCTGAGCTTCTAAAATTGATCTTTTGCAAATGCAAAGGAAACTGTGGAGCGATGTGTGGATGTCGAAAAGCAGGGCTAAAATGTTCCGCAGTGTGCTTCCATTGTTCTGTAGAGACTTGCAGCAACGTAATGGAGCTCTCAGAATTAATAAATGAAAATGACTTTGATGATGAACCGCCGACATTGGCACCCCTTCCTTCTCCAGTTCTCCCACTGATATTTAATTCAGAAAGCCGATCAGATGCTGAGCCGCAGCCTGGTCCATCGAAAAGACTGAGGACGAAGTAGTTGAAATTTAGAAAATCACCGTGGATTAGGCCCATTGGGGATACCACGCGCCTCCAGACTCTAGCTCGTGGGTGCTGGGGAAAAGAGTCAATAATTAATTATTAATAATATTGCAAAATTACTAATTAATATAATTATAATAACAAAAAATAAAATAAAAACCGATGACACATTATTAGTACCCACGTATAATATCTGTATAGTTAAGAGTACTGAAAAATAGTACTCTCTTCGGAGCGCTGTAAAACCTTAGCTATTGACTTAATGAAAAAATGTAGCCTGTAAAAGTTGTTCCTTAAAAAACGATCTACAAAAATGGTCTGATCTAATATGTAAAATGATAAAAAAAAAAGTTATATCGAAAAATATATTTTTTTTCTCGAATTTCTGAACAGTTTCACTTATAACTTTTTTATTTATAGTTCTACGACAAAAAGTTACTGGACCAAAGTTAAGGAGAATTTATTTTGCAACAAAAAATATTAACAATTTTTTTTAATCAGATAAATAGTTTAAGAGATATATCGTAAAAACTGTTTCAACCCCTATTTTCAAGATGGTGGCCGTGGACAAGGGTGGCGACCCCACAAACTTGATTTTAGCTTTACGCTGAGCCCCTCTACACATCAAAAAAATAAAATTGCGTCCTCTAAGAAACGCACCCCCAAATGTAACTTTTCAATGGACTACAAGTAAATAAATAAACATCGGCTTTCTCCATTCTAAATAAGTAGATACTTCTTTAGACTGATGAAATCAAATTTATATTTCAGATATCGACTAGCGCAGCAGCGCTCCGACTCCGAGGAGAGCGGTGCGGTGACGCACGCTAGTGCTGCTAGCGCTTGCCCATCCCCGCCGCGCGATGCGAGCTGCTCGCCTTGTGACTCGCCCCACCGCTTCATGCGACGTGACCGTGAGCTCATGCGCAAGTCGGCACTGCTGCGACGAATGTGGGCCCGGCCGTGTCGCGCGCCGGCTTGCTGCTGCTGCGGCGAGGAGACGCGCGAGTCACGATCACTGGACGGCAGCCGCTGCGAGCTGCGCGCCTCCACCGCCACCACCGCTAACACCGCCAACACCGCCAACACCGCCGCCACAGCAGCGCCCTGGGCCTCGCCCAAGCGGCAACGCCTCGCCGCCGCCGCCTCCACCACCGCCGACCTCTCCGACTCCACGTTCCAGTCGCACCGCGCTCACCGCCACCTCCCCTACCCTGAGACCCCGACGGACGCGTTCACCGATAGCGAAACCTCGGCACGGCTCGATTACAGGGTCGAAAGCCGCGCCTCTCCACCTTCTTCAGAAAGATTCTCGGAGCCCGTGACGGCCGAGCCGGAGTCTGAGGAGCGCTCTCCGCCCGATACGGAGGAGCGAGATGACCCTTCTTTCGCCGACTCCGACACTATATCTGCTTCCGTGTCTACTGCGAAAGAGACGAACGGCTCCGCTTCTATTCCGCCTCGAGATCCGCCGTCGTCGAACGGCCACATCGAGGGTCGGGTCAGCGAGAGATCAGTTGGCGTCGAGAACGACGACCGAAATGTGCCATCTTACGAGCGACCGCTCATGATTGAAACTCCCGCACCGCCCTTTGAGCTGCTCGAGATCGTGGTGTCGGAAACCGTGGGCGCCTCTTTAGCGCCGATCTCGGCCGTTAAACTATACGACGATGCTCGTCCCACAGAAGTATCGGCGCTGACAAACTACAAATACGGCGGTAATCTCAACATCGACGAGTATGTTTCGAACATTCTCGTTGAGAGTCTAAACTCTTTGACGGACCAGCTTGAGTACATGAACGCCTCGATCGGCGGAGACCGGAAGATCAGTATTGTAGAGAAAGAGATAAAAGTAAAACTACAAAACACCGGTGTTAACACAATCGTGCACCTGAGCCCCACCTCCAACAATCAGATTATATTCGGCAACGAAGAGCTCTGCAACGAGCCGCGGCGTAACCGTGACGAGTGCAACAATACTCTCTCGATACGCGATGAGCGTGACCACAGCGTCGAGTCTAACAACAACTTGTTATCGTCGGCGGGCAGCACCCCTTGCCCCCGCTCCCTGCCCGTCCCGCGCCCGCGCTCTGCCGCCCCTGAACCCTCCTTCGAGCCGCCGCTGCAGCACGATAACGTAAACAGGGCCGTGCTGCAGCAGATACAAAAATTGTTTCGCGACGAGCTAAGGAGCCTGGACCATGGCGAGTATGCAGCTGACGCACCGCCTGGCGTGTCCCATGTACAAATATCCAACGTGGACGTATACATCGACAGCCACCGTGTGGAAGGTGCGGATGCGCGAGGTGAACTCGAAATTTCTACCCGAGCTGATGGAGAAGTCATCGGAGGTGTCGGTGCCGGCAACTACTTTCGTGATGGAGACGATGCCATAGCGGTGCCGCGGTTCTCTGCATTCCCTCACACGGAGTCAATGGAGGTAAACACTTCTTCATCCGAAGACGCCGAGGCAGCCTGCTCCGACTGCACGAGTCTCGTGGACAGTCTGGACGACCCGAACTCGCCTCGGGCTGTTCTCACGAGGCGGCGCGGTGACCTCACGCGCTCCGCAGTCGATGTACTGGAGTTGCTGCCCGAGGACACACGCCCCTCCACCGATTCACGCAGTGAGGCTTTCTTCATACGCATCGAAGATGATCAGCGCACCCAACACGAAGACAATGTCAAAGTAGCCGAATATATGCCAGAAAAAATAAAACAGAGATTGTATCGGAGACACCGCAAGAGAGAGCTGCGCATGGAGTGCGCGCGCCGCTCAAAAGTGAAGCAATTGAAGAAGGAGCTCGAGCGGCGCCGCTACGAAGAAATGGCGCGCGCGCGGCGGGAGGTCGAGCGGGAATGCATGGCCATCGTGAACGCACTCATCGATGACGTCATCGCCAAGATCGCACAAGATGAGTTCAAGTACATGCGCATCAAAGACAAAAATTACAAAAGCAACAAATTGAAAGCGGCCAAATCTGAAGAGATTCTCTCGAAACGCAACAAAAAAATAGATCACGAAGCGTTTGACGACAGAGATGAGGGCAGAAATATGAAAATCGGTTCTTCTCGACGTTCATCAAATAAAGAAAACCGAAAAACTGAGAGACACCAAATAAGAGGCAAACTACTAGCGAGGCCTTCAATAATATCATCCGAGCGTACCCCGAGACGTATTTACCAAAAGTCGGAGATACACGAAGGAGAGAAGTGCATAGAGATTCTCGAGATTTTAGAATACGTAAACGGCTCGCAGAGCTCTCCCGAGATGAACAACTCGGATGAATGTCATCATCAGAGTTCGAGATGTAAGAAATCTAAAATACCGATTCCTGTCTATGAAAGGATACAGAAAACTTCTAAAAATGACATTCTGCAACGGCTGACCGGGGGTGATGGAAGACGCTCGTCACCCCCGCCCACTAGCCATCTCTTCGCCGACATGCTGCTGCAGGCGCTCGCTGACGAGCCACTGCCTCCACGCACCCTTGACCTTGTCCCCGCCCCAGCGGAGTCGCGCTCGCGCTCTAACTCTCTGCGTTTCAAGCGGGTATTCGATATAATCCCCGAAGAGCGAAGTAGCCTAAGCTTTGATTCCTCAGCCGAAGACGCGGAACTCGCCCGTCGCGCCTCCGCTCCTGACGTGGCCACTCCCGCCTCCATAGCTCCCCCGCTCCTCGCCCCAGTCCCCGCGGCCGGCGAGTCCCCGCGGCGCGTGAAGAGCTCGCGCAGCGCCGGCACGTCGCCGTTCGCGGAGGAGGAGCGCTCGAGGCGCTTGGTGTCGCAGACCACCATGACGTCACCGTGCAGCAAGTCCGCGGCCACCAGCCCCCTCCGCCCCGCGCCGCTCCGCCCCGCGCGGGAAGGTATCGTGTGTGCACTCCGCCCGCCCGCGCCGCACCGCACCGCTTCTCTCGCCGTAGAGTAGCCGCCCCTCGCCCCTCGCCCCTCGCCCCTCGCCCTGCCCGCGCCCCTCGCCCCGCCCGCGCTCCTCGCCCCGCCCGCGCCGCTCGCCCCGCGCCCAAGCCTGGTCGCACTCGCACGCACTCACTATTCGTATACTCACCTAGCGCTATTCGTGCAAAAATTCCCTAAGGAAGCCGACTATTTCTTACGTACTTACCTATAATTCTTTTGAGATTTGTAGAATTCAGTCGAAGTAGAGATCGAAATCGCACAAATGTTACGCATGTTTATTTCGTTTATGAAATTAGATTGACAATAAATTAAACGGTATTTTTGTTACATGTAAGATTAATGTATTTAACGAGTCTGAATATGTTTTTTATGTCCCGAATAATAAATACATTGTTGAGATTTTAAGGGAGTCGTTTTATTCACCCCAAGGTCACAGAGACAGAGCGGAGGAAGTGGTGATGATGCCAACCTCTATTCTGAGGGAGAGTGGTCGGGAGAACCCCACTCGCGCAGGCCGACTAGGTGGCCTCGAAGAAATCGTAGATACGCTGCCTCGCACACGCCGGCGGGCTCCTCCTGCCGCTCCCAAGGGCGAATGCAAGCACTCCGAGAGTCAAGCACCCGCCGCCCCCCACGATGAGTCACAGCCGTACGAACAGCGTCGTGCCTCCGTCGCAGACCTCGGGCGGTGTCCCGAGGCGAGGGGCGAGCGCGGCGGAGGTGGCGCCCTAGGCGAGGAGCGAGGGGGTCCCGGGCGGGGCGGCTGCAGCTCCTCCAGCGACAGTGGCGACTCGGGCGGCTCGCTGCTGTGCTCGCTCGCGCCGCGCTGGCTGGCGGGACACTCGCGCCACCGCCGTCGCCAGCGCCGAGCCGCGCCCGCGCCGCCGCCCGCGCCGCCACCCGCGCCCATGCCGCCCACTCACCTACAATTAGGTAATTATTTTTAATGCCTTTTATATTATACCTTCATCAAAGAGACGGATCGCAGAAGATAGACTGTACGCAATCTAATTCGTACAAACTGCCGCAATACGTGGTGAATCATCAATTGCTACTTTCTTATTTGGTCCACAAAACTGGATACACTCTTAATGCTTAACTCGAGAAACAAAAACAAAAACATATGTAGGGCGAGTGTCACCTTGTCGAAGTGGACACAGCATGCAAAATTTTGAAGTACTTTAGTGGGAAACTTGAATAAAATCACACAATTAATTTTATAAATTAGGAAGACTTAGTATATCAGCCTCGCGGGCCCTATCCCAAGAAAACACTAAGTCTTGAAGTTTCCGTTTGAAACTAGGTACCGAGAGGTCAAATATGTCCAAGTCCTGACATATGGTATTATATGAATTAAAAATGCTACCGCAAAACGTTCAGCCTACCGAACGTTTTTCTATTTTGGAGACGGCTACAAGAACGTGGAATAGCTAATTTTATATGTTCCAGCAACAGAGAACTATCGATAAATCCGTTAACTAGTTTATGTAGAAACATTATATCCGCAATATCTCTTCACTGTTGGAGCGGAGACATATTGAATGTGCCAATCTTGAGTCATAACTATCAAGTATGCGACAGAGATTTTTTTGAGTATGAAAGATGGTACAAAAATCTAGATTGAAGTTTTTACAATCTCTCTATATGTCCATTGTAGGATGGGTTCCAAACCGGGCTACAGTACTCCAATTGACTATGCACATAGCAGTTGAAAAGCAATTTTGATACCTCTGGATCCTTGAGGAATTTAGTCAGGCTTATTACAAAACCTGACAGACGGGAAGCTTTTTTGGAAATACTGTCAATATGTTCTCTAAAATCTAATTTGGTGTCGACAATAACTCCAAGATCGCGCATGGAATTGACCTCCTCAAGTGGAATATCATTTATATAATAGATTCACTTTGGTTGGATTTCTTTTTCTGGGAAAAATTAGATACAAACACTTTGAGGAGTTCAACTTCATGTTATTGCAAGCGCACCAGGCATTAATCGTATTCAAGTCACGCTGTAATATTTCAAGGTTTAGGGGAGTCTGGATTTCCCGATATATCTTTAAGTCGTCGGCAAACATTTGAGACTTGGAGTTTAAATTAAAGGACAAGTCATTTACAAAGCTCAGAAAAAATAAAGGACCCAAATGGGAACCCTGGGGCACGCCTGATGGTACCGATTTCAGTACAGATTTAAAACAACGAACTTTCACAATTTGTGAGCGATTCTTAAGATGAAACTCGCACCACTGCAGTAGCGACCCGCAAATTAAAGCGTGACCCAGCTTTTGGATCAGTAACTTGTGGTCAACAACATCGAAGGCTTTAGAAAAATCTGTATAGACTGCATGTACGTCATGATCACTTGTGAAAGCCTGTGTAATATCAGTGGCGAAATCAACGAGATTCGATGTGGTTGACCTGCCAGTTAAGAATCCGCGTTGCTTGGAAATAAACAGTGGTTTTACGTGAAAAGAAATTATCTTCTGGACCATGGATTCAAAAAGTGTGCCTACTGCTGAGAGGATTGAGATTGGTCGCACGTTAGAGATATCACCATAGTCCCCTTTTTTGTGAATCGGGGTTATATGCGCGACTTTCCATTTTGAAGGGAAAGTTCCACACATTAGAAAATTATTAAAAATTAACAGTAAGGGTTTTGCCAAGTTAGACGAGCAAGACTTTAGAAATGCGGGAGGTATTTCATCAGGACCAGGTCCTTTATTGTGGTCGAGCGATTTAAGTGATGCTAATACTTGAGATTCTGTAAAGAAACAAGAATTTAGGGATGAGTGATTATTTTGATGTTCACTGTCATTTCTGGGTTGGCTTGAAGTAGTGTTTTGTTTAAAGGTGGAGTAAAAATATACAGAAAACAGTTCTGCAATTTGCTGGCCACCCTAAACATTATTATCACAATGAAACATCTCATCCGGTATGTCGCTAGTATTTGTTCTTTTTTTTATGTTATTGTGACGGAACAAGCTCGAGGCCCACCTGATATTAAGCGGACTAACCTCTGCCTATAACAGATGCATTTCGTCACAAAATCACTAATTGCAATGCGCCCGTCACCTTGAGACATAACGATAAGTCTCATGTGCATGTAATTTCACTGGCTCTCAAGGACTATTGCCGGAACACACCGTTAGGTGCTTGGCGACAGATTTTCTACTTAAGGGTGGTAGCTACCCAGGCGGGCAATCGCAAATAACCCTTCCACCATGCGGTGAAGCTCAAGCCGGCGGTGGGGATAGAACCAGGGTACTGCGGCGTGGCAGTCCATAGCTATTACCACTCGGCCATCATTGCTTCAAAAGTTCGAAGTGATTTAACAAAAGACCAGAAATATTTTGGATCTTTTTTAATAAATGTTTTAGCTGCTGATTTCATTTTATTTGCACTAGATATTAATAGATCGTCACATCGCTCGCGGAGTAACCGATATGTAAACTGATCAAGAGGATTGCCATACAACCGAAACTTGCGGTGATATTTTGCCTTCTTCTTCAAGTTGATCAAAGATCTGCTAAACCAGAACGGAAACTTATTTTGGCCTTTTCTTCGCATAGGAATATTTTTCGTAATTATGGGTAAAAGAACATCATAGAAGGCATCGACAGTCTCATCTATTGTCTGGTTAGGGCTGAAGACATCTTTCCAGTCTATCTCGTCCATTTTATTTTGAATGCTTTGGTAGTCGGCTTTTGAGTAATTTAACGTAGGCGCTCTATAGACTTTAGCAGATCTTATTGCATTGACTTTGATTTTAACAGAAATACTGAGAACTGGATGATGTGTCTCTAGCTCTACAAGCGGTACGGTGCCTTGAGATACAATGACGAGTTTGGGTGAATTTGTAATGACTAAATCGAGAATTCGTCCGTTTGAGTTTGGTATCGTGCACATTTGATGGAGATCACTAAATACAAGTAAGTCACATAGCAAACTGTCAATTTTATTTGTAGGGGCACTGAGTACCAAGGAACTTGAATTAATATCTGCACTGCGAGTTCATACGGGAGATACGGTCTATTGAAGTCGCCAACTAAAAGAAGTATTGCATTTTTAGACATTTTGTTTGTTAAGACACTTGTGAAATTATTTAGTAATATTTCTAGAGGATCAAATTTAGCAAGGGAAGGAAGGTATAGCAAACATGTGCAAAGATCAGCTGAGCTTCCCTGTTCAAACTTGATAAATACCCAAAGGTATTCTCTAGTGGATTCCCATTTTAGTTTACGTATCGGGTTGTGTTTCTTATGAACAGCTATAAGAACTCCATCTCCGTCCACTTTTTCGCCGACTGTGGAGTGTCTATTGCACCTAAAAACTGAATACCTGCTATCTACAACTTCATGATCGAAAACGGAATCATTTAATTAGTCTCTGTTAATGGAATAACGTCCACATCTATTTTTAATACATTTGTCTGAATTTCATGGGTTTTGGTATGAAGACTATTGACATTTTGATACACAACTTTAAGATTACAAAAAGTGTTTTTTCTTTGCTTTCTGTGTATATACAATTTTAGTTAATTTTATATAGACTTTTAGGCGTATAAATGATTTTTATGTTTATAGGGAATTAAGAAAGTCTCAGTTTTTAACTTTTAGGCTTTTGGAGTTGATGTCTTTCCTAATAAAGATTTTGCCACCCCGCACCCAGACGAACTCAAATTTCCTTTCTTTTGCGACTCTACGGGCAACTGCGAGCAGGACTATGTTTTCAGGAGACAGATGCTCGCAGATGTAGACAGGCTTTTTGTGCCCGGGGAGGCCCAGATGAGTTGTGTTGAGCTTTTCTTGCTGATGAGCCTTGTTATAAATCTTTACTGCCGCTAGAACTGAGTCGCGTGCAAGATGGCTCGCAAGCTTTACGACAATCGAGCAAAGCCTGTCGCTTTCCTGGTTCTTCTTCGCCACTCGGTGGTAATTCACTAAGTCGTGGGGTGGCAGATCACAGCCGACCGTTCTTCTCGAACCTTGTCAAACTTTAATGATATGAAGTTGACACTCTCAGTTAAATCTTGAATCTTGCTGCGAGTGCCCGCGTTTTGGGTCTTAATGTCGCGCCTTATCTCTTGTGTTGGTATAACTTTATTTCATCCAAATTGGTTGAATTTGGTGATTCAACGCTGGGACTGCAGGCCTCTTGAAGCGGTGAACAGGAGGGGCAGCCTGCGATGGAGTACCCGATGGGAGTAACCGAGCCCTAAGTCTAAGGTCACAAATTATTAAAGTTCACTCAGCGAACCAGTCCCAACGTTTTCTTCTGCCGGTTGCCGCTGCTGGTTTCTGGCTGTTTAAAGGGACTGAGGAGAAAAACTGTTTAGTAACCTCGTGCTCGCGGTGTGTTGATATTTTTTATAATTGTACACCGGTTTGATCACAATCGATCGCGCTTTCTTCCTTATTGTTTACCGTGAAACACACTGAAAACTGGTACCACTTCTATCACAAAACCAAAATACTTATAATTATCACAACAAACTCATTCAATATTCACAAAACGTCCATCTTTTTTCTTACTATTTATATATATATCTTTGAGCTGTCAAAGTTCCGTCGTCCGCCGACCGGAACTGCCAAAAACAATTGGGGTGTCGACCGCGCGCGAATTTTAATCACGTTGTTTGGTACCGAACATAGACGCTGGTTTTTTGCATAGAATAAATCTCTGGATTTCTGATAAAATTTATAGTAGTAAGTGTGATGAAATGTCTTTTACTTATTTTATTATTACGTGAGAGGGTGAAAACTTTATACTCTGCATGTTACCGTTACTACTTACAATCAACGGAAGAAGCAATCAAAAATAATTCTATATGTTTTTGGCCATATTATGCTAAAAGTAAAACTAAATCGCATTCCATGCCTAGTTCAATGGAGTTTAATAATGAAAATCTTTCAGTCAACTTTTCTTTCTACTTCCCATACAAGTAGGTAATTATTCAGGTACTTTCCGAAATAGCTCGTTTTCTAAATTTTCGCACAGAAGTTGTGTCTGATATTACTTAAGCTGTTGAAGAAAATGAGATCAAAATTTTACTCAGTAAAATAGATATGGCAACAAGTTTTAAAAATTGAAATACCCGGCAGCATGAACCGCGATCGTTCGACTTCCGCAGAGAACGCTAGCGTTACGACGCTCTTGCCCTAGTTACTAGCGCTGAAGTAAAGCGCTGACATAGCAACAACGCCGGCCGTCGCACAGTCGCACCCGTGATCTCGATCGCGCAATGACTTCGATAGTGATATTGTCGTGAATCATAATTGTGTAATCTTTTATAATTAACGTTGTTAAGGCGAAGCTATACTCAAGAACTATGGCTCAACAAGTCGATATAACTCAACAGAACATTTGTTTAACAAATTATTGGAGTACAAAATTTTATGCCCAAGGCGGGAATTGAACCCGCGTTCTCCGATATCGCGTCGGATGCCTATACCAAGTGCCGTGTCCAAGTGGCCGAGGGGTATAGGCATCCGACGCGATATCGGAGGACGCGGGTTCAATTCCCACCTTGGGCATAAAATGTTGTACTCCAATAATTTGTTAAATATATTTCGCTTAGCACGCAATAGTGCTTGTAATTATATTTAGAAATATAGAAGGGTAGCGACATCATAGTTGAGTTAAGTGTTTGAAAAAACACTTCTTTCGATCAGATGAAGTCTAGTAGTCCGGTTGATGGCCGCGCACCGTCCCCTCTGACGGTTAAAGTAATACGATTGGAGTATGAAATTTCGGCTACAATTACCGTGTCCAAGTGGCCGAGGTGTATAGGCATCCGACGCGATATCGGAGGACGCGGGTTCAATTCCCGCCTTGGGCATAAAATTTTGTACTCCAATAATTTGTTAAATATATTTCGCTTAGCACGCGATAGTGCTTGTAATTATATTTAGAACATTTGTTGTTCAAATATTACACCGAAGAAAGGTCAGAACGCGAAAAATTTAAGGTCTTAGTTAATGACCTATAATCACAAATTAAAGAGCTCCAGCGCCAACTCGAGCAAGTTCAAAAAAGTGCATTACCGCTTCAAAGTCAACCAAAAGATTTGAGACCTTCTGAATCAACCCAGTATGAGACAGACGAAGAAGATCTCGTGAGGGAAACGCTATGGATTCGACAAAAAAGCAGGTAGAAAAGTAAATTGAAATCGACACTCTCCCCACAATCTCAACAAGGAGCTGACTCTGACGAAAAACCTCAGAAAAATCCGAAGCCCAATAAATCACCTCAACCCCCTAGTAACACCTATAGTAGTTGAGAATATTAAAAAAATATCAGGAGTTCTACGATTTTCTCGAGATAACTGTAGAACATTACTCATTCATCGCGAAAATTATGAACGAAGAGTGTGTCAAGTAAATGCCAAGAATGATGACTCTGTAAGCTTCTTTTACAAAATAATTTTCTGTGGAACTCATATGAAAACAAGCAAGACAAGCCGATTACGGTGATGGCAAAAAACTTACACTCGTCGTGCTTGCACAATAGAATAGTCATGTAAAGGCTACAAAATAGAGAATGCGGTCAATAAACTGACCTGGAAGAAAAAAAAGCCTTTAAACATGTTTTTGCTAACATTCCAGAAAGATGAAGAAATTAAAAAGATCTGCAACATAACATCAATATTGGGTTGCAAAGTGGATATTGAACAAATTAAAACATCTAAATTAATACCACAATGTAAGCGATGCCAAGCAAATGGACACACATAAAAATACTGTTCCAAAGAACCTAGGTCCGTAAAGTGTACAAGCGAGCACCTAACTAAAGATTGTAAAAAAATCAGACAAAGAAAAACCAAAATACGTACACTGTGGAGAACCGCATCCTGCTATCTACAGGGGGTGTAGGCAAAGAACTACAAAAAGTTAGAAACAAAAACAGCAAAAAGAATGCTCCGACTAACAACTAGGTTTTAAGCACGAAAAATATCAGTAGCGCTCAAAATGTGTCATTTTTTTTTTCTTGTATCATCTTATGTATTTCTTTTCTTAGGATTTCTTTACGAGGCGGGGAGAGACGATACGGGGTACCCCCGTATCGTCAGTCTTATGTTTTACGTACTTGGCAGGCATGTGATTTGCGGCAAATACTTTTTTGTGTTTATCTATAAGATTACCTAGTTGGCTTTGTTTTTGTACCTTTAGTTCACCAACGGACAAATTTAAATCTAAGGACTTGAGCCCAACTTCAGGTTCGGGATTGTCAGTCATATCTTATAGAATCATATCTGTCAGAAAGGCTACAGAAGGTTGGAATAAATGGCAATACATCTTCTCCTTTCACCAGTGACCCACTGGTAAAAATGGGAGTATCACAGGGATCAATTTTGGGACCTTTTCTGTTTCTAACATATATTAATGGTCTGCCTTGCATGGTCAAAGATTTCTGCGATATTGTTTTATTCGCAGATGATACCACTCTGATTTTTAAAGTAGATAGGAAAGACAGTGAACTGACTCATGTAAATAATGTATTATCTAAGATTTGTAAATGGTTCGCCGGTAATAATATTCTCTTAAATTAAAAAAAGACGAAATTTTTAACGTTTTCATTACCAAATGTTCCTTATGTCGAACCAAGCATAAAGTTTGGCCCAGATAAACTCCCTATTGACAATGCGACAGTCTTCCTGGGAATCAAAATGGATTCAACTTTACAGTGGGAGCCACATACATGATCTCTCCGGAAGACTTAGTTTTGCTGCATATGCAGTTCTTAGGATAAGACAGTTAACAGATGTAGCTACTGCTTGCCTAGTTTATTTCGCGTACTTCCACAGTATTATGTCGTATGGTGTATTGCTGCTGAGATAAAGACAATCTTTATCCTACAAAAGCGTGCAATTCGTGCCATATATAAAATGGATCCTAGGGAATCTCTGAGGGATCTTTTTAAAGAAATTGATTTTTTAACTTTACCAAGTCTGTATATATATGAAAATATTATGTATGTTCGTAAAACATTGAGTAAACTTAAATTAAACAGTGACAATCACGATTATAATACTAGGAATAAAGATAACATAGCGGTGCCAGGTTTTAGATTAGCAAAGACAAATAAAAGGTCCTTCTTAAGGTAATTGTGTACGGTTTTATAATAGAGTTCCCAAACATATTACAACGCTCACAGAAGGGAAATTCAAGTTGCACGTGAAAAACATATTGATCAAAAAATCCCACTACACAGTTTCTGATTACTTAGGCGACAAAAATGCCTGGACAATTCAGCCTCTGCCAAGCTATTGCCTGTCACCTACATAATTTAAACAAATATTGTAATAACTTTATTATATAGTAAGTATGTAATTGTTAAAAGATGTTTAAAAGAATGGCCCCGGGTTTCTTGCCCGTTCTTCTCGCAGTGGCTCTATACATTTTATTTGCTGAATGTGGCAGTACAATAGAATATTTTAATGCTAAAATTTGTAATTAACCTCCATAAGAGCGTCACAGACGTCTAAATTGAATAAATTATTTTGACTTTGACTTTGACTTTGACTTTGACAGGAATCAAAGACAAAGAGTGTCGTGAAAGCGTGATGTCTTCTCGATGCACATTGATTTGGGCGCCCTGAAGCATATAGTCCATTTGAGGTGAATATCCATCAAACAGAGTTTTTGGTCGCTTTTGAGTACTCGAAATCTGTTTCAAGTAGCACCCAGTAGCGTTTTGTTGTCCCTAGCTTCTAGTAATACAAAAAACTCGCCCACACAATGTAACTTTCACATTTGTACTAAGTACTGCCTGCTGTTTCGGTATCCCATCAGCCAAAGTAATTTCAACAGACCGCTTCTGAAAAGCGCATCCTTGTTCGAGAAGTTTACGATACAGTTGAATTAATCAATGTTGACTGTCACGCAGCAGATCCATGGTTCAAATTCCGCCGCGGGCTTCTACCGCATGGTAGAAGGGCATTTTGAGAATGCCTGCCTGGCTTGCGACCACCCTCAAGTAGAAAATCTGTCGCCAAGCACCCGACCTGTTCCGTTCCGTTGTCTTTCAGAGCCAGTAATTCTTTCAGTTAAGCCTTTTATCAATCATCACTTACCATCAGGCGAGATTGTGGTTAAAGGTTTACCTATCAGCAAATGCACACGCGTCCACGTATGCACTGCCATTGTTTCCATTGATGGTTATTTATTTATTTATTCAGTTTGTAATAGCAAGCTTACATTTAAAACCAAGACGCTAACTATCTTAAATAATTACATACTACAACATAATAATTATACTTTATATATATACTGTTGTTCATGACACCTAGATGTCTGGAGGAGTGCACTCAGGAATTTTCAATAACTTACATAGAAACACTCTTAGGCTATTAACAATGGTTCTCGGATTGTCTACAAAAACATCAACTTCTTTTAGAACTTGGTACAGTATGCAAAAAAGATATGATTAACATGTATAAATTAATAAAGAAAATAGAAAACCAGACTGCAAGCAATTTTTCGTTAAGCGTTTTATCGATTCATATTAATCAAAACTGCAAGTTAATATATTCATGGAATCGTTTTTTAAAGCCCTTCATTTTGATACCCAACACCATGGCTTTGGAAAAAAAAAAGTTTTTCTCTCCATATGACTTCTAAATCCACCACTTTTTTTTATGTACATAGTGTCACTTGAGCTATCAAGACAAATATAACGATATCTCGTACATGTAAATCAGTTTTTTTTTTTAATTTAGAATAGCAAGCATTTGACCACAGTCTCACCTGATGGAAAGTGACGACGCAGTCGACGGTGGAGCATGCTTGCCTAGCAAATACCTGTTTACTCTGTACTTGAAGACTTCCAGATTATATATATCGAGAAATAGAGACGCTTGTAGGGTGTTCCATAATTCGGCCGTATGCATTATAAAACTAGATTTAAAACGCTTTGTGCGTATTTTCGGGATATCGACCATATATGGATGCCGTGTTTCTGAGCGTCTTGTTGTCCGATGAAAAAAAGGAGAGGAGGGAATAAGGTTGTGTAAATCGATCGCACATTCTCCGAAGTGTAGCCTGTAAAAAACCGATAAACTAGCAACTTTGCGTCTATGTTCGAGGCTTTGGAGTCTAACCTCCACCAACGCATCGTCACCAATGAGCTTCTTAGCTCGGTTATCTATCGAGTCCAAGGCTTCGAGCTGGTACTTTGCTGAACCGTCCCAGAGATGGCTCCAGTATTCCATACAAGACCGGACTTGTGCTTGATATAGGTTTAGAAGCTGTCCCGATGTGAAATACCGCCGCACTTTCCAGAGAACACCCAGCTTTTGCGCAGCTAATTTAGCCCTGGACTCAATGTATGACCCGAAATTGAGTTTTGGTGTAAGAGTTACACCTAGTAGCTCGAGTTGGTTCGTTATCGAAACAGGCACACCTCGGAAGAGAGGAGTGAGAGAGAAAAGACTCTGTTTAGCACTAAAGAGACACGCCTGGGTCTTTGTAGCATTGAATTTGACTAAATTAGCGTCACCCCATTCGCAGACTGCCTCTAGGTCCAAATTCATTCGCTCGACCATCGCCTCTCTATGAGACTGGATTTGTACATCGCCGGCCCGCGCATCGGATATATACCTCTCTACAACTGTGCTGTCATCTGCATACCCAACGATACCGGGTTTAAGCAGATCGTTTATGTGCAGCAAGAAGAGAGTAGCAGAGAGAACCGACCCTTGAGGTACCCCGGCATTTATTGCCAATTGATCGGACGAACATCCATCAAGGACAACTCCTAACGATCTTTCCTTTAAGCAGTCGGAAATCCAAGAGCGCAGGCCAGCGGGTAAGCCATACGATGGAAGCTTATTCACAAGACTGTCGTGCCAGACCCTGTCGAAGGCCTTTGAAATGTCTAGGGAGACGGCGAACGCTTCTCCGTACATATCAATGGCCTCGCTCCAGATATGAGTGACATACGCAAGAAGATCCCCAGTTGACCGGTTTCGGCGAAACCCGTACTGTCGATCACTGAAGATATCATTTGCTTCCAGGTATGCCAGGGGCCTATTGTTATTTTTTTTTATTTATTTATTTATTTAGAACATATTAAAGTACATAATTAATTACTGCTAGCAACAAAAAGTTGTTACGTTGCTACGTCCTCTACTCTAAAAAACAAATAACAAAGTTTACAAATTCATTTCAGTAAATAGAAACTTCAATACACGTTCCATACTTTTACAAAGTATGGAAGTGATTGAAATGGGTCTGTAGTTAGCAGGGTCTGCACGACTGCCCTTCTTCGGCACAAGCTGCACATTTGCGAGCTTCCAAGATTTCGGCACTTTACCAGTCTGTAGAGAGAGGCGAAAGAGACGTGTCAAAACAGGAGTCAATTCAGGTGCACACGATTTTAGGACTAAGGCAGGAATTCCGTCCGGACCACTAGCCTTGTTCACGTTAAGATTGCGAAGCGTCTTACGCACTTCAGTCTGACGAATGCGAATTTCCGGCATTGATGCCTCGCATCGAGGTAGACATGGAGGTGTTTTTCCCACTGCACCTAAACGTGAAGACTCCGCAAATAGAGAAGCGAACAAGTTCACTTTCTCTTCAGCAGTGTGAGCCAATGATCCGTCAGGCCTTAATAGTGGAAGTAGATTAGGGCGTTTGAAGTTGGATTCGATTGACTTTGCCAGGGACCAGAATGCTTTGCTACCCGCAGGGTGAGAAGCTAATTTGGACCCAACACGGCTTATGTGATCGAATCGTGCCCTTTTTACAGCCTTTTTGCAAGCCTTGGCAGCCTTGTTAAAGGCTCTCTTCTTGTTACGAATATCCTTAGTTTTGCGGGTTCGAGCATCGATCCAGGCTAAGTACGCTTCATGTTTCAGCGCTTCAGCGCGTCCGCAATCAACACTAAACCAAGGAATTGCTATGCTGGTCTGCGGTGCATCACAAAATGGAATAAAATACTCCATTGCTTGACGCAGCACATCAGTCACAGCATCCGCGCAAGTAGAAGGATCACAAGAAGAGAAGCAAAGAGACTGCCAAGGATAGGATGCAAAAAAAGACCGCATCCCATCCCAGTCTGCTGACTTGTATCTCCATATCCGCTGGGTGCCTTTCTGGCAGCGGTCGGGCGGAGAGTATAGAGATACAGATTTCACCAGACAGTGGTCAGAGCTACCTCACGGTGAAGAAACTGTACCACATAGTAGCGGTCTGGATCTGTGATCATCAGAAGGTCGAGGCAGTAGGCTGTATGCTCAGCAACGTCAGGTACCCTTGTTGCCCCATTGACAAGCTGGGTGAGGTTTAAGGTGAGGGCTAACTTATGCGCCTCTTTCCCAGCGTGATTGGTGTCCTGGTATGGGAATAGCTATTCGTGATGGTGCGCATTAAAATCCCCCAGTAACACAAGTTGGGCAGAAGGGTACCGTTGTTGAGCTATATCCGCCGTCACACTTAGATAGTCCATAAATTCGGTAATCTCCTGGTTACAGGTGTGCGATCGATATACTCCAGCGTAAAGAATTTTCTCTACACCGGTTTCTACCAATATCCACAGAACAGAGAATCTGGAATCTTCAAGATTACGGAGACGCCGAAAACAGATGTCATCACGAATAAATACGCACGCCCCGGCACGCGGCCTAAAACAGTGCTCCAGGACGTAGCCAGGGTATGTCAAATATGACGTGTCATCCGGACATCTGATCTGCGTCTCCGTTAAAAACAAGAGGTGCGGTTTCGCAGTCTCGAGGTGATGATGGACTGGGCTGAGATTTGAGTGCAGGCCTCGGATGTTAGAGAGATGCACTTTAAGTGAGAGGACGTGCATCCGCTGTGAAACCGTTTTCTTTATTCTTGTTTTCATGCATTTATGAGTGAGGTAAGGTAGAAGGGCGGCAGTGAAACGAGGCGTCAACTACCAACTCAGACACACACACGCAAGATGCTGCATCAAAGGATAGCTAAGCCGTTTAGAAGTTATGGTAAATAAAGAAACTCACAAACATGCATACATACATGAAACCTGAAAACTTAACACACGTTTATGTGGGCAGTCGTCTATAAAAACAAGTAGTCATAGGTGGGTAAACGAAGTTGTAGGTGACTGTAGGTACAGCAAACACAGAAATAATTTGAACTGATTTTATTTGTTGGCAATATTTTGTACTTAGGTATCTTAATTTGAATCGCTTAGCTCTTCGACGCCGCATGTCCTGGTGGCCAACTGAGCCAGACTCATCGTTATCATCGTAACGGGTAACAAAAACAAATATAACTATCACCAAAAACATATTAAACCGTCAACAACAACAAACTAAACAGTAAAAAAAAATATTTATACGATAAAATCTATAAACACTCGGAAACGTGTCGTTTAGTAGTAAACTGTCGGAGAAATAAGACCCTGACGCTCGCGTTTTCATCAAACCGAAATGGCGTCTGTGCTGTCAACCTTAAAAATATGAATTTATTAAAATTAACAATTTCGGGTCACTCATTTAAAATTAAGTATAAAATATATGGCACTGGTTTATTTTTAAGTTTGTTCTGATGATCGTACTTATTAGAGTGAATATGAGTGAAGTTAGCCGAGAGCCCGTCCTGTTCTTATTTTAATCGCATTGTAGTTAGTTCATGCCACTGGCCCCGTGAACAGCTGATGCCGGCGTCGACTACCTGCTCGAAGTTAATTATTTGGAGCATATAAGCCAAGAGTAGCTAACGCAATCCGAATTATTGACCTTATTGCGCAATATTTGGCAGTAATGAACAAGTATTAAGAATTTATGCCTGTACTCTAATGTGTCTAATCCGATCATGCGTACATGCGTTTGTAGACGTACCTTGTGAATAAACACTGAATTCTCTCTATCATCAAAGTATACTTAGCTTCACTCGGATCCCAGATTATCGCACCAATCTCCAACTTACTTCGCTCAAGCGCGTTGAAGAGCGTGATTTGGCAATCACGTACTAATATCTTGGGATTATGAGGCTGTCCTCATCATAAAACCTAACATTTTATTTGCTTCTTTGCAAGTAGAAATAACATGTTCTCGGAAAAAAAAGCTGATTATTTCAAATAATTCCAAGATCTTGAATTTCCTCTCTAGTGCAGAACCCTGTAAAGTATATTGTGGGGTTAAGGGTGTAAGAGAGCTGGAGAAAGAGATTACCTTGCACTTGGAGACATTAAATGTAAGCTGATTAGACCGGCTCCATTGCATCAATGAGTCTATGTTATATTGAAGTTCAACAGCGTCGACAAGTTCATTTACGGGCTGGTAAATTTTCAAATCTGCGAACATTAGACACTGAGCTGTACTGAGTCATTGATCTTAGTAAGGAAGAGGGAAGGCCCAAGGGTACTGCCTTGACTTACACCTGGTCTCGTAAAGTATTCGGTAGATTGATAGATAGATAGATAATTCTTTATTATTAAACCACTTAATATACAAAAATAACATGAAAGTAAAAAAAAGCTTACAATAAAGTGTTACAATGGGCGGCCTTATCACTAATAGTGATCTCTTGCAGGCAACCTTAGGATGGAGAGGAAATACAGGAATAACAAGACGGGGTATAATAAAAAGATAAAGGTACAATCAAATCAAGACAATAATACATGACTAAATCAAATTAATAATAAATTATAAACAAAAAAAGAAAAAGAACTACGAATACATAAAAATACACTAATACATATTGAAATATATAAACATATAATTAATACATTGATATACTTACACAACACATATATATATATATACACTACAATACAATATTTATGAATATATATATACATATATATATATATACTATTATTCTTTGGTGTATTATAATCAAAACCCAAGTTCACACGGGTTAAACTAATCGGTGAGATAGCAGGATTGTGCACGCAGGGCAAGATTTTCTGATGAGCTAAGATTAAGAATGTTGGCATTGTGAAGGATATTGAAACGTTCCTTAAGATAGCGCGGGGTCAAAGGATTGATCAAAATATTGTAAAGGAGGAGAGTATGTGAGCATTCCGGCGAAGACGTATAGGGAGCCACTTGAGCTTTGATCGATATTGAGATAAGTGGTCATACTTGCGCAAACCAAATATAAATCTCATGCAGAAGGTTTGAAGACGCTCAAGCTTATCTAGCTGTTCCTCAGTGAGATCGGACCAAGATCCAAAACATTCGGTTTTTACACAAAAAGATGACTTGAATCTCGTGCCAGTCACTGCAGATTTAAATAAACCTTAGGAAAACACCACTGAAGCATTACAAATGAAGAAGATGCACCCACATGATTTAGCAACGGCTGAAATGTTAGAAATCTTAAATACTATTAAGTCTCTCAAACAAGAATTTACAAAATGCAAAACTTTTATGGATAAAGTGATTCATTTAGGTCAATATGTTTAGTAGAAATGGACTCCGAGTACTTTATTGGAACGCTGATAGCGTACGCAGTAAGCAACATGAACTCGCAGACCTAGCGGTAAGAGAACTTAATGTTGATGTTATTGCAATATGTGAAACCAAACTCACCAATCGCTTAACGTTTAGTATTTCGGGTTATACTTGTTACCGTAAAGACAAACAACCTAATGTCACTGGGCAGGGGGTAGCAATCCTGGTACGTACTGATTTAGAACATGATCAGTTGGCAGCACCAACTTGCATAAACCTTGAGTCAATAGGAATTTCTTTGAAATTTACCCATGGCTCAGTCCTTATTTTCTCCGTTTATCAGTCCCAAATAAGACTTTTTATACTAGTGACATTGATACTCTCATGGCTAAAGGAACTCGAGTAATAATCATGGGTGATTTAAATGCCAAACATCCCCACTGGTCTCCCGGAGCTACCAACAGTCACGGCAATCGCCTATATAACCATATGCTAAATAATGACTTCATTATACATAGTCCCCAAGATTCGACTCTTGTGCATTATTCCTCCGAATTTAAACATTCTACACCAGATCTCTTGCTTACAAAAAATTTCGAATTCATTAATAACATAGTTACAATACCAGCCTTATCTTCCAATCACTTCCCTGTTTTTGCTGATTTTAAACTAAAACTCAATACCCAGTCAATCACAAGATATAACTACGCCAAAGCCGACTGGGTCAAATTCAAACAATCACTCAATAATCATGTCTCATTGTCACATCAAGTTTATAAGTCTACAAAGGAAATTGATTCCATTATATTAAGCTTTCAGAATAACATAATTAAAGCTAGAGACTCAAGTATTCCTAAAGTGTCCTTTGAACCCGGAAATCCTAAAATACCGAGAAGAATTAAGAAGCTCATTCAGCGGAAAAACCAACTGCGCCGATATGCAGCAGCTGAACCTTCTATAGCAGTGCGTAAAATTATAAATAAAAATGTACACAAATTACAACTTGAAATTAAATGTGCATTAAAATGTCACAACGACAAAAACATAGCGAAAAAATTACAAAGAGAAGAAGAATATGGCGCGTTGTAAAGAGTCTACGGCCCAACGCATCTCCTCCCATACCTATGCACAAAAAGTCTGATGCTACTTTAACTTTTAGCCAGCAGGAACAGTGCGATTTACTTGCAGATACCTTTTTGAACAACATGCTACTGACACATGACAATGTTAGTGAAGAGCTCCCAACAGTGGACTGTTCACTAACTGCCTTGAATAATTACCCACCCGAAAAATACTCTGAAAGTTTAGTCCGCCCTAGAGAAATAAATAAAATTATTCACAAACTCAAACCTCGCAAAGCTCCTGGAGCGGATCAAATCTCAAATCTGCTTATCAAAAATATCCCACAGAAATGCATTGTATTACTAGTTAAAATAATGAATGCTTGCCTACTGCTGAATTACTTTCCTTCCATCTGGAAGACAGCTAGTGATTGCCATACACAAGCCTGGTAAGGATACGTCTGATCCAGCATCTTATCGTCCTATTAGCCTTCTTTCTTGCTTAGGCAAAATATTTGAAAAAATCATATATTCTCGGCTGATTAGACTTTCAGAAAAATATATACTAGATGAGCAGTTTGGATTCCGCTCTAGCCACTCGACCATTCAACAGCTGGCCAGAGTGGCTGAAGCGGTTTCCCACAATCTAAACCAAGGGCAATCGACGGGCATGTTCCTGCTGGACATAGAAAAAGCATTTGATACTGTATGGCATGATGCCCTTTTGCACAAACTCATCAGTATTAACACACCAATGTCTCTTGTAAAAATTATAAAATCATACTTGTCGGACCGCTCATTTCAGGTGTATATTTGCAATTCGTATTCTTCCTCCAAATCAGTCCCGGCTGGAGTGCCCCAAGGCTCAATTTTAGGACCTTACCTTTTCTTAATATATTTGAACGATATACCAATCCAGAGGAGCACAAGTATCGCTTGGTTTGCTGACGACACTGCATCCTTCACATCATCCAAAGACATCGACCTGATCATAAGTAGGCTTCAGCTATCCCTTGATATACTTCAGTCATATTTTAAAAAATGGAAGCTTAAAATTAATGCTTCCAAAACTGAAGCTATACTTTTTACTCGGCAACGTTCTCTCCCCACACGTAGCTTATACATTGAAGGCTATAATATTCAATGGAGTAAATCTGTTAAGTACCTAGGACTAATTCTAGATAATAAACTTAATTGGACACAGAATACTAACAATCTACGACTCAAAGGTATAAAATCACTAAATGCACTAAGTCCGATACTTAATAGAAGAGCTAGCTTAGGTTGCCAAACAAAACTTAATATATATTGTACCCTGGTACGTCCATGTATAACTTACGCGTGTCCTGTATGGAGCAGTACTTGCCCCACAAATATTAAGAAGTTACAAGTAATCCAAAATAAGGCCCTTAAATATTCATTTAATACCCCATTATACACAAATCTCAATAAATTTCATACTAAAATTGGCTTACCTACAATATTTGCATATATCTACAAATTATCCAAGAAATTTTATTTATACACTAATCCATTTAATAAAAATAGTATTATTCAGAACATATGCAAAACTCGAAAACACCATTTAGATTATGTCGATAAAACATACAAGTTACCCCATCACTTATTTCTCAGCTGCGATGACGTCGAATGTAGTCGATGCACGAGGCAGGATCGCCCTGAGGACTGAACGCGCGTGCCATATTAACCCGTATTGATTTGCGCTCCAGGAAGTAGTATTGCACATACATTATTTTAAGAAGCGTTTGAGTGTGTGTGAAATTCACTAGGCAGAATGCTATGTTCTCTATATATAATGTTCACTTGGCTTTGTTGTCAACTGCGTACGCCCGGCGCTCTGCGAGTGCATTTTGTGTCTACCGCCTAAAAAATGGTGGTATCTTGTTAAGTTATTAGTAAGAAGATAAAAATGTTAAACTGTTACCTACTAAAGTTTACATAATCTATGTTCAAGTAAAGTAATAATGCAATTATGACAATATATCTGAATAACATGAAGTATATATAAGCAATAAGTTTTGTATAAGTGTTCAACTTGAAAAGCAGAGTTAATTGTACATTATGTTGTCGTTCTAGGATTAAAAATACACTAGAATTGTACTACTTATATAATTATTATGTTAAATAAAGAAATTGATTAAAATAAAATAAAAGTGAGATCTGGATAGCAGACATCAGCGTTATCTAGAATTGGGAGTAAACGAGATTGAACTAGAGCAATTTTAGTGGTGATAGGAAGAAAGTTGCGCAGCAGTTTTTATAAAGCCTAGTAACTTGTAGCTGAGGAGCCCAACTTAAGCAATGATCGATTGTCAACCCTAGATTTTTTATAGATGTACTATAGGGGATAGGGACTCCATCAAAATAAATGGATGGAATCGTTGACAAGTCCACCTTTGAGATTAACTGCGAACTTCCCGCAATCACTACCTGCGTCTTGATTATTATTACCTATGATTTATTTTCAGACCAAATTGTCTGCACCATGTTGTGGTGCAATTTAAATCAGCATTTATTAGGTCTATGGCTCCAGAAAACTGGTCAAGATGGGCTTGAGAGTAGATTTGAAGATCGTCTGCATATAAGTGGTAGGACGAAGAAAAATTATTTGAGATTGAATTAATAAATATTGCGAAAAGGAGATCTATAACTTTATAGCTGAACATACTGCCTCCTGTCTTTTAGGTAGCGAGAGAAAAATTTCAAAAATTTAGACGAGATTCCCATGGATGACAACTTGACCAGAAGTATATCGTTATCCACTACATGGAACGCTCGCCTAAAATCTAGGAATATAGAGTCAACTTGCCGCCCATCGACCATATGTTTGCTAACAAACTCTACGAAGTTGATGAGATTGGTATTAGTGGAGCGAGAGGCACGAAAACCATGCTGAGAATTGTCATAAGCAGATACGATTTGACGAGTCAGATAATAATTTATAATTGATTCGAAAACTTTAGCAAATATACCCAAAACAGTAATGAGCCTGTGGCTTGTAATATCCGTTCATGTTCGAACACAAACGTAACCCAAGACAACTTCCATTTGTCAGTATCTAGATGTTTTAAGGGAAATATTAAAGAGATGGAGGAGGGGTACTTCTAGCGAAGAGGAACAACCCTTTACTAAAAAGAGGTAGTATTGCGTCAGGCCCAGCTGCTGAAGATGCTCTGCTCTTACGCGCCGAATAGCTCGGCGGACATCCGCAACTGTGACACTGTCCAGGGTAATGAGTCGTGCATCAGCCACATACGATGCGCTACTCGCCGCCACTTCTGAATCGAACACAGGAACATTGTCAAGAAAGACAGAGGCAAAGTATTCCGCAAACGCCGTAGCCGCTTCCTGTGTGTGGCGGAGCAACAGTGATGTTGCTCCGCCTAACGTGTACTCATTAACTATGACCCTGCTCTTTCATCTCTCGGACATGCTTCCAGAATTGCGTTGGGTCGCGTCTAATATTGCTACCGACCAGCACCACATGTCGTCTATGTGCTTCGTCTATAACTCCCTTAATATGGCTTCTACAATATTAAAACTTCACGATTGAACTCTAAACCTAATTCCTTGTATTTACGAAAGTGAAAATATTTAACTTTTTTGTAATCTCTGAAGTAAACCATGGTGGATATTGACGTTTCTCCGAGTAGTAAATGTTTGCCTTAAATATCACGCAATCGCTGATGACATCATTAAGCTTCCTATACAAAATATCTGTAGCAGATTCGATATCCTGTAGTTCGAGTACATCATTCCCATCAATTTAAGACAGAGTATTAAAGTCAGCCCTTCTGAAATTCCAATCAGGGGCATAAAGATTTGCATCTGGCACTAGAGGTAACGGATAAGAAGTATCAGGAACGTCAGCGCCACACGGTAGAGACAAAGTTACCTCAAACAGTGGATGATATAGGTCAATCGGTACAAGCGGTACCACGTCGGCTGATACACTCACGTTTTCAGATGCCATATTAGACAACACGAGATCCAACAAGCCTCCGTAACAGTTTACGAAAACATTATGTTGACTTAACTTACAAAACTGTACGAACATTTCAAATTGTAACTTGGTACTAATACCAGCAGAATTTAGGTTAAAATCTCCAATGATCAGCATATCAAATTGTGATGAATACTAACACACAGTATTTTCAATACTAGCGAGGATATCTAAGTACCTATTTTCACCTTATCGTATTATGGAGATATACACAAACTAAAAAGTTACTTTTTTACAAGACATCTTCACTAAGAGTTTTTTATATATATATATTTCCTTATCGTCCGTTAAACCGTCCACAACAGTAATTAATTTGGCTGTAAAAGAATCACGCACAGCCAATAGAACTCCACGTTATTACCGCGATCTTTGCGTAGCACTATGAATCCAGGAGGAAAGAGTTCACCATCGGTTACCGAATTATTCAGAAACGTCTCTGTGAGCGCAATGACGTCACAGCAGTTCCTAGCTACGTTATTGTAGAACTGTACAGCTTTGCTCCTTATACCTCTGACGTTCTGATAATATGTACCTATACTTTTATTTCTGCTCTTGGCTGTCCTTGCTTTTCGCACGAAAGGAGTGTCTCCACGGCTTGACGCAAATATCTTGAGCCCAATTCGCAGGTGATATTATAACGTCCACTGACTTGGAAGGGACGTCTAGCTTAAACGACGCATAGTTGCCTCTGGCCTTTAAGCGTTCAACTTTATATGTTGTATCTTTAGCTATAGAGTTTAAATGGTCAAATATTTGTTTCTCATTTGTGCCGACCTTGACATAGAAAAGGTGCAGTAGCCGTCGGCGGTCAGGAGCCTCCAATTTGGTAACACCCGGTGCAGCCTCTCTTCTCATGATGCCAGCACGAGCGTCGAGGTGATTCCTTTTAGTAACCTCTGTCCATTGGGACCCTTCAATATCACTCCCACGCCAGTTATTATGAGAGCTGGTTGAAGGTTGACTTTGAACTTTGGATTTCGTGGAACTGGGCATTAGGCAAGCTGTTTTCATAACCTCTGGGTAATCCAAAGCAGCCTGACGCGGTAAGTCAGGTTTAAGAGGTTGAGCTGCATTTTAAAGATGAACATCCAAACTTCTCCCGGCTGAGTGCAGATTTCGTAACTCATTAGAGCTTATTGGAACGTCCTGGGATTTTATTTGCTGACTCTGAAGAGTAAACACTCTCTGCTTCAACTCGGCGATCTCTTTATGTAACGGTAAAGTGGCTAGTAAGGTGTGTTCGGCGATGAATTTAGCAATTAAAATTGAGTCGCGGCTCTCAATGATGCGTTGCGATCACGTACAATACTGCGCATATTGTCTAAGTAAGAACTGTCTTCCATGAAGGAGCGTTCCCCTACCCTAGACGGGTGTATGCCACCAGTGCCCCTCATTATGTTTACGTTGTCAGTCTCGCTACCACTTCCAGTTGACAAAGGGCTTATTTGACAGGGGTTTTCTTTTTCGCCTTCTACAGGACAATGAGTGGTGCCCACTGGCGAAGAAGGCTTAGGGTGCTTAGATATGCACCCCGTACACTTCCACGAATTTATCTTCTCATTGATTAACGTACCAAAGAAGCGTGTTTCAGAGACGTTAGCACATTCTAGATCATATACTAGTGAGCATAATGAGCAAGTTAAATAATGCCTGTTTATAATGGTGCCACTGTATTTTACACAAGTGTGCCACAGTTTATGCAAGAGTACTGCAGATAATCGTGTTCACTCCCACAGCTTACCTAGGAGTATTGCAGACTTCTGCGTTCGCAGAGCGACACAGATTTTAGCGCTTTCCAACTACAGACACAATCGCCACAGTACACGTCCGTATGTGCCAAATCACTGCTCTAATCAATATTGATATAACCTTTGAATATTGGTAAAAAAACGATTGGCAAATATCACAATTGTATGACTTCACTTGCACATACTACTTTCAAATTTGACATTTGATTTACATCAAAAATAACTTTGAACATATAATATAATATATGGCGAATTAATTTATGGCGAATCGAAAAATACCGTCTCTTTGAATCGATCGTTATAAATAGTACTGGACGTGACCTTGGACCAATGAGCGTATTTAATGAACCAATTTCCAAAAAGCCAATTTATTCGTGCTTTATCGAAGTTGCAGTTTTGCTAGAGCATAAAGGGCAATTTGATCTCACCACTCCCAGGTAATATTACTTGCTCAGTGACTCCAGGCGATCCACAACCGTAGCAAGAGAATCTTAGTTGCGAAGGAGATGGAGCTTGGGTTTCAGCTTGTTTTGCTAAATTCGAAGTTAGTACTGGTATAGCTCCCTTCTCAGCCTTCAACTTCTTTCTACATACTTCAGCGGTATGGTCGGGGTTTCTACAGTAACTGCACTTGAGACACACGTTCGGGAAAATATAAGACAGCTTTCGTGTAAAAATAAGACAAAACCTTGTGGAGGATTATAACAATGACACTAATTTAAATTTAGAAATGAAACAAAATATGAATGAAAAAAAAATCAAGAAAAAAAGAAATAAAAACACCGGTTTTTTCTGACACTGATACAGATATTAGAGAGGAAATTATTTACGATGACGAAGGAGGCTGAAAAATAGGAGGTTTTGACGGATGAAACTCATATGGATACCTAGGTTATTGAAACGGTGGATGAACTAGAATATGCCATTGTTGATTTCATCCTTGTGTGCTATGTAGCAAAAAATAATGCTTAGTATTGCATAGCTAAAATTTATGGATCTTATAGGACAGCGACAACTAAACAGTGGTTTATCTAAAACGAACGAGATTGATTTTTTTTCGCATATCCTGCTACAAATATAATTTATTCGATCCATAAAAACGAAATCATCATGAAACGGCCATAATCAAGACAAAAAATAAAACAGATGTAATAGGTACTTATGCTTGATATTGACCTGGAAAATTATTACATTAACTATGATTTTTTAATATAATTATTATTATTTAAGTTTATTGTACCTCTCTTCTAGTTTTGTGGCTATTTATACGTTTATTTGTCATCATTGAGATCTCAATGATTAATAATATAAGTTTTAGTATGATTTTGATCGAAATACTTGTTTACCAAATAATTGCATTACAAAGACTTATAGGAGTTAAGCAAAGTATTAATAGTATGTTGATTTTTCAAATGTTTTTAGTAAAGATTCATATATTTTTTGCTATGTCAAAGCTATTTTGTATAATTTTTACCTCTATCTGTCTTAAAATAACGCATGCAGTTGAATAATACGTAAACCGTAGGATCTATATGCCGTCTTATATTTGGACTACGATTTTTTTATATTTACCCCATCGTGTCGGAAAAATATGAGACACCTATTTTATGTAAAAAGTCTAGTATTTTAATGTTTATTAGGAAGTTGATAATAATACAGAGTAGGTATAGATAGCATGATAGTAGACAGTTTTAACAAGTTCAGTGGGACATAAACTATTTTTAGAAGACTGAAAACGCAAAAATTGTCGTATTCGTCTGATAATTACCCCGCCTCACCCTACATAATTAAAAAATATGTTAGTTTTAGGATTTCCAAAAGTCATTCTGCTGTTTCCTCGAACTAAATTTAAAACAGCAAATTATCAATCTATACTTATAATAAAACTGTAACAGATCCAATTCTGTACATGGTAGATATTTTGAAAAAAAATCAAACATTTGAAAGCATTCTGTATCTGACACTGATGCCAAAACTTTTTATTTTTGTCTTTCTGTCTGTATCCCGGCCGCGCCAAAACTACTGAATGGAATGCAATACAACTTAACACGATTTGAGTTCATACTACGAAAAAGGTTATTGTATACTTTTTATCCCGAAATTCAGCACGGTTCCCTTCCCTAAATCCTTATTCTGCTGGTGCCATAGTTTAGTTAATTCGCTCTAAAACTGTTAATAATAATAATAATTTAATTTTGCATAAAGTTGTTACATTTTAATCAATGAATCCATAGTTAGTTTCTAAACTTGGTTAAATTTGCATATTTTCTATTGTGTTGTACCATTACTTAGTCAGATTATGTGGAACATTGATAATTTAACCTAAAATTATTCAACATTTAAATTGGTGTTGACTAAAATTGTAATGTTCTCCGATTAATTTCTTTTGGCGGATTTTATCATAATCCACGGCTTTCTTAGTCGGATAAACAATGGAGCATGCAGCTACGATATGTGGGTACTCCACAAAGGATTGTATTTTTCTGTAATTCTAAATCATAACTAGAGAAAAAAATGCTGGTAGGCAAACATGGATTTCCAAATCTTTGCACCCAGAAGGGTGGCAGATGTGTATCACCATTATATCCTGATACTTTTGAAGCAGTGATGGCTCAGTGGCATTGGCTATGGACTGCCGCGCAGCAGGTCCATGGTTCGAATTACGCCGCGGCCTTGAGCTTCACCGCATGGTGAAAGGGCATTTTAAAATGCCCGCCTGACTAACCTCAAGACCAACCCTCAAGTAGAAAATTTGTCACCAAACACCTAACGGTGTGTCCATGAGCACCAGTAATTCTAGGTTAGCCTGAACAACTTCGACCACATCTTCACTTACCATCAGGTAAGATAGTGATCAAAGGCTAAACTAACAGGCATAAAAAAACAAGTATAACTATGTGTTCAAGTCGCGAAACTCTTAAAGTTACGATGGCTCTTAGGAAGGTCAGTTACAAATTTTAACTTTGTAATATTCTACGTTGTACTGTTACATTCCGCCAAAAAGTGTTATAGAGCCACTGCGAGAAGAACGTGCAGGAAACTCGGGCCATTCTTTTTAAACGTCTTTTAACAATGTGTTATAAAATATATTTATAATTATTGTACAATTACTGTTCGGACCAATCAACTTATCGGGCAGTTTTCGAACGCACCCCTTTGCTAGTCGTGGACCTATGGATTTTTGTGTGTGAAAATAACTTGAAGTTTTGCTTATGATTCTTTTGTATTTTGACGTAATTGTTTTTATATTTTGAATTTTGTATTTTTGTTGCTTTGCGCGTATTAGTTTTATAGTACATTTGTTCTACGCGATCTATAAATTTGTTAATCTTTGTGCTGTGTCGTGACGTTGGAACCTCAAAGGACTGGATGATCATTGAGCCCTCAGCCGTAGTCGTAAGTCCGGATATATCAGGATAAGTCAGGATTAATACTGGCCAGTAGATTAAGTAGGTCGCGATAGGCTAGTGGGATCGCCGACGCGACCTATCATAAGTTGCATGTAAGTGTTATTGTTGTAACTTAATTTTCGAGTATTTTTTACCTTGTCCTTTTCAGCCCGGCGAATCGCCGACTTGTTAAGTATTCAAACAGATTGTCCAGGTGGAAGCCCTCTGCTGAACAATCCCTGCCTGGGCAATCTGGAATCTTAACAATTACCATATTAAACCAATTACTTACTCTACTGATAAAATTATATCAGGAATGTCAGTTCTTAACAGTTAGACAACTATATATACTGGTTATAATTTTTAGATACCACAAACAGGCACCAAACATGGTTGTCAAATCTTGCAGGCCGCAGAGACACATTAAATGGAAGACTCCCCCAGCAACTTACAAAGTTCGCTAAAAGGTCCTATTTATTAGCTGCCCCATATTCATACCAAAAAATTAATACAATTCTCGACATCTATAACTGCACGAGATACACTTGTAAAAGAAAAGTAACAGGATGGTTGTTGACACTAAATTACACACAAACAGAAACATTTCTACACATTGCTCAATGAATTATTTTTGTTTACTGGAACATGTAATAACTTTGTTTCCCTATATTATTAACTAGCGGCACGCCCCGGCTTTGCACGGGTATTTAACAAAAATAATAAATTGAAACATTTATAATAGTTATTGTGACACAACTGTAATAGTATTGCATATGGTGTAGTAGACTGTTTTCTAGGTGTAATTGATGTCCTCTATAAAATTGTAGTACTTCTCTTTGCTCTATTGTCAACTTTATAATATTAGTTTAAATTAATTAACTTAATTTATTAAACTATTTAAATATAGACAAGGCATTTATTTAAATATAGAGAAGGCATACATAGATACTATTTTTTTACTACTTTTACAAACTCCACATTAATGAACACGTTAACAAGGTCTACATTTTAATACTCACTGTACTATTGCTGGGTATCTGATCATTTAATATTATAAGCTTGTGATTGGGAGAACTAGCTCTTATAACACTGGGAATCCTAGTATGAGGACTAGTGATCAATATTATAGTCTATATTTCGAAAATATTTTATTTTATCTGCAACAATTTCTATGTACTTTCTGTTCAGTTATTATTAGTTGTAATATGTATACTTTGTTATATTACATACTTATATTTTTAAATACCTAAGCCAAGATGAAATGTTTGTCAGGTTTATATGTTTTTGAGAAATAAACTTATTATTATTATACACACAAAGTTCAGTAAGGTAATAACTATCTATGCACGGCGAGCCGTCGAGTTCTATATTTCTGGAATCTGAGTTATATTATTTTATCCTAATCATATAGTTATAGTTTATAATTATAGTTATCATTATTATTTAGAGATTTTATTATTATTTAGTAGAGCAAAGGTCTTTGCACTGATCGAATGTGACATATGAAATAAAAAGAAATGGAATGGGCTCTTATGAAATAACTTGTTGAAGTTGACACCAAAATGATTCGAAATACTCTGGGCTCAGTAGTTCAAGCACGAATAACTTGCGAAATCGTAACCGTTTCGTACACGTATCGAAATGTCACCACTTTGTATAGGATTTGATCAGCGCCTCTACAGTGCGTAAAAGGAACAAAATTTTGGCAGAAAACAAGGTTTTGACAACTAACGTGTCGAGATTTTAACGTGAAAGTTTTGTCACGTAAAATGTTTTGTATGAAATCGCGAGCACGAACCTAATTCTAACGCAAGCTCGAAGGCTGGCTATCGAGGGTCTGTCAAAAATGTACGAATGTTATGTCACTGAGAAATTTTCAGTGAGATGGCTGACGTAACGTATTCAATTGTGATAAAACTTCGAAAATTCATGTTATTAATGTGCTTTTCATTCATATTTTACCTATAAAACGAGTTACAAACGTGGCAGCAAGATTACAAGTAGAAATGAACCATTTCGTTTACCAGGCACAAAGTAGGTATTTATTAATTTATGGCACTGGAGGGAAGTGATGCTAATGTACGATGAACCCAATTCAGGACATTTTCCAAAACTTTGCATCAAACAGCGTCCATATTCCACCGTTCTTATAATTAGTTAAAATATCTGCAATCATGAATATATCAATATATCTGGGACTATAAGTTTAAACCATTCTCAGTATGTGATTAGATAGATGGTAAAAGTACCTAATTGTTGAAAATATCGCTTTAAGCTAGGAGAAATATAAGCAACAAGGCCGCTTACTTTGTCATCTACTATTTTAATGGAAGGTTGATGCAACAGGGTCTGGTCGCGGCGGCACGGGCCGGAGCGAGGGCGGGGGTGGGGGCGGGGGTGGGGGTGGGGGTGGGGGCGGGGGCGCGGGCGGGGGCGGAGGCGAGGGCGGGGGCGGGGGCGCGGGCGGGTGGTCGGTGACAGTGGCGGGGTCGTGCCGCGCGGCGCTGCCGGCCGACGTCGAGATGCGGCTGCGCTTCCCGCACGACCACCCGCACCCCCCCGCACCGCCCGCTGCCACCCCGCGCGCACATACCACGCACCCAACTACGGCTGACAACTATCAGGTACGTGGAGTATAGATCTTTAGTTGTACACCAATCCAATAGATAGATACTGAATTATTTTTACATCCCGATTCCTTGCTCATAAATATTGTTGTATTGGCAGGAGTGCACGTGCGTGCAGTGCGCTACGTGTGCGGGGGCCGGGGGGCGAGCCGCTTTGCCCCCCGCACACCCCGCCCCGCCCCCGCACCTGCCACCCGACGCCAGGCTCACCCTCACTATGAAGAAAGAAGCGCAAGGTATCCACCATTTGTATATACTTGTATATAACCATTACAATTCCCTCATTGTTGCCTTGTCCTTGTTGTTGGCATGAGGCTGCTTGGCTACAGTCGCCAGATGTATCCGTAGGTAATATCTACGTGTCCATACGTTCAATTTTACATACTCAAAACAACGTGTCAATTCTGGTACTTTACCATTATTGCCTACTCTGTGTGTGTTGTTACGTAACTAATGATATGCGACGCGAGTTAATAAATTTTAATGAAATTCATTGTAAAATATCTTGGAAAACCGTTTAAGATTCTTTTATAATTGTATCACAATGTCTTCGGACATACTTATTAAAGGGAGATATGACATTTTGCGAGCCTGCTTCTGCTTTCCTACACTTCGGGCTGTGTGCCATCATCGTGGAAGGTAGCTCTTGTCCACCCGATCCCTAAGAAAGGCGATCGCACGGACCCATCTAACTATACCGCCCCATTGCAATCACTTTTCCACTCTCCTAAGTTATGGAACGAGTTTTATTCGGTGGGCAGAAGCTGTTGAAAGTAGAGGAGAAGCGCTGGCGGTAAGCTTAGACATAGCCAAGGCCTTTAATCGGGTGTGGCACATAAGGCTCTTCTTTCGAAAGTTGAAGCATTCGTAGCGAAGTTTGCTTAGACGTTCTGAACCGATCAGCAAAGTTAAGCAACGTCCGTCGCGATCATGACTTGGATGGGTAACCGCTATTGACATTACTACCGAACACTTCCGTGCTTGGGAGGGCACGTTAAGCCATCGGTCACGGTTGTAGTCTTAGGATGGCAGTCATTATAGCATGGTGGTAGAGCATTTTGCAAATGCCCGCCTAGCTAGCTACCACCATCAAGTAGAAAATCTGTCGCCAAGCACCTAACGGTGTGTTCCGGCAGCTGTCTTTGAGAGCTAGTAATTCTCAAGTCTAGTCAAGTCAAGTCTGCGCGTTTTCTGTGAAAATAACTCCTTTTGGCGTCGCTCCGCAAATTCAGGAAATTCCCCTGAACATCTTTAAGAGCTTGGAGACCCTTGTTGTCAGAATTTCTAGCGAGGTTCAGTTTAGGGGTCATTTTCAGGCTAAGGCAGCTGTCCTTGAGAGCCAGTACTTCTAGGTTAGCCTGAACAACATCTTCGACCACATCATCACTTACCATCAGGTGAGATAGTGGTCAAAGGCATACCTATCACCATAAAAAAAATAATAAGGCGAAACTCGCTTCAATGAAGCTCGGTGTGCTTAACAAGTCGAAGCGGTACTTTACACCTAGTCAGCGACTTTTACTCTACGAGGCACAAGTGCGGCCCCACGTACAGTATTGCTCCCACCTTTGGAATAGCGCACCGAAATATCAACTTCAGCTTCTCGACTCCCTACAGCGATGAGCCACCAGAATTGTCTCCGACCCCAAGCTCTCCGACAAGCTAGTTCCTCTCAGTCTCCGTAGAGATGTAGGTTGACATTGAATTTGCGCACCGCGTGCAGCCGCGTCGTCCTGCCAGCAGCACAGGCGGAGCCGGCCCCCTCAGCCGCGCCATCATCGCCCGCTTCAGGCAACGCGCTACCAAGGACGCCATTGTAGCCGCCGCGAGGAAACATCGTCACATAACTTCTAAGGAACTGGGCATGGGCGGAGAAGTGAAGAAGATATTTGTCAATGAACACTTAACAAAGAATAATAAACAATTACTTAAATCGTGCAAAACTAAGGCAACTGAATATAATTATAAGCATGTTTGGACAAAAAACTGTCGCATTTACATGAGAAAAACAGACACTTCGCCCCCCATACCAATAATAAGCACTACAGACTTGGAAAAACTGTAATAAGACTCACATCATTTCATCAACTAAACTTTATTGTTACACAACCTATTTACATATGTGTTTGCAAAGCTAACATAATACTACACTTGCTTAATATTCATACTTACTCAAATAACTATTCAGAGAAAATATTGCTTACAATTTACACAACTTTTTACACAAATACAATTATATTTAAACTGCACATACACACCAACATACAACTCTTTTTTATCGAAGTCAACCTTATTGTTCAGCAAATAATTGTCTGTTAATCAACACCAATATTATATATTATCTACACATTTACACTATATCTTCATTAATCAGAAATGCTCACTTATTTTATCTTCGTAACTTTAGTGTATTATTTGAGTCCTTGAGCTCACTCTTCATATTATTGCTTCGTTTCTTGATGTAAGGTTCAATAAATTACTTTTTCGCAATGATGGTATTTAATAGATTGAAATTTTTGTATCAGAACGTGCGAGGGCTTCGAACAAAAGTTAACACATTTTATAATAACACATTATTGTGTGAAGCCGATATAGTCCTGTTGACGGAGACCTGGCTGTGCGATGGCATCCTCGATACCGAGCTGACCAGCGATAAGTACGAGACGTTCCGTGTTTATCGTGGCTCGCTCGGTGGTGGAGTCATGGTAATGTGTGCACCTCGGCTAGCTGCGCGTGCGCGTCCCGAGTGGCGACGCGACCACCTTGAATGCGTGTGGGTGACTGTTCCCCGGCATGCGCTTGCGGCCTTGCGCTCACACTCGGGCCAGTCGCGCCCGATTCCACCTCCAGTCGCCCTTCCGATTCCTCTCCGCGCCACGATCTGCACATAGGCGTAGTATATTTGCCTCCTGATAAACTGATACCTAAACGCGTAGAAATCCTGTTTGATGTCTTGTCAACTATAGTAAATATGCACCCCAATGACCACATCATTTTAGCGGGAGATTTCAATCTGCCCTGTATTAAATGGTCCATGAGTGACCCGATAATTTTGAGGAAAGGTTCAGTGGAAATCCAAGACAGTGCGTCCCTGTTAATAAATGAAACCTCTTTCATGGGATTGAGGCAGTCTAACAAGTATGTGAACTCGAGTCAAAATACGCTTGACTTAATTTTTACCAACTTCTCGCTGGAAATACATAAGTCTGACAGGCCTTTAGTTGAAGAAGATGCGTTCCACACCACTCTTAATATAGATGCAACTGATTTATTAATACCTCCTCTTAAAAAAGCCACGCAAACTATTATGTTGTTTAGAAAAGCTAATTATTTAGCCATGAATAATTATTTCTTAAACACTGATTGGTCCGAAAAACTACTAAATTGTGATGTAGATTGCGCTGTTAGTAACTTCTATTCTGTATTATATGAAGCTATACAACTATTTGTACCCCATATAACCACATCTAGCAAATATAATTATCCGGTCTGGTACAGTAAAGAATTGATTAAATTAATTAAAGAAAAAGCCAAAGCTCATCAAAATTGGAAAAAATATAACAATAAATTAGAATACAACCAGTTTTCAGAATTACGATCAAGAGTCAAAATTTTGCAAGATACATGCTACAAATCGTATATTATATCATCGGAAGAAAAAATTAAGTCATGCCCTAAGCATTTCTGGTCTTATATAAAATCAAAAAGGAATAATAAAACAGATTTTCCCAAACTCATGCAATATGGCGATAAAAAACTCTTTGATAAAAAAGAAATTTGCCTTGCTTTTAATGACTTTTTTTCTAAAAACTTTAGTCCACCGACAGTCGACCAAAACAGTATTTTACCTTTTAGGATTATAAGTGCTGATACCTTACACATTATAAACATTAAAGTCGATTTTGTAAAAAAGCTCCTTCTAAACATTAATCCCAACAAAGGCGCTGGAATTGACAAAATTCCCCCATTCTTTTATATAAATTGCGCGGAATCTTTAGCAGCACCCATTGCATGTATATTTAATAGATGTTTCCGTGAAGGTCACTGTCCTACTATTTTCAAGACTGCGCTTATTGTTCCCATACATAAGAAAGGCATGAAAACATCTATTCAAAATTATCGCCCTATCTCAATACTGAGCACACTCAGCAAGTTAATGGAGAAAGTAGTTCACCAACATCTTTATATTAAAAATACATTTATATTAAAAAATTTGCCTTCCCAACAACATGGTTTTATTAAGGGCCGGTCCACAAACACAAACTTAGCTATATTTATTAACGCTGTTTTACGGGGTATGGATGGTGGAAAGCAGGTTGATGTGATTTACACAGACTTCGAAAAGGCATTTGACCGTGTCGACCACACCATCTTGGTACGCAAAATGCAAGAACTTGGCATATGTGGAGACCTTTTAAGATGGCTTGAATCATACCTGCGCAATCGTTGTCAAGCTGTAGTCGTAGGCGGACATCGTTCAGACCTAATAAGCGTCCCCTCAGGCGTCCCGCAGGGATCGATTCTCTCTCCTTTACTCTATGAGGCTTATCTATACGATGTGGGAAATTTTTTTAAATTTGCAGTTTACCTTATGTACGCAGATGATACAAAAATTTATTTTACTGTTAATAATCAAACTGACTGCATAAAGCTCCAGCAAGATTTGGATAGACTAAACAGATACTACAATGACAACAAAATTACAATAAATACAAAAAAATGTATGTTCATGTCCTTCACAAGAAAGAAAATCCCAATAGCATTTGAATATAATATAAATTACACAAGTATTAAAAAAACTGAATTAGTTAGAGACTTAGGTATCCTCTTAGATTATAAATTGTTATTTAAAGAACATATTTCTGACATAATCAGTAGATCATACAAAAACTTAGGTTTCATTTTAAGAGCAAGTAAACCATTTTCCGATATCAAATGCTTAAAAATATTGTATTTTGCATATGTCAGGAGTATCCTTGAGTATTGCAGCAATGTTTGGTCTCCACAATACATAACTTATGTACATGATATCGAAAAAATTCAATGCAAATTTATAAAACGTTTAAATTATCATATACGGCATAGGAGCAGTAACTATGAAGATTCTTGTAAATATCATAAAGTATTGACCCTGAATGACAGGCGCACAATGTTAGATATGCTATTTCTTCATAAAGTATGCCACGGCGACATTGACAGCACGGAACTTACAGAACTGTTCTTGCAGCTCAACTCTCCAACGTTCCGCACTAGACATACTAGCTTGTTCTATATTCCAAGATCACATACTAATTATTCAGCTAACTCAATCGTCATTAGAACGCAGAAATGCTATAATAATAAATTTAGTTCAATCGATCTTTTTAACAGTAGTAAACAGCTATTTAAAAATTTGGTTATTAATGTAATAGTTAACGATTAAAGTGAGTTTATTTATCTCTCTCATCCCATACATAACTTACACATACATACTCTCAAAAACTTACACCTCCCCCCCCCCCCCCCCCCACACACACACATACATATACACACACTTTAACACACAACACGCAAACACTGTGTAAATTTGGCCAAACTTTTTTTACTAGATAAATAAAAACATATAATTCAACAGAAAAAGTTTGTAACATCTATACTAACTTGTAATAAAACCTTGTTACCTTATTATTATTAAAATATGTATCAGTATGTAACCTAAGCAGAGACATTTCAATTCAATTATTTCTTACAAATGTTAATTCAATTTCTAGAATACCTACCTTATATTACCTCATATTACCTTATTATACCTTTGCTTGTGCTCTCTATGAATTAAGCTTATTAATATAAAATAAATCCGTCATTGGATGTAAGAAATATCACTATATGATTATGTTAATTTTGTTAAGATCTGTGGATTTTGTGAATTAAATAAATAAATAAATTCCCTGTGTGTTTTTTACCGCTTGTTTTTCGGGGAATGTTCCGACGAGCTTTTTGACCTTATTCCTGCGTCGAAATTTAACCACCGCACATCCCGACACCGTCAAAAGACCCGCCCCCACATCCAGCAAGTATGGACATCACACACTGTTCGCTTTGGTCGCTCTTTGGATGTGGAACGACCTTCCTCCGGAGGGCTTTACGCGAAGCTACGACATGAACATTTTCAAAAGGGGCATCCACAAATTCCACTCTGGGCAGGCAACGCAGGGCCGTTCTATTAAAAAGTCTTTTAACAATGTGTTACAAAAATATACTATAAAAATATACCAAAACAATGTACGTAACTCATTTTCAATATTACACAAAGCATTTTCTGTTCCACTTATCACTTCCTACTTATTCGATACGTCACAATTTGTCGTCCATTCGAATCAACTGTCGAGGCAAGACTGACTGTAAAATGTAACTGGCTTAAACAGAACGCTTCCCCCCTACCGCTCGTTTGTGGGAGATCGTTCGACTCGTTTGTGCATGTTACTAGACAAAGTCAGTCTAAATACTTTTAACTCCATGAAACATTTAGTATTTCTTTATAATTCCTAACTCATGTAGGTGTGCTTCATTTTATTTATAATTTCCATTGTAGTAATATACGTCGGAATCTTAAACGAAGAAATAAAATTACCGTTTTACAAAGCGTATAAATGAAAAAAAAGGGAAGACACGAATGAACCCTTGTATTTTTCAGACTCCTCTATTCTTGCGTCGAAGAGTTTGAGGAAGTCTTCGGAGCAGCTTCCGGAGCTGGAGACGTACCGCGCCTCGCGCACCAAGCTCAAAAGCTCCGTCAAGGTAATTTGTCGCATTTTTCTACCTTGATAATTCTAAAAATATGCTTTGGCCTGAGATATTAAACTGTATTCATTTGACCTGAGGTACCTACCATCATTAAAAGGCGGTTTGTATTATGGACAGTTTGGGGTTTTACACAATACCGAGTTATAAGCTTTTGAATCTTTTATGCTACATATTAGATATATTAGGTATTGGAGTTTATTTTTATAATTGCGATAGTCCTGAGCAGCACCAGTACTTACACACTATTCAGTGACTGACTAGCTTACTTTGTCATTCAGTAGTCAAAATCCAAAAATGAATCAAAGCTTTTTGTATTGTGTCATCCGTTGGAGCGAGGTGTCGTGGTGTATATTTACATCTAGAAGGCGGTTGTTTCAGACGCGACGGGGGTACTCCCTGCACTGCTGGCTGCCCGAAGACGAGCCCGCACCCATCAGGTAACGTATGGTCCTCCGCCCTTCGACGCTTGTCTCCCCTGTGCCGCATCAGTCGGTACAGTGCGATGTGCTTGCAGGAGCAATAACGGTTTGTCGGTGCTGGGGTGCGCCATCATCCCCGAGCTGAAGCCACGCGTGCCCACCATGAGCGAGCGCGACCTCACGCGCGTCTACACGCCGCGCCACTACCTGCGCTCCTAAGGTCCCGCCGCCGCCGCCCCGGCCATAGCTCCTGCCGCCGCCGCCCCGGCTATAGCTCCTGCCGCCGCCGCCCCGGCTATAGCTCCCGCCGACGCCGCCGCCTCGGCTATAGCTCCCGCCGCCGCCGCCTCGGCTATAGCTCTCGCCGACGCCGCCGCCTCGGCTATAGCTCCCGCCGCCGCCGACCCGGCCACGCCCCGGCTATAGCTCCCAACGTCTCTCTGCAGGCAGAGAGGTGGAGGAGCACACTGGAACAGTGGATAATGTCAACTTATCATTAGTATGGGTAGGTCGTCCTGCGCATACTACCGAGACTTCAGTATTGTGATGTTAATCAAACCCAATTTTGTTAAGTTTCAATTATAGCTCTTAGAGGTTCTCTACAAAGGTATGATGTATGTGTAATTTGATATGAATCACAATGTTTTATACTGACGAAAATATTTAATAAATTAATGTACATGTTTTACTTTATTTCATTTATCTTTTCTCTGCTTATATGTTATATGGACAAGGACATAAAATTCCGCAATTTGTAGGCATTGACCACAACATTACTACATTAATAACCTTCGGAGGTTCTTTAAAATGAAAATTAAACTTACTTGAGTGACTCCAAGTTGGCCAAAACTGAGTCGGCGTCGTATTTACTTACTAAGTTCATAATTTATTCTAAAAGTGCTTTCTAATAAGCTTCTTGAACACATCCCTCCGGAAGAACGTTAACAGCTTCTAAATTAAGGTTATCCGAGGCTTCATGGTACTGGAGTTTGGCGATGCATCAACTCGACTCCACGAGAAAAAGGTTAGAGTTATGAAGTGAAGTTTATAACAGGAACTTAACAGGGGTTATGGCAATCCCCTGCGGCACACACCTCCAGCGTATGGAGCGCCGTGTCTTCAGGCGCCCCACACTCGTGGCAGGCTGGGGTCGCCTCCCGTCTTGCGATCTGGTGCAGGTACTTCCCGAAACATCCGTGTCCGGAAAGCACCTGCACCAACCGGAAGGTCAGCGACCCGAACGGCCGCTTTACCCACCTCTGGAGGACCGGGCGGATCGCCTCCACCGTCCACTGCCCAGGGACCGGTGGAGCCAGGTCCTCCGTCCACCGCCGCAACAGGGCAGCCCTGGCCTGCCGCCGCATGCGTGTGACCTCCTCCCATGCTGGGGGCTCCCCACGTGATCTCCTCGCCGACACGAAGTGGTAAACTTCGGCGAGGATTTCCGCTTGGAGCTCCCATGGCGGATCACCGGCCAGCACGCAGGCTGCCGTCCAGGACACCGTCCAGTATCCACGTATCGCCCTCGTCGCAATAACCCGCTGTGGACGTCGCAGCAGGGTCTTGTTGTCGCGGTTGAGGGCGTCCGCCCAGACAGGTGCCCCGTACAGGGCCATACTCCGGATAACTCCAGAGTATAAACGGCGGCAGTTGGCATTAGGGCCACCAACATTGGGCAGCAGCCTCCCCAAAGCGGCCGCAGCTCCCACGACTTTTGGAGCTAACCGGGCAAAATGGGCCCTAAAAGCCCACCTCCCATCCAAGCTGAGACCCAGATACTTCATCTGGGTCCCAACCGGGACCAGAACCCCCTCCAGTGATACCCGCGTTCCTGGAGGGGGTCCACCCCGAGGCCCATGGAACAATAGGGCCTCGGTCTTGGAGAGGGCTACATCCAGTCCCAATGCACGTATACGGTTGACCACGAAAGCTGCACCCACTGTGGCCAACCGCACCGCCTCCCTTAGGTCCCTCCCCTTGGCTACGACTAGGGTGTCATCCGCGTAGCACACTACACGCATACTTGCGGGAAGTGTGCCACGAAGCACCCAGTCGTACCCCACGTTCCACAGGAGTGGCCCCAGCACCGACCCCTGTGGAACCCCGCAGGTGACGTGACGACGGCTCAAACCGTCACGCCCTTCTACCAGGACCCCGCGGTCCTGAAGGTAGTCAGCCAACAGCCTTTGTAGATACAGGGGCACTCCGTGATACCGGAGTGCCTCCTGTATTGCTCCGTGTGGAAGGCTGTTAAAGGCGTTGGCTATGTCTAGAGAAATTGCCAACGCCTTTCCCCCCCCCGCTGACTGTATCCTGCGTCCATTCCTTGAGCCAACACAGACATACCTAACCTATACAATGTTCCCTTTATACAAGGTGCCCCAAGAAGTAGTGATATACTGAAGCTGGGACGTAGAGGACCTAAAGGGCTATCTGAATCACCCCATGTATATTCCGCGATTTTTCGTATTTTCGGAGTTATGACTTTTTTTTTTTATTTTCACCTATTGCCGAGTACGATGAGATTTTTATTTATGGTGACGTGAATTATTGCGGTAGATGCTTGATTTTTTTTTGTGTGCTAAGCTGATAGATAGGCCAATTCAGTATGGTAACATTTATTATTCTAATCAATAGATCTACTACGCATCTTTACACGCGGGTCGCTATTCCCGATCGTTACGGTTTTTTTATGAGCGCGATCGCAGCTATCGTTTTAAAAATACATCAAATCTTTGGTATTTCAAGAATTTCTATTAATTCTACAGTAGATTTACCTAAAAACATAACCTAAGTAAAAAAAAAATAATATTTTCTTTTTCTATTCTTATCAATAGATCTACGCATCTTTACACGCGGGCCGCTATTCCCGATAGTAATTTTTTTTTAGCGAGATGAATTCTACAGTTGATTTACCTAAAAACCTAACATTAGCAATTTTGTTTTTTCTTTCATTTCCTATTCTTATATACAATAGATTACCGCAGGTGACCGCTGTTAGCTGCTCTAAATGCGCCTGCTTATTTCATCGGCCTTGTGTCAATCAATATACGTAAAGATGCACAGGTGGCGCTAGCGTGGCTATGCCCGGGGTGTCACAAGTCACAAACACCACGCAAGGATAATACGGAAAGTGTAGTGCGGGGTGAGGGAGCCGATTATGGCTCCACACAGACCATTCCGGCGTCAGTGAATGACAAGTCCGGACAAATTTTGCATGAGATTATGCTGATGCGCCAGGAAATGAAATCGTTTAGAGATGATTTTAACAATTTGCGGGAGCAATTTTTTTTTTTTATGTTTATGTGACCGAACAAGCCCGAGCCCGAACACACTGTTAGATTCTTGGCGACAGATTTTCTACTTGAGGGTGGTCGCTAGCCAGGCGGGCATTCGCAAAATGCCCTTCCACCGTGCGTTGAAGCTCAAGTTCTGGGCGGGATTCGAACCATGAACCTGCTGCGCGGCAGTCCATAGCCAATGCCACTGAGCCATCACTGCTTCAAAATTAGGCGTGCTTCAAGGCGTTGTACAGGGATACGGAGGTCGAATGGACAGTGTGGAGAAGCGACTCATGTGCTTGGAGAATAGGGGTTCAGTAGTGCAAGCAAGCCCCGAGGTATCCGGCTTACTGTCCACCATTGAACGGCTAAAGGCTGATATCAATGATCAGGAGCAGGATTCGCTTCTTAATGATGTCGAAATCACAGGTCTCCCTGAGGAGCAGGGTGAGAATGCGGGACATCTCATACGCGTTCTTGCAGAAAAATGAGGCGTGTCGTGCGAGGAGCGTGACTTTGTGCGTCGGTGGAGCGGGTGGGCCCTCTAACGGTGAGCCGTCCAGTGCTTGGCCGCGGCCACGGCCGGTACTCGGCCGACTGGCGCGCAGACAGCTTCGTGACGCTTTCTTGCAAGCCGTGCGCGTGCGCCGCCACCTTACTGCAGAGAGCATGGGACTCACTGCTGCCCCAGCAAGGTTAACTTTGAGCGCTTATCGAAACGCGAGACGGGAACGGCGTCCTTCCGGGTGCGGTCGGAGGTGGACCTCAGAAAAATATTTGGTGGCGAAGCGAGCGACGGTATGACGGCGGTCGAGTAGGAAAATTCTCGCTGAAGCGAACTAAAAAAATCATGCATAACGTTTACAATGCTCACAATATACATAATGGTTAATACTTTTGTTATATCCGCCTTAAATGTAAAATATACCTATACTGGAAAAATACTTATACCCACTACCACGCCACTACCAAAAGTTTCTAATCCAGTTGACCTTGTGCGTGCTATACGCTTACTGTCTGTATATGGGCTTGTCCATATATGGTGGAGCGATTAAATAAAATAATATTTACAAGACACGTCCGTTTATTGCTGCTCTACATGATTGCACTAATATCCAATATATATAGGTAGGCACAGTACATCCCCCTTTATTTTTATTTTTTGAACATTACTAGGTACATGGGTATATAATATTGATACATAATTGAAACAAAGATTACAAAACTAAAAATAACATATACGTAACTTAGCTAAACTCATTTGTTAATATATCTTATCGTCTACGATACAGAATACCTGAGATTATTATTGTCAATACACTAGGTAGGTATACGGTTACACTCATGTTGCACTTAATAGCTTTATCAGTCACAGTATTGTCATAGTTAGTACACACAATTACACTAAGTTCACGTTATCACTTGTTGAGCGGGCAGGGAGCGGTTGTTTAAACCGGGCTCACCACCACGCATCGTCACCATTGGCAAGTCCTGCTGCAGCTCACGTCTCATGTAGCGCCCGTAGTTGGCTTTACATTTATTCCACATAATGTAAAAAATAGCCAGTAAAATACAAAATACTACGAAAAGTAGATACATTTCATGTCGCATAATGAATGAATCCTTATTCTCTGCTGAGGCTGAGGCGCTATTACCCGCACCATTTTGTGCAATTATTATTTGCTCTTCAGTAATTTTGCTTTGAGGTTTTCCCATGATTATTAATATGTTTTATTGTGCTAACGATTACGTGTTTACAAAACGAACAACAGGCTTGAGCGTTCGGCCAGATCTCGATGTTTTTGGCGCATTGTTTATGATTGGGAATGCCTTATTTGGGATGTCGCTGCATTGCTCAGTTTTGAGTCCAAAGGCTGGCTTTAATCTATCTATACTAACTACTTTCTCCGTGTTTCCTTGCAATATTTTGAAATATTTTTCTGTTCGTTCGACTACTATGAAAGGGCCCATATATGGTTGTGTCAGCGGTTTCGTAACTTTATCGCACCGTATAAAAACATGGGTGCAGTCTTTTAAGTCGGGATGAACAAAAATTTTTTCTTGATGCGTCTCCTTTTTTGGTACGGACGCTAAATCGGCGATGGTCTTTCGCAGCTTACTGACAAACATTTCACTATCGGCGCTTTCATGCTTTATCGGCTCAAAAAAATCTCCTGGTAATCTTAATGCTTCTCCGTAAACCATCTCCGCTGCACTTATCTGTGTGTCATCCCTCAAACATGCCCGTAGTCCTAATAAAACAGATGGTAACTCTGATACCCAGTGTGTTGTATTCCCTCTGCACATAAGAGAACTTTTCATATATCTGTGCCAATTTTCTATTTTGCCATTCGCTTGTGGATGGTAAGCGCACGTTCGTAATTTTCTAATACCCATTCTTTTTGACAATTGGGCGAACAAATTGGATTCAAATTGACGTCCTTGGTCTGTGGTTATCTGTAAAGGACAACCAAACCTTGGTATCCACCCTGTGTAAACTATGTCTGCTACAGTTTCGGCAGTGATGTCCTTCACAGGATAGGCTTCAGGCCATCCTGTTTTTCTATCTATCATCGTTACTATATAGCGGTAACCATCACAGTAGCTCAAGGGACCGACTATGTCCATATTCAGGAATTCGAATCGGTCACTTTGCACGAATTGGCCATGTGGTGATATAGTATGTCTATGTATCTTTGATTTTTGGCAATTCATACATGACTTTGTCCAGTTAGTAACGTCTTTATTCATTCCGTACCAAAAATAGCGATCTTGCATCATTCTTCGTGTTGTTCGCGTACCTGGATGGCTGATCTCATGAACCGCGTTGAAAGCTGATACACGAAATTCCTTAGGCAAATAAGGTCGCGCCTTATTCAATGATACTTCACAGTAAATCGGCTGGTTGCTATATGGCATGTTTATCTTTTGAAACTTTAATGTGTTAGATTGCATTAGGTGTTTCAATTCTGTATCTTCGTTTTGTGCCTTGGCCAAATTTTCGTAATTGATAGGTGATGGAGTTTCTATGGTAGCTATTCTTGATAATGTGTCTGCAACCGCATTTTCAGGTCCACTTATGTACTTTATGGACGTACAAAACTGCATTATAAAATCAAGATGACGTATTCGCCTAGGCGTATCATTTTTGCTTACTGTGTTTCTATCTAAAGAATAAACTATAGGCTTATGATCGGTATATACAGTAAATGGCCTCCCTTCTATTAGAGGTCGAAAGTGTTTGATAGCCATATATATAGCGAGTAATTCTCTGTCGTAAGTACTGTATCGTTGTTGAGCCTCACTCAGTTTGTTGGAAAAAAAACCCAATGGCCTCCAAGTGTCACCTTCTTTCTGTTGCAGTACGGCACCTGCACATGTGTTAGAACAGTCTGTCATGAGTGCAATCTCTGCTTCTGATGCTGGATAAGACAATGTAATAGCGCTTTGTATGCTTTCCTTACATTGTTCAAACGCCTGTATAGCTTCATCGGTCCATGGTATTAAGCTCTTATCTTTTTTCTTAGCGTTATGTAGATATACGTTTAACTTTGCGTGATTTTCGGCTGCTTTTGGTAGATGCCGTCGGTAGAAATTTACCATGCCGAGAAATCGACGTAGCTCGTCGACGGTTTTCGGCTTTGGAAATTCGGATATGACCTTAATCTGCTCGTCTAGCGGTCTTATTCCTTCTCTTGACACACGAAACCCTAGAAAGTTCAGTTCTGTCTTTCCGAAATCGCACTTCGCCATATTAATAGTAATACCATATTTGTCGAGTCGGCTAAGTACTTCTCGTACATGTTGCTTATGCATAGTTTCAGATTCCGAGGCAATTATTACGTCATCAATATAAATAAAGATATAGTCTAGTTCTCGTAGAACTTCGTTATTAAGGAATCTTTGGAATGTCTGCGCCGCATTTTTTAATCCAAAACAAAGTTTTTGGAATTCAAAGAGACCGAAAGGGGTACAAATTGCAGATTTGGGTATATCCGGTTCAAAAATTGCTATATTATGGTAGGCACGCTGCATGTCGATTCGTGTGAAAATACTTTTTCCGTGTAATAAGTACGTACAATCTTGTATGCGCGGTATCGGGTATCTATCAGGCTTTGTAATCGCATTGAGTTGCCGATAGTCACCGCACGGTCTGAGCTCTCCATTCTTCTTTGTAACTACATGAAGAGGGCTTGACCATTGGCTTTTAGATGGCCTACATATGCCCATCTCTTGCATGCGTTGAAATTCCGCCTTCACTTTGTTGTACTTGTCCGGTGGTAGAGGTCTAGGGCGCGCGTAAACAGCTGAGCCCGTAGTCTCTATGTGATGGACTACAGAATGTGGTGGAGTGCCTTAAAACACATCGGTTTCGTCACATTTGGAAACTCTAATAGAATGTCACTGTATGCATTTTTGCAATCTATTGTTCTCACTGACGGTTGTTCTTGCACAGAAACAGATGCGATTGTTTGTAAACTGGTAAGCGAATCGATAAGTCTTTTTTTACTAACGTCCACAAGCAACTTATAATGGCTTAAGAAGTCAGCACCGAGGATAGGTTGCTTGACTGCAGCCAACACAAACGACCATCGAAAAGGTCGACGTAATTTAAAGTCTAAGATTAAAGTTTTTACACCATAAGTCTTTATTTCGGTACCGTTTGCTGCGTAGAGTTTATATTCATCACACTTATCACTATATAGTCTATGTTTTGGCACTGGAAGTATCGAAATATTGGCACCGGAATCAACCAAAAAACTTAATCCACTATTATTGTCTGTAACACAAAGTCGGGGAACAGGAGTAATAGTGCATATCTCCGCCTGCAATAGCACTTCAGTTAGTTTTCCTTATATTCAGGTTTTTTCCACGCACACGGCTCTATACATTTTCTTGCTCTTTGCCGGTATCTAAAATGATAAGAACAAAGCCAGTCCGGGCTGTTCGGCGTGCGCCGGATCATGTTACGACCGCGAGATGCAGAGCGCGATCGGTTCCTGTAGCGATAGTTATTTCTGTTATAATTTCTCTCTTTTCCCATTTCTTGGATTTTAAAACTAAGTTTTGCAATTTCAGCCAAAATAAATGATGTGTCGCTGCTGGTACTCGGGGTGGCCTGAACTTCCGATAGCTGTAGGGGACGAGTGGTTTCCATAACTTTGTCGCGTGATGAGTGCTGAGCTTGCTGTTGCGAGAACATCTTAAAAGCCTCCGTTGTCTGGACTGCAATAAGATGATTCAATCTGTGTCCGATGTAGAGTCGGGTCACCACTGTGCGTGCTATACGCTTACTGTCTGTATATGGGCTTGTCCATATATGGTGGAGCGATTAAATAAAATAATATTTACAAGACACGTCCGTTTATTGCTGCTCTACATGATTGCACTAATATCCAATATATATAGGTAGGCACAACCTTAAAGATTTAAGGCCTTAATTTAAATACCTAAGATTTAAATTATATGGACACTGTCTTTTTGGTCAAGACACAAAACATGATTCAAAAAGTTCAGAAGGCATGTGCACGCTTTTGCTTCGACATCCCGTTAAGATCTCACGTGTCGCCATATTTAAACACTTGCTTTTAAAATTAAAACATCGCCGTAAGCTCCACTTGGCTTGTATGTTGTTCGGTATTATTAAATTCAAAAAACCGACTTATTTATATGATATATATTTATAAATTTATATGACAAGTTGTCCTGGAAGGCTAGCTGCGAGTCCCTACAGTAATATAACAGTACAGTAAAATAAAAAACGCAATCAGAGGAATATACCTATTGATATTTTTGAAGCAATGATGGCTCAGTGGCATTGGCTATGGACTGCCGCGCAGCAGGTCCATGGTATGAATCCCGCCGCGGGGTTGAGCTTCACCGCATGGTGGAAGGGCATTTTGCGATTTCCCGCCTGGCTAGCGACCACCCTCAAGTAGAAAATCTATCGCCAAGCACCTACCAGCTTCAAGTTCCGGCAGCAGTCCCAGTAAAATTTCAGGCACATGTGACCTAACAAATATAAGTCTCAGTGTGAAGGGCACCATTGTTTTTACCGTTTTTAATATTGTTTTTAGTAGCTATCATAGCAGAAAACATTTCAGTGTTTAATCTGTTCCGGTTTTCACACTTTATCAATTCAGTTGACAGAAAAATCTTTCGAACGCATGCATTTGGCAACACTAGTTTATTTGGAAACAATGGATAATTTAATATAATTATGTCGAGTTTCCGAAATAGAAACTGTTTTTAAAAAAAGCGCAGCACCGCTGACCACATCAAAGTCAACGCTACTGCAGCTATTATGATTTACCCTATAGTCACAAACTTAACTTAAGCAAGCTGGCGGATGGCTGACGAAAAGTAACCTGGACACTTATTCTAAGATGTTTATGAAGTAAAAGTAACCAGTAACACAATCTATTTATCGATAGTCTGAACAATCAATTATAATTGAAATTTAATAAATAACAACCCGAGCAGCAAAGATTTTACTTACAATGTGTTTCGTTCAAAAATCGGCGAAAAAGTGAGCTCCCGCTCCCTCCGTACGCCCCACCAAGCATTTGTCCTGCCATCTTGGCGCCAAATTCAAATTCATTTATTTCAGGTAAAATAACCCATAAATCCTTTCAACATGTATCAAAATGAATAAATAATTAAATAGTAAAATTATGAAGTTGTCAGTTACAACAATATGTCAAAGTAATAATGCGAAAATTTAAATATGAATTAATAATAATAAAATTAATGAATAAACAATGTCACCAGATAAATCAAAACAATAATAAAATACAATATAATTAAAATGTCATAATATAAAAATAATATAATACCCTTGTTCCTACAGAATAGCTTAATACCTTCGCTTCGGCATTGCTACAGCAACATGTCTGTTGCAACAATGCCGAAGGAAAGTGCAATCGAGCCTGGCCGCAATCATCACCAGGACGGCGTTGGAGCTGGCCCGCACGCGACCTACCAAAGAAATAGCACGTTTGCGCATAGTCGCATCAAAACAATCTGTTTGCGCCTCCACAAACATTCCTGAGGCACTGCAATACCGGGGCAACCCCAACACCGCTCTGAACGCATTATTGTATTGGACGCGGAGGGAACCGTAGCTTTTTTCCGTGTAATTAGCCCACAGGCTGCACGTGTAGAGCGATGTACAGTAGGCTCTAAAAAGAGTTACCTTGACCTCATTTGAGCATCGTGCAAACCTGCGGGCTATCATATTCGCTCTTACAGACAGGGCCCTCCGCTCCCGGTCAATATCTGCGTGGTCCTTGAGTTCATTCGTTACTATGTGTCCCAAGTATTTAAATTGTTCGACTCTTTCAAGGGGAACACCATTCAAGAGAACTGGCGGTACGTTCTGGGGGCACCTCACCTTTTTGCTTTCAAAGAACATGTATTGACTCTTTGTGACATTGTATATTAACCCATTGGCATCGGCGATAATGATAATATTAGAATGTCATTCATAACTTGGCCATAGTGGTCCAGTACGATGCCAACTTATTAACCCATGGCCACTTGCGTACTCTTCACAGGTCCGTACCAGCTTTCTTAAGCCACAGACCGACGCACTAAGCAGCACCATGTCGTCTGCGTAGCTTAAGTTGTTTACACATGTTCCATCCATATGACAACCAACGTATTGACTGCTTAGTGCGACGATGAGGTCGTTTATATACAAATTAAATAGCGTGGGGGAAGACAATCCACCCTGCCGGACACCACACTCAAGCCGATATGGATCCGACATTGTCCCCGCCCATCGGACACTGTTTGACTAGTGTGCATACCAATATTGGAACATACTGACGACATCATGGGGCAAATCAGTGCTCCTCAGCTTGTTCCAAAGAAGGTCGTACGACACCAAGTCAAACGCCTTAGACAAATCGAGGAAGCATGCATAAATTGGAGTCTTACGTTCAGTATAGCTTGACGGTGTGCTTAAGGCACAGTATGGCACTTTCAGTCAACAGCAGAGGACGGAACCCGAACTGATTATAGTGCAGTAATATGTGCTTATTCAACTGTGCATTAAGCAGACCGTCAAATACGTTAGCCGTTTCCGTAGCGAGCGTTATGGGCCTATAGTTACTTTTGTCAGTGAGATCACTAGTTTTATTTTTCATAACAGGCCACTGTTTTCATAATATCGTGTGGTAAGTATGAATGGCTAACGCATAATGAGTAGAACATAGCCAATACCCTAGAGATGTGCCGTCCAGCATATTGCAGGTGCTCAATGCTGAGTCCTTCGTGGCCCGGGGACTTTCCTCACGACATATGCCGAATAACTTCGCCTACATCTTTCGCGAGGAAAATCGTTTCAACTGTGGTGCTGCTCATGTCAGCATTGAGCACCTCACACGCAGGTCCAAGCGGAGACTTAAAAGAAAAATGTTTTTAAACAAATTAGCGATCTCGCTTGGGTCGCTGATGCCATCAACGCTCGCAGGAAGGCCAGGTCCCACTTTGCAATTACTGGTACCCTTCCAAAAGCTTCGAAAGTCCCCTTTAGCATGTTTTGCAGCAAGAGCGTCCATTTTTATCTGATCCTGATGATTCTGATACCATTTTAACCGAGGTTTGAACATTTTTCTGCTCTCACACATTTCTGTATGCACAGGGCCGGACTTGGGCTGCCCACAAAATACCCATTCTTTAAACCGGTCCCCTCCGGCCCTCCTGCGAGCGTCACTCACATGCCGGTTCCACCCAGTTATACGCGAACCATCCCTCCCCCTACTCACGCTCCCCCTACCGACAACGGCTGCGTCTCGAAGGGCAGACACAATGTCAGTATAAAGCCTATCCAGAATACGCCTGTGGGCTGAGTTAGAACAATAGCAGTCAGCACAATTTATACATTCCGAAGGAAAATCAATTAATTTTAAGTTTTACAACTCTCTTTTGTATACACATTGATTTGTTCCTCATTTCGTTCACCCCATACAAAACTTTCGTTTACAATTATATTTGACGATATTTTAGGTTGTAGTACATTTAATTTGCACTATAAGAGGGTAATGATCTGACCACAAAGTATCGTATTCGACAAAGATCTCAACAACAGTCTGCTTAGCCGAGTGAGTGACAATACAGTGATCTAACCAGCTGCTAGTCCCATAAACATCACTAACAAAAGTAAAGATGTCTGAATCTCGCCCTAGCACGTCAACGTCAATATACGACCAACTTTGTTCAACGCACAGGTTCATCAGTTCACTGTAGAATAACCCACCCGGCGCAGCATTATAATCACCGAGCAAAAATACAGATTCTATACCATACTCGTAAATAATAGCACTCACTGTACTCAGGCAGTCTGTAAACTCAGGTAAGTTTGACGAACAGGTTGTTGGTAAGTACACGCTCATTATAATAACTGCACTATCACTTGTTGATATTTTAATACCAACAAGTGATAGTGCAGTTATACATAATAATAATAAAATACAAGTGACCGTGCTAAAGTGTAGTAATCCTCGTATATGAGGATTACTACACTTTAGCACGGTCACTTGTTGGAAAGCCGCGTATCGGTAAAGTAAAGCGACCCCGCCGTAGTTGCGACCTTGACCGTGTCCGATAACTCGTGAGTCATCCATCGCAGAGGTCGCCGTGTGCCCGAAGGCTCTGTCAATGGTCCCGACGAAGGGAATGTCATGCGGCATTAACCATGTCTCCTGTAGGCATACTATATCGCAAGTACCTACGACACAACTGCCTAATACCATCAATCGAACGTTTCACATTTTTACAGTTAAAACTGGCAAAGCGATAAAGGCGTCTATCCATTATTCGGATTATTTAGACCGGCAGCAGATCTGCTATCAGCGTTCGCCCTGCTTCTTTTAAAGTTGATGAAGCGTCTAAATATGACACCTACAGGCCATAATTTTTCGTCCATGTACTTATGTAAATTAGTCTCCAAAATCGAGAATTTGTATGCTTTATGATTTCTGTCGACTTTCATATTAATATTTTCTTAAGAAACCCGTTCTTGTGTTTTATTTTCAGTATATTAAATATGTTATAATATCTGCTTCCTTTGCGGAAGCTCAGAGAAATAAATAAGAAAGAGGGAGTCTAATGAAAATCAAAAATGAAGCATAACATTCGGTCAATTTTATGTAAGACACAACTCACTCACACAAACGTATCCAAATTTTGCCAATTTTGTCCTCATCCACTCAGAAATTAAAAACCGACTTGAGCATTAAAACACACGTAAGTATTGAATATAATGTACTTTCTTTAATATTATACAACGCAATTTAGGTTATAATTTCTAATAAAAATGTAAACAAAAGTGTTGACAGACATACATTTTAGGTTGTTTCCAAAAGTGTGCAGTTTTTGTAAAATGGTACGTAGCACTACCGTTACATGTATACTTTAATTAAACAAGCTAATGTTCTAATATTGTTATGTTTGCAATAACGCCTGCTCGGCGGATTACATTACAAAATAACAGATTTACACGAGAAAAAAATATAGTCATAAGCGGGATTTGAACCCGCCTCCATTGTCATGTTAGCTCAAGCGATCAGAGCATATATAGGGGTACCCCGGCTAAAGGAGTGGATGGACGCGGGTTTGAATCCCGCACATGACTATATTTTTTTTTCTCGTAAATTTGTAATTTTGTAAAGCTAACGTTTATTAGGGAAATCTAAGAGTGTTCGGATCGATCAATTTCGCGGGCAATTGGAACACACCGCTTTGCTAGTCGTATATATGACATATATACGACTAGCAAAGGATGGATTTTTGTACGTGAGATCAAAAAAACTTTTTGGCAAATCATTCTACTTTGAGCACCCCTTGGAATTACTTGATAAATTACTTGATAGTTTTTTTGTACGTCATACTGGTCACTACCAGTGTACTGGTAGTGGTTGGAACAGCACTCGAACAAAACACATTAGCTCCGCGGAAAAAAATCCTAAGAATAGGATTTTTTTGAGCTACGCGCTTAAAAGTGATATAGTGAGATAGAACAGTGATAGATGAACCAGGATTTGTGTGGGTAACATAATCCATCGAGTGGTTCATGTGTGGGAGGGCGCTGACTTTGCACTGATGAGAAAAGTAAAAAATTGTAGTCTTTCAAAAACTCTATAAAAAAATCTAAAATATTTACTGAAAACCATAACATGAGTAGAAGAAACATATATAGAATTAATTGAGGGATAAGAACAATTTGTGAAATTAAGTAAATTTTTTGTTAGATTTTTTATAATTTTACTTACCATCCTGTCAATTTATATATCTATTCCTTTTTAAATTTTATACATGGCACACAAAGCGTCTGCCGCGGAAGCCATACCACTTAAAAGGTATTTTATTAAAGTTGTTTTTAAATTTACCCTTATAAACATAATTAGTGACTAAATTGTTCATATAAGATACACTAACTTTAGAGAGTCACATTAATTCTGTTATAAACTAGTTCTTTTAGCTTTTAAATAAACACAAATGTAGTCGTTATTAGTTTTTTTAATACAGCAAAGTATTTTAGAACGACAGAATATAGCCGTCTAATTTTGTTTACATCCATGGTTGCCATGGTTACAGTTACAACAGAGTACCTTACCCTAACGAAAAAACATAAACATGTTGTTACCATGACTATTGTTGTAAGCAATGGTTGCCATGGTTACAAGTCATTCCGGCCCAAGAGAGGGAAGCATTAATTACTATGAGTTTTTCCCACTCTTAGGTGGGAAGCAGCGTCTTCCACCCGCTATGCAGATCAAACAAACACTACTTTCCGAGTATGAGAAATGAAATAGTAGATTGTTATACAAGGGTCGAAAGGAATCAATTCCCATACGAGGTATTTAGACGCCCGAGCGTAGCGAGGGCGGCTATAGTCCGAGTAGGAATTGATGACTTTCACCCGTGTTAAGCACTCTACTTTTCATTTCGAACATAAGGAAAGTAATAAATAGTAGTTTAGTAAAGACGTTGGAATGACGTTCATTTTTAGAGTAAAAGACCTCCTGCTAGTAGAGTAAAAGAGCTCACCTTCACTGCCAAATATATCTCGTCATGGGCTTTTCTATTTTGTATGAGGTGAAAACCTTAGTTTTTTTGCTCTTGAACCCCTGAGACTGTTTTTTCTAAAACGATGTTAGGTTATGGATTTTTTTCAAATCTACATTGTGTTTTACACTAAGTATACTATTGAGCATTGAATACCTGCTCCATAGCGTAGAAGGCTGTATTTTGTTAGATAGTCCATTGAAATATGTAAGAAGCACGGAAAATGATTTTATTTTCTTGTCTGCTCGCCACTTCATAAAAACGTTGTATGTATTTAAGTATCTGTCCTTTGAAATTTCTGGCAGAAGATTTTCAATAACTGTATTTGCCTCATCTTTAACCGAATCTGGGGTTTACATTACAGAATCGCTTGAACTCATTTTTATCAAATATTAGTCCATAACAAGATTTTGTATTTCGGTACAGTTTACAGAGGTACTTAGTTAAAAAGCCAAATTATAATCTTTTTAAATTTCACATATGGAACACACCTGGCCACGGCCGCGCGCCATCCCGCTTAAAAGTTTTTTTTTAATTCACATGGTCATCGCTTTATTTTTATCGACTTTTTTCATATATTTTTTGTATATCCTTAACCTTAATAAATTTGGTTCTATTTTTAAAATTCATTCCCACCCTTAAGAGGGAAGCAATTACTATGAGTTTTTCCCGCCCTTAGGTGGGAAGCAGCGCCTCCCACTCGCTAGTCAGATCAAATAAACACTACTTTCCGACTGTGAGAAATGAAAAGATAATTTCAAGTAGAAACAATTTGGTAATGATTTTTTGAAATGTGTTCTGACATTTTTTTGTGACTATAGATGGTCTCAACATATTTTTATTTTGTAACATGTTGACTCCAATTAGTATTAGAGGCTCAAAATTTTAAATAACTAAATTACGCGTTTTGTATCCCCCTTTACAGATATTAACATTAGTCGAGAACATCTATAGCGCAGCTATATGCAGCAAAATAATGTCAGACCACATTTAAAAAAATCATTACCATATTGTTCCTATTTGAAATTATGTCTAAAAGTGCGATTGAGAGGGCTGCAAAATGTAAAAGGCAACTTAACGAATATCGACGAAATTTGAATGGGACCAATCAATTGTGTCAAGATTGGATGATCCAGTGAAAAGTTATACGATATAAATAATATTATAGTTATATATTCACGTCTATTTGAGATCCATCCCGTTGAAATCAGAGCAAAATAAACTTACCGCTGAACCCAGTTACTGACACAATATAAAATGTTGCTAAAATGTATAACAATATTTTATTTTCTGTTCCCAATAGTATGTTTTCACAAATTTGGAAACCGATATATATTTTGAATGGTATTCGGGTTTTATACAAACCGTTATCAATTTATCAACATCGTTATATTCGTGTAGTTCATTAGCTTTCATTAAATCAGTGTCCAGTTTTGTGAGTAGGTACAGATTGTTCATAATAATTATTGCCTTTAACTAAATCTAGATATTTAAACTCGTGAAATAATTGAAATAATGATCTAGATGTGTTTTATAAGCATTATTATTTTATCACATTATGATTTAATTGCATTTGACTTACTAACCATAATAAAAGTGTAATACATAACTAGAATAAATAAGTATATGACTTGAAACACTGTAAATAAGTTTTGTCATATTAATACTAAGCTCAACAACTATGGGAGAAGCCATTGGCTCTAAAACACAGTTTTCACTAGCTCGGAGCCAATGGGTTCAAATATTAATCTAATCTGTACACATATTTTATGACAAATAAAATGTATTATTATTATTCACTTTATTTACTATCCAACATAATTTAAAATTTTTTACTACATTATTACAAAAATAAATATTATAATAAACTTATAACTAGGGTGCCGCTGGTAGCGGGTCAGAGCCCAAGCTACCAGTGGTTAGGGCTGCAGAGAGAGGAATCTCCGGACAATGCGTGTTGTGTCCAGTATCACTGCCTTCTGCATCCGACCCTTGATCCAACCATCTAGCGAGAGCCTCTTAAGGTGTTGGTCGAGGCTCTTCGCTATAAGGCCGTTCGCCAAAACGACTATCGGGACAATGATCGTCGAGTCAACATCCCACATGGCGGTTACCTCGTGAGCCAAGTCAAGGTACTTGCTGACTTTATCCTTTTCGGCCTTAACGAGATTCTCGTCATGTGGGATGGTGATATCTACGAGCATTGCCCGGCGCTGGGATCGGTCGACCACCACGATATCAGGCTTATTGCAAACAATAGTCCTGTCCGTGATGATAGAGCGGTCCCAGTAGAGCAATGCACGACCATTCTCGAGAACTGGCGTCGGTGCGTACTGGTAGTACGGCACCTCTGACTCAACAAGGCCGTATTGAAGGGCAAGTTGCTGGTGGATGATCTTGACCACTTGGTTGTGCCTGTGCAAATACTCGCCGTTAGCAAGATACGAACAACCGGAAATGATATGCCTGAGTGACTCACCGGGTCGACGGCATGCTCGACAAATGTCGACCGTACCGTCCTTCAGGATATATTTCCGATAGTTGTTCATCATCATTACTTCGTCTGCAATTGCACAGGCAAAACCCTCGGTTTCCCCAAAGAGGTCTCTGAAGCGTATCCAATTCACCGAAGCTGGTAAGTCCACATCAGGCCCTGTTAGGGCCCGGAAAAACCTACCGTGCAGCTCCTTGCTTTTCCATACTGCCTTGCGGTCATCGGTGCTCAGCATCGTTGGTTTGCGCCAATTATCGTTCGCCAAGGAGAGCGGTGTGAGGCCCTTGTCCACCGCCACGACATCGCGATGCATCCCGCACTCGTGGTTACGGAAATAATCCCTGAGATTGCACACTTCACGGTTGTGAAGGGTCTTGGCATTTAAAAAGCCGCGACCTCCCCATTTCCGTGGAATGTACAGTCTCATAACGGACGAGCGCGGGTGTAGCATGCGATGTGAAGTGAGCAGTTGTCGGACCTTTCTATCCAGGGCGTCCAGCTCAGTCTGTGTCCACTTCAGTATGCCAAAGGAGTATATCAGTAGAGGCATCACCCAACCGTTAAAGGCGCGCGCCCTGTTGCCTCCAGACATAAAACTACACAGGTTTTCAGTAGTGCCATTAGGATGGAGTTTGGTGTAGATAAGTGTGCGGTCTTGCATGTACAGCAGGGGAACGAAAAAACTAAAAAACTTATTATTATTATTATTTACGATTTATCCCGAAATTCAGCACGCTTCCCTCGGGAAAGGAAATGATGGTCAAAATGTTACTTGATTGTATTTTATGAACGCGTAGTCCGATTTCAATTATTATTTTTTTGTAACAATAGTGACGAGTGAAATCGCAACCCCACGGGCAGCCCGGCACACCAAAGGCAGCCCGGCACC